>CM035838.1:446519973-447719973 GCA_020510985.1 Pholidichthys leucotaenia
CAGACAATAGACTGGCTGCAGACAATGAACCGCCTTTGTGAGTTAAAATTGACCAAAATCACACACAAGCTTATGTATTAATTTCCTTCTGAGTCGTTTCAAGTTCAACCAAGCCTCACACGGGGCACCAATATATGTAACGTAAAATATGGGAATATTAATAAATAATAAATATGATCAGGTATGAATTATTTAATTTATATTGATGTATTGGAATCTGAGCTCAAATCTCATTTCATATACATCAGAAAAGCTAATAACACTCGTAAGGGGCACCAGCTTCTATCTTTAAGAAGCAATTTGATCTTTAATTTCACTTTATACCCGTTTGATCACTCAATAAATTAATCAATAATCAGTCTCAAAAATTTTCCGTGAATTCGATACCTGGGCTTGAAACAGACTCAGAATGAAATAAATTCCCAACAACTTCTCATTTTTAAATATTTATTAAACGAAATGATTAATAGACATCGAAATAATTTCATTAATCATAAAATCAATCTTGTAAATGATAGATTAACAATGTCAATATTTTCGGAACCAGGGTTAAACTGAGAAACGAATTTCTATCAGTTTGAGTTAACAGATTATCAAAAACAACGCAAATTTATGGAGAAAGTTTGCTAATTATGAAAAAGTCCTAAATTAATCTTAAGAAAATAAAAACGGAATTTTAATGAAAAGGAGAGTTATGTTAAGGGCTTCTTAATTTGCATCTGATTAGATATATAAATTAGTACCGAACCTCAAGTTTAATTCAGCAGATGAATTAAAGTTTTTTCAGCTCACGTGATCCTCAGTGATGGCAGTTCTGTCGTCCTTTTTCAGCCCAAGACTTTGTGGATGTGAGGGAAATATCTGCCAGCAGATACTTCAAGGGTTCACAGCTCGACCTTTAGATTCAAGCGGTCGAAGGAGGCTGGATTCTGGGCTGCATGACCCACAGTTGAAACGGGTCTTAGCCAGATGGTGCCGACGTCTCTTCAGAGTGATGTGGGACAGCTGTGTGTTGATCCTACAGCTGCACGTTATGTGGGAGCTGCGTCTTTCTTCAAGAGGTCTTCGGTAATAATTAAGAGATATCTAATCAGATTTCAAATTAGAAAAGAAACTTTCGGACTTTAGATAAAAATAGTTTTGAGAGGTGCTTGGTCAAGAAAAATATTATAAAAATAAAGTCAAGATTAAAGTTTACCTTAAAATTAAACAAACGGCGGTTTACAGAAAGTTTAACAAAAAGTGATAAATTAAGAATTGGAGTTTGACTCCGATTAAGAATTGAGCTCAAAGAAAGGAATTCCTAGGCATTTAAGAGAAGAAGAAAATACAAAGTTACATAAACAAATTATCTGCTGTGTTCAGAAAAGCGCCATGTGGTCCTTTGTTCTCCCTTGCTGTGTGTAGACAATGGAGGAGATCAGAAAGAAGGGAGCAGGCGAAAAGAGAATCCGGAGCAGAAAGAGAGTGGTGTCTGACGAAAAAGGCAAAAAGGGCTGAAACAGAGTCTCTCTCTCCCTTTTATAAGCTCTGTTGAGTTTCGCGGGATTCTGGCCTGACCGGAACCTCAGCCAATGAGCGTCCTTCGTGGGCGGGCTCGATGAACCTTTAGTCCAATAACAGGCCTTGTCTGTGAGGGACCAATAGGATGAAGAAGCTGGGGTTCTATGAAGACTGGTGACACATGATATCAGTCCACAGGAATACACAGTTTTAAATGCATTGGAATGTACTGTTACAAACTTATGTATAACTAAACTAACCTTAGTGTATCTTATAAGCAGTGCTTCTAAATCAACATGCAGGAATAAACATTCATTTAACATCAACATGCATATATATATATATAAAATCACAGATTAATGCATTTCACACATATTATTGATTTTCCACATCAAACACATCAGAGTCCATCTGCATTTTCATAGTTCTGAAAAGAATGAAGGTTTAGAATTGAGTTTGTAATAATGTACTTTAAAGTTGTTTAAATCCAGCATGTCCACAGTTTAAGGAAATTAACTGAGTCGTGGATCTGTGTAGGTTTTATGGGGGCAATAAAAGTGCAGCCGGACATTGGGGAAATTCCTTAGGCTGGTTTTAACAAAAGGGGATTTCAGCTGTGGCCTGGGGGAAGAAAATCCATTTCTTTGCATTATTCCTGGATGAAACAAAAATGTCTTTAAGCAGAAAAATAATTGTTGCTGAGCCAAAGTGAGATGATGCTACAGGAGATTAGAAATTGGTCTATAGTTAGCTAAAGCTCCTGGATCTAGCGTTGGCTTTTTGAGTAAGGGTTTAATTACAGCCGTTTTAAAAGCCTGCGGTACATGGCCTAAAGTTAATGAAGAATTGATTATATGAAGAATAAGGCTACCAATAAGTGGGAAGACTTCTTTAAATAACCTGGTAGGAATAGGGTCTAAAAGACAAGTTGAAGGTTTGGAAGAGGAAACTATTTTGTCTAACTCACAAAGGTCGGTTGGAGTAAACTCATCAAGACAGACATCAATTGAAGGAGTTGTAGTAGTTAGAGTATTTAAGTTAATTGTGGGAAGAATCTGATTGATTTTATCTCTGATGGATGAAATTTTATTATTGAAAAAGTTCATAAAGTCCTGACTAGTAAGCTCTAAGGGAATGCTAGGATTGACAGAGTCCTGACTCTTTGTCAACCTGGCTACAGTACTGAAAAGAAACCTGGGATTATTCTTGTTCTCTTCTATTAATGCAGAGTAATAACTCGTTCTAGCTTTTCTAAGAGATTTTTTATAAATTGAAAGATGATTTCTCCAAGCCAAATAGATTTCATCTAAATTAGTGGAGCGCCATTTTCTTTCTAATTGATGAGTCTTCTGTTTTAAGCTATGAGTTTCTGTGTTGAACCAAGGAGTTAGAAATCTCTGATTAGACTTTTTCTTTTTTAAGGGGGCCACCAAGTCTAGAGTCTGATGCAGAGAAGCTGAAACACTATCCACCATGTTATCAATTACAGAAGGAGCAAGCAGTCTATAGCTTATTTCCGTTGTGTTGATGCATGGCATAGAGGAAACAATCTGCATAAATTTGGTAACAGCATCATCTGAGAGGCATCTACTGTAATAATATTTTCTTTAGGAGCCAAATAGTCAGAAATAGTAAAATCAAAGGTTAACAGACAATGGTCTGACAGTACAGGGTTATGAGGAGACACTACAAGATTTTCTATTTCTATGCCATATGTCAGAACAAGGTCCAATGTATGGTGGAGGTAATGAGTAGAATTTCCTACTTTCGGAGAAAACCCAATCGAGTCTAATATTGAATTAAATGCCACATTAAGGCAGTCACTATCTACATCCACATGTATATTAAAGTCCCCTACTATAATTATTCTATCAGATTTCAGCACTAAATCAGCTAAGAAATCAGCAAATTCTGATAAAAATTCTGAGTAGGTTGATGGGGGACGATAAACTATGGCAAATAAAATTGGGTTTAACCTAAAATTGCTAAAGTGCCCAATACTGAGGACCAGGCCCTCAAAGGAATTATAACATGTTTTTTGCTTTACATTAACTAGTAATTTGGAATGGTAAATTGTGGCTACTCCTCCTCCACGACCAGAACTTCTGGGATTTTGACAGTTTAAATAACCAGAGGGAGTTGATTCATTTAAACCAACATAATCCTCTTGCCCTAACCAAGTCTCTGTAAGGGAAATTAAATCAATCTGATTGTGGGGAGACTTGAATAACGAAACCGAATTGCCTTTAATTTCAGTTTATTTCAAGTAACCATTCCACTGTCTGCTGTCATTCCTGAGCAGCGAACAAAGAGGATGAACACACCAAAGTTCTCCCTTTTAAACATTCTCACATCAAACCATTTCCCTCGCGGGGGAAATCACACATCTATATCAAAATCTCTTTATTCACATTCATTAACTTTTTATTTACATAACTCCCCCTTCTCTCCTCTCGAGCCTCAGCGGTCAGGAAGTCTTCTGTCCCCTGTCCTCCGCAGGGGGTCCAGGCTCTGTGGCTCCGCACCGCAGGGGGCTGGCTCTCCTTCATCGTGAGGTTAAATCACATATGCAGTGTCCAACATATACATGTCTCACAACACAGCCATATAACCCCCCCCCCAAACGATGAAGAACAGACTAATTCCTAAAATTTAATAGCACTTTACTCACTACTGAATAATCAACACCAACATTCAGTCTGTGCGCCGCTTGGGCTTCAGCCGTCTGCCGAATCTGCTGTGAGTTGGCCCCGCCTTGCCTGCGGCGCTTTTCTGCTTCGGCTCTGTTGACTGAGGAAGAGAGTGATTAATTGCCCTTTGCGGGGGCCTGCCTCGTCGAGGCGCCACTGCGACCGGTACAGACACGTCCTTCATGACAAAAGCAGGTTTTAGTCTGTCAATACTGACTGTCTCTTTTCTGTCTCCAAAATCTAGCACAAATTGCTTATCACCTGCCTCCAGCACTCGAAATGGCCCTTCGTAAGGTGGTTTGAGCGTTGCTTTTAGGGCTTCGCGCCTGACAAAAACGAAGTCGGCATTTTTCAAAGCCTTGGGGACGAAAACTCGTGGAAAAGCGTGATGAACCGGACCCGGGAGCGTGTCTGCTCCCGTGCCGACTAACGGTCCCAGAGCAGAGAGAGGTGGGGGCTCTGGGTGCTCTGGTAAAAACTCGCCCGGCAGCCTCAGAGTTTGTGCGAATACCAGCTCCGCTGGGGAGGCGTCTAAGTCCTCTTTAGGCGCAGAACGCAACCCTAATAAAACCCATGGCAGTTTATTTACCCAATCTGCATCCGTGAGCGACGCTCTGAGTGCTGCCTTCAAAGACCTATGAAAACGCTCGCATAAACCATTGGCCTGAGGGTGGTAAGCCGTAGTGCGGTGAATTTTGGCTCCTAAGCCGTTGGCCATCGCTGACCACAGCTCAGAGATGAATTGCGGTCCTCTATCGGACGTAATGTCCGACGGAACCCCGAAGCGCGCCACCCAAGCCGTTAAAAAAACGCGAGCCACCTCCGCGGTCGTGGTCGTCGCAAGTGGGACCACTTCCGGCCAACGTGTGGTGCGGTCCACCATTGTCAAAAGATACGTGAACCCCTGTGATGCCGGTAGGGGGCCCACAAGGTCGACGTGCACATGGTCGAACCTTCTGGCCGGAATGCGGAACGGTTCTAACGGGGCTCTTGTGTGCCTGTGAATTTTGGCCCGTTGACAGGAAATGCAGGTTTTTGCCCATTCCTTCACGTGCTTGCGCAGGCACGGCCAAACAAACTTTTCCGCCACTAGTTTCACCGACGCGCACACCCCCGGGTGCGCCAGTGAGTGGACCGAGTCAAAAACACGGCGGCGCCACGTGGCCGGAACCACCGGACGCGGGCGCCCCGTCGACATGTCGCAGATCAGGGGGGGCATACCGGTTTGTAAACACTTGCTCTCCAGCCTCAACCCTGTTGGTCCAGACTGGAGCGCGCGCACGTCTGCGTCCGCCCCCTGGTCCGCTGCCATGGCTGCGTAATCTATACCCACGTGCACCGGGGCTGCGCGCGCCACCGTGCCGCTCTCCTGCGGCGCGGTCACGGTGGCCCGTTCTGCCTCTGTGCGTGTTGGGGTCGTGAACGCGCGCGAGAGACAATCCGCTACTACATTGAATTTGCCCGCGACGTGCCTAATGTCAGTGGTAAATTCCGAGATTGCGGCCAGCTGCCTCTGCTGCCTGCCGGACCACGGATCTGAAATTTTGGCCATGGCGTATGTGAGCGGCTTGTGGTCCACATAAGCGGTGAAGCACCGTCCTTCCAGCCAGAACTGGAAATGACGAATAGCCAAATGCAGCGCCAACAGTTCTCTGTCGAATGCGCTGTATTTTCATTCAGCCGCGCTTAAAGATTTGCTAAAGAAAGCCAAAGGCTGCCAAACTCCGGCTACCTGTTGCTCAATAACGGCCCCTATGGCTAAATCTGAAGCGTCTGTCGTCAGCGCGATACGTGCTGCAGGGTCTGGGTGGGCCAGGAGCGCAGCGTCAGCCAAGGCTTTTTTAACCTCTGTGAACGCGCGCTCCCGCTCCGGGGACCATTCGACCGCCTGGGTCGGTTTTTGTTTTTTGAGCGCGGCATATAATGGTTGCATGATTTGAGCTGCGTGGGGCAGGAATCGGTTATAAAAATTCACCATCCCCAAGAATTCCTGTAGTGATTTGACCGTTTGTGGACGGGGAAAATCCGCTACCGCGCGTACTTTCTCTGGTAACGGAACCGCTCCCTCCGGGGAGACGCGGTGACCCAAAAAATCGATCCGCTCGACGCCGAACTGGCACTTGGCTGGGTTAACTATTAAGCCGTGCTCTCCCAGCCTCCTAAAAACTGCTGTGAGGTGCGTTTCGTGTTCGTCCTCTGAAGTACTCGCGACCAAAATGTCGTCGAGGTACACAAACACGAAAGGGAGATCGCGTAACACGGCATCCATCATCCGCTGAAATGTTTGCGCCGCCCCTTTGAGACCAAACGGCATGCGTAAAAATTCGAAAAGTCCGAACGGGGTTATTACCGCTGTTTTAGGAATGTCCTCCGGTTGGACTGGGACTTGGTGATAGCCGCGAACTAGATCAATCTTTGAAAAAATGCGCGCCCCCGCCAGGTGCACCGAAAAATCCTGAATGTGCGGGATGGGATAACGATCGTGCGCCGTAGCGTTGTTTAGCCTGCGGTAATCCCCGCACGGTCTCCAGGAGCCATCGGCTTTCGGTACCATGTGCAGCGGCGAAGCCCACGGGCTCTTCGACCTACGAACGATGCCCAGCCTCTCCAGGCTGGCGAACTCCTCGCGCGCAATGGCGAGCTTAACTGTATCCAAGCGCCGAGCTTTTGCAAACACGGGAGGACCAGACGTGGGGATAAAGTGTTTCACCCCGTGCTTCGCGACCGTCGCTGAAAAAGTGGGCACAGTGAGCGCTGGAAATTGGGTGAGGAGTGTGTGAAACTTACCACCTGCTGTAGCGACGTGGGTCTGTACTGGTGGCGGGGACACTCGAGCTGAACAGGGGAGAGAGTAAAAAGAGAGTGCATTTACCAGCCGTCTATTAGCAAGATCAACTAACAGATTGTGTGAACACAAAAAATCCGCGCCCAACATGTTGAAACTCACCGCCGCTATTACAAAAGTCCATTCATATGTGCGGCCATGTAAGCACAAAGGCAAGGTCCTTTTCCCGTAGGTGTTGATGTTCGAGCCATTTGCTGCTGTAGCTCCGCTACCGTGGGGTCCAGCCACCCGGTCCGCGTATGTTGGGGTGATGAAGCTCACTTGTGCTCCGGTGTCGATGAGGAACTCTCGTCCGGAGCGCGCATCCGTGATGTAGAGCAGCTTGCTGCGTTCTCCGAGGGTCGAAGCTGCTAGCGACCCCCGGTCTTGCCGTTTCCCGAACTCCTGAAGATGCAGGGCGGCACACACCTGCGTGCCTTCTCTGCGAACCTCCGATGGTAAAAGCAGAGATCTTCTCCTCCGCTGTGTCGTGTCCGCGCCTCTGCCGCCGGGCTATTGGCTCCACCTCGTCGCGGCCGTGCTGCCGCCGTCGTCGGCCAGTCTGGTTCTGCCGCCTCTGGCTCCCCGCTGTCTCGGGTCGCCGCTGTGGTTGCTTGCCCGCCGCAGGCGTCCAGGATCCCATCTGCCTCCTGGGCCAGCTCCCGGAACTCCTCCAGGGTGTGACACTTTTTGCCGGCCAGCGTGCTTCTCGCATGCGCCGGGAGGTTGGAGAGGAAGATGAACTGAAAAATGAAATCATCGTTGTCCAACCCTCTCAGCTGTATCATCTCCTCCATCAGGGCGCTCGGCCTGTGTCCACCTTGGTCTAGCAAAGACAGGATCCTCCTCGCCCTCACTTCAGCCGAGGGGGTGAAAAACTTGATGAGGGTGGATTTCAGCTTGCCGTACCTGTCGGTCGCGGGTGGCTGCTCCACCAAGCTCTGCACGCACCGAGCTGTGCTGTTGTCCAGTTTAGCGATGACATGGTGGAACTTAGTGTCATCCACCGTTACTCCTGCGAGCGCGAACTGCGACTCTGCTTGCAGAAACCACGACCGTGGGTTATCCTGCCAGAAATCAGGCAGCTTAACGGCCACTGCGCTCGCCAGCTCTGAGCGCTCTGAGTCCGGGACCCTGAGAATTTCTTTGTTCATTCTCAACGTCGTCAGTCACCAATGTGGGGAGACTTGAATAACGAAACCGAATTGCCTCTAATTTCAGTTTATTTCAAGTAACCATTCCACTGTCTGCTCTCATTCCTGAGCAGCGAACAAAGAGGATGAACACACCAAAGTTCTCCCTTTTAAACATTCTCACATCAAACCATTTCCCTCGCAGGGGAAATCACACATCTATATCAAAATCTCTTTATTCACATTCATTAACCTTTTATTTACGTAACTCCCCCTTCTCTCCTCTCGAGCCTCAGCGGTCAGGAAGTCTTCTGTCCCCTGTCCTCCGCAGGGGGTCCAGGCTCTGTGGCTCCGCACCGCAGGGGGCTGGCTCTCCTTCATCGTGAGGTTAAATCACATATGCAGTGTCCAACATATACATGTCTCACAACACAGCCATACTGATGATCAATTAACAGATCATGGACTAACAGAGACTTGGGAGTTAGAGACCTAATATTTAATAAACCACATTTGCCAATTCATTCAATTTAGAGGCTTTATGTTTAATTTGAGTTTTACCAATATTTTGCTTTATCACTTTGGGATGCTTATGCATTATATTTTTATTTACTTTGGAGGGAGCAGACAATGATTCTCTGATGGGGAAGACAGGGGCTAAGTTGAGGGGTGGCGGATGAAGAGGAGCTGCAGAGAGGCGTGTAAGACTGCGACTCTGCTTCCTGGTCCCAACTCTGAGTAGTCAGGGTTTTGGAAATTTGGATAAAAAAGATGCCAGATTGTTAGATAAATGAGAAGCACCATCCAAAGTGGGATGAATGTTGTCTCGTCTCATAAGACCAGGTTTTCCCCAAAAAGAGCTCCAATTGTCAATGTAGCCCATGTTATTTTTAGGACACCACACAGACAGCCAGCGGTTCAAGGATGACGAGCGGCAAAACATGTCATCACTGGTCAGATTGGGAGGGGCCAGAGAATACTACAGTGGCAGACATCGTTTTTGCAAAGTCACACACCGATTCTACATTAAGTTTCGTGACTTCCGACTGCCAGAGACGGATGTCATTAATGCCGGCGTGAATAACAATTGTGGAATATTTACAGTTACTTTTAGCCAGCATTTTCAAATTTGACTCGATGTCGCCTGCTCTGGCCCCAGGAATGCATTTGACTATGGCCGCTGGAGTCTCTAGGTTCACGTTTCTGACTACAGAGTTGCCAGTGATCAGAGTTTTTTCCTCAGCGGGTGTGTCGCTGAGCGGGGAAAAACGATTAGAAACGTGAACAGGTTGGTGGTGTACCGGGGCTTTGCGACTAGGCTTCCTTCTCACCGTCACCCACCCAGTCTCCTTGCTGCTGAGGAGAGCCGGGGGACCGCTGACAGGGGGGCCTAAGCTAGCTAGCTCCGCTGCAGCTAAGGGGTGTCCGTTGAGATTAACTGGCGCAGACGGTCTAATTTATTGAGATGCGCCTGTAAGCTACAGCAAGCTACAGCCTGTTTTTGTTTCAAGCAGCGTTTCAGGCTAGTATTTTTAAGGCAGTGGTACTGGTAGTCTCTAGGCATTTTGTGTTACTGTTGTGCAGTTGATCTTTTATTTATTTATTTTTTGTTTTTGTTTTTACAAGGGGGATGGTGGTTGTGTGGGTAGGTCACTGATCTCTGTAGAAAAACTGGATAGCTCATGCTCGAGTACAGCATACAGAGCCAAGTGAACCCACCTGGCCGCCACATTAGTACACCCAAAACACTCAGCAAGTCAGTGGAGATTGAATGGGTTTAGTAGTAAATGGTGGCACTTTTACCTCAATAACTTCCCAAAAAATTAACAGATTTTGAACTTCTTGGTATGGAGACACAGTTTATAATCTTGCACAACCGGTGAACTATAGAAAACTGAGTTGACATTATGTTTAGCGGCCGTTGATTTCTATAGTTCTGTAAACACACATTGTTTATTTATATGTCATCAATACATGCCTCGATACGCACTTTGCAAAATATTTCCTGGATTACTCAGCACACACTCCGAAGCTCCAGTGCTGGAAGTCCCATCACTACTAGAGAGAGCTCTTTGCTTCTACCCACCATGAGTTCTTTGTGGTGGGACAATCTGATATTTACAGACCTTTTTAAAGGCTATCAGTAGGGACTTAACCAGCTGAAATCAATTTGCACTGATGGGGGATGGGATGGCTTCCTAAATTCTGATGGATTTCAGCTGATTTCTTTGCTTTCTATGCCTCTTTGCACCTCTTTTTCTTCATGTGTTCAATATTTATTTCCTGTGTCATTCCACTTTATTAAATATAACTTGTTTTGTGAACACAGTTGCCTTGATTTCTTTGTATGTATGGATTACTTGAGTTGTTACTGATATCTGGTGAAACTCTCAGGTCAATGGCTCCCTCAAAAATATGTTTAATGAGAAAAATGTTGACGTGCTCAATACTTATTTTCTTCGCTGTAAATATTTTGATTATTTTGGTCCCGTAAAAATTTTTAATAGCATTTTTTATCAATATATAATTTTTTTCTGTAATATAAAGGCTTTAATTTTCCACCTTTTTGTACACTTTGTCGATGCATTTAAAAAAAAACAAACTTTTAATGAATTGAATAAGCAATCTAAATTTTGAAATTTCTTGGTTTTTTTTCAAACTTTTTTTCAAACATGCAAGACAGTTTTGATGTCTTATGAACCTATTGTGACACTTACAGTTTAGACAATATTAGAACATTTTAAAAAGAGCCAAAACTTTTGAGAAAAGTTGTGTTATATGGTATTAGGGGGGTAGCACTGTCCTGGTTATGTAGTTACTTAAAGAACAGATATCAGTATGTATGTGTTGGTAGCAAAAACTCACAGTTACTGAAGGTTACTTGTGGAGTCCCACAGGGTTCAGTCTTGGGGCCATTGTTATTCAATATGTATATAAATGATATATATAAAGTTTCGGAAAAATAGATTTAATATTGTTTGCTGATGACACTAATTTATTATGTAGTGGAAGCAATTTGGAACAACTTTTGGATACACTCGGAAAGGAATTTGGAAAGCTTAAACTGTGGTTTGATTCAAACAAATTAACGCTCAATTTAAGTAACACAAAATTTATAGTTTTTAACAACCATCACAACAACTTAGTATCTAAACTCAGTGTAAATGGTGTAGAGATTGAAAAGGTATCCAAAACTAAATTTCTTGGAGTAATTGATAATAAATTGTTTTGGAAGTCACATATTAATTATATTAAAGGTAAAATATCTAAATCAATTGCAATACTACACAGAGTGAAATATTTGCTGAATCAACCCACATTATATACTTTGTATCATTCATTAATACTCCCATACATGACATACTGTACTGAAGTATGCGGAAATACATATGAAACAAACATATATCCAATCTTTATGCTTCAGAAGAGAGCTATTAGAATAAAAAACAAAGCAGCTTACAGGGAGCCAACAAACCCACTTTTTCTTAAATTAAAAGCTCTCAAGCTGAAAGATCTGGTTGACTTTAAAACTGCAGTAATAATGTTTAAAGTGAAGAATCTATCACTGCCCGCAAATATCCAAAAGTTGTTCCAAATAAGGGAGAAACAATATCATTTCAGAGGAACATGTATATTTCAAAAACCTCCAGTGAGAACTACCACCAAGCAACACTGTGTTTCAGTGCAAGGAGTGGAACGCTTCTGGACCTGAATTAAAATTGTGTACAACGCTTGGACAATTTAAACAAAAACTAAAGGAACAAATATTCCAAACATATATACATGATGACATGTAAAATCACGTAAGGATTATCATATTCAGTCTGTGTTGTGTTGTTGCTTAGATTTTTGTCATGTTTTGTCTTAGCTTTGTTCTGAATTGTAATCGCTCTTGTTTTTCTTTTGAATTCTTGGATGGAACATGGGTGGGCAATATAAGCTGCGGCTTCAGCCATCACCCATTTCGGATAACTTGTGTTGAACCGTATAATCAGAGGAGTTATTGTTTAATTTGACCTTGTAAGATTTTTTTCTTTCCCCTTTGTTATATTATTCTGTTCCTTTCTTTTAATCTTTACTTTTAATCTATCCAAAATAAAGATTCATTCATTCATTCAAGTGAACAGCAGAGGGCAGTATTGATCCATGTGTGTTCACCACCATGTTCCCTATTCATGACACATTCACAGTTCTATGTTCAGTTTTTTAACAGCTGTAGAATCGATACTGAGATAAAACCAGAAACAACATGACTTTTTTTTTCTTTTGCTGCAGATTAATTTAATTCTCCAGCATTGTCTCATTCCAGAGGTCAGCAACCTTTAATAGACAAAGACCCATCATGTACGGTGGCCCTGAGAGCTCAAATGTGCTGCAATTCTTCGAGCCCCTTATTCTTCGAGCCCATCTCCCTTCGAAGCGCCTGAAAAACATACCCAGACTAAACTGAAATCTGCTCTTCAGCCCCTTGCACTGTCTTCATGGGGTTGGTCTCATTCAAAAGAAAACACTCTGTTTTTAGCAAAACAGTCAGAATCCCTCTAAATGTTTCAGTCACTGAGTAACAGTGATCTAAACATACTAAATTTGAAGAAAATAAAGTTTGCCTGGGTGTTTTTTTTTTTTTTAGATACAAATGCCTGAAAATAACATACAGCTGTTATATACTGGCTGGAAAACACAATAGGAATGTAGAACCAGGTAGAATGAATATATTACACACCTTCTTTGTCAGGCGTCTTCATGCATCTTCAAGCTATGCCAAATAAATTCGTGGTCACACCCCCCCCCCCCCCGTGATTCTTCAGCTAACGACTGGGTCAAGTAATTAATAATTTCTTCAATGTTTTGTGTTAATTTCAGCCATTTTTCAAAAAGGTGAATGATTTTCTAACGCTTCTTTCTTGGATTCACGGACTGGTTTCCGTTAGCTTTACGCACCTGCGCTGCACGCGCTGTCACGGGGGCAACGAAGCTGAATGGGCCGCTTGTGAGGTATCCCTGAATTCAGAAATTAGTTGGCTAAGCCACATGTTGTGGCACACATATTTGAGATGCTTAGACTGCATATGTATATTGTGTTACCTCACGTCTTAGAAGGAACAATAAGTCTGGACCTCCTGGGGATAACAGTAGGAGGTGGAGGTGCCTTTAGAAATGACTCTGAAAGGACTTCCTGACCTCCAGGGGTCAGGTGGAGGAAGAAGAGACCTGGGGGAGATGTATTGTCTGTGGGGGGTTGAATGACAATGTGATTCTGTACTTTGATGTCCCGGGTATAAAAGGAGGGGATTGGAGAAGTTGGTCCTTTTTTCTGTTTGAGAGGACGTTGGAGATGTGAGATGATTAATAAACCTGAATTGAGAAATAAATTCAGCCTCTTCATTTCACGCTCTCCACAACGTCCATCATTTGCTGACTCTGATATAATTGGCTCGTTGTGTTCCCGTTAGCTATGAGGCTGGCCCTTCATGGACATTTATCACTCAATGGGTTTCCAAAGCTGTCAGTCACAAAATGGAGGCTCTATTGGGTCAAATGAGCCGTCAATCTCTCCTGGACATAACCCATCCTAACCTGGATGGGGGGATTCTTTTTCTGGTTCAACCTGTTGGAAGTGATAATGGAAGTAATAGCATACAAAGCTAATCATTTTCGGCAGTTTCATGGTCTATTTCATGGTCAATTTTCCCCATTGTCATCAAGATGGACAAGAAATCTTACTCAGATGGATATATTAGACCCTCTGCAGTACAAATGGATCATATTTGTGGAACAATCATTGACTCTGGGATGGCAACGAAGCTCCTTTGGGTCAAGCTGGATTCATGCTGCACCCCTGGTGTCTGCGTAAGTGTAACCGGAATCCACGTGTGACGAAATTTATGTCATTGTGTCCAGTCCACTAGTGTCCAGAGTGCTCGAACGCGGACTACCGCGTGCAGCCCAAATTTTGTGACCGCGCCACCTGCCCACGACCTGAACGCGTTGACAGCACATGCGCAAGACTGAACGTCCCATTCATAAGGTGGCGATATCGACACAGCACACAAACACAAAGTAGATGAAGAAGACACAGAGGAGGCGGAAGACGAGAATAAATATACTTTTATGTAATTCTGCCGCAGAAACCAGTAACAGCAGCTCCTCTTCCTCTCGGTGATGGTTAAATGACGCCATTGTTGTTGATGTGCGTTTCTCTTGCGTTTTTTTGCTGGTGAAAATCCTGGCGCGTCAGCACATTGGCGCTACCTATAGGGCGGGAGTGAAACTACAAATGATGGTTGTGCGCACGTGTCAACCACTCGGCCTGGGTAGATGAAAAAAGTGAGCATGTACAGCACCGCGTGTGCGCCGGGCTCATCCAAAGCCCACGCGGACCAAAGCGGACTAGAGGGGAAATGCAGCATGAATAAGGTTTAAGTCAGTCGGTTGATTTCATGCTAACGTTACCTGGTTAAAAGTTCTATTTAAATCCAGTGTTATCATTTTTCTGAAATCTGTTTTAATAACTAAATAGACGAAATTCAAAGCTTTTGAACAATGTAAGGCATGACTGCTTTCTGTAAGCATGTTTAACACAATTCACTATGACTCAGCAGAGATTTAAAAAAACACCAAAACAATTAAACATGCCCGGCCAAACAAACAAACAAACAAACAAAAAAAAAACAGAGACAAAACAAAAAACAAAGCACCTGCACCAAAATGGCAACATATAGGTGTTGCAAATACAGCAACTGCAAATAGAGAAATGTGCTGCAAATGCAGAAAAGAACAGCAAATAGCAAAATGCACTGCAAATACTCAAAACAACTGCAAATTCAGAAAGGCTTAGCAAATACTGAAAGCAACTGCAAATACAGAAATGTGCTGCACAGTGTTGCCAGATATACAATAATTATTGTATTTATATGATAATTTTAGGGCCTATACAATATACGATCAATACTTCTTAAAAAAGGCCAAATATACGATAGTTTTGGCATTTCCACGCACCCCGAAAAACCAACGTTTTGATTTACGTCAACACCCACACATCACCAGAAACTCATGCCTGCTCCTCACTGCCAATCACATCAGCAGAGATCAGCTCATGTTTGCACAGCAGCTGTACTGGCACAGCAACAAACATAAAAAGTGAACATGACTTCAGACTCGCAGGAAAAAAGTACTGAAAGGGTAGAATCCGTCAGCACAGACACTGATAAGAAACAAAAAGCAACCTTGCTGGGCACCGCAGCTTGATTGCCCTGCCTTGGTGTTATACTGCACTTTTAAAGGGTTCATTGACTGAAAAATGGTGTGTTTGTAGGTTTTAACTGCCTGAAATGAGTCTACTGGTCATGTAATTATCAAAAAATTTTCAAAACAGTCAATTCTCTTAAAAAACACATAGGCTTTATTTTGTTTTTCTCTCCCAAGAAATGCCAGAAACCTTTTTGACTCTTCCAGGTAAATCATATATATCAAGTCTAAAAAAGCCAACCCACCTGTTAGATATGTCCCCATATTACCAATAGGCAGCACGGACATGAGGACGCAGGCACAAGTGATGTCATCACGCCATGCCTATATTAAGAGACTGACAGCGGGAATCGAGGTCTTTGGCACTCCGCCTCCGTAATGGTCAGAGCCTGTGTCAGTCTAGTGCTAGCTTACAGCTATATTGATTCAACACATGTACCATCTGTTGTGTTTGTAATAAAGTTCTTGATCGGCTCAACTCCTGCCTTCGCTGGCCTATTTCCAGACATAGCAATTGGCGACGAGGAGAAAACTTAATCTTCTGGAGGAAAATTAATCATTTTCCTGAAGATGGAAGTGTGTTGGGCACCCCGGACAGAGAGTTTGCTGGATAGATGGATCAAGTTTTACCTGCGCAAACAGCGACTGGATGAATCATTTATACAGTGTGTAGACGCCCTTCGCCGTTTGGCTAGCACGTGTGAATTCGGGCATGAGGAGGACAGGTGGATACACTTACACTTGGAGGAGTGTGCTGTGAATCTGTTCATACAGGACATGTTGCTGGAGAGGCCAGACAGTGGCAGGCTACGGATAGCACTGTTGGGGACACTGCACCTCCTATTGGAGATGAATGCAATGGAATTAGCAGACCAGCTGGAGATGACGGCCCAGGTAGCACTGCGGCTGGCGGGCCTCCACCCGCGTTCCACACAGTCAGCTCCGCCGGTACGGACGGTTGCCCCGGTTGCTGAGCCTACCAACCCCACACCTTGCTGAGAGGGCCCCAAGGTAGATGTCGTGAGACAGCGGGACATCACAATGCAACAACCCAGCGGCAAACTCAGCTTGGACGACGATGACTCCAGTCTGCTACATGCAGATGTAGATGCAGCCACTCCCTGCCTCGCACTGCACGCCGAGCAGAACCCTGCAGAACTGGAGCAGCCCCAAGAGCTCCAGTATGCAGCCACATGGGACCCGGAGCCAGTCCCTGCACAGCACGAGTGTTCTCGAGCTGCAGCCTCATCACAGGAGGGAGAGTATGATTTTGCGGACATGGGTACAGTAGAAGATCAGAGCATGAAGCAAGAACACAGCATGGAGAGAGAACATAGCACAGAGAGTGAACACAGCACAGAGATAGAGCACAAGACAGACTCACCTCCAATCCTCGCCCAGCAGGAACTTCAGGCAGCTGCAGTGGAGCTGCAGGAGGAGGAGTTCGTGGAGAAAGGGACCCCGGTGAACGACAACAATTCGGCACGCGTCCCGTCACCGATGACAGCAACACATCACCGCTACCACAACCAGCACCAGGAGAGAGATGGCACAACCCGAACTCCGCTCGCATCCTTGCCGAGTATCAACCTCAGGGAGCCCCCGCAGCACAGCAGGATAGAGAGTTTGTGGCCCAGCAGGACCCAGCAGAGCATCGCCAACTGAAGGCACGTCCTACCGCCAGCATGAATGACACGCCACCACAGCAGCAACCAGCATCAGAGACAAGAGCGCAGCAGTGCCGAGTGCAGCCAAACAGATCGCTACACACACTTCTTGATTGGGTTTGGGCCCAACAATCCGACTGCCTGGACCTACAGATGGTCCCGTCATCACAGATGAGAATCACTGCACAAAAGAGGGCAGCCGTCGTCCAGATGGCCGGTGGTTCGAGATGGCACGCCAGCCATCTGCGAAAGGTAAAATCAGCTGCCTCGGATCAAGTCGCAGCACTGGAGCCGACCCAGCTGGTGTGGGACCCGGGCTGGGACGTTGCTGACGAGCAAGCCATGACTCCAGTGAGAGGGCACCCAGGTCTGCTGCAGCCGGCGCCTCCAGGGGCACACCCACCGCGGGCTTGACTGAGGCCCCTGAAGGTGAAGTGTTGACAATGGCTCTTGTTTTGAAATGTTTAGGTAGATCATGGTTGCAACATAGTGGCAGAATAACCCACTCAGCCGTGCAGGGCTAACTGGTGGTCTACCCAGTGCACCAGGTTCTGTCTGAGTGTGTTTTCTCTGCTTGTGGTAACAAAAAGCTGCTGGCAATTGAAAGCATGTTAATGTTTTGGACTTTTTCGGGGGGGGGGGGGTGATATGTCCCCATATTAACAATAGGCAGCGCGGACGTGAGGATGTAGGCACAGGTGATGTCATCACGCCATGCCTATATTAAGAGACTGTGTTCCGCCTCCGTAACGGTCAGAGCCTGTATTAGTCTAGTGCTAGCTTACTGCTGTATTGATTCAACACGTGTACCATCTGTTGTGTTTGTAATAAAGTTCTTGTTCGGTTGTTCGGTTCAACTCCCGCCTCTGCTGTCCTATTTCCAGACATAACACCACCGCCATCCTAAAGACCCACCCACTGTCCTATTATTGGCCCGCCTAACTGTCTGTCATGTAGATGGAAGGGGAAAGCTAAAGGTAGCCTATTAAGCCCCTGAGCTAACACTGGTACCAGGATGCTTGGTGTCCTATCGAGCTCAGGGAGGACAGAAACTTCCTGTGGAGCATAAGGGCAAAGGCTCGCTTGATCTTGATTTTCAGTATGAATACAGGTGAAAGCGGGACCTCACAATCCTTCTGACTTTTTGGGTTTTAAGCTGGAGGTGTCAGAAAAATTACCACAGGGATAACTGGCTTGTGGCAGCCAAGCGCTCATAGTGATGCCACTTTTTGATCCTTGGATGTCAGCTCTTCCTATCATTGTGAAGCAGGATTCACCAAGCGTTGGATTATTCAACCACTAATAGGGAATGTGAGTGAGGATTAGACTGTCGTGAGACAAGTGAGTTTTACCTTACTGATGATGTGTTGTTGCAGCAGTAATCCTGCTCAGTATAAGAAGAACGGCAAGTTCAGATATTTGGTGTATGAGGGAGGGCTGAAAAGTTCAAAGTGGTCAAATTTGACCTAATGTGGTTTATTTTTCAACTGCAGGGATCCAAGCGCTGCAACACCGATGGAAGAAGTGTGTGGACCTTAGGGGAGACTGTTGACAAATAATCCACATTTGGTCAAATTTGACCACTATTGCAGAGGGAATGATCAGGTGAGGCAACGAGCTGGATCAACACGGACTTTATTCTCCCTCTAACAGATCAGGATCACAGATAGATCTCTCAGGCCGTTGTGCCTCTCACTTTATACCCTTAATTACATGCATTGTGGCCCGGGGCTCTGACCTCATATTCATTTCATAACAAAGCCTGTGCGGCACATTAACATGTGCCGCACAGGCACCTTATTAACATGATATTACATAGGTGCCGCACTTCACTCCTCTCCTGGCGGCCCAGCATCTGCTCCTCTCCCTGGGGGGTGCCTAGCCATTGCTGTTCTGTCTGGACCCCCCGGCGACCTCTCCTTTCTTGGTCCATTGATCTCTGGGTGGAGAAGTCTAACACCTTGCTCCCCCCCCCCGAACACCTAGAATGGGCCTTAACCCCCGTTCTTTGGGCTTGAGCCGGCGTCCATGGTGGGGCTGTAGTGGGGGGTCACCACTCCAGTCGAACTGCCCTGCTGGCGGGGCACACGGGGGGCACGCCAGTCTGTGGGGGGAACAGTGGAGGGGGAGAAAACACATTCTCTTTGCGAGTGCTGGTCCCTGCTGAGGAATCACCATCCTGCACCGGGGAGCATGGGCCAACACCACCTGCTTGTCTGCCAACATAAAAGCGGGCTTAAGCCTGTCAATGCAGATGGTCTCTCTACGTCCCCCCAAGTCTAACACGAAATGTTTTACCCCAGGTTCCAACACTGAATGGTCTATTGTATGGTGGGTGTGGTGGAGTTCGGTGCGCATCATGCCTGACGAACACAAAACTGGCATTCTGCAAACTTTTTGGGACAAATGTGCGGAGAAAACAATAGTGGGCCGGGCCCGGTACACTCCTCACCTCTGTGTTGCATAGAGAATGCGTGGGCAGCTCGGCCTTGGGCGCGGGATTTTCCAGTAAAAATTCTCCGGGGATCTGCAGTGGTTGGGAAAAACGAGCTCTGCTGGGGAGGCTGCCAAATTCTCCTTCAGTGTGGAATGCAACCCTAAAAGAACCCAAGGCAGGCAGTCTACCCAATTTTTGTCCGTGATCAAAGCTCTGAGCGCTGCGTTTAATGACCTGTGGAAACGCTCGCATAACCCGTTAGCCTGGGGGTTGTACGCGGTAGTGCTGTGAATTTTGACCCCCAGGCTCTGGGCCATCGTGGACCAGAGTTCCGGAATGAACTGTGGGCCTCTGTCGGACGTGATGTCTGATGGAGATCCAAAACGTGCAATCCAAGCTGACAAAAAAGCACGCGCCACTTCCGTGGATGTGGTAGAAGCCAGCGGCACCGCTTCGGGCCAGCACGTGGTGCGGTCCACGATTGTCAAAAGGTGTGTGAAACCTTGCGATGGCAGAAGGGGTCCCACCAGATCCACGTGGACGTGATTTGGAATGGCTCGAGGGGAGCTCTGGTGTGCTTGTGCACCTTTGCCCGTTGGTACGCAACGCATGCTGCAGCCCACTTTTTCACCTCTTTACGCAAATGCGGCCAGATGAATTTCGCCCCCACTAGTTTCACTGAAGCACGCACTCCTGGGTGCAAAAGGGAGTGGACCGACTCAAAAACACGACCGTGCCAAGAGCACGGAACCACCGGGCGCGGGCGGCCTGTGGAGATGTCACAGAGTAGGGGAAGGCACCCTTCTTGCGGCAGCCTGCTCTCCAGTCTTAACCCTGTTGGTACAGACTGAAGCACGCAAATGTCCGCATCCCCGGCTTGCTCCATGGCCATGGCGGGGAAATCTGTTCCCACGTAGATGGGGGCAACCAATGCGCGCGAGAGGCAATCAGCCACCACGCTGAGTTCACCAGCAACATGCCGAATGTCGGTAGTAATCTCTACTGCCGACATTCGGCACATTGTTGGTGAACTCAACGTGGTAGCTGATTGCAGCCAGCTGCCGTTGCTGCCGGGCCGACCACGGTTCCGAGACCTTGGCCATGGTGTACGTCAGTGGCTTGTGGTCTACAAACGCGGTGAACTCGCGCCCCTCCAGCCAGAACTGGAAATGGCGTGTCACCAGGTGGAGAGCCAGCAACTCTCTGTCGAATGTGCTGTATTTGTGCTCATTGTTGCGCAAAGTTCTGCTGAAAAATGCGAGTGGCTGCCACGAACCTGCAACGCACTGCTCCTCCACTGCCCCTATGGCCACATCAGACGCATCTTTAGTGAGCACTATCCGTGCAGACGAATCTGGGTGAGCCAGCAATGCGGCCTTTGCCAGCACTGTTTTGGCGTTTGAAAAAGCCTAGCCCTGCTCGGAAGTCCAGTCGATGCTGTCCACAGGCTTCTTTTTTTTAAGCGCGGCATACAACGGCTACATTAGCTAGGCTGCCCGGGGGAGGAAACGGTTGTAAAAATTAACCATTCCCAAAAACTCCTGTAGTGCCCTCACAGTTTGCAGATGCGGAAAGTCCAACACCGCATGCACCTTGTCCAGGAACGGGATCGCACCCTCCAGCGAAATGCGGTGGCCCAAAAAATCAATCACTGGCGCACCAAACTGGCACTTCCCAGGGCCGATACGCTTCCAACCTCTGGAAAACCATCTTGAGATGGGTGATGTGCTCATCCTCAGACGTGCTGGCTACCAGAATGTCATCTAGGTAGACAAAAACGAAGGGCAAATCCTGCAGCACTGCATCCATCATCCTTTGGAAGGTCTGTGCCGCGCCTTTTAATCCAAATGGCATGCGTAAAAATTCAAAAAGGCAGATTGGAGTTATTACCGCCGTCTTTGGGACATCTTCTGTTCGCACCGGGACCTGGTGGTAATCGCGGACCAGATCCACTTTGGAAAAAACGCGCACCCCGGCCAGGTGCATGGAAAAATCCTGGATATGGGGAATAGGGTAGTGATCGTGTGCCATAGCATTGTTCAATCGCTGGAAATTGCCGCATAGTTGCCACGACCAGTAGGCTTTAGGCACCATGTGAAGCGGGGATGCCCTCGGGCTGTTTGAGTGCTTGACAATGCCCAACCTCTCCAAGTTGGTGAACTTCTCACGTGCGCTGGCCAGTTTAGCTGCATCCAGGTGCCGAGGTTGTGCGAAAACGGGCGGTCCTTTAGTAGTGATGAAATGCTCGACCCCGTGTTTGGTTGCTGCCGCTGAAAACGTCGGAACCATGAGTGCTGGGAACTGGGCGAGTAACTGTTGGAACTTACACCCTGGAGCTGTAACGTTGGCCAGTGTTGTCGACCCAGCTCACCGAGCTGTACAGGGCAGAGAATCAAAAGAGACGGCATCCGCTAGTCGTCTATTAGCAACATCAACTAATAAACCATGAGCACATAGGAAATCTGCACCCAAAATGGGGGAGGCACATGCGGCTATAACGAAATTCCACTGAAAGTTGCGCTCATGCAAACATACTGTCAGTGTCCGCTCGCCAAATGTCCTGATGTCTGATCCATTGGCGGCCACCAGCTCAGGACCGCTACACCCTGCCACCCTGTCTGTGTTGAATGGCAAGATGAAGCTCTTCTGGGAGCCGGAGTCCACCAGAAACCGTCTCCCCGAACGTGTGTCTGTGATATATAGCAGCTTGTCTCTGTTGCCAGCGGTCGCAGCTGCTACTGACTGCTGGCTTCTTTCCCGACCGCTTGAATTGGCACGGCGGCAAGCATCGCCGTGCGTCCTATCCAAAACGGCGATGATAGTGGGAGATCGCCTCCTTCTTGTGTCTCCTGATGTCTGCTCCAGCCACCACCAACGGCTTCTTGATCTTGCTGACAACCCTCCTGGGCTCCGGTGCCGCTGCGTCCAGTGTAGAGGGAATGATCAGGCGAGGCAACAAGCTGGATCAACACAGACTTTATTCTCCCTCTGACAGATCAGGATCACAGATAGATCTCTTAGGCCACTGTGCCTCTCACTTTATACCCTTAATTACATGCATAGTGGCCCGGGGCTCTGACCTCATATTCATTTCATAACAAAGCCTGTGCGGCACATTAACATGATATTACATAGGTGCTGCACTTCACTCCTCTCCTGGCGGCCCAGCATCTGCTCCTCTCCCTGGGGTGTGCCTAGCCTTTGCTGTTCCGTCTGGACCCCCAGTGACCTCTCCTCTCTTGGTCCATGGATCTCTGGGTGGAGAAGTCTAACACCTTGCTCCCCACACCATGAACTTTTCAGCCTATGAACTTTTCAGGTCCCCCTCATATGTGCTTGGCTGAGTAGTCAGTGGTGCAAAGCTACCATCTGTGGGATTATGACTAAATGCCTCTAAATTTGAATCCTGCCTAGACGTAGCGATACCATAGTGCTGCCTATCTCCAGTTGGCCTCGGATAGCTGGCCCCTGCTGGTGATAAAACAGCTCTCGCGACCAGGCCGGGTAACAGCCGGAAGGCGACCGCTCCTCCCGATCATGGACGCAGGTTTGTGGAGAACCCAGTGCTAAATACCTCTGAGGACAGCTCTCCCACTGTCCTCCGGGGCTCCGTGTATCTTTGTGGGAGCAGAGTGGCATTCCACAAAGCGACCAGAGGGGCTGTCTGCCCCACGGTGTTAGCGATTTGTTGTGGAATCACGGCAAAATTATTGCGAGATGGGCTGGAGTGACGCGAGATACACCATCGACTATGAATCAGTGAACCAGAGCTGCTCATCCGAGGTAGGAGGCTATAAGCTAGTCAGCTAATGGCTAACTGACATAACAGGGAGGGCGGAGTTGAATAGGTAAAGAATGTTCTTAAAATGACGGCCTTTAAATCAGAGCGTTTCAAAAAAGCCAGAAAAAATACGGAACAAATTTGCTTCAGTATAAAAAAAATTAGAGAAAATGTGAACAAAATATGTCACAAACACTTCATTAAGATGTGTGAGTGTAGTCGGCTGGAAATGCCACATCTATAGTTTTTGATTTGAACAGACACCCCCTACTTTTTTGTTAATAATTGAACTACTCTTAAATCTGTGTTGTATACTTTTTGACTTCAAGGTAATTGCACTTTTCCACCATTAGATGGTGCTTTGGTGTCAGTGTGGTCCACTAGGGAGAGCCCTGCTCATGCACAGTTCAGAATTAAAGTCAGAGCTGGCAGGAGAAAGCTGAAACTTTTGTCTCCTCTCTTTTGGTGCACAGGTAATAAAAAAACTTACTTTTTCATCCTTAACACGGTTCAGTATTGAGCATGAGTGCTGTGTAAATGTTTTGTGATGTTTTAAGATGTGTTCAGCTATGTCTAAAGGATAATTTGTTGTATTTGGAGGTTAATAAGTGCTAGCTCAGTGCCAAGTGAGCTGACCGCGCAATACTGTGTTCATTAGAAACTACATTTCGTTGAGTGTGTGTTCTGTGTGCCACTAGTGAATGTTCTGTAAGACGTGTATGTTTGAAATGTTAAGAGTTTGAGTAAGCTGCTAGTTGGTAAATAAGCTTGGAAAAGACAGTCTTGAAACGGCTCTTCACTTCTGGTTATTGTTAACGTGGCGAGTTTGCGCCATTTGGTGAGGCCCCACTAAAGGCCCATTTCCATTAGTATCGCCTTGGCTTTACTTAGTTCTACTCGTTTCACTTTCTCGCCATTTCCACTAGAGCTTAGACTTTCTGCTGCACATTCACCAACCATAATGCTCTGCACTGTGTGTCTATATATATATGTATATATTTATAGTAATATGTACATATGTTTACTAGCTGTTCTTGTTTTTTCTTGCCTTCTGATTGTTGCTCTGAGTGTTGCTGGCCCTGTGCTGTTGCAATCCTGGAATTTCCCCATTGTCGGACTAATAAAGGCTTATCTTATCTTATACCCAGCACGGTTTAACCGACACTATTTTTGTGCCTCTTAAGAGGCAGGGTATAACCGTGCGAAACCGAGCTGAGATGTGACGTCAATAGACTGTTAGCCGCTGATTGGTCAGGGCGTAACGTCATGAAAGCGCCCGTCTTCGTTGAAATCTTTACGACCGCCATTTGCAATCACGGACTAACTCGGTCACGGAGTAAATACAATATTAATACAGACAGCGTTGTAGGTTTTGCGGAAATCTACACCGTGGTCCAACGAAGAGGTGCGGGGTTTTCTCTGCTCGGTGGCAGATACACAGTCAGAGGAGTGATCCGGACCCTACAGATGGCTGCGCAGAATAGAACCGTACTACTGACAAGCTGAAGACGAACGTGAGAGAACCATCGATGGTGAGTGATTTGTAATATTGTGCATCTGTTTGCTTATTTATCCTGTTGGTGGTAAGCTCACTTTTTTTGAGCCATACAGCGCCGTTCTGTGCTGGCTAACAAGTGTTAGCTAACGAGTTTTGGCTAGTAGCTAGCTAGTACCAACTGCTGATTCGCGCTTGTTTTCTCCTAAATATTTGCTTGTGAGAGCAAAACGATGAAATCTGTTAATCCTGGTTAAATTCCTGGTTTGTGTTTTGTATTGCACTTTGGTGCTGCGCATTAAATTGTGTGCAATTTAATGCTAGAATGTGTTTCCACATGCCAGGGTTAGCCTCCCTGTTTATAGTGGATACTGGTGAGACCACAGGAGCCGAAATCTCAACAATATAAAAGTGCTTTTTCAAATCAGTGATTTATAAAGTCATTCATATAATTTTCTAAAGCGTCAGAAAGAGAAATCCATATATTATATCGATTCATTACACAGACAGTGATATATTTCAAGCATTTATTTATTTTAATTTGGATGATTATGGCTTACAGCCCCTGAAAACCCCAAATTCAATTTGGCAAAAAATTAGAATATTACATAAACTTTAAAAAATAGTTTTTAAATAGAAATGTTGGCCGCTGAGGTGTTGGTTAATATGGGCTGTAGCCATAATCATCAATATTCCTAGATCTTAAAAAAGCATTTGATACAGTAGATCACAATTTATTATTAAAGAAACTACAAAATTGTGGTATTAGAGGGGTAGCACTGTCCTGGTTAAGTAGTTACTTAAAGAATAGATATCAGTATGTATGTGTTAGCAACAAAAACTCAGAGTTACTGAAGGTCACCTGTGGAGTCCCACAGGGTTCAGTTTTGGGACCATTATTATTCAATATGTATATAAACGAAATATGTAAAGTTTCAGAAAAAATGGACTTAATATTGTTTGCCGATGACACTAATCTGCTATGCAGTGGAAACAATTTGGAACAACTTCTGGATACACTCGGAAAGGAATTAGGAAAGCTTAAACTGTGGTTTGATTCAAACAAATTAACGCTCAATTTAAGTAAGACAAAATTTATAGTCTTTAACAACCATCACAACAACCCAGTACCCAAACTCAACGTAAATGGTGTGGAGATTGAAAGGGTATCTGAAACTAAATTTCTTGGAGTAATAATTGATGACAAACTGTGTTGGAAGTCACATATTAATTATATTAAAGGTAAAGTATCCAAATCAATGGCAATATTACACAGAGTGAAATATTTGCTGAATCAACCCACACTATACACCTTGTATCATTCATTAATACTCCCATACATGACATATTGTAATGAAGTATGGGGAAATACATATAAAACAAACATATATCCACTCTTTATGCTTCAAAAGAGAGCTATTAGAATAATAAACAAAGCAGCTTACAGGGAACCAACAAACCCACTTTTTCTTTAACAAAAAACTCTCAAGTTGAAAGATCTGGTTGACTTTAAAACCGCAATAATAATGTTCAAAGTGAAGAATTTATCACTGCCCGCAAATATCCAAAAGTTGTTCCAAACAAGGGAGAAACGATATCACCTCAGAGGAACATGTATATTTCAAAAGCCTACAGTGAGAACAACCACCAAGCAACACTGTATTTCAGTGCAAGGAGTCAGATTATGGAATGATTTTGGACCTGAATTAAAATCATGTACAACGCTTGGACAATTTAAACAAAAACTAAAGGAAGAAATACTCCAAACGTATTTACAAGACGACATGTAAACTCACATAAGGATTGACATATCTAGCCTGTGTTGTGTTGTAGCTTAGTTTTTTTTGGGTTTTTTTGTTTTTTTCTCTGTCACATTTTGTCTTAGATTTGTTTTTGAATAGTAACCGCTTAACTTAGCCTAGCTTAGTTTTCTTTTTTCTCTCAGTCACATTTTGTCTTAGCTTTGTTTTGAATTGTAATCGCTCTTGTCTTGTTTTCTTTTTTTTCTCTTTTGAATTCTTGGATGGAATATGGGTGGGCAATATAAGCTGCGGCTTCAGCCATCACCCATTTCGGATAACTTACGTGGAATTGTATAATAAGAGGAGTCTTTGTCTAATTTGACCTTGTTGTTATATTATACAGTTTCTTTTAACCTGTACTGTACTATCCGAAAATAAAATAAATTCATTCATTCATTCATATTAAAATAAACACTTTCAATATATCACTGTCCCTGTAATGAATCTATATATGGGTTTCACTTTCTGAAATGAGTGACAAAAATATTTAACTTTTTCATGATATTCTAATTTTTGAGATGTGCCTGTATAAGTGTTGAACTTGCTTGAAACTAACCACCATCCATTTCTGTCGTTCGTCTAGGGAGGAGGGAATCAGCCGCTCAACAACGGACGTCGCCACTGTGGAAAGTACTGAAATCCTTTGCTTTTATAGGTAAAGTGTCAAAACCAAAGTAGCACAATTTCCACTTAATATAAAAGGGACTGAACTGAGATTTATTTGATTGTGTGAGTATTAATTACAGAATAATTGAAAAAGACTGGCACATCAACTGTAAAATAAACCACTTGTTAATGTATTTATTTTTTTTGTCAGATCACTTGTGTGATCCTTTGTGAGTTATGTTCATAACTGTATCTTTTGGGGAATGGCAGTTGTTCAGTCATCAATATAATTTAGTTTATATGTGTAGTTTATACTCTATCATCAATAAACTCATGCAGTAACTGGACACATTACAAATATTTGAGACCCATTGTAGTGCATCCTTTTATATTTTAGCAATAAAAGTACAAAACACCGGCCACACTTCAAGCCAGGGCAAGAAGAGACACTTTTACATTCAAGACAAATTTTTATTGATAAAAACTCCATATTTTGACTGAGCGACTCCATACTCTGTGATGCACACTTTCAGTTACAGTACTATATTCCATTCAAGTGAATGTATTAATTCATTCTGATTGCTGAGGCCACAGTAAAAGCAGATGATTTTAAATGTAACCCAGCCCTTGTAAAATCGACTTTACATCAGTGCAGCTACATGAAAATTGTGGTTAAATACAACAACGAAGTACTTTATTGTCACATTGGAATTGGAATCGCTCCTGTTTTGTTTTTCTTTTGAATTCTTGGATGGAATATGGGTGGGCAATATAAGCTGCAGCTTCAGCCATCACCCATTTCAGATAACCTATGTTGAACTGTATAATCAGAGGAGTTATTGTTTAATTCGACCTTATTAGATTTTTTTCCCCTTTGTTATATTATTCTATTTTCTTTTAATCTATCCGAAATAAAGATTCATTTGTTCACATTCCACCACTGGCTTTTAGCAACAAGTGTATTTCCCAAATATGTTTTAAACTTCCTTTATTTAACCACCACCCATTTCTGTCTTTTGTCTAGGCGAGAGGTAAACGATCGATCCACCCCAAACTGGACCTTGCGTCACTATTTACAGAGATGCAGGCCTAAGATCTGCTGATCTGAGACCAGTGTGAGCTGCACATCCCAGCTGCTGAGTGAACCAGTCTTAAAGTTTGAGTTTTGCACATTCTGAATAATCTGGAATTTGCTGCTGATTGTAATAAACAATTTAGTGACTTATGTGTTTGCATCATGATTTCTATTTTTGTCTGTTAATACACTTGTGGGAAAAGAGTCAATAGTACAAACCATTAATGGGTGACCTTGAAAATAATGGCTCATTTTTAAGAAATTTTTGTCACATGGTGGTAACCTTCACATATAAAAAAGAGACATCTGCAAAAACTTCAGAGGTTTATTGTCAGTGCAATACTACATGAATGCATGTATAGTACATTGTTGATGCAGAGAATATATATTTCTACAGTATATGTATCTAGTAAATCAAGCATTTTCCATGTAACCTTGTGACTGCATTATTTTAATTGCTTTTAATCCTAGATCAAGTTTGTTTTGGCCTAAAATGCATCATAACTGTCAAATACATCTTATTATACCAAACTCAGTACTGTTTACTTTTTGAATATACATTTTGTGGCTAATATAGTTATTAACCTGGCGATCAAGTTGTGTCAGCTGATCATTTTTTGCTATGACAACATCTCAGACTCAGTGCAGCTGAAGCAGGTACGTCCATGATGTCTCAACAGTCCATGATTTTCACGCAGATCAGAGCAATTTTTTTTCCCACAATATTTTTATTGAACCTTTTTTTTTTTTTAGAAACAGCACACACAGTCAGACACTAACACAAAAGTAATTTAAAAACTAAAAAGAACAATAACAAAATAACAAAAAAAAGGTAATAAAAACAACAACCATTAACAAAAACAAGTCAACAACAATGCTCCTCTGTTTAGTCTAGGTAATCTATTACATAAGAAAACATAATATACAGTACATTCACCAGCTTGGAATTTGCAAGGTCCACACATATCATTCACCTTCTTCTTCAGACATTATGTTTAATTTCTTTACATAATCAATGAAAGGTCTCCATATATTCTCAAACACATTTTCCTTTGATTTCAGTATATATGTTATTCTTTCTAGTGGAAGGTTGGTAACATCTGTCTTAACCACTGAGTCACATCTGGTCTATGAGTATTTCCACAGTAGTGCAATACATTTTTCGGCATTAAGCAAACTGAGGTCTATGAATGCTCTTTCACTCATATTAAAGTTAAGTTTTTCTGGATACAGACCCAACAAAAACAGTTTAGGGTTCAATGTGTTTTGAAATTATTTTTTCAGTTGTTAACCTCACCTCTTCCCAAAACATTCTGATTTTTCTACATTCCCATAAACAGTGAAATAGGGTTCCTTTACTTAGAACAGAGCAATTTTTTGCACAGGAAATAAACCAGACATTCTTAAGCTCTACAACCACTGATCGTTTGTGAAGCTGTGCTGACATCAGTGACAGGCTGTGCTGAACGCCAGACTAACCGTTTGAAGCGGTAATTTTCCCACAACAGAGTCATCTGAAACACACACAGCGTACATATTTTAGTACCTAACAATGATAACTTGCAGAGATTACAGTGTAGTACGATGTACTTATAGCAAACTAGCATTAGCAACATTAGCTTACCGTCACATATGACCTAGTTTGTATCCTCACGTCTTCAGCTCTCTCCAGAAGCTGCAGAACTATTCCAGAGTGTTTCGTCTCACTGCCTGTACCCTTGTCTGGCGGTCCTTTTTGGCATTTACAGTGAAAAAAGCCACAGACCAAGGAGTCACCTTGTAGAGCCGCCATGTTGTGTTTGGCTTGGGTCGCGTGTTTTACGTCACGGGAGTGTGGTGCCGCCTTGCTGTAAAAAAAATCCCGCCCACCACAGCTTAACCCCGCTTTACCCGGCTGCTATGGAGACACAACCGCGGCCGAAATGAGTAGTAACGAAACAAAATGAGGCGAGTCGAACTGGGCTAGTGGAAATGAGGCATAAGGTGTGTGTGCGTGTGTGTGTGGTTTGAGGTGCCAGGATTGTTTGAGATTATGTGATGTTAATCATTTTCTTTTGATCTTTGGGTTAGGTTTAACACACAGTTTTGTACTTTTTATGCATTATTTTTGTTGCTGAAGAATTTTGATTCTAATTTCATTTCATTTATGTCAATTGTTTTATTTCGGAGACAATGTTATTTTAATGTTGTGGTCTATATTAATCATATATTCCATAACCAACATATGTTTAAGCATGTGAGAATGTTTGGTGATTACATATGTAAGGCGACTTCACACCTCAGAACAGGACAAAGAGTCTCAACCGCCAGTGAAGATCAAAGAGCATCCGAGGCACTGCGGTGGAGACCGGATGGGTTGCCCTGACCCCCCAGGGCCAGGCGGAGGAGTACGAAGACAATGGGGGGATTAAGATAATGAGGGATGTCAGCTTTTGATGTGCATGTCTTTTGTGATGTGCGAGTATAAGTTCGTAGAGCCGAAGGTGTTCGCTCGCTTACTTCTTCTGCTGCTGCACCTAGATGAGACTTGTTAGAGGAGCTGATAATAAACTTTGGTTTAGGAATCACATCGCCTTGTTATTTCAAGCTCCTCCACACTGGTGACCCTGACGCGAGAATGGACCAGAGGCGTTCCCCCGCGATCGACTCATCTGTGGCGACCCAGGCAGACGCCGGCGCCCATGCAGACAGCGGAACAGATGGACGACGTTCCCCCACGGCAGAAGTGATAGAGAGGGCTCAACCGAGCACCAGCGCCGCGGAGAGAGCTGAAGCAAGGCACTCTCACCCTGCGGACACATCAGTGACGGTCCACACAAACGCCGTCACTGTCAAGCTGCCGGACTTCTGGCAGGAAGACCCCGCCTCGTGGTTTCAGCAAGCTGAAGCCCAGTTTGCACTTGCGGGCATCACGGCTGACGATACAAAGTTCTATCACATCATCGCCAAACTCGACGCCGCCACTTCGAGATGTGCGCGGAGCATAATCCAGCGGCCGCCGGCCTAGGACAAATATAAAGAACTGAAAGCGACCATCGTGGCAAATAATGTCCCCTCAGCCGAGGAGAGAGCCGAGAGGATCCTGGCGGTCTACGGCCACAGAGGAGGCAGACCCAAGGCTCTCATGGAGGACTTGCTGCAACTTAAAGAAGAGGACAATGACAACTTCCTCTTCCATTTCATATTCCTCAGTACGCTGCCGCCACACATGAGAGGGATGCTGGCCAACATGCGATGCACCACCCAGCAAGACTTCCGCACGCTGGCTCACGAAGCTCAACGGCTCGTCAACGCCTGCAAGGAGCAGACACCCACAGCAGCATCCGCAGACCTCAACACTGATGTCCGGAGCCACGAGGAGCCACAAATCACCGAGCAGAATCAGCCCGCGGTGACAGCGACACGGCCAGGACGCAACAGACGGAGCGACGTTTGTTATTACCACCACCGCTTCGCCGAGAAGGCTTACAAATGCGTTCCCCCCTGCAAATTCACGATTTCGGGAAAACGCCGAAGCCGAGAGCCGTTAACAGCGGCGGTTCTCGGCGAAAAAAGCAAGCTTTTATATGTGACGGACGGACACACCGGCAAGCGGTTCCTTAGTTTTGTCATGCCCTCCCAAGCAGACCGGGCCATGGGCACCCGGGGCAATGGAGCGGTGGCAGCCAACGGCTCCATCATCGACACTTTTGGCGAAAAGAGCCTGCCCCTCTGCATCCACGGCCGCAACTACAGATGGACATTTGTTGTAGCGGCGGTGAGTTTTAACTTGTTGGGCGCAGATTTTTTGTGTGCACATGGGTTATTAGTTGATCTAGCGAACAGGCGCTTGGTTAATGCACTGTCCTTTGCTTCTATTCCATGCTCAGCTCGACTTTCTCCACCACCCGTGCAGGCTAGCGTCACCACAGCAGGAGGTAAGTTTGATCAACTCCTCACCCAATTTCCAGCACTCACAATTCCCAAATTCTCAGCCACAGTGGCTAGACATGGGGTCGAACACTTTATTCCCACAACGGGCCCACCCGTATTCGCCAAAGCTTGGCGCTTAGACGCGACCAAGCTCGCCATAGCTCGGGACGAGTTTACCACCCTTGAAAAATTAGGCATTATCAGACGCTCGAAAAGCCCCTGGGCGTCACCACTTCACATGGTCCCGAAATCCGACGGTTCTTGGAGGCCGTGCGGCGATTACCGCAGATTAAACAATGCGACAGCACATGACCGCGACCCAATTCCTCACATTCAAGACTTTTCACTACATCTGGCGGGTGCGCGCATTTTTTCAAAAATAGACCTGGTCCGCGGTTATCATCAAGTCCCAGTTTGAGCAGAGGACATTCCTAAAACAGCTGTAATAACCCCCTTCGGTCTTTTTGAATTTTTGCGGATGCCTTTCGGCCTCAAAGGCGCTGCTCAAACCTTTCAGCGGATGATGGACGCAGTATTACGCGACCTCCCTTTCGTGTTCGTCTACCTCGACGATATGCTGGTAGCCAGCTCGTCTGAGGAAGAACACGAGCGGCATCTCACTATGGTTTTTCAGAGACTTGAAGAGCACGGGTTAATAATCAATCCAGCCAAATGCAAATTCGGCGTGTCACAAATTGATTTTTTAGGACACAGAGTTTCTCCGAAGGGGGCAGTCCCACTTCCAGACAAAGTTCACGCAGTAAAAAGTTTCCCACGGCCACAAACGGTCAAATCGCTGCAGGAATTTTTGGGCATGGTTAATTTTTACAACCGCTTCCTCCCCCACGCAGCTCAGCTCATGCAGCCCCTATATGACGCGCTCAGAAAACAAAAACCTTCCAACGCGGTTGAATGGACCCCGGAGCGCGAACGCGCCTTCGCGGAAGTAAAAAGCGCCCTAGCTAATGCCACATTGTTGGTTCACCCCGATCCCTCGGCCCGCATTGCGCTAACCACAGACGCTTCAGACCTGGCCATAGGGGCAGTTGTAGAACAACACGTCGGCGGAATCTGGCAACCTTTGGCATTCTTCAGCAAATCGCTAAACCAAACTGAGCGTAAATACAGCACTTTTGACAGAGAGCTACTAGCGCTCCATTTATCCATCCGCCACTTCCAGTTCTGGTTAGAGGGGCGGCGTTTTACGGCTTTTGTAGACCACAAACCGCTCACCTTTGCTATGGCTAAAATTTCCGAACCGTGGTCAGGCAGGCAACAAAGACAGCTAGCTGCGATTTCAGACTTCACCACAGACATTCGACATGTGGCAGGCAAACTTAACGTGGTAGCAGACTGCCTCTCTCACGCTGTGACATCGCCAGAGCGCGAGGAGACAGATTATACTACCTCAGCCGCGGAACTCTTCGCCAACGCGGACACATACGCAGCACCAATCCACGCAGGGATAGATTATGCAGCCATGGCAGAGGAACAAAGTAGTGACGCGGACGTGCGCGCACTCCTGTCTGGACCAACAGGATTAAGGCTGGAGAAAAGGGGACTACGCGACGGTGTGCCCCCCCTAATATGCGACATCTCAACCGGCCGACCTCGCCCGTTAGTTCCAGCTGCATGGCGCCGCCGTATTTTCGACTCGATTCACTCCCTCGCGCACCCAGGTGTGCGCGCTTCAGTTAAAATGGTCGCCGAAAAGTTTGTGTGGCCTGGCCTGCGCAAAAACGTAAAAGAATGGGCAAAGACTTGCATTTCTTGTCAGCTCGCCAAAGTACACAAACACACAAAAGTCCCTCTGGAGCCTTTTCGAATCCCTGCTAGAAGGTTCGACCACGTTCATGTCGACCTCGTGGGGCCACTACCTTCCTCCCAAGGTTTCACACACCTGTTAACAATGATAGACCGCACCACGCGCTGGCCAGAGGCAGTCCCTCTGGCGTCAACCACAGCGGAGGAAGTCGCTCGCGTTTTTTTGACAAACTGGGTGGCACGTTTCGGCGTCCCATCGGACATCACGTCCGATAGGGGGCCTCAATTTGTCTCGGAGCTTTGGTCAGCCATGTCCAGCAGCTTAGGGGCAACAATTCACCGCACCACCGCTTATCACCCTCAGGCTAATGGGTTATGTGAGCGTTTTCACAGATCTTTAAAGGCCGCCCTCAGAGCCTCACTAACGGATACAAATTGGGTAAATAAACTTCCCTGGGTTTTATTGGGGTTGCGTGCTGCGCCCAAAGAGGATCTAGACGCCTCCCCAGCAGAATTAGTTTTTGCACAACCTCTCAGGCTCCCAGGTGAATTTTTACCAGAGAACCCGGAGCCAGGGCATTTTCCAGCCCTGAGGTTTGTAGGCAGCAATGGACCGGACTCTCTCCCCGGGCCAGCACATCACTCTTTTCCACGGGTTTTTGTCCCCCAAGCTTTAAAAAACGCTGAATTCATTTTTGTTAGGCATGAAGCTTTAAAACCAACTTTCCGCCCACCATACGATGGGCCATTCAGAGTGCTGGAACCTGGTGATAAACACTTTGTGCTTGTTTTGGGGATAGAAAAGAAACAGTCAGCATTGACAGACTTAAACCTGCCTTCTTGTTGAGAGACGAGCCTGCACAGTTGGCGAGAGCACCTCGGCGGGGTAGACCCCCCAAGAGAAAAGACTCAGCCCCCCTGCAGGGAACAAATAATCACTCTCCTTCCCAAGCTGCAGATTCCTTACAGGAAGGTCCCAGCAGGACGCCCAAGCGGACCCACAGCAGATTCGGGAGAAGATTAAAACCCAGACGGCACAGAGACTGATGCAAACTACTCAACAGTTGTTCACTAATTGTGCTGTAACAGTTTAGGACTGACTTGTGATTTTACTATGCTGTTATGATTACCACTGAACTCTCTTAGGAGCATGTGGCAAGAGGTGTAGCAGTTAGTATGTCATAATAATTATCTTAAACTGTGATTTTTTCTATTGTCCTTTTCTTAGTCGTTTGGGGGGGAGCTGTGGTCTATATTAATCATATATTCCATAACCAACATATGTTTAAGCATGTGAGAATGTTTGGTGATTACATATGTAAGGCGACTTCACACCTCAGAACAGGACAAAGAGTCTCAACCGCCAGTGAAGATCAAAGAGCATCCGAGGCACTGCGGTGGAGACCGGATGGGTTGCCCTGACCCCCCAGGGCCAGGCGGAGGAGTACGAAGACAATGGGGGGATTAAGATAATGAGGGATGTCAGCTTTTGATATGCATGTCTTTTGTTATGTGCGAGTATAAGTTCGTAGAGCCGAAGGTGTTCGCTCTCTTACTTCTTCTGCTGCTGCACCTAGATGAGACTTGTTAGAGAAGCTGATAATAAACTTTGGTTTAGGAATCACATCACCTCGTTATTTCAAGCTCCTCTACAAATGTTATCATTTTTTGGGGGGTATTTTTTGTGATGTTGTTAATGTAAGCTGCACTCTTAACTGGAAAGCCTCATTTGTATATTGTTGTTTTTTTATGTGTGCGCAGTTCAGAATTAAAGTCAGAGCTAGCAGGAGAACGCTGAAACTTTTGTCTCCTCTCTTTTGGTCCACAGGTTACTCAGTGTTCCCTGGCCTATGTAACCCTTGCTGCCGGTCCAGATTTCTTCTAGGTCTGGCGCCGGTAACAAGCGCTGTTAAAATATGGAAAAAGTGCAGTTAATGACCCCTTTAAATTTGTCATATTTCTGGTGAGCTGCTCCAGCGCTCACCTCCCCAACCACAAAAGGTGCAGGTGAAGCTCCACTGGGTAGGGTGAGTCTCTCTCCCAGTATGGAAGCCCAGTCATTGAGGTTTAATGATGTTGCAGCTCTGCCCCCATGCAGAGAATTTAAATTACATGGTGGACAAATCTCTGATGTTGGTGCTGACATGTCATATAACAGTCTTTGTAAACAAATTGATGAAGGTTTACAAGAAGGTTTTACAGAGTCTGAAGTTATTCGCACTGTGATTAAGATTATAAGGCCTGGCATATTTAAAGAAATGTTGTCTAACAAAGCTGACTTAACTGTTGATGAGTTGAAGCGATTTCTCCACGTACACATCAGGGACAAAGGTAGTCCTGAGCCTTTTCAAGAGCTAAGTAATACCAAACAACAAGACAAAGAGAGTCCACAGAAGTTTTTGTACAGACTCATGTGATTGAAACAGTGTGTTTTGTTTGAGTCACAACAACCTGGTACAGAGTTTAGTTATGACCAAAAGCTTGTCCAAGGTACATTTTCGCATACGCTTTACCAAGGGTTAAGTGAGAAAAGCAACCATGTTCGACATGACCTCAAACCCTTTCTCACTGACTTGCAGGCTAGCAATGACTTTCTTTTAGATCAAATCACAAAGTCTACAAGTGAGGAAGCAGAAAGACTAAAACGCCTTGGTACTGTAAGTAAATCTCGATAAGTGAATGCAAATACTGCTCAACTTGACAGTAGAGACTCAGCTAAACAAACTAAAGTTGACACTGTGTTACAGGCTAACTGTGTTGCTATCAAAGAACTGACTGCACAAGTGTCTTCACTGACCAAACACCTAGCCCAGATGGTGAAACCTACTGACAGTGCCACACCAGCAGAACCCTGTCCCCCAGCAACTATCTGTCAGCCATTAACATTTGAGACCAGGGGTAAATGCAATGACTGTGTAAATCAACACAAGATGAACTGCCCTCACTGGTTTGTTTGTGGTCAAGCTGGGCACCGCACAATAGGTTTGTCATGGTCTGAGCGTTGATTCTGTCCGCGCTCAGGTCATGCAGTATTTTCCTCCCACTCTGTTAGTTCCTATGGCCCTCTGGGCTCTTATTCTGACAGCGTCTCGGCGGGGCTTCCGGCTGTCAGAGCCGATCTCCGCGGTGAGAGCTGAATTCCATTCCACTAATGAGTCTCATCATCTGATTCCTCTAAGCCAGTGTTTTTCAACCTTTTTTAAGCCACGGCACATTTTTTACATTGACAAAATCCTGGGGCACACCACCAACCAGAATGACACAAAATGACACTCTATAGCCTAACACAGTAAAAATAATAAAATATAGTTAGCAATACAGTTTCTAAATGTATTTATACTCACTCAGTGTGAACCCTGGGCCTGTTTAGATGAACACAAAGCTGATATCCTGGCAGGAATGGAAGAAAGACACACACGGAGCTCTTCCTCAACAGCTCTCAGTCTCTCTCGGTTTTTAGTTTTTATCACAGTCAAGCTTGAAAAGCTCAGGTCACACAGATATGTCGTGGAAAATGGGAGCAATGTTGAAATAGCTTTGTTGGCCAGAATGGGGAACTCCTTGGCAGCAGTCAACCAAAAACTGACCAAAGGAAGATCAGCAAAGTTTAGCTTTAAACCATGATCTTGTTTCAGTTCAATGAGTTCCTCTTGCTCCTGTAAAGTCATGTCGTTTCCAACAACTGATGCTGAGCTATATGGGTTCCTAACCCAGACAAGGCATTGTGTGAAGTCTGAAGAGAAATAAAATAACAACTTCTCCTCAAGAGCTTTCAAATGTGTGCCAATCACCTGGCACAGTGCAGCAGTGTTAACATTATGCCGTTTCTCGGTGAGTGGGAACATCTCAAGGTTGCCACGCTGCACATGTTGTTGTTTATTTATAAATTTTACTGTTTACATGGATCCTGAAAAAGCTGATCTGATTAGGATGTGCGTTTTCATGTGTCACAGGTTTGAACGGAATAAATCATTTTGACATGCGCAGGTCGACATTTTGACATTCAAAAAATAGTAGAAGAAGAAGCAACTTCCAGTGTTAGCGAGCCCCGCTTCGTGTCGAAATTGACCTGTATCGTGTTATTCAGACTGTACTTTTGCTTCTGCTAGTCTCCGTAATGAAGCTACAAGTACATACTTTTGCGTATGACGAAAAGAGGGAGACAGCAGGACGATACAGACCAGTTTTGTTTTACTCCCGCTATATTTTCCGCTAGCTGCTGCTAAGGCGGAAATACGTCATGTCGACGTGCGGCCGGTGTACAGACATGCGCAGTAAACATATTTTCTGCCCTGTGTTCGGAATAAGTGTTTTCATGCGCACCATTCGGATTAACAATCGGCATAACCCACCCCTCTCAATCAGAATGAAATTTTGATCCGAATGAGCGTGATCGGGTTAGAATATTCAGATTGCCATGTTTACATGAAGCATTTTTATTCCGATCAGGCTTTTAATCCGGTTACTTGTGTCCATGTAAACATAGCCACTCACTCGAGTAATTAAGTTAAATTGGATAATTTCCCACGGCACACCTAACGATCTCTCACGGCACACTAGTGTGCCGCGGCACATAGGTTGAAAATCACTGCTCTAAGCCCTATTTAAGGGAGCAGCCGATGTTACTCGGGGCTGCGACCTCACTCACACTACGTTGGACATCCTTCAGCATTGGGCTGGAATCCCTAACCCCAATTCCAGTCTTCCTTCTCGTGATCTGTAAGGTACTTGTTATCCCGTATGTACTCTGACTGTGCCCTAGTTGTAGTCTTATTTGTGTTTTGCCCCACGTGGCTCTTTATTTTGTATAGTGTGCTTTCCTTTAATAAATATGCAAACTCTATGGCTGCCTATAGCGTCTCAATAGTGGTCTGCGAGGACCACCCCATGACAAGGTTGTCTGCAAAGAATGGTGTTGGGAAACTGGTTGAGGTCACTGAGTGGGGCAGCCAGTGACCGTGACGGCCACAGAGCCCCTAGCACATGTCAGCCATTCAAAGACCAGCAATGTAAAAGCTAATGTTGAGAAGTCACCACCCCCAAGAAAGCGCTTAGCACAGCTTATAGGCAAACGATGTATGGTTTCTTGTGCCATCAGTGGTGTCCCTATTTCAATATTGCTCAATTCAGGTGCTCAGGTAACCATGGTGGGGAGGGCATGGATGGAAACAGCACTTCCTAGTGTTCCAGTCAAGCCCCTTGAATCCCTTCTATCTGATCATCCCTTAGAGATATCAGCTGCGAATGGCACAGACGTTCCCTTTGATCAGTCGGCAGATGTTGACCTCCAGATTGGTAGTGATAAGTATGGGCATGTCACTATACAAGTACCAATACTGATTACCCAGAACTGTCTAAATTGTCCACTATTAGGCAGTAATGTTATAGCTGAGTTAATGAAAACATGCAAACAACAGGGTCATCATCATCATAGCAGTCTGTTGGGGGCGACAATGACTGTTTCATTTAGGTCTGATCAGATTCCTCCACGCAGCTCTGTCCTTCGCCCTCCGCTGCCAGGAACTCCTGGCCTTGTTTGGGGCTGATATTTTAGCCTTGCTTAAAGAAACTTTGAGTTTCAGTGACAGCACAGCAGACGGTTTGATTTCTATCCTTCAGATGTTAACTCCTGAGGAGGCTTCCTCTGAATACACTGTGAAAACTGGGAAGAAGGGTGTGACTGTCAAAGCAGGGCAGATTTGTGAAATAAGATGCAGAGTACGGGGATGTCCAAGGGGTAGGACACTGCTATTCCAACCTCACCTAGAAAACAACTGCCCAGAAGGGTTAGAGCTGTTTCCAGCTTTAGTAGATGTTTCTAATGGGTCCTCCAAAACAGTTAAGATCCCTATACAGAACTCCACTAAATACAATGTCTACCTTAGCAGGAAGAACTGTCATTAACAATAGGTGTCAGCTAACTCGCCTATCGCTGGATAGGTGAGTTAGCTGATTTCCATTTCACCATTATGTATCGGCCCGGTAAATCCAACACTGATGCTGACACCATGTCATGATATCTGGTACAACTCCATGACCACCTGAAAGAGTATACAGAGACGTGGCTCCAGAGGTAGTCTCTGCAGTATGTCAGGGAGACAAATGATGTGCCATGGATGGCCGCATTGCAGCTGCACTCTGATGCAGATGATGTACCATCGGAAGGAATTCCAGTTATCACCCCAGAAAACATCAGAGTTGCCCAAAGGGAAGATACATCCATTTGTGAGGTGATAAACCTAAAGAAAAGAGGCTGGAATCCAAATGCCAAGGACAAGAGACAAATGAAACGAGAGACACGTAGACTAATACATGACTGGAACAGACTTGTACTGGACAAGGGAATACTGTACAGACAGACGGGACAACGGAAACAGTTAGTTTTCCCAACTAAGCTAAAACCGACTGTACTAAGACACTTACATGATAACATGGGACATATTGGTGCAGACAAAGTCATCCACTTGGTGAGAGAGAGTTTTTTTGGCCTTTCATGCAGCATGAGGTTGAAGATTATGTGATACGTCAGTGCCAGTGTGTTAAACAAAAGCAGCCGCACATTCCAGAGAGAGCACCAATGAGTTCAATAACAACTAGTGCCCCCTTTGAGCTTGTCTCTGTTGACTACCTCCATCTGGAACCCAGTAAAGATGGTTATGAATATATTTTATTCCTGGTAGATCATTTTACCCATTTCGCCCAGGCCTATCCTACTAAGAATAAGTTGGGTAGAACAGCAGCAGAAAAGATTTTCTACGACTTTATTCCACGCTTTGGGTTCCCTGAAAAATTACATTACGACCAAGGTCGAGAGTTTGAGAATCATCTTTTAAGATAAGATAAGATAAGATAAGATAAGATAAGCTTTTATTAGTCCCACAATGGGGAAATTCCAGGATTGCAACAGCACAGGGATAGCAACACTCAGAGCAATAATTAAGAAGATACAAAAAATAAAAATAAGAGCAGTGAATATACATACGTACACATAAATACTGTATATAAATATATATACAAAGTGCAGAGCATCGTAGCAAGATGGAATAAACAGCATAACCGTCTACTTAGTTATCCTACATAGTATGAATATGTACCCATACATATTGTCACCCTCCGTAGTGACTGATATTGTCCTAGTTGTATACTGGAGGGGACCATTTGTGTAAGTCTGTTGTGTCCTTTCCATTCAATACTATTAGGTCGTCACGTTTTTTTTGCTATCTCTGCGAGCAGCCCTGCTTAGGTTATACAGTCTGACAGCCGTAGGTAGGAAGGACCTGCAAAACCTCTCGGTTGCGCACCTAGGATGATGTAGTCTACTGCTAAATGAGCTCCTCAGTGCGTTCAGTATGTCCTGCATAGGGTGGGACTCGGACTCCAGCAGAGATGACAGTTTAGCTACCATCCTTCTCTCTCCCATCTCCTCCACTGGGTCAAGGCGTTGCCCCAGGACAGATCTAGCTTTCTTGATCAGTTTGTTCAGTCTCTTCCTATCGGCTGCTGTAATGCCGTTGCCCCAGCAGACTACTCCAAAAGTGATGGCTGATGCCACCACCGTGTCGTAGAATGTCTTCAGCAGCGCCCCTTGTACACCAAAAGACCTGAGCCTCCTCAGTAGGAACAGCCTGCGCTGTCCCTTCTTGTAGAGTGCGTTGGTATTGTGTGACCAGTCTAGTTTATTGTTCAGATGAACACCGAGGTACTTGTAGGATGTCACCATCTCAATGTCCGTTCCCTGTATGTTTACTGGTGCTGTGAGGGGTTGTCCTTGCCTGTGGTAGCCACCACCAGCTCCTTAGTTTTCCTCGCGTTGATCTGGAGACAGTTCCGATGGCACCAGTCCACGAAGTCCTGGATAAGTCCTCTGTACTCAGCTTCATCTCTGTTGGAGATGAGGCCGACGATCGCAGAGTCGTCAGAGAACTTCTGTAGATGGCAGTGTGTTGTGTTGTGTGAGAAGTCTGCAGTATAAAGGGTCTTTTCCAGAGACTCCAACAGTTGGCAGACATTACCCACTCTCAGACTACTCCCTATCACCCACAGGCGAATCCCTTTGAACAACTAAATCGAACACTCTTGCGAATGCTTCGGACTCTGCATGAGGCTTAAAAGTCAGGATGGAAGGACCATCTACCCCACATCGTCCATGCATATAACTGCTCGAGACATGAAGCAACTGGCTACTCACCTTTTTTTCTCCTTTATGGAAGAAAGCCACGCTTGCCTGTTGATTTGCTCTTTGACCTAAAACCTGAGCAAGAGCTACATTCCAGACAAGAGTATGCACAGTAATGGGCTTCTCACATGCAGGAAGCATATAAGATTGCCTCAGAAAATAGTACGAGGAGATCAGCTAGAGGGAAAAAGTACTATGATCGGCTTATCAAAGGCATTGCACTGCAGCCTAACAATCGGGTACTCATTAGAAATCTGTCAGAGTGGGGTGGTCCAGGCAAACGTTGTAGTTACTGAGAGAAGTGAGTTCATCGTGTGATTGAAAAGGTTGGAGATGGTCCTGTATATAGAGTTCAGGCTGAAACTGGACACAGGACTCGCCATGTCCTGCATCGTAACCTTCTTCTACCTGTTAACAATTTGCATTTGGAACAAGAACAGCAGACTCAACATGCAACCAAAAAGAGGCAAAGACAAAAAACAACAGGAGACAACAACCAAATGACAGTGAAACAGTGGAAGAAGAGTCAGCACTCTGAGGAAGAGGAGGAGTACACTTACTGTCTCACAATGATACCTGTATATGGCAGGAAAGTCAGACCCTCAGTGTCTCAGCGTGAACCACAACAGACTCAGTGCTGTAGCCCCAGAGTTCCACCCAACGAGGCAAGTCACTAAGGAAACTCAAGTACACCAGACCCATGAGCCTGACCCATTGCCAGTGCCAGATTCAGTACCAGTTGTAGAACCCTCGGCTGAGGAATTACAGGAAGAAATGACTGGAACTGATACTGTGGAGGATACAGGTCCTGATCAGGGAGACAATCGTGAGCTTGACAGAGGGTTGGGTGAGGGCCCTCCTGTGAGAAGGTCAACCAGAACAATGAAACCTTGAGAAATGTTCACATATAATCACCTGGGACAGCCTTCATACCAGCTCTGGAGGCCAGGAGCAAACATGATGTTTACCTGCATTCCTTACCCCATGCCACCATACTCTGGTGTCCCTGAACCTTATTACCCCACACCAGTATGGACATGCTAAACTTATGACAGTAGACATAATGACTGACAAGATCTTTATTTTCATAAGTGAAAATGACTGTAGACTTTCTAGACTCCTGACATACACAATTATTGTGGTAGTTCAAGATGTCCGGAGACATCTCTTAAAGCAGGGGAGAGTGTAGTCAGTTGCAAATGTTACATCTATAATTTTTGATTTGAACAGACACCCCCTATTTTTTTGTTAATCCGGTTTCCTCCCACAGGCCAAAAACATGCAGGTTAGGTGTGAATGTGTGTGTGAATGGTTAAGGGATAGCGCCGTACCATGGCTGCTTCATCCATCCAGGTGGATGCCCTCAATTTCCCCTCTGGGGATCAATAAAGTATACAAAATAAAATCAAAATCAAAATCTGTGTTGACATACTTTTGTTATTACTTCATGGTAATTACACTTTTCCGCCACTAGATGGTGTTTTAGTGTCAGTGTGGTTCCACTAGGGTGAGCCCTGCTCATGCGCAGTTCAGAATTAAAGTCAGAGCTGGCAGGAGAAAGCTGAAACTTTTGTTTCCTCTCTTTTGGTCCACAGGTTGCACAGTGTTCCCTAGCCTGTGTAACCCTTGCTGCCGGTTCAGATTTCCCCTAGGTCTGGCGCCAGTAACAAGCGCTATTAAAATATGGAAAAAGTGCAATCAATGACCCCTTTAAATTTGTCATATTTCTGGCATAAATTTTCATCTTTTTAATAAATTCTGTTCTTACTTGTAAATTTGATACCCTTTTCAGGTAAATTTGCAGCATTTTTCCACAAATTCTAACATTATTCTCAAAAACCACAACTTTTCTGGTATATTCAGGTTCAGGTTCAGGTTACTTTATTTGTACCCGTAGGTAGATTTGTTTTGCAGTCTGGTTACATCCATATTTACAAACCACAATTACATTCAACATAAACACAAACACAGACACACATGAAGCTGACTATAAACATGATAAAAATACTCAAGGCTCCATCAATCAGGATATAAAGACAAAGAGATGAGAGAAAAGCCAGAGATAAGATAAGATAAGATAAGATAAGATAAGCCTTTATTAGTCCCACAACGGGGAAATTCCAGGATTGCAACAGCACAGGGATAGCAACACTCAGAGCAACAATCAGAAGGCAAGAAAAAAAAAAAAAAAGCAAGCAAGCAAGAGCAGCTAATATACATATGTACATATTACTATAAATATATATATACACACAGACACAGTGTAGAGCATTGTAGCTGGATGGGATAAATATATGAGTATATAAACACACAGTACGGCGCATTGCAGCTAGATGGAATAAATATGTAAATATATAAACAGTGCGGAGCAATGTAGCTAGATGGAATAATATGTAGATATATAAACACACAGTACGGAGCATTGCAGCTAGGTGGAAAAAATATGTAAATATATAAACACACAGTGCGGAGCAATGTAGCTAGGTGGAATAATATGTAGATATATAAACACACAGTGCGGAGCATTGTAGCTAGATGGAATGAATATATAGATATATAAATATAAACATAAACACACCCAGTGCGGAGCATTGTAGCTAGATGGAATAAATATGTAAATATATAAACACACACAGTGCAGAGCATTGTTGCTAGATGGGATGAAACAGCACAACCGTCTACTTAGTTATCCTACATGGTATGATTATGTGCCCATACATATTCTCACCCTCCGTAGCTACCGATATTTTCCTAGTTGTATGCCGGAGGGGACCATTGTGTAAGTCTATTGCATCTTTTGCATTCAAAAAACTATTAGGTTGTTACGTCTTTTTGCTATCTCTGCGAGCAGCCCTGCTTAGGTTGTACAGTCTGACAGCCGTTGGTAGGAAGGACCTGCGAAACCTCTCGGTTGTGCACCTGGGATGATGTAGTCTGCTGCTAAATGAGCTCCTCAGTGCATTCAGTATTGTTCCGGCCCCGGATTATGAGCTGCATTTTGGTGTGCAATAACTGATGTTTGACACATCTTTAATGTCCTTGCTTTTGACTTTAATGCATCAAACACCGTAAAGACTGAAACATATCAAACACAAGAAACATTATTTTAGCTGTGGACACAAAATTCTAGTATTACAGAAATTAAATCATACTGCATACACACAAATGTAAACATTTATGATCTCAAATTGATAGATTTCTTAGGTTTACTGAGTTGTTGCAAGAAAGCTACCAGCAAAAATTATGCAGCATTTACTGTAAACAAATACAACAGATTATCAAATCCACATTTAAAATTGTATGGCTTGTGCACATCAGATTTTCATATTAGAAACACACACAAAAAGTTTCTATTCTTTGAACATGTGCATATTCAAACAACCATCATTAAACTTCAACAGAGTTAAACATTTCACTGACCACTTTGCCGTGTCGCAGCCTTCCGAGGGCAGAAATTCCTTGCAGGCTCTCACATTTGTCTGCAATTAATAGCCCGGAATAAATACCTTGTAAATTGGTATTTCAGCTAATTTAAAGTCAAGATGTCAATTCAAAAACATAACAATAAAATTGACTAGAACTAGGCATCCAGTAAATAAGGACTGCCAGATTTGCACTTCTATGAACTACCAAAGCCATGCAGGCCGGAAGTTGTAGCAGTGATCGACCAGAATAATACTGCATTTACTTCAAGTCAAAAATACATCCCTATTCACAAAATGAGGCTTCAAAAATTACTTTTTCACAACTATTACAGTTTTTTGCACATGCATGGAGACTAGGTGAAAAGTTACATAGGCAATGGATTACCCCTGACAGTCACATGGTCTAGTCACACTTCAACAAACTTCAAAAATATCATCATCTCTCAAACAATTCACAAAATATCGGGTAGATAATTGGCTATGAGGGATTATTTCATCATTATGGCAGTTTCACCCTACCTGGGCTGAGGTAAGCAACTGGATGGCTTTGGATTTCTGTCTTAGCCAGCCATGCTGAATCAGTCCGTTGTCCTATTGCTGCTGGACAGGAAGTCTCAAATCATCTACTTCCTGTTGTGAATAATACTTACACTTCATGCATTTTTGATGGCAAATTATTTCAATAATTCTTAAAATCTCAAAGGACAAATTTCCAAACCTGGGTTTTAAAAGAAAATATGGAGGGAATAAATAAATAAAAGGCAGGGAGTTCCCAAGGGATTCCCCAGAGGTCAAAGGTCATTTCCGGGTTGGGGGTTCCCCCAGACACAAAGTAAACAACTTTTGCCTGGCACACAGAGCCAGGCTGTGAATATATATACCTGCCAAAACAAATCTTTGGGAGGCATTGCTGTACAACCAGAGGTCAAATACTAGAAAGGATGTCACTGTTGACTTATATAGCGGGGAAATTGTAACAGTCACAAGAATTGCCATGTTTCTCACATGGATCAAACAAATACAGCTGCTGCCGTTACACTCCCACCAAAATCTTTATGATGGAAGACTATAAAGTCATGCCAACATAAAGATTTTCACAATGTCACCTAATCTTTAACCGGCAGCAAGAGCACAACCTTTTGCACTGGTCTTTCCAGTTCTCCCACCGTTCAATTATGACAGGCTCGAAGGGTTCTTCCCAGGATTTCTTTTGCTTGCACAGTTCTTGCAGGATCTTTCTCCCTTGCAACACCACAGGGCTAATAAATCCATTTGGGTCATAGACTGACATGACTGTAGAGAGGATGCCTCTTCTTGTGTTGGGTTTATCCTGTAGTGTTATCTTGAACCTGAAGCAGTCATTTTGGACATCCCATCTTGTTCCAAGTGTGCGCTCAACCGGGAGAGGTTCCAGTTCCAAGTTTGTTTTGGAGACGGTAGTGGCTCTTTCTGAAGGTGGTATAGATTCCAGGACGTCTATGCTGTTCGACAGGAACTTATGGAGTCTAACTTTGCCCTTTTTGCATATTTCAGTGGCCTGGCAGATTAGCTCCTTCGCTTCATCTTTGGTGTCGCTGAAATCTTGGTCGAGAACCTTCAGGATCTCACAGGGTGGTGGCACTATCAATTCTTTGGCGACAATCCTATGGCATACGCCATTGTTGCCTTGTTCATAACAAGGGTCTCCAATGATGCTCCATCCCAAGTCTGTTTTCACAGCAAAGGCTTCTTCGGGATTTCCGGAGAGTATCTCCACCGGTCTGAGTGCTTGTGGGCAGGAGTATCCAATGAGCAGTCCCACTTCACAGTCTTGAATAGGAGGAATGAAGGGGGCTATTCGAGCCAAATGAGGCATCATACTTGCCGCTACCTTTGAGGGAATGTGCTCCCTGTTGTGAGGGATGTGGTCTCTTGTGTAGCACGACTTGACTCGGACTTCGACATGATGAGATGAGGCCAACGATCGCAGAGTCATCAGAGAACTTCTGTAGATGGCAGTGTGTTGTGTTGTGTGAGAAGTCCGCAGTATAAAGAGTGAACAGGAAGGGAGCCAACACCGTTCCCTGGGGGGCCCCCGTGCTACTGATGATCGTGTCGGACACACAGTCCCGGGTTCTCACAAACTGAGGCCGGTTCGTGAGGTAGTCCAGGATCCATGATGACAGGTGCTGGTCCACCCCTGCGCGCAGCAGCTTGTCCTTCAGGATCATCAGTTGGATGGTGTTGAAAGCACTGGAGAAGTCAAAGAACATGATCCTCACCACATTCCCAGGCTTCTCCAGGTGGGACAGAGAACGGTGAAGGAGGAAGATCACCGCATCCTCCACCCCAATGCCATGCTGGTAGGCGAACTGGAGTGGATCCATCACTGGTTCCACCAGGGGGCGGAGGTGAGCAAGGAGCAGTCTCTCCAGGGTCTTCATCAAGTGGGACGTCAAGGCCACTGGTCTGTAGCTGTTCAGGTCTTTGGGGTGGGAAGTTTTTGGTACAGGTACCACACAAGATGTTTTCCACAGCTGTGGTACCCTCCCCAGCTTCAGGCTCAGGTTGAAGATGTACGTCACAATCCCACACAGCTGGTCTGCACAGGACTTGAGGAGCTTTGCGCTGATGCCGTCCGGTCCCGACGACTTCCTCGCCTTGATCTTCCTCAGCTCCGTCCTCACCTGGGTCCTGGTCAGGGTCAGGATGGGGGGCTGTGTGTTGGGAGTGGGGGGGGTGTTGGTGGAGTGGGGAGTGGGCAGCAGGACTTGATGTCTTTACAGGTAGCAGTGGTTGTTGTGCAGTCAGGGGGGAGGGCGGTTGGTCAAACCTATTGAAAAACAAATTCAGATTGTTCGCCCACTCCCTGCCCCCCGTGGCCTGGGGGAAGGTATTCTGGAGCCCAGAGATGGTTTTGAGGTTTCTCCAGACCCCGCTGATGTCGCTCTGTTGCAGCTTGTCCTCCATCTTCCTCCTGAAGCTGTCCTTGCCTTCTCTGATCTTTCTCCTCAGCTCCCTCTGTACGGACTTCAGCATCTCCCTGTTCCCCGACCTGAAGATCTTCTTCTTCTCTCTCAGAAGTGTTTTAATCTCAGGGTTGATCCAGGGTTTGTTGTTTGAGCAACACCGTATGGTCTTGGTGGGAACGGAATTGTCCGCACAGAAGCTGAGGTAGCCCGTGAAGGTGTGAATGAGGCCATCGATGTCCTCACCATGTGGATCGCAGAGCTGCTTCCAGGCGGTGGCTTCAAAACAGCCCTTTAGAGTGTCCATTGCCTCCTCAGACCATAACATCACTGTGCGCATGGCCGGGGGTTGTCTGTGCACTAGGGGTTTGTACACCGGCCGGAGATGAACCAAGTTGTGATCCGATCTCCCGAGTTGGGGGAGTTGTGATGAGGTGTACGCCTCCTTAGTGTTTGCGTAGAATAAGTCCAGTGTTTTGTTGTCTCTAGTGTGGCATGTGACATACTGGGTAAACGTGGGTTGAATGGGAGAGAGTGAAACATGGTTGAAATCGCCTGAGATGAGGAGAAGAGCATCTGGGTGTTCTGTCTGCAGCCTGCTGGTTACTGAATGGATGACGTCACGCGCTGTCCCAGCGTTCGCCGTCGGAATTGCATAAACAACAATGCAGACCACGTGCAAGTGTTCTCTCGGGAGATATGTAGGCCGCATGCTAACAGCTAGCAACTCAATGTCTTTGCTGCAGTGACGTTGTTTAACAGTGATATGTCCCGGTCTGCACCAGTTGTTAACATACATTATCACTCCACCGCCCCTTGCTTTGCCACTGTCTGGTGTTCGGTCTGCCCTTATCATGTGGAAACCCTCCAGCTCAATGTTAGCATCTGCTGCTAGTTCAGTTAGCCACGTCTCAGTAAACAAAAGGAGAGAGCACTCCTGGTATGTGCTAGCGTAACGGCAGATAGCCGCTAGCTCATCTACCTTTCCCAGTATAGAGCGTACATTCCCCATAATAACGGATGGGAAGGTGGGTCTGTACCTTATACTCCTTGTCCGCCGTCTAACACCAGCCCGACAACCACGTCGTTTTCGCCTTATTTCTCTCGGTACGTCAAGTTTTTTCGTCAGCACCGAGTGGCGATTAAGTCCAAGCAGCTGTTCCCTGCTGTACCGTCTCCTGCTGTAAACAGTGGCTCCGTCCGCTGGCTCGGGAGGCATTTTGGGGCGATCTGTGTGTCTGTGATGTATAAAGTGTATAAAGAAAGAAAGAAAAAAACTCAGAATTGAGCCGCTGTTGCAAATGGCAGCCGACTCGTGTGGCGCCGGAAGTTTACCGGATAAGAGAGAAGGGTCATATTAAAAAGTTAAAGACTAGTCAAAGAGGTTAAAAACTCAAAGGTCTAAAACCCAATAAAAGATTTAGAACCCAAATAAAAATCCTACAAAAATAAGTAAATATAAAATGGAATTAATAAATAGGTAACTAAATTATGTGCAATATATTGCTACATCTTGTTCAACTCTTTGACAGCAGCAGGAACAAAGCTGTTTTTGTAGCGCTGGGTTTTACATTTTGGGACAGCAAACCTCCGTCTTGAGGGAAGAAGCTGAAAGTGGCAGTGCAAAGGGTGGAAGTCATCATTTAAAATGGAGGTAGCAATCCTCTGTACCTGTCTGGTGTACAAGGATGTCAGGCTCAGCTGTGACTCACCAAGAAAATGACTGGACCATCTAACTACCTGATCCAAGGATTTCCTCTGTTTCAGTTTTATCTGACCAAACCATGACACTAAAGAAAAGGATAAAACAGATTCAATAAAAGCCCGATAAAACATTGTCATTATGGTTCGGTCAATTTGGAAGCGTGCAAGTTTCCTCAAACAATGCAAATGTTGCTGACCCTTTTTGCACACCCTTTCACAGTTCTCTTCAAACTTTAAATTACTATCAATAATCGTCCCAAGATATTTGTAGGATTGTACACATTCAGTGGTCTGGCCTTTTAGTACGGTGACTTTGTGCCTGGGAGTTTTCCTCCTAAAGTCAATAATCATATCTTTAGTTTTTGTCGTATTCAGCTGCAGGTAGGAATCCTCACACCAGTGAACAAAATCATCAACTACTGGGCCGTGGCCACTCTCACCATCCTGGAGGAGACTGACAATAACTGAATCATCAGCATACTTTATAATGTGTCTGTTGTCATGTCTGCTCCGACACATGTTTGTGTACAGGATGAAGAGTAGTGGTGACAACACCCCCCCCCTGAGGAGAGCCAGTAGAAGAGCACTTTTGGTCAGACAGTGTACCATTGACCCTTACTCTCTGTGTCCTGTTGGTTAAAAAATCCAGAATCCAACCCACCAGATTATTGCTCAAATCAAATTGTTGCAGGAGCCTTTCAACTAAAATATGAGGTTGGATTGTATTAAAGGCGGAGGAAAAGTCCACAAATAAAAGCCTGGTGTGTGTCCCATTAAAATCCAGATGTTTAAAAAGCATGTTAAACAGAGTGACAGTGGCGTCCTCCACTCCTTTGTGAGGCCTATATGCAAACTGCAAAGGATCCAATGCATGTTCAGTCTGCTTTAGGACCTCAAATCTGACCAGTTTTTCAAAAATTTTCATTAGAATTGAAGTCAAAGCAACTGGTCTAAAGTCGTTTACCGTTTTAGGACAGCTGGATTTTGGAACGGGGACAACCACAGCTTCTTTCCAGAGCTTAGGCACATGTTGTGTCTGTAAGGACTTATTGAAAATGTAATGAAATACAGGACTCAATTCCCGTGCACAGGACTTTACCAATCGCCCACATATATTATCAGGGCCCTGACTTTTGTTCAGTTTTACAGCACAGAACTCCCTTTTAATATCCTGCACCTCAATATTAAAGTGCTGATTGTCTTTGAAGTTTCTGTTTCAAATCTTGGGTTTCTGTGCTAAAATCAGAGGAATCAAAATGACCATAAAAACAATTAAGAGCATTAGCCAGCTCTGTGTCTGAATTAAAACCATCTAAAACCACACGATTACTGCGCTCTGTGCTCTGAAGGACCTGCAATAGTTTTCATACTGGCCCAGGCTGAACCAAGTTTCTTTGTTGCCATCTTGCTTTCCAATTCTGATTTATAATTCTGTTTTGCTCAAAATTTCAGACTTCAGCTCTTTTTGTGGCAGCCTGTAGCTCAGAAACAGACCCCTGTTTAAAGGCAAGAGCTTTCCTCTGTAAGCAGGATTTAACTGATTTTGTAACCCATGGCTTGTTGTTGGGATATATTTTGACACGTTTACGTGGAACAATCTTATTTTGACAGTAAGCCATGTATGAGCATGTGAGCTCAGCCAGAGAGTCCAAATCATCCCCGCAGGCCATTATGAACATCTCCCAGTCTGTACAGTCAAAGCATTCCTGGATGCAGTGCACTGAATCCTCTGTCCACACATCTATGTCTCTGGTCTTCACCTTGCCTCTTCTGAGAGCAGTTTTATATGTGGGCAGAAAATGTACACAGTTGTGATCTGAGGATCCTAAAGGAGGAAGGGGGAGTGATTTATCGGCCCTCTCTATGGATCCATAGCACAGGTCCAATGTCTTTTTTCGCCTGGTTGGGCAGGAGACATACTGATAAAAGTTTTTAAGTGTCTTCTTTAAAGAAACATGGTTTAAATCCCCAAGAATAAAGTTTGGAGCCTCTGGGGAAATTGACTGCAGCCGCTGTACCACATCAAAGGCGGTGCAGGAGGCGGAGGCTGCATCTGCCCTCGGGTGAATGTACACAGTCGTTATGAAAAGTTGGGGGAACTCGCGGGGCAGATAAAAGGGGCGTAGCGATAAGGACAGAAGCTCCACATCGGGTGTACAGATGCGCTCTCTGACCGTGACAGATGTGCAGTACTGTTTATTAATATCTAAACATACGCCGCCCCCTGACGTTTTCCCGTTACCTCTTCCTGCCGATCCGAGCGAACTGGGGCTCCAAAGCTGTCAATCCACCAATTCATATTTATGTTCTTTTCCCCCAGAAATTTTGTGACAGTTTCTTGCAAATTTGTTGTTCTAGCTTTTCTTCTATTTTTTTTCATTTTTCTTGTAATTTTTTTCCCCTTACAAATCTGTCAGTGTCCCCTTGTTACTGAAAGTTTTGAATTTATTGTCAAGGCCTAAAAGAGCCTAAAAGAGCCACTGGCCTAAAAGAGCCACACATGGCTTTTTTGCTATGGGCAAAAGAGCCATGTGTGGCTCCAGAGCCACAGGTTGCAGACCCCTCTCTTATTCTATACCCAAATCCAGAGAGTGTAATGAAACAAAAACATCCATCTAGTATGATTTGGTTACTTATAGCAGTGATTTTCAGCCAGGGTGCCACTAGAAATTATCTTCTTATTCTTCTTGCTCCCTTATCAAGTGCTATCACAGCAGATCACAGTCTCCACATTTGATTTGGCAAAAATTTTAAGCAGGATGCCCCTCCTGATGCAACCCTGCCATGCAACCGATACAAGGAGTAAATTGACTATGTTCCCCCTGTGGCTGGGTAACCACCTTTCCTTTCCCCATTCTATTATGCTGAGCACCCAGCTAGAAGGTGGAAAGTACCATTTTTATGGTCTTTGGTCTTTGGTATAACCTGGCTGGGCCATAAACCCACACCCTTCCGGCTGTGAGGTGGATGCTCTACCACTTGTCCACCACTCCAGTTACCTTGAGAATTAGCCAGCATGCCCATGTGGGCCCCACTATTGGTTAAATCTGGGCTGTCCTATGGGTCCCATGTGGGTTTGTCCATGTGGACTTTACTCGTGCATTAGATCTGTCTGGGCCCCACATGGGTTTAAAGCAGGTGAGCAGGTTTCAGTAACACTGGCACCATAGGCAAAAAATTTACAAGAAAAAAGTCACAAATTTATGAGGAAAAAAGTCACAAATTTACAAGAAAAAAGTAAAATTACTTGATAAAAGTTCCAAACATACAAGAAAAAAATAGCAAATTTACAAGAAAAAAGTCACAAATTTGAGGAAAAAATTAGAAACACTTGCAAGTTAACAAAAAAGTTGCAAATTGTGACACCCTCCTCCATGAGTACAGGGGGAGGGCATCACCAGCACCACACCAGCTGATGACCTCTGTTCAGATAAAAGTAAATTTTGCATTTCATTTGGAAATTAAAGTCCCAGAGTCTGGAGAAAGAGTGGAGAGGCACAGAATCTAAGTTGTTTGAGGTTTAGAGTGAAGTTTCCACAGTCAGTGATGATTTGAGGAACCAGGTCATCTGCTGGTGTTGGTCCACTGTTTTATCAAGACCAAAGTCAGCGCAGTGGTCTACCAGGAAATTTTAGAGCACTTCATGCTTCCCTCTGCTGTCAAGTTTTATGGAGAAGCTGATTTCATTTTCCAGCAGGACTTGGCACCCCCCCACACTGCCAAAAGTATCAAAACATGGTTTAATGGCTATGGCATCACTGTGCTGGATTAGCCAGCAAACTCTCCTGACCTAAACCCCATAGAGAATCTATGGAGGATTGTCAAGAGGAAGATGAGAGACACCAGACCCAACAATGCAGACCAGCTGAAGGTCACTATCAAAGCAACCTGGACCCCCATAATACCTCAGCAGTGCCACAGGCTGATCACCTCCATGCCACGCCACAGTGATACAGTAATTAATCCAAAAGGAGCCCCAACCATGTACTGAGTGTGTATATGGACATACTTTTAAAGGGCCTATATCATGCTATTTTAAGCCTTTCAGAGTAAAAAATATGCATGTATGTGATAGTATATTACCTTTGGTACACTGGAGAATGAATTTCTTATGAAATATGAGTTATTTTCGCGAGCTACTTTTCCAACCCTGAAGTAAGATGCCTCGATCTCTGAGGCTCCGCCTCTCCTTCTTGTGGCTGCCACCCATTTCATGACATAACCCCTGAGCCGGCTGCTGCAGCGTGTCGCTGGGTTCCGCCCACGAAAACTTAGAAGACATTGTCTTACGTAAAAAAGCAAACAGTTGTTGTCACTGAGCAGATTAGGTGCGAGAGGAACTACTTCTTCACAGCGTCAATGCTAAAGTGAAAGAGTTTTGCCGATCACCGCTCCGTTAGCTGCGCGGAGAAAGTGGGTGTGTGCGTTAGCCTGGGGGCGTTGCTGGCAACACAGGCACTTCCTGGAGTGGGCGGCTCACCCACGTTCATACGTATGAACGTGGGGACCCAGTCATTATCAGGGACAGGGCGGAGCAGCAGTTCAGAGAGCAGGGTTGAGGAGGAATACTCAGAGATGCGTGAATGGAGCAAAATACCACTTTGGGGGTGTTTTTGGTGAGGAATTAACATTATAACATGCTTAAAAGCTCAAAAAAGTTGATTTTGCATGATATAGGCCCTTTAAGTCGGTCCACATTTGTATTAAAAAAAGTATTTTTTAAAATTAATTTTATGTAATATTCTAATTTTTTGAGAAAATGAATTTGGGGTTTTCATGGGCTGTAGGCCATAATCAACAAAATTAAAATAAATAAACACTTGAAATATTTCACTCTCTGTGTAATGAATCTATTTAATATATGAGTTCCACTTTCTAAAATGAGTGACAAAAAATATTAAACTTTTTCATGAGATTCTAATTTTTTGAGAGAAAGTCTTGGCCTGGGATTTTATTCCCCGCCAGTCAAAGACCGAAGGGGAATTACGTTATGGGTCAGTCTGTCCGTCCGTTTGTCATTCTGTCCCACTTTTGTGAAATCAACTCCTCCTACAGTTTTGGTCCGATTGTTTTAAAACTTGGTACCATGGTTTGATATACAGTGAGGATGAGCATATTGCAGTTTGGTGCTGATCGGATGATTTTTGCAGGAATTGGAGACCCTGATCTATGACCTCCTGTTTCACCTCACTTCATAGACAGTAACTGTCTTGTGAAATCAACTCCTCCTACAGTTTTGTTCAGATTAAGATAAGATAAGATAAGCCTTTATTAGTCCCACAATGGGGAAATTCCAGGATTGCAACAGCACAGGGATAGCAACACTCAGAGCAACAATCAGAAGGCAAGAGAAAAAAAAAGAAAGAAACAAGAGCAGCAAGTATACAGATTGTTTTGAAACTTGGTACCATGGTTTGATATACTCTGATGATGTGCATATTACAATTTCACTCTCATCAGATGACCTTGAGGTGAAAGGTCAGGTTGGCTTTTTCCCTAAATCTCCTAAACACAGTAACTACTGAAAGAAATGATGTAGGCTTTTCAAATCGATACAGTAGTTGTACCTAATACACATCTTGGATGACTTACAATCTCACCTGACTATGGGTTTGGGGTCAAGGGGTCAAATGTTCAAAGTTAACATTGCAGTTGCACTATGGTCAATGCTACATTTACTATTACTATAAAACGAGTAAAGCTAGGGCCACCAAACCTGGTGTACAGGTTCACCTTGGGGTCCTGAACTCTAACTATGGGTTTGGGGCCAAAAGGTCAAAGGTCAAGGTTGACATTCCCTATGCCTTATTACTGTACAGAGGGTCACCAAACTAGCTACAAAGGCTCACCTTGGGATCCTGACCTCTGACTATGGGTTTGGAGTCAAAAAGTCATAGGTCAAGGTTAGCATTTCTTATGCCTTATTATTGCACAACAAGTAAAGTTAGGGTCACCAAACTTTTTACACAGATTCACCCTGTGACCCTGAAGTGTGACTATCTTTTTGGGATTGCAAGGTCAAAGGTCAACATCAAAATGGCTTATAAACTATATCTCAACAACAAAGAAAGCTAGGGTCACCAAACTTGCTACACAGGTTCACCTTGGGATCCTGACCTCTAACTATGGGTTTGAGGTCAAAAGGTCAAAGGTCAAGGTTAACATTTCTTATGCCTTATTACTGTACGAGTAAAGCTAGAGCCACCAAACTTGGTACACAGGTTCACTTTGTGACACTGAAGTGTGACTGTGGTTTTGGGATCGCAAGGTCAAAGGTCAACATCAACATAGTTTATAAACTATATCGCAACAACAAACAAAGCTAGGGTCACCAAACCTGGTACACAGGTTCACTCTGAGACCATATCCTCTGACTACAGGCTTAGGGTCAAAAGGTCAAGGTTGGCACTCCCTATGATCTCTTACTATAGAACGTGTAAAGCTCTCTAGCGTCACCATACTTGCTACACAAGTTCACCTTGGGATCCTGACCTACAACTATGGGTTGTATACTTTGTTGTATATTCGTGGATGATGGGCTTATCATAATTTGGTTCTGCCACAGTAATTATATTGAAAAGTTGAAAACTGCTCTCTGTCAGTAAGTATTGGGTTCTTCAAAGAAAACGGAGGTGGGATATATTGCACTCGCCTCAGAGTGCTCTTGTTTTAAAAACACATACTATGACCATCCAGTCAAAGGATGTGAAAATGCTGACATTACTGAATATTTTCTATGTGTGCCCCTGTGTGGCAAAGTCAAAATCTGATTGGTTAAAGGAGCATTCTTCATTACAACGTAACGTAAGCTATAGATGCTTGCAGACTCCATTTCTGAAGGCCTTAAAGGAGATTTCTTTGACCCCGGCAACACATGATGGCTGAAATCTGAGTGGACACAAACTCTATCACATACTATACTAGTGGAAGCAGTGCAACCAGGGCTTGACATCGACACCCACCCGCCCGCCACTGGCGGGTAGATTCCGGCTGTGGTAGGTAAGACAGCAACTCCCACTAGCTACTTTAGCGGGTTGTAGTTTTCTCAAACAGCTAAATAATAAACCTATCATAAAGTGAGACTGCAAAACTACAACTCCCTTAACACTATCTGCACACACACAGTGTATTCTCATTGGTCCACTGTCAGCCAGCTGCAGCCCAGGAGTCTGGCTCTGCAGGTTGGTTCATTTTCTTTCCAGTTTGGAGAAATGGCAATGAACAGACAGCAGCCGCTCTCAGTAATCAGATCATGGAGACAACTGCCCCTGAGAATAACCTGTGCTCTCCCCCCACATTACCTCCTACCTCTGTGGTTAAATATGATTATTTTTAGTGCAAGAAGTTCCCATTTACTGTCTGCAATCGTGCAAATTTACACTGCGTTGCAAATTATTATAAAAATCAAAAGCTCAAAATGCACTGTTCCAAATTATCATGCGCAACAGAGTTTCAAAACATTTTATTGGTTGTAAAGAATTGAAAATAGTCATTCGTTGAATTTGCAGCATTAAGAGGTCATATTTACTGAAATCAAAAGCTATTTCAATCAAAAACATCTTAACAGGCCAGGTTACATGTTGTCATAGGACCTGTTCTTTGATATAACCTTCACAATTCTTGCATCCATTGAACATGTGAGTTTTTGGAGAGTTTCTGCTTGAATTTCTTTGCAAGATGTCAGAATAGCCTCCCACAGCTGCTGTTTTGATGTGAACTGCCTCCCACCCTCATAGATCTTTTGCCAGAGGATGCTCCAAAGGTTCTCAATAGGGTTGAGGTCAGGGGAGGATGGGGGCCACACCATGAGTTTCTCTCCTTTTATGCCCATAGCAGCCAATGACACAGAGGTATTCTTTGCACCATGAGATGGTGCATTGTCATGCATGAAGATAATTTTGCTATGGAAGACACAGTTCTTCTTTTTGTACCATAGAAGAAAGTGGTCAGTCAGAAACTCTATATACTTTGCCGAGGTCATTTTCTCACCTTCAGGGACCCTAAAGGGGCCTACCAGCTCTCTCCCCATGATTCTGGCCCAAAACATGACTCTGCCACCTCCTTGCTGATGTTGCAGCCTTGTTGAGACATGGTGGCCATCCATCAACCATCCACTACTCCATCCATCTGGACCATCCAGGGTTGCACGGCACTCATCAGTAAACAAGACTGTTTGAAAATTAGCCTTCATGTATTTCTAGGCCCACTGCAACCGTTTCTGCTTGTGAGCATTGGTTAGGGGTGGCCGAATAGTAGGTTTATGCATAACTGCAAGCCTCTGGAGGATCCTATACCTTAAGGTTTGTGGGACTCCAGAGGCAGCAGCAGTTTCTAATGCCTGTTTGCGGCTTTGTAATGGCATTTTAGCAGCTGCTCTCTTAATCCGATGAATTTGTCTGGTGTTACTGTATGTCCACAACCTGGCAGTCACCGTGTTCGCTGCCCACCCTTCACCCATTGTCTCTGTCGTCGGTTGTGGCTCGTCGTGGGTGCAGAAGGTGTCTGGTGCCTCTCCAATGTTGCTTGTTGAGGCGGACTCTTCATTTGTCGGCTTGATTGGGACCGTAGCTTGTTGAGCAAGGGTATGGAAGCAGTCCAGCTCCTCCTCTTTTCAATTCAATTCAATTCAGTTCAATTCAATTTTATTTATATAGCACCATTTCACAACAACAGTCATCTCATAGCACTTTCAAATGTAGGGGAAACCCCCATAATTGCAGAAAGACCCCAGCAATTAGACGATCCCCTGTGAGCAAGCGCTTGGCGACGGTGGGGAGGAAAAACTCCCTTTTAACAGGAAGAAACCTCTAGCAGAATCAGGCTCAGGGAGGGGCAGTTATCTGCTGCGACTGGCTGGGGGGTGAGGGGATAGAGAAGATGAGAAGAACAGACATGTAGAGAGCAAACATTAAATGGGAGAAGCCCAGTACATTATTGGATGTCCCCCGGCTGTCTAAATATATTAGCAGCATAACTAAGGGAGGGTTTAGAGACACACGATCCCTCCTAATTGTAAGCTATATCGAAAAGGAAGGTTTTTACCCTGTTCTTAAAAACAGAGATCGAGTCTGACTCCCAAATCCAGATTGGTATCTGGTTCCACAGGAAAAGAGCTTGATAACTGAAGGCTCTGCCTCCCATTGTACTTTTGGAGATTCTAGGTATTACAAGTAATCCAGCATTTTGGGAGCGTAATGCTCTATTAGGATGATGGGGTAGTATCAGATCTTTTAAATAAGAAGGGGCCTGATTGTTAAGAGCTTTGTAAGTGAGAAGAAGGATTTTAAACTTAATTCTGTACTCTATGGGAAGCCAATGAAGGGAGGCCAGAACCGGAGAGATATGATCTCTCTTTCTAGTACCTGTTAAAACTCTTGCAGCAGCATTCTGGATCAACTGAAGACTTTTAAAAGATATTTTAGGACTGCCTGTGGAGTGGATTTGTGGAACAGTCTGGAGCCGGAACTGAAACTATGTACAAACAGAATTCAATTCAAAAAGAGGTATAAACATTAGTTGCTGAAAGGATATATGTTAGAAGGGTAATATTTATATGTACGATTCACTATGCTCACTCTGGGACACTATAGGACACTATGGAATGGTGGGTGGGACAGCACTGTGTATATTTGTGTTGTTTGAGGCTGGTTTTGATGTATGGACATCAATGTATGTTAGGATGGATGGGTGTTAATGTTGATATGTACAAAATACAGTTAATTGTTTACTTGGGGTCTTAAATGTGGTAATTTGTATATAATTCACATGGGTGTATTGATGGAAAAGAGAAGATGGAATTAATAAGTGTTCACTTCTTCCTTCTCCCTTTCGAACACTGTATACTGTTACTTTATTGCATTTGTCATTCGTTTTGTTTTTGTTATACTTTTTTGTTCGAAATAAAGTATCTATCTATCTATCCATCTATCTATCAATCTATCTAGGACAACCCTATAATAAAGAGTTACAATAATCTAATCTAGAGCTAACAAAAGCGTGGATCAGTTTCTCAGCATCACTCTGAGGCAAGATGCTCCTAATCTTGGCAATATTACACAAATGATAGAAGGCAGCCTTAGAAACAAATTTAATATGTGGATTGAAAAACAGATCTTGATCAAAAATAACTCCAAGGTTCCTCACAGAACTATTAAGAGAAAGAGTAACCACATCCAAACTAAGAGTTTGATTTGGGAAAGGTATTTCTAAAGCTTTTTGGACCAACAAGAATGACTTCAGTCTTATCTGAATTTAATAGCAGGAAATTACAAATCATCCAAGCTTTGATTTTTTTAAGACAGGCTTCTAACTTGGATAATTGATTACTATCATCTGGCTTCATTGACAGGTATAATTGTGTGTCATCTGCATAACAATGAAAATGTATACAGTGCTTTCTAATGATGTTGCCTAACTGAAGCATATATAAACTAAAAAGAGTAGGGCCTAGCACAGATCCCTCTGGAACTCCATGACTGAGCTTTGAGTTGAAAGAAAACTCATTATTGACATGAACAAACTGGAGCCTATCAGATAAATAAGATCTAAACCACTGCAGAAAAGTTCCATTAAGTCCAACATAGTGTTCTAATCTATCAAGTAGAATATTATGGTTGATAGTGTCAAAGGTTGCACTAAGGTCTAAAAGGACAAGTACAGAAACAAGTCCATTATCAGATGTGATAAGGAGGTCATTAGTGACCTTCACTAAGGCTGTTTCAGTACTATGATGGATTCTAAACCCAGATTGAGACTCTTCAAATTAACCATTTCCCTACAAGTGATCAAATAATTGTGTAGCAACAACTCTTTCTAAGATTTTTGAAATGAAAGGCAGATTAGAGATTGGTCGATAGTTAGCTAAAACTCCTGGATCCACCGTTGGCTTTTTGAGTAAAGGTTTAATTACAGCAGTTTTAAAAGCCTGTGGTACATAGCCTAATGTTAAAGAAGAATTGATTATTTGAGGAATACGGCTGCCAATAAATGAGAAGACTTTTGTAAATAACCTGGTAGGAATAGGGTCTAAAAGACAAGTTGAAGGCTTGGATGAGGAAATTATTTTATCTAACTCTAAAAGGTCAATTGGAGGAAACTTATCCAAACAGATATCAATTGAAGGAGTTGTAGTAGATGCTGTATTTAAGTTCATGGTGGGAAGAATCTGACTGATTTTATCTCTAATAGATGAAATTTTATGATTGAAAAAGTTCATAAAGTCCTGACTAGTAAGCTCTAAGGGAATGCAAGGATTGACAGAGTCCTGGCTCTTTGTCAGCCTGGCTACAGTGCTGAAAAGAAACCTGGGATTATTCTTGTTCTTTTCTATTAATGCAGAGTAATAACTTGTTCTAGCTTTTCTAAGAAATTGTTTATAAATTAAAAGATGATTTCTCCAAGCTGAATAGTTTTCATCTAAATTAGTGGAACGCCATTTTCTTTCTAATTGACGAGTCTTCTGTTTTAAGCTCTGAGTTTCTGTGTTAACCCAAGGGGTTAGAAATCTCTGATTAGACTTTTTCTTTTTAAAGGGGCCACCAAGTCTAGAGTCTGATACAGAGAAGCTGTAGCATTATCTACCATGCTACAGATTACAGAATGAGCAAGCTCTCCATAGCTTATTTCCGTTGTGTTGACACATGGCATAGAGGAGACAATCTGCATAAATTTGGTAACAATATCATCTGAAAGACATCTGCTGTAGTAATATTTTTCTTTAGGAATCAAATAGTCAGGAATAGTGAAATCAAAAGTTATCAGACAGTGGTCTGACAGTACGGGATTATGAGGAGACACTACCAGATTTTCTATTTCTATTGTCACGCCGCGCCGCTCATCAGCGGTGCCACCTGCTCGCACACCTGTCAGTCATCAGCGGCGAGGAATATAAGCCGCCTCGCCCTGAGCTTCGGCCTGAAGCCGTCAGACTTCTTCCCCCTGCTTCAAGAAGCAACGACTCTCTCTTCAGCACAACGCTAAGTGGTAAGAAGATTCCTTACCTCATCTCTTGCAGTCTGCTCCCCTGTGCACAGGTGGATTCCTCGGCGGCGGACAACTCCGTCCCTCGTCCCTCCTCGCTGCTGCACCGAGCCCTGCAGGTGGCTGTCTCCCGGGGTCCCATCCTTGAAGTGCCAGTCATCTGTCCCAAAACAAGTAAGCTTCTCCCTCGCCTTTTCTCCTCCTGTGTTGGTGTGTGCCCATCACCCTGTGTCTGTTTTCTCCCATAGGGTTGCCGGCTGAACGGTCTCCTGCCACTGTGCCCGAAGCAGACGCCACCACCAACACATTAACATTCCGCAGACACGCACCCATACATCCCTGTTGTTAATAAACAGTTTGAACTACTCTGAGCCTGTGTGTGTGCGTCTCCTGAGCCGAACGTTATGTCAGTACGGCTTCAGCAGAGCGGCTCGGCAGACGGCGGGCTCGCACACCGGTTTACCATCCTCGAGGCTCGAGTGGATCAGGTTGTTTATCAGCAACAGGTGATCCTAAATCAATTAGTTAATTTAACTAACCGATTGAACCGCCTGGACCCCCAACAGCCGTTCCCCCCGGCTTGCCAGGGTGGCGCGGCTCCTGCTGTTCCAGCGGCCGTCCAGCCGGCTCCAGTGGCACCGGTTCGGCTCACACCGATTCCGACCCCCGCCCGCTTTAGCGGTAAGCTCGGCGGAGCGCGGGGGTTCATTATGCAATGTGAGTCCGTGTTCCACCGTGTGCCCGGAGATTTTCCCTCGGATCACAGCCGAATTGGTTACATAGGGAATCTTCTGGAGGGGCGTGCGTTAACTTGGACCTACGCCGTAATGGCGAGGCCCAGTTATGCCACCCTCACCTATGACCAATTCGTGAGGCGCTTTCTGGAGGTCTTTGACCATTCTCAAACCGAGATGGTCCAGGTCGATCGGCTTCTCGCTCTCCAGCAGGGAAGCCGGTCGGCAGCGGACTACGTGGTCGACTTCCGGGTAGCGGCGGAGGAATTGGGCTGGGAGGAACGCTCCCTCTGTGGCCTGTTCCTCCGCAGCCTCAATGATGATCTGAGGGATGAACTGGCTGGACGGGATATCCCTGAAACGCTAGCGGAGCTAACTTCCCTAGCCATCAGCTCGGACAACAGGCTGCGCGAGCGCTCCTCAGGACGGAAGTCGTCTACTTCGCGCCCTCGGGGAGCCTCGCTGTGCCTGCCCCAAGCTCGCCCCCTGGCGGCGCCGCCACCATCGTGCCCCGAGGAGTCGGAGCCGATGGTGACGGGCTGGACAAAGCTCTCCCCGGCAGAGAGACAACGCCGCCGTGAGTTGAATCTCTGCATGTATTGCGGAGACAGTCAACACACGGTGGAGCTTTGTCCACAAAAAGCCAAACGGCGGGGTCCGCGAGTCACTGTAGGGGGCCTCGCGGACGTCAATCGGTTAGGTCCACTTACCCAATTGAAGCTGCCCATCCGTTTCTGCCATAACCCCACTGGGCATCTCACCCACGCACTGGTGGATTCGGGCGCAGAAGGCAGCTTCATTTCACAGAGCCTGGCAACCCGTTTGGGCATCCGCTGTCAGGCACTGAGGAATCCCATCTCCCTAGTCAACCTCTCCCGTGCCTCCCTTGGGAGAGTGTCACACCAAACCATCCCCGTACCGGTCATCATCTCGGGAAACCACCGGGAGGAGATGACCTTCTACGTCCTTCCCAACTCTGTGTCGCCCGTCATCCTGGGGTATCCCTGGCTTCGTCTTCATAACCCGGTCCTGGATTGGAGATCAGCTGGGGTATCGGCATGGAGTACATTCTGCATGGGCACCTGCCTTCAGTCCGCTGCCTGCTCTCCGTCCGCTCCTCCTCCTGCGACGGACGCTGCACCCCCGGACCTGTCTCTGGTGCCTCCGGAATTTCACGACCTGGGTATGGTGTTCAGCAAGACGAAAGCTATGTCTCTCCCCCCTCATCGGCCCTATGACTGTGCCATCAACCTCCGCCAGGGGGCTCCCTTACCTTCTGGTCGGCTCTATAGCCTGTCAGCGCCGGAGAAGGAGACGATGAACGCCTACCTGAAGGAGTCATTAAGTGCTGGGATAATCCGCCCATCATCGTCACCCGTGGGGGCAGGGTTCTTCTTCGTGGGAAAAAAGGATGGGTCCCTCCGCCCTTGTATCGACTACCGGGCCCTCAATGATATCACGGAGAAGGACCGTTACACCCTGCCCCTCATGGACACTGCCTTCCACTCCCTCCAGGGGGCGACCTGGTTCACCAAGCTGGATCTACGCAGCGCTTACCACCTCGTCCGGATCCGGGAGGGAGATGAGTGGAAGACAGCCTTCCGTACCCCGAACGGCCACTTTGAATACCTGGTAATGCCGTTCGGGTTGACCAACGCTCCTGCTGTCTTTCAGCGCCTCATTAATGACGTCCTCCGGGACTTCATCGGCCTTTTCGTGTTCGTCTACCTGGACGATATTCTCATCTTCTCCAAGTCCAGGGACGAGCACCAGGTCCACGTGAGGCGGGTCCTCCAAAGACTGCTGGAGAATCATCTGTACGTGAAGGCAGAAAAATGTGAATTTTACGCCAGGACTACGTCCTTCCTGGGGTTCATCATCGCCCACGACAAGGTGCTCCCAGACCCAGAGAAGGTGAAGGCGGTGGTGGAATGGCCTACACCTGCATCCCGGAAGCAGGTGCAACAGTTCGTTGGCTTCGCCAATTTCTACCGCCGCTTTGTCCCCAACTTCAGCTCCATCGTGGGACCACTGACCCGCCTCACGTCCCTGAAGGTCCCGTTCCGGTGGACCGAAGAGGTCGCTGCCACCTTTAAGGCGCTGAAGGCGGAGTTCTCCTCCTCCCGGGTCCTTCGCCAGGTCGACCCCGCGCTGCAGTGCATCGTAGAGGTAGACGCCTCGGACACGGGAGTGGGGGCAGTGCTGTCCCAGCGATCGCCGGACGATGGCGCCAAACGGCCCTGCGCCTTCTTCTCCCGGCGCTTGTCCCCGGCGGAGAGGAACTACGATGTGGGGGACAGGGAGCTCTTGGCCATCAAACTCACCCTGCAGGAGTGGCGCCACTGGCTAGAGGGGGCGAACCTGCCGTTTGTGGTCCTCACGGACCACAAGAACTTAGAATATTTACGATCTGCCAAGCGCCTGAACGCCCGCCAGGCGCGTTGGTCACTGTTCTTCGCCAGGTTCCAATTTTCAATCACCTTCAGGCCTGGCTCTAAGAACGGCCTGCCTGACGCCCTCTCTAGGCAGTTCACTCCCGTGGAGTCGGAGGAGACGCCCCACTCCATCCTGCCCAGGTCGTGCGTCGTGGGAGCCATCTCGTGGGACATCGAGAGCAAGATCCGGAAGGCACAGGAGGTGGAACCTGACCCTGGCGGCGGACCTGAGGGGAGGCTGTTCGTGCCATCCGCGGTCCGAGGAGAGGTCATCCACTGGCTACACACCTCCAAGCTCACCTGTCACCCTGGCACCTCCCGGATGATAGACCTCCTCCAACGGTCCTTTTTGTGGCCAGGCCTGCGGAGGGATGCAGCCCGCTACGCCCGGGCTTGCCCAATCTGTGCCACCTGCAAGTCGGGAAATGCCCCTCCAGCGGGTCTGCTCCAGCCCCTGCCCGTCCCTGGCAGGCCCTGGTCGCACATCGCGTTGGATTTCGTCACCGGACTCCCCGTCTCCAACTCCTATGACACCATCCTGACCATCGTGGACCGCTTCTCCAAGGCCGTGCACTTCGTTCCCCTGCAAGGCCTCCCTACTGCCCTGGAGACGGCGGATCTCCTCGTCCAACATGTGGTCAGGCTGCACGGGATTCCGGTGGACGTGGTCTCGGACCGGGGCCCCCAATTTTCATCTGAGGTTTGGAGGTCATTCTGCAACGCCATCGGAGCCAAGGTGAGCCTCTCCTCCGGCCATCACCCCCAATCCAACGGGCAGTGTGAGCGGACCAATCAGGAGCTGGAGGCTGCGCTCCGCTGTGTGACCAGATCCAAACCCACGTCCTGGAGCAACCATCTTGCCTGGGTTGAATATGCCCACAATACCGCTCGCCCTTCTGCTACAGGGATGTCTCCCTTCAAAGCGTCCCTGGGTTACGACCCCCCGCTGTTCCCGGAGCAGGAGAGTGAGGTAACTGTCCCCTCAGTTAGGGCGCATCTCAGGCAGTTCAGCTCCACCTGGACTGCCGCGCGCAATGCGCTCTTACGCACAGCGGAGCGCAACAGGACTGTGGCGGACCGGCGTAGAAGACCTGCCCCGGCGTACAGAGTTGGGCAACATGTCTACGTTTCCACCCAGGACGTCACTCTAAAAGGCGAGAGGAGAAAGCTGGCACAGCGCTTCATGGGTCCCTATCCCATCACCCGGATCATCAACCCGGTGGCTGTGCGCGTGGCTATTCCCCCCTCCCTCCGCATCCATCCCACCTTCCACGTGTCAAAGATGAAGCTGGCAGTCACCGACCCCCTTTGCCCTCCTCCTGCAGCGCAACCCGCGCCCCGGATGATTGGTGGCCATCCGGCCTGGTCCGTCTCCTCCATCCTGGACTCCCGGCGCCGGGGTCGTGGGTTGCAATACTTGGTGGACTGGGAGGGCTATGGGCCCGAGCATCGACAGTGGGTGCCCCCGTCGTTCGTGTTGGACCCATCGCTCATAGCTGACTTCCACCGAGCGCACCCAGACAAGCCATCGCCAGGAGGCGCTGCTAGAGGGGGGAGTACTGTCACGCCGCGCCGCTCATCAGCAGTGCCACCTGCTCGCACACCTGTCAGTCATCAGCGGCGAGGAATATAAGTCGCCTCGCCCTGAGCTTCGGCCTGAAGCCGTCAGACTTCTTCCCCCTGCTTCAAGAAGCAACGACTCTCTCTTCAGCACAACGCTAAGCGGTAAGAAGATTCCTTACCTCATCTCTTGCAGTCTGCTCCCCTGTGCACAGGTGGATTCCTCGGCGGCGGACAACTCCGTCCCTCGTCCCTCCTCGCTGCTGCACCGAGCCCTGCAGGTGGCTGTCTCCCGGGGTCCCATCCTTGAAGTGCCAGTCATCTGTCCCAAAACAAGTAAGCTTCTCCCTCGCCTTTTCTCCTCCTGTGTTGGTGTGTGCCCATCACCCTGTGTCTGTTTTCTCCCATAGGGTTGCCAGCTGAACGGTCTCCTGCCACTGTGCCCGAAGCAGACGCCACCACCAACACATTAACATTCCGCAGACACGCACCCATACATCCCTGTTGTTAATAAACAGTTTGAACTACTCTGAGCCTGTGTGTGTGCGTCTCCTGAGCCGAACGTTATGTCATCTATGGCATATATCAGAACAAGGTCCAATGTGTGGTGGAGATAATGGGTAGGATTTTCTACTTTCTGAGAAAACCCCATGGAGTCTAATATTGAATTAAATGCCTTATTAAGACAGTCACTATCTACATCCACATGTATATTAAAATCCCCTACTATAATTATTCTATCTGATTTCAGCACTAAATCAGCTAAGAATTTGGCAAATTCGGATAAAAACTCTGAGTAGGCTGAGGGAGGACGATAAACTATGGCAAGGAAAATTGGTTTTAACCTAAGATTGCTGACATGCCCAATACTGAGGACCAGGCCCTCAAAGGAATTAAAACATGTTTTTTGCTTTACATTAACTAGTAATTTGGAATGGTAAATTGTCGCTACTCCTCCTCCATGACCAGAACGTCTGGGATTTTGATAGTTTAAATAACCAGAGGGAGTTGATTCATTTAAACCAACATAATCCTCTTGCCCTAGCCAAGTCTCTGTAAGGGATATTAAATCATTCTGATGATTAATTAACAGATCATGGACTATCAGCGACTTGGGAGTTAGAGACCTAATATTTAACAAACCACATTTAATTTTTAAATTATGAGGAGGAACAGAGGCCAAATTATTAAATTTAGAGACTTGATGTTTAATTTGAGTTTTACCAGTTGTTTGTTTAATCATTCTGGGATGCTTATACATTATATTTTTATTAACTTTGGAGGGAGCAGACAATGATTCTCTGATGGGGAAGACAGGGGCTAAGTTGAGTGGTGGTGGATGAAGAGGAGCTGCAGAGAGGGTGTATTTATCAAGTTATGTTGTATTTGGCCGAAGACCATATAAAAGCAGAACTTCCTGCCGTCCAGCTTGGTGCCCGGCAATAATGGGATGGAGGAGGGAAATCTGTGGTGGCACCTTGCATGGCAGCGGCCCTTCTGCTTCTACACACGGGGTGTGTGTGATTGACACTGTAGATAGGATAAAGCACAATTTCGTTCTACTGTATATGATTGGTTGTATGGTTGAATGACAATAATGGGTGATTTAATTTAATTTAATTTAATTTGTCTTGGGTTATAATGTTTGGGTAACGGGAGACAGACACAATCTCTATGGGGTTATGAATTGAAGGCTGATCTAAACAGTAAGAATTATTTGGATTAATAGGATTAATATGAGAAGTGGAAGCAAAAAAGGGCTGGTTGGCAGACCCTGGTACTTCGGGGAGAGTTAACATGCCAGTTTTCAGTCACTGTACTAAAAAATGCTGAATGGAATAAAACAGATTGTCCCTTAGAACACATGCCCCGAGTCCATTTGGATGGATGCCATCAGGCTTCATAAATGATGGGCGGTTCCAAAACAGGTTGAAATTGTCTATAAAACCAATGTTAAAAGTAGGACATGTTGAACACAGCCAGGTATTAAGGCTGAGAGTTCTGCTAAAATAATTGCAACCTCTTCTAAGAGGTGCAAGTGGTCCCGAAATAAGCACACATCTGCCACAGTTCATAAGAGTGGACAGAAGGCTCCTGAAGTCACTCTTTAAGATCCCCGACGTTTCACACTGGGATGTTGTTGCATCCAAAGTGCACAATAACAGTTTTAGCGTGGGGGTATTCATTTAATAGGTCAGGGGTAAGAGCCTCAATGTCTGACACTTTAGCCCCAGGAAAAAATTGTGTAACACAGCACCTGCTTCTGACGTTCCTCATTATTGAATCACCAATTACCAGCGTCTTCTGGGGGGGCTTTGTCGGTGGCTTCTGAAATGGTGGATAATTTTGCCGTAGTTGCTGCTGTGCCGGCGGGGTGCGGATGCGGGGGTTGATGCGGGGGGATGCGCTCTGTTCTTTTTGGAGCTGGTGTATAGTTTGGCATACCTAAGGTAGTTTTGATCCAGGGTTTGCGGGTTTGGGCTGCTGCTGAGGTAATAGGGGTGGCCATGGGAGGATGATCGACGTCCAGGTGGGGGAAATCTTCCAAGTAAAGGATGTTGAATCTGTTTTCCAGCAAAAGGAGAAGGGAGGAGGTGCGGCCATGTCTGGTCAATCCCCGACATTTGCTATTTGGCTCAACCAAGGTCCAGGGCGCGCATTAAAGCTGTGACGAACCACCTGGGGCTTTGGGTTTAGCTCCGAGCTGAAGCCAGTGTTTGATGTTGGAGTCCTGGACAGCTGAGGTTACCGGAGCAGGCGTGGAAGTGGATGGCGATGTGCTAATTTCACCCAGGTAAGTAGCCATCTCTGCTAGCTGCAAGTCCATCGCTGGGGTCGATGTCCGTCCAAAAATAATAGTGCCAAGGTGGTTTTCAGCCTCCCGAATCTTATAAAGGTTAGAGAGTCTCAATTCCAACTCAGAAACCTTCTTAGAGAGGGAGACACAGCTGACACAAGTAGGGGATGGAGCCATAGCCTTCCAGGCCAGAAGTGGATAGGTAGCTAGCTAAAACAGGTTAGCCTAACCTGGTGAAACAGCCCTGCCCGGGGTCTGATTCATTTGTGTGCCTGATCGGGCTTTCGTATTTACTAAGCTAACGCTAAGTAAAAAGATAATATCAGTTAAAGAGATGAGATAAAAATTTAAAACGGAGCTAGTACAACAAACAAAAACAGACAAGATAATGCTTTGACAGCGTCGTGACAGTTTATAAACGGACCCCGACACATGCGCAGTTTTCCGTCTGAAGAGCTCTGCTGTGCCACGTCGTGCATTGTTTTTGTGCCCGGTTGCTGTTGCTGTGCTTTGGGGCTCCCTGCATGCTTGGGCTCCCTCTCCTGTGGCTCCGATTCTGGCTGAGGGGGGAGCGGAGGCAAGTCCAGCTGCTCCCCCTCCAGGCAGCTCTCCTCCCGAGAGCGCAGGGTGGCTGGTGTGGTGCCGGTCTTAATCACGTCATCTCCATCAAGGTCCGCTGTGCTCCAACTGCCACCCCTGGACCATTCGAACCCAGCGCTGTCTCTGATAGTAAAGCCTAGTCTGTAGAAAAGGTACATCTGTAGAAAAGGTCTCCTGGAATGTGAAGTCGTACACAATTTTGGACTTGCAGTAAGCAGTCAGTTCCACTGTTCCGACATTGTATAGTCTGTAACCATCGTATCCGTACAGCAGCATTGGGTTCTTCTTGATTTTGTGGTTGGGGAAAAACTTCTTCTCTGTGGCCCAGTTTAACATCGACCGCACCGCTGCCGTGTTGAACAGAAGTGGTACAGCTACTCCGTCTAATTCAACTATGCTGTATGAATAACCATTGACGTCGGGCCTTACAGAATGAATGGTCGTTGTTGGCGGGCGGGCTGGCTTACTCGGTGGGCCCCATGGTGCCGAAAACCGGCATACTCTGGCGAAATGGTTCAGGCGCCCACACTTGTTACACCTTTGTCCTCTTACCGGGCAAAACCGTGCACTGTCCTGGTGCGTCAGCAACCCACAGCCCCCGCAGACGGGGCCTCTCGGAGTGGACCTTCGGCTCACTGCATTCGTCTCCCACTCTTCTGTCATGTTCCCTTTCGTCCTCTGATTCCACCGTGTTAGCTAGCGTCGACTGTCCCCCATAGCTTCTGTGCTTGGCGCCCATTTACCTCCGTGGCTAACTGCTCTGCTGCTTCTAACTGGAATGCTAGCTCAACCGCTCTAGCTAGCATCAAGTCATTTGGTGCCGTTACCAACCTAGCTCGAAGCCCAGTGTTGCATGTGTGTTCGGTCAACTGGTCCCACACCATTTCATCTTCTAATGGCCCAAAACGACACATGCTAGCCAACTGTCTCAGGTCAGCGACGAATTGCTGTACTGACTCACTGACTCTGTCGTCTCTGGCGAAAGCAAATCCGTTGTACTATCACACTGTCCAGTGTAGCAAATAGTAAGCTAGTAGCTTCACAACATCCTCATATGAGTCCATCGGACCAAGCGTGTGAAGAATCCTCTGACCCTTTATGCCTAGGTTGTGGACAAGCAGTGCTTGGATCCTTACTTTGTCAAGGTTACTTCGGTCCAATGCTGCAATGTAGGTTTGGAATGTGTCCAGCCATCACAGCCACGGGACTGTTGGCTCACCCGGACACTCCAGAAAGGGCCACAGTGGTCTCAAACATGCCTCCATAGTTTAATCCCTCGTCACCAAATGTTATGTCCACAAACCTGGCAGAGAAGATGGACAAGGATGCTGTGTTGGAACTCGAACTTTATTACATGATGTGTTGGTAGTACAATACAGGCTTACTGCACCCTGAACCCCTTAGGTCGCTATGAGTTGAGAGAGTGCTGAAAAGGCCGACCCTCTCTCTATATAGGCTGGTGTGATGACATTACTAACCAGCTGCGTCATCACGCTGCTGCCTGTCATTAACCCCTTCACAACATCTAGCAGAAACCTTCCTCATTATGCCTTTATCTGCACAAACCCTTCTGTGCTCTGAATCAGCGACAAATTTCTTCACAGTACGATGATCACGCTTAAGTTTTCATGAAATATCTAATGTTTTCATACCTTGTCCAAGGCATTGCACTAGTTGATGCTTTTTGGCAGCAGAGAGATCCTTTTTCTTTCTCATATTGCTTGAAACCCTGTGGCATGCTTAATAATGTGGAACATTCTTCTTAAGTAGTTTTCCTTTAATTGGGCTCACCTGGCAAACTAATTATGACAGATGTCTGAGATTGATATCAGTTATCCAAAGAGCCCTGACACACAATACTGTTATATCGGTAATAGGAGCCAAGGATGAGGCCGGGTGTTAGACTGAACACACGTTTATTATAATATATTCCACAGCACACGAGTGTACCCGCCAGGCAGAGAGGTGGCCAAAAGACTGCCCCTCCTGCCCGCTGCCCTCTTATAGCTGCACGTGGTGGCGGAACCAGAAGGTGGAGCCGCCACCCGTACCACACAAATAAAGGACCAAACTCTAACACAACATTCCCCCCCTTCACAAAAGCCAAAGCACACACACAGTTCGGATCCAGCCTAATTTGGAACCTGAACCATACACTAAAAGTAATGATATAACACAAAACAAATGGCCTAACGCAGTCATTCCAAAATAACTAAAACTAGAGGAAGATCGGTAGACCGCTACCTCACCTCACCTCACCCCACATGGAAAAGTGGGTTATTCTGACATTTGTAGTGTACATTAGTCCATTTAACACAAAATACCGCCGTGTCCTACTGTAAACATAACATCAAATTAATCCCCGTGAACATATACAAATAATAGATACATAGGGTACAACAGTCTTAAACACCACAACTAAATCAAATACAAACCATAAGAACAAACCCATGGCCCCTTTACCCCTTTGGACTGTCTTCCCATCAATCCGCCCCAGGAGGGAAATGACCTCCTGGGTCGCCGATGGCTGTCTCGACCCCGGTGCGCCTCCTCTTCGACACCACCTGAGGAGTCCCATATTCTGGCCCAAGCCCACCAATCTTCTCCTGAGCACGCTGTAGCTCATTCGTGTGCCTCCATGAGCCATCCGATAGTTGGAGATAGACGTCCTCCCGTGTGGCCACCACCTGCAGCCACCCCTGGTGTTCTTCCATCTGCCTCTTGGCTCGAATTCGCCGTGACCATGCCTCCTCTCGGATCTGGATCACATCCACGACCCCCAGAGGAGCCCTACTCGGCTTACAGTGTTTCTGTATGGCATGTCATTTTACCATGTCAGCTGGTCTTGCCCCGACCGCTTTTACCTCCGCCACCGCCTTCGCCGTTGTGACCCCCTATTCACTGGCACCTTCCAGCCGAAATCCGGGAACAGATGAGGCCAGCCTCTTGACGTCACCCGCCATCACAGGTGTCCCTCTGTGCCACCCAGTACCCTCGTCCAGGGCAACTTGAGCTCTGGCACCGGAACCCTTCTGTGATGTCTCTGGGTGATGTTGGTCCTGCCCACTCTCCAGGTTGGCAAGCAAGTTCTCGTCCCACACAGCTCCATCTTCTATTCTTGGGACCATCCGGTCCCACAAACCACAACCCGACCACTCCTCTCCAGCACCGCTTTTAATGGTGAAGCCCAGGCCATAAAATAGATCACATCCCATTATATTCTCTCCACGGACAGTCACGATGAACCTCAGGCCACACACCTCAGCTGACTTGTACCATGCCATCAGTTTCAACGTTCCCACTGTAGCCAATCTTCCTCCACCATAACCGCAGAGCGGTGCTGAGTCACCTCCAATCCTGTAATGCGGGAAAAAACTCCTCATGGTCGCCCAATTCAACACGGAGTCCACCGCTCCCGTGTCAGTCAACAGTGGCACCACCACCCCATCTAACTCCACCATACAGTATGAGCGTCTGTAGGTACCTGGGGACATGGCGTGGACAACCGTGGTGGCGGGAGAGTCCTCTTTATGTTTCGGACTTCCTCGCTCGAGCTTGTGGCATACCCTGGTGAAATGATGCAAGTGTTCGTACTTGCCGTAGCGCTTTCCTCTCACCGAACACTCTCTGGCCTTAAAGCGGTGCTTCATGGACCCACAACCCATACACATGGGCTTTCCTGGGGCGGACCTCATTTTAACAGCATTGGCATAGTCCTTATCACCTTCCATGCTATCGTCTCTGTTGGGGTCCACTGGCTGCGCCATCGGCTGTGATCCAAGTTGTTGGTGTAGCACATTCCCACTCAGCTCCTGTGATAGTTTATCCACATCTTCCAACTGCTGAGCTAAATCGATGGCTGTGGATAGCGTCAGTTTGCCTGAGAACATAAGCAGCTTTGATCTAATAACAGGACAGTTGGTATGTTCCACCAACTGGTCGCAAACCATCTCCTCCTCCAATGGTCCAAACTGGCAGTCGCTGGCCAGTAGTCTCAGGTCTACCACGAACCACTACACTGACTCGCCAACCCGCTGGCAGCGCTGTTGAAACTGGATCCTACAGATGATGACGTTTTCCGGGGCATGAAAATGGCACGCCATTAGCTCAACCACTTCTTCAAAGCTATTACAGTCGCCCAATGTACTCAAGATTTGCTGTCCCTCCATTCCAAGATTATGAACCAACAATGCATGTGCCTTCAGTTTCTCAAGCCTTCTGAGGTCCAGCGCCACCAAGTACGTCTGAAACGCGGCGAACCACCTCGACCGAGGGACGGGTGGCTCATTGGGAAGCTCCAAAAACGGCCCAATAGATGTAACACACTCGTCCGTACCTGCTTTTATTCTCGTCTCAAAATGTTATGTCGGTAATAGGAGCCAAGGATGAGGCTGGGTGTTAGACTGAACACACGTTTACTATAATATACTCCACAACACACAAGCGTACCCACCAGGCAGAGAGGTGGCCAAGAGACTGCCCCTCCTGCCTGCTGCCCCGTTATAGCCGAGGGTGGTGGCGGAACCGGAAGGTGGAGCCGCCACCTGTACCACACAAACAAAGGACCAAACTCTAACAAAACAAATACCATCCATGAGTTTAATTGAAAAACAAAAAAATGAATGTTTGACACTAAAATCCTATTTGCATAATAATTTGGAACGTGGTGTAGGTTTTCGTATGAAAAAGTGACTAAACTTTATGTTGCTGTAAAGAGCAAATGAAACTTCTTCTGAAGTGAACTTTGGTTTATCTGTGATTATCTATGATATTCAATGATTCAGAGATTCAAGATTCAAAGATTTTATTTGTCAGTACTACTATACATACAGGAGAATTGAAATGGTGTTTCTCTGTCTCTTCAGTGGTGTGCACAATACAAAAAAGAAAAAGGAATAAGCCTGGAAAAACAACAACAGCAGCCTATGTACAGTAATGCTACCTGTAGTACAAATGGCAACAAAAGACAGACCCAGACATAACATAGTGCAAATAAAGATAAGCGATAAACAATGAGACCCAGTAATCTTATATACAGAAAACAGAGCAGTAATACTTGTAGTACCAAGTTCAGTGTGGTAGTGTAGGTGCAGACAGTGACAGATAGGACTGCACATGATCAGTGTTGCAATAACAGACAGCAGTAGATATGGCATTTGTGCAAATGGTTGCAGTAAAGTGCAGAGATATACAGCAGCAAATGTACTACTGTTGGTGCGTCAGTCTTTCTATGCCAACAGCAGAGGTGGTTATTGTGCGGATGAGTGCGTTAAGGTCTGGGGGGGCAGCGCTCAGGGTCCTGATGGCCTGTTTAGCAGTCTTATGGAGTGGGCCAGGGCACTGGTACCTTTTCCCCAAGGGCAGGGGGCTGAAGAGGGAGTGTGAGGGGTGGGAGGTGTCACCTGCAATATTGATGGCTCTGCAGGCGAGGCGGGTGAGGTAGATGTCTGGGGGGGGGGGGCAAGGGGGCACTGATGATCTTGCTGGCTGCTTTCACTGAACGTTGTAGTGGCTTCTGGCAGGAGGCGGTGCAGCTTCCATACCACACAGTGATGCAGCTGGTAAGGATGATCTAATGATGCCCTGGTAGAATGAGCACATGGGACTCGTACTCTCCTTAGTTTGCAGAGGAAATGGAGGCAAGTTTGAGCCTTCTTGGCCCGTGATGCGGTGTTGTTGGACCAGGAGAGGTCCTCAGAGATGTGCACCCCCAGGAACTTGGTGCTGCTCACCCTCTCCACAGCTGCTTAATCGAAGATCAGAGGGGGCTGTTGTGTGTGTCCCCTCCTGAAGTTGACCACAATCTCCTTGGTTTTTCCCGTGTTCAGGAATCATTAATTATTGTCTTTACACCACTGGACCAGTTGGCTCATCTCATTTCTGTTGTTGGCCTCCTCATTGTTGGTGATGAGGCCTGCCACTGTCGTGTCATCCACAAACTTGGTGATGTGGTTGGTGTTGTAGGCTGGTACACAGTCGTGGGTCTGCAGCGTGAAGAGCAGCGGGCTGAGCACGCACCTGAGCATATCCGTGATTTGCAGCTATTTCATGGAAGTAAAACCTCTAATCATGTATTGGCAATGTGCTGGTCCGGGGTTGTCAAACATGTGGCCCGCAGGCCAAAAACGGCCCATCAGGGGGTCCAATTTTTTCTCTGAATTTACAGCTTTCTTTCTAGTAAATTTCTGACTTTTTCTACTTAATAGAATTGTTCATGTAAATTTGAGACATTTTTTTCCTTAAGATGAGATTTTTTTCTCATTAGAAGTAAAATAGATGTTATTAGATCCAATCTTTTATTACAAGATAATGTTTTTAGTACTGTGAAACCTTCACCGTGGGCCAGCCGACCCTCACGAGCACCTGAGCCTGGAGGCGATCAACCACGTGCACCCTGAACTGGAGCCGAGCACCCATGATGACCACCTCAGTGGGGATGGAAGCAGCTCCAGTGACCTCCAGTGGCGAACCTGGATCCTTGGGCTTGTCCGGTGATGTGGATCCCTCTCCGGCGACCCTAGAAAAAGACTCTGATAGAGAGGCAGAAGGGTCAGGGTCGCTGGCAGTGGCGGAGCCCGGCAAGGCAAGCTCAGGTGCAGCGTATGGCTGCAGCTGGCTCTCCTCACCTACAGCTAGGCAAAAATGCTCTATTATGGAAAGAAGGAAGACAAAAGAGAGCACTTGCCTTAGCTCGAGCTCCACCGCTGTCCAGGACTCCGACGATCTGGGCAATGTCTCCACTGTCTCGGAGACATCGAGATCGTAGAGTCTGCTGACTCCACGGTCTCTGCTGTGGCGGCCTCCGCAGCAGGCATGATGGTTTCTGCAGCCATTATTTCAGCCGTCATGACCCATGCTGGTGATTCTTCCAGTGTGGCGGCTGATGTCTGGCTCACCGTTGCTGTGGGGGAAGAATCCTCCTGGACCTCTGGCTCCTCCCGGTCAGAGCAGTCCAGCTCCGTATTCAGGGAAGAAGAGAGAGAGCATAGAGAGGGCTGGTGAACCATTCTCAACAGCAGCAGGTGGGAAGAACTCAGGGGACTGCTTTCCCTGAGCCTCCCTACCAGGAATCAGGCAAGACATTTCATCATTAATAGAAATAGAATGAAAATTAACTTGCCTGTTTTCCCGGATTAAGATGTTGGCTGCTGCTGTAGGTTGAGTGTCGTCATCCTCCTGAGCAAAAAAGGTAGTGTTTGGCCCCTCAGTAGACTTCTGAGGAGCCGAGAAAACCAAGAAAAATGATGTACAAAATGTCCATAACACTGTCCGATAAGTAGCAATGATGGTATGGTGAAGGTGACAGGCTACAAGCTCTTTAGGTAAGCCCCACGTACTCCAGGACAGAACTGGCAGTGGAGAAAAAGGGCAGAAAATAATAGAAGAGAAGACTTACATTAATGTTGGAGTGGAAAGGCTCGGAAGAACAACATAGTAATCCGTGGAAGAGCGAACCACGTCAACCCAGAGAGACTGACTGATGCCAACGCACTGAGTGTTTCCACTGCTGGCCAGAAATACTCCCAGATACTAACGAGCCGCAAATGGAAACAGGTGCGTGGCAAACAGAGTAGATGAATCAGTATGAATGTGTGTCTGGTGTGTGTGTCTGTGTGTGTGTGTGGTGATACCATACAGCCGGTGAATGTCTGGTGAGGAGGAGGCGTGACTGTAGAACTGGCAGAGAGCAGGGCTCAATCTGCCAGCTGGAATCAATAAGCAATAATCAAAACCCCTACAGCCACAGGTCGTGGACGGGGTTGAAGACAACCCCGAACATGACAGTTTGCTGGTTTGTTTGTTTAGTAAAATCCCTGATCTCCCTGACCCCTGCCTGCATTTATCCTCCCTCCTTTTCTTGTCTCCAAGCTGTGACGAGACTGTGGGTGAATTGTTTTCACTTTGTTGCAAAATGAAACTAAATTGTTCATTTTACTCAAACACATACCTTATTATAGTATAACTAGATGAAATGATAATTTTGCAGTGGTCTATTTTTTGATAACAGTAAATGTATAGAAATTCTAAAATCATGTTGCATATGAGAACATTTGTGGATTATAAATGTTTAGTTAAATGAATTTTGATACATCATTGCCACTGAGAAAATTAGCATACAGTACCTGTAAAACTTAAATGAAACTACATTTAAATTAAAAGAACATTAAAATGCTTTATGAAGGACTCTGCTGTATAAAAATCAAAGTCTTGCAATTCTGCCGATGATCTATTTCACATTCTACTGGTACTACAGCAAGTGAAGTCAGCAAGACAGATGCCAGTCAGTATAGGTCAGCAGTCTCAACAGCCATGACTGGATTTCTTTAATTAACTAGTTCCCAAGCTGATAGCCAGGAACTGAACTCGTGTACTGTATCATTTTCACCGCCCATGTTTGCCCCATTAGCTTTAGATAATGGCAGAGCTTTTCAGTCAGGATGGCCCTCCAATCATTGAAGTGAGTTGCATCTCTAGGCCTTGAAGCACTAAGTGTAACTGATTGAAGGCTTTTGGGGAATTGGATTGACAGCCAGCAAATGACCTGAGTGAAACCTGAATGGCCATCATGACAGTGCACACATCATCTAAAATGGCAAATATAATATCTGCATTTATGGGATTTTATTTTATTTTATTTTATAATTTTTAAACCAACCTAAAAATGGTTTATTATTAATATAAGATTATTTTATAATGACCACTAATGCAAAGTAAAAATTGTTCATAAGCAAAACACTGATCATCCATTTATACATACATGTATACATACATTCATTTTCTACTGCTTGCCCAGGGATATGGGTCATGGAAGCAGCAGTCTAAGCTGAGAACCCCAGACTTCCCCAGCCACCTCCTCCAGCAGTTCAGGGAGGATACCAAGGCATTCCCAGAGAGACAAAGGGTTGTATTACAACGATGCGGTCAATAATCAGTTCTCACTGATGCAGAACACATTTATGGGTGTTTCCAAGTTCATTTCCTTATCACAGCGATGCAAAAATGAATTTTCCACCAGGTGCAAGATGTAAACGAGGCTGGTCTCGTTATTCAGAGGTGTGTTTTAGATAATCCAATCCAAAGCGGTCCTGCCCATTCCTTTAATGCACAGAGATGCATTATCTAAAGTGAACTCTGATCATGACAGCTTGTTTAAGATGGGTTTTGTGCTGGCCAAAGGGAGTGCACCTGAGCGAAAATGCATGTGATAGTAATGCTGCTTCTTAATAAGGAAGACATCAATCACAATTGATGCCAAGTTAGTTATTTTAGAGAAAACAAATGGGTGAGAGATAATTCTGGACTGAAAAATCAGCTGAATGGTTTAATACAGTGCACATGAATGCAACACGCAGACATGAATGGGATTAAAACTCCAGTAAAAGAAGATGATACCTGTGCAAACTTTCATAAAATGGAACGATCATTAACAGTGGCGCGGAAGTTGCTCCCGGCCCGTGGGGAGATGGAGGGCTCCCTCTCCCGTTGCTTTTGCCAACAGAGGGTCTCCCCCATCTTGTGTGGGGTCTGCCAAGGGGGTCTTTGTAGTTCTCTGTTTTAATCTCTCCCGGCTGGGAGGGAAGGAGGAGATCTAGCGTGGCATTCCGTCCACTGCTGACCGCTGCCACAAAGCAAACACACTCTCGGTGGCCCCTCCCGGAGGCTGACAGGTGACAGTCGGGACACTCACTGGGGTCGGTGGTCCGAGGCACACACTACTTGAGAACCCCAACCATAACTGTGGTGTGGGCAGCCTCAGCCCTGATGGACACCCAGGGGTGCGCAGCTGCAGGCAGATGTGGATGCATTTTCTGTCTCTTTGAGGAGTTACAGTGAAAAGTAAAACCCTGTTCATTCATTCCTTCATTCTCCTAAAATTAAACACGTTAATACCTAATAAGTCCGTGCTGAAAACGACAATGTGGATGGAATAAAAATCTTCAGACTGACACGTCTCCCTTCATGTGCCGCATCCATATCAGAACACACACATGCTCCCTGTTCATTCATTCGTTCCATTAAAAAAAAAAATTACACATTAAGATAGACTCTCAATAGTAAGTCTGCAATTAAAATGAGAATGTGGCTGGAATAAAGCTATTAATGTATCATCATATAAATAAAATGATAGGCAATTATATCTGTTACAACTGTCTTCATTAAAATAACAGAAAATTCCAGTGCATGCTGTTTCCTCATGAGTTCTGAAGCTGTGAGATTTCAAAACACACCACTGAAATAGCATTAAACAATGCACTTCTGACAACAGACCTCCTTTTTCCTGATTGAAAGTGCATTGTCATAAAAAGCACCATAATACTGGTGTGTCAGCAGCGACCTCTGGTACACAGGAGAAAGTGGGCTCACATGTGCAGATTGATCTCAAGAAAATCATGATTTATTCATGAGGAGCAAAGTAAAGGCAGCACGGGGGCTGAAAACAAATAAAGCTGACTTGGCACTAGGAACAATCACTGGAAAAACACAGGCTACAGAGAACTGGAGGGAATTGGCAACTATGAAACCACAAAAAACAAAATCTGAAACTAACATATATAGAGTAACAGATAATTACAAACGCAGAACAGGTGGGGACAAATCAAGGACTAAATGAAAGCACAAGTGAGAGAGGCTATAGGTAAGGAAAACATGAGGGACTGGGAACTACAGAAAAGCAAGAACACAAGGCATAAACATAAAAACCAAGAACAGACAGGGGAATAACCTTTCACATAAAACATCACAAAAGAAACGAGGCCTAGGGAATAACAGTACAACAACAAAAGGAAAAAAAATAATAACACAGAGTTCAAAACAGACACAAAAGGCATGAACAACCCCCTACAACACCGGTAAACATCCAGGGAACAGACATAAAGATGGTGACATCTTATAAGTACCTGAACAATAAACTGGAATGGTCACACAACACCAACACACTCTACAAGAAGGGGCAGCACAGGCTGTTCCTCCTGAGGAGACTCAGGTCTTTTGGAGTGCGGAGGGCACTCCTGAAGACCTTCTATGATTCTGTGGTGGCATCAGCCTTTACGTATGGAGTGGTCTGCTGGGGCAGCGGCATCACGGCAGCTGACAGGAACAGACTGAACAGGCTGATCAAAAAAGCCAGCTCTATTCTGGGGTGCCACCTTGACCCAGTGGAGGAGATAGGAGAGAGGAGGATGGTGGCTAAGCTGTCATGTCTCCTGGAGTCTGAGTCCCACCCCATGCAAGACCTGCTGAACGCACTGAGGAGCTCATTTAGTGGTAATTCTGTGCCTTCCTAAGTGCTCGAGGGAGAGATTCTGCAGGTTCTTCCTACCAACGGCTGTCAGGCTGTATAATCTAAATACTGCTCATAGAGGCTGTATTAAACTTCACAACTCTGCACAATAGAGATCATTCCCTCCAATACACAACTAAGACAATTACAGTTATTATTGAGGGTGGCAACAACACTGTTCATTCAATGTGAAATATATTGTCTGGGTTGATGTTTGTATTTTGCCGGGTAATTTGACTGGCTGTGGTGCTGTTGACAGAGTCTGGCTGCATTGCTCCTGCACTGTGTGTGTGGCTGTGTACATACGTATATTTGTTTGCTGCTTGGCTAACCTGTTCTTATCTTATTACCTCCGCCAAGGAGGTTATGTTTTCATCGGCGTTGGTTTGTCTGACTGTCTGTCTGTCTGTCTGTTTGTTTGTTAGCAAGATAACTCAAAAAGCTATGGACGGATTTTCATGAAATTTTCAGAGATTGTCAGAAATGGGGTATCCTACAGATGATTAGATTTTGGTGGTGATCCGGATCACCGTCCAGAAGAAAACCGCCATTACGGAAAATGCCATTTTCGTCAATAACTACCAAACCACTAATCCTATCATTGTGAATCCAATTGCTAGTCATTTGTTTTCATACGTCAAACAGGTTCATTTTGTCTTCTTTCAATTATTTTTCCTTTTTTTTTTTTTTTTCCTTTGAAAGACAAAAGTAAAATAGAAAGATGTCTTTACCTTCTTTACATGTTTCAACTGCACTGCAGCCTTCATCAGAAGAGTCAGCTGATTGCTGCCAGGTGACATTTATCAGCTGATTTTCGTAGGCGGGGCCAGCTCAGCAGATCTGTCAGATCCACCGAGCCGGCCCCGCCTCCCGCCGTCAGATGGTCTCTGGAGAATGTGGTCCCAGGTGTGAGAAAGCATAAAGGCCCCCTCATCTCGGTTCATGGTGTCTTTTCCCCGCTTTCTGATCTCTATTGCCTCCTTGATCCAACGTTTGTGTCTGTTGCTCTCCGATCCAATAATTTTTGTGTTGTCCCAGTCCATGATGTGATTATTTCTTTTGCAGTGGTCCGATATAGCTGATTTTAATGTTTCTTGTTCTGCTTTTTCTTTTTGTGATCTTGTGAGTCGTCCTTGCGTTTCCTTCTCACATTCCTTTTGGTGTTCTTTTTTTCTTGTGGTGAATAATCTTCCGGTTTCTCCAATGTAGGTTTTGTTACATGATCTGCATGATATTTCATATAATACATTGCATTTATTGTCTTGTTCTATTCTGTCCTTGGGGTGTACTAATAACTGTCTTAATTTTTTGTGTGGTTTGACTGCTGTGTTTATTTTGTATTTTTTCATGATCCTTTGAATTGGTTCCGTGATCCCTCGTATGTATGGTATAGTTATGGTTTCCTTGTTTTTGATTTCAGCTTTTGTTCTGTGTCTTGTGTCCTGTTTATTTTCTTTGTTTTTGACTTGCTGTTTCCCTTTGTTTATGGCCCATACTGGATATTGGCAGCGTATAAGTGCATGTTTTATGTGGTTTTCCTCTTCCTGTCTGTCTTCTTGTTCCGTGATGATGGTGGCTCGTTCATATAATGTCCTGACGACTGATAGCTTGTGTGCTGTGGGGTGTTCCGATGTCCAAAGTAGGTATTGATCTGTGTGGGTTGGTTTCCTGTAGACTGTGATTTTTATGCTGCCATCCTCGTTGTGGTGGATTTTCATGTCCAGAAAGGCTATGGTGCCATTTTCCTCCTCTTCGTGTGTGAATTTTATGTTCCCCGTACTGTCTGTACTGTTCAGATGGTCAGTGAGTTCTTGTGTATGTCCTTTCCTTATTTTTTCCAGAATGTCATCTACGTATCTCTTCCAAAGGGTGGGTTTGCATATTGTGGGTGCTGTGTTGATGGCTTTATTTTCCAGATCCTCCATAAAAAAACTGCTCATGATGGCTGATAGTGGGTCTCCCATTGCAAATCCTTCTTTTTGTTTGTAGATTTTTCCTCTGAATTGAAAATAAGTGGATTTTGCAACAAACTGTAGTAATTTGGATATGTCATGGACTGTGAGGTTGGTGCGTCTTTTTAGGGTACCAATTCAAAGGATCATGAAAAAATACAAAATAAACACAGCAGTCAAACCACACAAAAAATTAAGACAGTTATTAGTACACCCCAAGGACAGAATAGAACAAGACAATAAATGCAATGTATTATATGAAATATCATGCAGATCATGTAACAAAACCTACATTGGAGAAACCGGAAGATTATTCACCACAAGAAAAAAAGAACACCAAAAGGAATGTGAGAAGGAAACGCAAGGACGACTCACAAGATCACAAAAAGAAAAAGCAGAACAAGAAACATTAAAATCAGCTATATCGGACCACTGCAAAAGAAATAATCACATCATGGACTGGGACAACACAAAAATTATTGGATCGGAGAGCAACAGACACAAACGTTGGATCAAGGAGGCAATAGAGATCAGAAAGCGGGGAAAAGACACCATGAACCGAGATGAGGGGGCCTTTATGCTTTCTCACACCTGGGACCACATTCTCCAGAGACCATCTGACGGCGGGAGGCGGGGCCGGCTCGGTGGATCTGACAGATCTGCTGAGCTGGCCCCGCCTACGAAAATCAGCTGATAAATGTCACCTGGCAGCAATCAGCTGACTCTTCTGATGAAGGCTGCAGTGCAGTTGAAACATGTAAAGAAGGTAAAGACATCTTTCTATTTTACTTTTGTCTTTCAAAGGAAAAAAAAAAAAAAAAAAAAAAAGGAAAAACATTTGTTTTCATGGTCAAGGAATCTGAAAACATACACACAAACACTGTATGGGGAGAACTGTGGTGCTTGGTGGAGGTCTGCGCTCTCAGAGTGCTTTTCTAGTTATCTTATTTGCTGTTGCTCTGAATGCTGCTATCCCTGTGCTGCTGCAATCCTGTAATCTCCGCATTGTGGGACTAATAAAGGCTTACCTTATCTTATCTTTAAAAATGGCATGGACATGGTCCAAGACCATGGGCGAATCTCAATCTCCTCCCTAAACCCTTGAGCCCTGAGCCCTTGTAGACTTAGGCTGCTGCTATCAGTAGTGCTTGAGTGTGCGAGTGTGTGAGGGGATGAAATGGCTCAAAATGGCAGAAATGGGACACACTTTACCTTGGCAACACTAAAAGACTTTTTATTTAATTTTCCTTATTAAAAGGATTAGGAAACAAAAATAGTGCATATAAGACATGACAAAACTAAAATCACAGGACAAAATCAAAACAGATTCCAGACAAAACTAAAATTAGAAACAAACAGGGTTACATTGACAAAGGACAAAAGAAAATGATCCTGAAAGTTCAAGGCTGTGTGTGTTTCTGGGTCTTTAGAGTTTTTTTGTGTAACTTCTTAAAATAAAATCCCAATTCTGTTTTAAATGATTGCATTCTCCTTCATTTTTGCCCATCTACATTTATATTTTCTTATGGAAATAAAGGGGATCAAATCATGCCTTATTTCATTTTCATATCTTTTTAGCCTATTTATTTTAAGCAAACTTTTAATTTGTGTGACATAAAAACATGTGACCAGCTATTGTGGGTCTCAGACTTTATTTCAGACTTACTACTTTCTTCAGGAATGAACTGAATTAAATGTGCTCCAGCCTCTTAAGATGATTTAATTGATTACAACTGCAAATCATCTTTTTTCAAACTGCATAATTAACCAAAATGGAATTAAATTCCTTAAATGGTGTGCATTTCAGCATAATATATTTTTATTTTGGCAAAGATCTTAAATTCTTGTTGTTTTTTTGGGAGTGGGGGTGGAACAGGGGTGAAGGGGTGGTCAGTGATGAACAGGTGACCAGTCAGGAGCTTTCCCTTGAGAAATCCCAACATGGTGCTCTGAACTGTGGGTAATTCCCATACAAGAGAAAGGATCATTTAAGGGCTCATAAAGTCAGTGAGTGAGCAGTCAGCCACTTCCTGATTTCAGACTGGGACAGCCCTAAACCCTCAGTCACTTATGTGAATGCGCCTAAAGTCAACAAGTCTGCAAGGGCAGAGAATGAGATTCGGCCCATGTCCAGATTATGACACTGGTGTGCATGCGATTGCATGCCGTCACACCTGTTTGAAATGACTTTCCACCTCCCAGCGCAAAGCGAGCGTATTGTCGACTGATAATTAGCGTAAAAAAACAGACAGTGACCATCAAACTAGGGCCCAAGGTCTCCCCAGTGTGTCGTGGGTCTGCCTGAGGTTTCCTCCCAGTGGGACATGCCTGAAACCCTTCACATGGGAGGTCTCTGGGAGGCATCCTGATCAGATACCCAAACCATCTCAACTACTTTTTGATGTGGAGGAGCAGTGGCTCTGCCTTTCCCAGATAACTGAACTCTTCACCCTGTGTCAAAGGGTGAGTCCAGCCACCCTACGGAGAATGCTCATTTCAGCTGTGTTGTTTTTTTTTTTTTTCTTGGCTCTATTTTATTAATCATTTTTTGTTGCAATGTTTTCTTACTCTTCTTACCTTATATCTATCACAGACACCATGGACACCAATATCACCGTTCTTACGCTGATATTGGTGGTCTTATTCTTCACTTCAGCTCTGACTGGAATCCGGTGCGTTGTGGCTCTATTGTTTACAGCAGGGATGAGCTGCTAGCGCTCTGTAGCTCAATTGTACTAAAGGATCAGAGACCTGATGTACTGCCGGAACTACGGCGTAAATGGCACAGGTGCCAGGCTGTAGTAAAGTGACATCCACCATCATAGGGAATGTGAGGTCGCTTCAAAACAAGGCGGATGAGTTAGCGGCTCTGACCCGGTATGAGAGAGCCTACCTGCCCCTGTGTAAGGTTGTGTTTTGTTTTTATCTTATTGCAAACCAAATTGCCCTCCTGGGACACTAAATAAAACGAATCTGAATTTGAAAATTAAAAGAAACTAACACTTGAAATGTACTCTGTGTTTGATGAATCTACATAACATATGAGCTTTCATTTTTTGAATTGAATTACTGAAATAAATTAAATTTTGGATGACATTCTAATTTATTGAGATGCACCTGCATTCAGACACTTTGCAAAAACACTTGACAGTTAGCTCTGGCGCCTCCCATTTTTCTTGATTATTGCTAAGATGTTTCTACATGTTGACTGAAGTCAGGGCTGGACTGGGACAAAAAAACGGTCCTGGCATTTTTGGTTCAGGCGTTCCACCATGATCAGTCAAACAACAGCACAGATAGTCCAGTTAAACATGTGCAAGTATTGTGCCATTCCCCAAAGCAACGGTAAAGCTGAGTAGTAGGTTATGTGCAAAACAGGGGAATAGAATAATTAGGCACATGATCACATTTCTGTTTAAAAGATGCATAACTGGCAATAATTTCATAACATAAAGCTTCTCCCCTTACAACAATCGCAGGGATGTGCAGAGACATTTTAAGGGGTCAAAGTAAGGGCACCCTCCCACTCTGACTCCTGTTATTAATTACCAGCCTACTGTAAATCTTCTAATATTAGAAGCTTTGTTTATGGCTTCGTGACAACTTTTAACAATTTGCTAAGTAGCAACATTCAACCATCACACTTAATGGTCTAACAGAGGTCAGAATTATCCCACTTCTGCCCTTGACAAGAGAATCCCTGTGATTTTGGAGAAAGAAAGAAAGAAGAAAGAAAGAAAGAAAGCTACTTTATTATCTTTTGTGCATAAATATTTTGTCATAATTTTAAAGTCTTAAAATTTTCCAAAGATGAAAAACATTGAGAAAAAGCCACAAAATTACAAGGAAAAAAAACATCCTGATAGAAAAATTTCATATTTGTCTTATATTTGTATTTGTTTTGTCTCAGAGTCTACCTTACAGTCTGTGTAAAAGTGTCAAGGCTGCAGCTGCACTAGTTATCATCTTGGTTTTAGTCCAGCCTGTGTGGCTCCCGTGTGACTGGTACAGAGTGAGCGTCATAGTCCCTGAGAAAAGATAATCTGTACACCAAGTTTTGACCAGAAGTACTAGACCAATCATGATGGACAATTTGTCCCTCGGCCTCTTGTCACACCTCGCCGCTCATCTGCGGCGCCAGCTGCACGCACACCTGCACATCATCAGCGGCGAGGGATTTAAGCCGCCTCGCCCTGGGCTTCGGCCTGAAGCCGTCAGACTTCACTCGTTGGATTGCTGTGAGTTACCTCTTACACTTCAGCAAGCATCGCGGTAAGAAGCCCTTACCTTTTTCCCTCTCCAAGTCTGCTCCCCTGTGCACAGGTGGATTTCCCGGCGGCGGACCATTCCTCTCCGTCTCCATTCCCTCGCTGCTGCACCGGGCTCTCCAGGTTGCTGTCTACCGGACCTCGTCCTTGCTGTGCCAGCCACCTGCCCACTCCAAGTAAGCTCCTCTCTAACTTTTACATCTCCTGTGTTGGTGTGTGCCCGTCACCCTTCTCCCTGTGCTTTTCCCATAGGGTTGTCCGGCTGTACGGTCTCCTGCCTCTGTGCCCGAAGCAGACGCCACCACCAACACATTTACACCTCGCAGACACACATTCATACACCCTTGTTGTTAATAAAGCTATTTGAGCTACTCTGAGCCTGCGTGTGTGGCTCCTGAGCCGTGCATTATGTCAGTACGGCTTCAGCAGAACGGCTCTGCAGACGGCGGGCTCACACGCCGACTTACCACTCTCGAGGCTCGAGTGGACCAAATAGCTTACCAGCAACAGGTGATTCTTAACCAGTTGATCAGTATAACTAACCGATTGGACCGCTTGGACCCCCAACAGCCATTCCCCCCGGCTCGTCAGGGTGGCGTGGCTCCTGCTGCTCCAGCGGCCATCCAGCAGGCTCCGGGAGCACCGACTCGGCTCACGCCCATTCCGACCCCCGCCCGCTTTAGCGGTAAGCTCGGCGGAACGCGGGGGTTCATAATGCAGTGTGAGTCCGTGTTTCACCGTGTGCCCGGAGACTTTCCTTCAGATCATAGCCGAATTGGTTATATTGGGAATCTCCTAGAGGGGCGAGCACTAACCTGGACTTACGCCGTAATGGCGAGGCCCAGGTATGCCACCCTCACTTATGACCAATTCGTGAGACGATTCCTGGAGGTCTTTGATCATTCTCGTACCGAGACAGTCCAGGTCGATCGGCTTCTCAGCCTCCAGCAGGGAAGCCGGTCGGCAGCGGACTATGCGATCGACTTCCGGGTAGCGGCGGAGGAATTGGGCTGGGATGAACGTTCATTCTGCGGCCTTTTCCTCCGCAGTCTCAACGATGATCTGAAGGATGAACTGGCTGGGCGGGACATCCCGGAGACTCTAGCGGAGCTAACGTCTCTAGCTATCAGTTTGGATAACAGGCTGCGCGAGCGCTCCTCGGGGCAGAAGTCGTCTTCTTCTCGCCCTCGTGGAGCCTTGTCGCGCCAGTTCCAAGCTCGCCCCCTGGCGACGCCGCCACCATCGTGCCCCGAGGAGTCGGAGCCGATGGTGACGGGCTGGACAAAGCTTCCCCCTGCGGAGAGACAACGCCGCCGTGAGTTGAATCTCTGCATGTATTGCGGAGACAGTCAACACACGGTGGAGCTTTGTCCACAGAAGCCAAACGGCGGGGTCCGCGAGTCACTGTAGGGGGCCTCGCGGACATCAATCGGTTAAGTCCCCTCACCCAATAGAAGCTGCCCGTCCGATTTTGCCACAACTCCACTGGGCATCTCACTCACGCACTGGTGGATTCGGGCGCGGAGGGCAGTTTTATTTCACAAAAACTGGCAACCCGATTGGGCATCCGCTGCCAGGCACTAAGAACTCCTCTCTCCCTGGTCAACCTCTCCCGTGTCTCCCTGGGGAGAGTAACACATCAGACCGTCCCCGTTCCTGTTATCATCTCTGAGAACCACCGGGAGGAGATAACTTTCTACGTCCTTCCCAACTCTGTGTCGCCCGTCATCCTGGGGTACCCCTGGCTACGCCTCCACAACCCCGTCTTGGATTGGAAGTCCGCCAGGGTGTCGGCATGGAGCACATTTTGTATGGGCACCTGTTTACAGTCCGCTGCCTGCTCTCCGTCCTCTTCCCCAACACCTACGGACGCTGCGCCCCCGGACCTATCCCTGGTGCCATTGGAATTTCATGACCTGGGCATGGTATTCAGCAAGTCCAAGGTGATGTCTCTTCCTCCACACAGACTCTACGACTGTGCAATAAACATCCGCCAGGGGGCACCCTTACCCTCTGGGCGACTCTACAGCCTGTCGGCGCCGGAGAAGGAGACCATGAACGCCTATCTCAAGGAGTCGCTGAGTGCTGGGATTATCCGTCCCTCGTCATCAGCATTGGGGGCAGGATTCTTCTTCGTGGGCAAGAAGGACGGTTCCCTCCGTCCTTGCATCGACTATCGCGCCCTAAATGACATTATGGAGAAGGATCGCTACACCCTGCCCCTCATGGACACCGCCTTCCACTCACTCCAGGGGGTGACTTGGTTCACCAAGCTGGATCTACGCAGCGCATACCACCTCGTCCGGATCCGGGAGGGAGATGAGTGGAAGACAGCCTTCCGTATCCCGAACGGCCACTTCGAGTACCTGGTGATGCCGTTCAGGTTGACCAACGCTCCAGCCGTCTTTCAGCGCCTAATTAATGACGTCCTCCGGGATTTCATTGGCCTTTTTGTGTTCGTCTACCTGGATGACATCCTCATCTTCTCCAAATCCAGGGACGAGCACCGGGTCCATGTGAGGCGGGTCCTCCAAAGACTGCTGGAGAACCGGTTGTATGTGAAGGCCGAAAAATGCGAATTCTACGCTAAGACAACATCCTTCCTCGGGTTCATCATCTCCCATGACCAGGTGCTTCCGGACCCAGTGAAGGTGAAGGCGGTGGTGGAATGGCCCACACCTGCATCGAGAAAACAGGTGCAGCAATTCATCGGGTTTGCAAATTTCTACCGCCGCTTCGTCCCTAATTTTGGCACCGTCGTCGGCCCGCTGACCCGCCTCACGTCCCCTAAGGTCCCGTTCCGGTGGACCGAAGAGGCCACGGCTGCTTTTCAGGCGCTGAAGGCGGAGTTCTCCTCCTCCCGGGTCCTTAGCCAAGTCAACCCAGCGCTGCAGTGCATCGTGGAAGTGGACGCTTCGGACACAGGAGTGGGGGCGGTTCTATCCCAGCGGTCGCCAGATGATGGAGTCAAACGGCCCTGCGCCTTCTTCTCTCGGCGCTTGTCCCCGGCGGAACGGAATTACGACGTGGGGGACAGAGAGCTCCTCACCATCAAGCTCGCACTGCAGGAGTGGCGTCACTGGCTAGAGGGGGCGGACCTGCCGTTCGTGGTCCTGACGGACCACAAGAACTTGGAGTGCCTGAGATCTGCCAAGCGTCTGAACGCCCGCCAGGCGCGCTGGTCCTAGTTCTTTGCCAGGTTCCGCTTCAACATCACCTTCAGGCCTGGCTCCAAGAACGGCCTGCCCGACGCCCTCTCTAGGCAATTTGCCCCTGAGGAGTCGGAGGACACGGTCCACACCATCCTACCCAGGTCGTGCGTCGTGGGAGCCGTTACCTGGGACATAGAAAGCAAGATCCGGAAGGCGCAGGAAGTGGAACCTGACCCTGGCGGCGGACCGGAGGGGAGGCTGTTCGTGCCATCCACGGTTCGGGGGGAGGTCATCCACTGGTTGCATACGTCCAAGCTCACCTGCCACCCTGGTTCCTCCCGGATGATCGACCTCCTCCAACGGTCCTTCTGGTGGCCGGGCCTGCGGAGGGACGCTGCCCGCTATGCCCGGGCCTGCCCAGTGTGTGCCACCAGCAAATCAGGTAATGCCCCTCCAGCGGGTTTGCTCCAGCCTCTGCCCGTCCCTGGCAGGCCCTGGTCGCATATTGCCCTGGATTTCGTCACCGGACTCCCAGTCTCAAACACCTTTGACACCGTCCTGACCATCGTGGACTGCTTCTCCAAGGCGGCACACTTCATCCCCCTATGAGGTCTTCCAACCGCCCTGGAGACAGCGGACCTCCTAATCCAGCACGTGGTCAGGCTGCACGGGATTCCGGTGGACGTGGTCTCGGACCGGGGGCCCCAATTTTCCTCCGAGGTTTGGAGGTCATTCTGCAACGCCCTGGGAGCCAAGGTGAGCCTCTCCTCCGGCCATCACCCCCAAACCAATGGGCAGTGTGAGCGGACCAACCAGGAGCTGGAGGCTGCGCTCCGCTGCGTCACAGCGTCCAAACCTACATCCTGGAGTAACCACCTCGCCTGGGTTGAATACGCCCACAACACCGCTCGCTCTTCTGCTACAGGGATGTCCCCCTTTAAGGCGTCCCTGGGCTACGACCCCCCGCTGTTCCCAGCGCAGGAGAGTGAGGTAACTGTTCCCTCAGTTCGGGCGCATCTCAGGCAGTTCCGCTCCATCTGGGCGTCAGCGCGCAATGCGCTTTTACGCACGGCGGAGCGCAACAGAGCCGTGGCGGACCGGCACAGAAGACCTGCCGCAGCGTACCGAGTTGGTCAGCGTGTCTATGTGTCGACCCAGGACGTAATTTTAAAGGGCGAGAGGAGGAAGCTGGCACAGCGTTTTATGGGCCCATACCCCATCACCAGGATTATCAACCCGGTGGCTGTGCGTGTAGCTATTCCCCCCTCCCTCCGCATCCATCCCACCTTCCACGTATCCAAGGTGAAGCTGGCAGTCTCCGACCCCCTTTGCCCTCCTCCTGCTGCGCAACCCGCGCCCCGGATGATTGATGGCCATCCGGCCTGGCCTGTCTCCTCCATCCTGGACTCCCGGCGCCGGGGTGGTGGGTTGCAGTACTTGGTGGACTGGGAGGGCTATGGGCCTGAACATCGGCAGTGGGTACCCTCGTCGTTTGTGTTGGACCCATCCCTCATTACTGAGTTCCACCGAGCGCACCCGGAGAAACCATCGCCAGGAGGCGCTGCTAGAGGGGGGAGTACTGTCACGCCTTGCCACTCATCTGCGGCGCCAGCTGCACGCACACCTGCACATCATCAGCGGCGAGGGATTTAAGCTGCCTCGCCCTGGGCTTCGGCCTGAAGCCGTCAGACTTCACTCGTTGGATTGCTGTGAGTTACCTCTTACACTTCAGCAAGCATCGCGGTAAGAAGCCCTTACCTTTTTCCCTCTCCAAGTCTGCTCCCCTGTGCACAGGTGGATTTCCCGGCGACGAACCATTCCTCTCCGTCTCCATTCCTTCGCTGCTGCACCGGGCTCTCCAGGTTGCTGTCTACCGGACCTCGTCCTTGCTGTGCCAGCCACCTGCCTACTCCAAGTAAGCTCCTTTCTAACTTTTACATCTCCTGTGTTGGTGTGTGCCCGTCACCCTTCTCCCTGTGCTTTTCCCATAGGGTTGTCCGGCTGTACGGTCTCCTGCCTCTGTGCCCGAAGCAGACGCCACCACCAACACATTTACACCTCGCAGACACACATTCATACACCCTCGTTGTTAATAAAGCTATTTGAGCTACTCTGAGCCTGCGTGTGTGTCTCCTGAGCCGTGCATTATGTCACCTCTCAGATAATGGAGGGCTTAAAGAACTGAGTGATGTGTGTTTGAGTCAGAATGATGCGCAAATAGGCTCTCTGACTATTTTTGTATTGTTCTCCACTGGCCAGTGTAATTAAATTTGCTGAAACTCTGATCCAGCCTGGTTTTTGACTGAAGGTTTTCATGAATTTTTCTAACACATCTCAAACATGTATATATATATACACAATAAAAGCTTCAAATTCACTAGAACAACCTAACAATTTTATAGGGACTGTTGCGTCTAAACTACCTTAACCCCCAGTTCTTTTATACGAAGGCCAAATAACCAGACTGAGAGATGAAGTATATTTTCACTTATTTTACTGAAAGTGAGATATGGATACAAGCAGCGCTGAAACACAACTCTTTAGGAAAATACCCCAGTATAGTACTACTCAAAAAGTGGGCCCTATAGTGTTTATAAAGCTTAACCACTCCCTCTTGCAAGAGGGAGGGGTTTTACCTCATTGTATCAGTACATTTCAGCTTATGTGGCAGTTCGGCTGTGTGCAGAACTGATTCTGACTGGTTTCAGCAAGTGAATTATAAGGTGTAACCTAAACTCTGCAGTGTAGCGTGTGAAGCAAGCAGCTAAAGAAGTGTGAGGAACACAGGCCAATCATGTCATTTTACCGACAGGACAAATGCCTATTTATTTAAAATATGTACTAAATTCATGAGGAAAAAAATGCAAAATTACAGGAAAGACAAACTTGAATTTAAAAGATAAAAGTTACAATTTCTTGGCAAAAGTTGCAAATATATGAGGAAAACATTCTCATATGTATAATTACAGTCATTGAGAATGTAAACAGGAAGTTATTTAAAAGATTTACTAAAAATTCATTAAGAAAAAGTAAATCAATAAATTGTTGAGACAAAGATCAGAAAATCACAGAACTGTAGCTTGTTTGCAATAGTTAAAGAAAAATTAAAGAAAAAAACTGAAAAGAGGAGGGAAAATTGTTGAAGCAAAAGTACAAAGACGGAAGAAAAAAAGATACCAGTTTGTGACACAAAAGTCACAGATTTAAGAAAAAAATGTCCATCCATGTGCAAAAGTTTTTCATGACGTTTCAATTTTCATGAAGTTTCAAAATGCTGTTAGTCTATAATTAAAGAATAAAAATAATCATAAGAAAAAAGTAGATAATTTATGCGAACTTTCCAAATTGACAAAAATTTCCACATTTTCAATAAAAAATATCTCTAATTTAGGTGGTAGAGTAGCCTGAAACTGTACACAAATCAGTTATCTTTATATATTATCACCACTCTTGCATAACAGTAATCACCCAAAAGTAGTTTAAGAAGAAGTTACTGGAATGTGAGTTTAATCTGAACAGTTTGAGGTTTTTCCTCCTAAATTTATGGTTTTATTCTAAATTTACTACTTTTTCCTTGTAAATTTGAAAGATTTTTTTCCCACTTAAATCAGCTTTTTCTCATAATTTGTGTTTAGTGGTAATTTAGAGCTTTTTTTCTTGTACATTTGAGACTTTACTCTCATAAATTTATGAGGTTTTTCCTCATAAATTAAAAATCAAAAATAAAATGAACAAAGACGCAGTATTTCCTGTTATAGGTGCTATTTATAGTCTATTAATAGCCTATTTTCTAACCCCACCCCAGGTGAAAACCTCATGTACTTTGAAACCTAAATGTTTTCAGGAATGCATCATACCCTTATGGCCCTTTTCCACTAGTACCCACTCAGCCCTACTCTACTCTACTTGGCTCGGTTTCTAGCCTTTTCCATTTTTTAGTACCGACTCAACGCCAGGGTACAGCTGCGCTAAGTCGGGCTGAAAATGTGACATCAACAGACTGCAGGCCGCTGATTGGTCAGGGCGTAACGTCATGAAAGCGTCTGTCTTCTGAAGAATCTCCAAACCGCCATTTGCAAAAGTTCATGGAGTAACACGGTCACCGACTAGACACGATATTAATAGAGATGGCGTTGCAGGTTTCACGGAAATCTACACCGTGGTCCAACGAAGAGGCGCGGAGTTTTCTGTGCTTGGTGGCAGATAGTATCCACAGCGACATGGAGCAACCCGCACCAAAACAGATGGCAGCCCAGCATAGAACCGGACTACAGAGAAGTTGGAGATGAAAGTGAGAGAACCATCGATGGTGCGTGTTCTGTGATATTGTGCATCTTTTCGCTTATTTATCTTGTTGGTGGTCAGCTCACTTTTTTTGAGCAATACAACGCCGTCCTGTGCTGGCTAATGAGTGTTAGCTAGTAGCTAGCTAGCTAGTAGCCAACTCTGCTGATTCGCACTTGCTTTTTCCAAAGTATTCGCTTGTGAGAGCAAAACGATGAAATATGTTAATCCTGGTTAAAGTCCTGGTTTGTGTACGTGTTGCACTTTGGTGCTATGCATTAAGTTGTGTGTAATTTCTTTCTAGAATGTGTTTCCACATGCCAGGGGTCCGCCTCCCTCGGCATGTTGTGTTTATATTTTGGATACAGGTCAAAAGGACCCCAGGATCCGAAATCTCAACATATTCAAGTGCATTGTCAAACCAGTGATTTATAAAGTGATTTTTAAAGTGATTCATATAATTTTCTAAAGCCTCGTAATAGACCCACATACCTATTCTGTAGATTTTCCAAAAAAAGCGTTGGAACAGTGTCGTGCTGTTTGTGTTCCACCATAAATCCCTGGATTGATAATGTACTTGTACATGTACAGAGTGGATCCTGCGGTGCTCACTGGTCAGGGAAACGAAGCATTTTTGTCACATCCCACCACTGACTTTCACAAGTGTATTTCCCTAATACAGGTACATCTCCAAAAATTAGAATATCATGAAAAAGTTCAATATTTTTTGTCACTCATTTCAGAAAGTCAAATCCATATATTATATAGATTTATTACACAGACAGTGATATATTTCAAGCATTTACTTATTTTAATTTTGATGATTATGGCTTACGGCCCCTGAAAACCCCAAATTCAGTTTCTCCAAAAATTAGTATATTACATAAAACTAATTTTAAAAAATAGTTTTTAAATAGAAATGTTGGCCGTTGAAACATGGGCTGTAGCCATAATCATCAAAATTAAAATAAATTAACACTTGCAATATATCACTGTCCGTGTAATGAATCTATATATGGGTTTCACTTTCTGAAATGAGTGACAAAAATATTGAACTTTTTCATGATATTCTGATTTTTTTAGATGTGCCTGTATATGTTTTGAACTTGCTTGAATTAACCACCATCCATTTCTGTCTTTGGTCTAGGCAAGAGGAAAGGAAAAGCAGCCACCCCACAACGGACCTTGCCACTGTGGAAAGTACTGAAATCCTTTGCTTTTTTAGATAAAGTGCCAAAACTAAAGTAGCAAAATTTCCACTTAATATAAAAAGGACTGAACTAGTAGTAGATTAGTTTATTTGACAGGGACAGTGCAATAAACATAGACAATTAATCAAAGACAATCAATCTGATGTGTTGCACATAGAGTGTATAGCTATTAGCTAATTTGCAACTCTTGTCCCTAAGATTAAAAAATAAAACTGAGATTTGATTGTGTGAATATTAATTACTGAATAATTGAAAATGAATGGGACATCAATTGTAAAATAAACCACTTGTTAATGTATTTATTTTTTTGTCAGATCACTTGTGTGATCCTTTGTGAGTTATGTTCATAACTGTATGTTGCACTTTGGGGGATGAGAGTTGTTCAGTCACCAATATAATTTAGTTTATATGTGTAGTTTATAGTCTAGCATCAATAAACTCATGCAATATTATGAATGAATGAATGAATGAATGAATGAATTTATTTATTTCGGATAGTACATTACAGGTTAAAAGAAACTGTATAATATAACAACAAGGTCAAATTAGACAAAGACTCCTTCTACTATACAATTCCACGTGAGTTATCCGAAATGGGTGATGGCTGAAGCCGCAGCTTATATTGCCCACCCATATTCCATCCAAGAATTCAAAGGAGAAAAAAGAGAAAACAAGACAAGAGCGATTACAATTTAAAACAAGGCTAAGACAAAATATGACTGAGAGAAAAAGAAAACTGAGCTAGTCTAAGTTAAGCGGTTACTATTCAAAAACAAATCTAAGACATAGTGTCACAGAGAAAAAAGAAAAACTAAGCTATAACACAACACAGGCTGGAAATGTCAATCCTTATGTGAGTTTACATGTCGTCTTGTAAATATGTTTGGAGTATTTCTTCCTTTAGTTTTGGTTTAAATTGTCCAAGCTTTGTACATGATTTTAATTCAGGTCCAAAATCGTTCCATAATCTGACACCTTGCACTGAAATACAGTGTTGCTTGGTAGTTGTTCTCACTGTAGGCTTTTGAAATATACATGTTCCTCTGAAGTGATATCGTTTCTCCCTTGTTTGGAACAACTTTTGGATATTTGCGGGCAGTGATAGATTCTTCACTTTGAACATTATTATTGCGGTTTTAAAGTCGATCAGATCTTTCAACTTGAGAGTTTTTTGTTTAAGAAAAAGTGGGTTTGTTGGTTCCCTGTAAGCTGCTTTGTTGATTATTCTAATAGCTCTCTTTTGAAGCATAAAGAGTGGATATATGTTTGTTTTATATGTATTTCCCCATACTTCATTACAATATGTCATGTATGGGAGTATTAATGAATGATACAAGGTGTATAGTGTGGGTTGATTCAGCAAATTTTTCACTCTGTGTAATATTGCAATTGATTTGGATACTTTACCTTTTATATAATTAATATGTGGCTTCCAACACAGTTTGTTATCAATTATTACTCCAAGGAATTTAGTTTCGGATACCCTTTCAATCTCTACACCATTTACACTGAGTTTGGGTACTGGGTAGTTGTGATGGTTGTTAAAGACTATAAATTTTGTTTTGCTTAAATTGAGCGTTAATTTGTTTGAATCAAACCACAGTTTCAGCTTTCCTAATTCCTTTCCGAGTGTATCCAGAAGTTGTTCCAAATTGTTTCCACTGCATAGCAGGTTAGTGTCATCAGCAAACAATATTAAGTCCATTTTTTCTGAAACTTTACATATATCATTTATATACATATTGAATAATAATGGTCCCAAAACTGAACCCTGTGGGACTCCACAGGTGACCTTCAGTAGCTCTGAGTTTTTGTTGTTAACACATACAAACTGATATCTATTCTTTAAGTAACTTCTTAACCAGGACAGTGCTACCCCTCTGATACCACAATTTTGTAGTTTCTTTAATAATAGATTGTGATCTACTGTATCAAATGCTTTTTTAAGATCCAGGAATACTCCAACTGAATACTCTTCATTTTCAATGGCTGTTGATATTTTTTCTATAAATTCCATTAAGGCATTTATGGTATGCTATCTCTGCTGCTCGCAGAGATAGCAAAAAGACGTAACAAACTAATAGTTTTTTTTTTTTTTTTTTTTTTTTTTGAATGCAAAAGATGCAATAGACTTACACAATGGTCCTCTCCGGCATACAACTAGGAACATACCGGTCGCTATGGAGGGTGAGAATATGTATGGGCACATAATCATACCATGTAGGATAACTAAATAGACGGTTATGCTGTTTCATCCCACCTAGCAACAATGCTCTGCACTGTGTGTGTTTATATATTTACATATTTATTCCATCTAGCTACAATGCTCTGCACTGGGTGTGTTTATATTTATATATCTATATATTTATTCCATCTAGCTACAATGCTCAGCACTGGGTGTGTTTATATTTATATATCTATATATTTATTCCATCTAGCTACAATGCTCCGCACTGTGTTTTTATATATCTACATATTATTCCATCTAGCTACATTGCTCCGCACTGTGTGTGTTTATATACTTGCATATTTATTCCACCTAGCTGCAATGCTCCGTACTGTGGGTGTTTATATATTTACATATTTATTCCATCTAGCTACAATGCTCTGCACTGTGTGTTCATATATTCATATATTTATTCCATCCAGCTACAATGCTCTGCACTGTGTGTCTGTGTGTGTGTGTGTATATATATATATTTTATAGTAATATGTACATATGTATATTAGCTGCTCTTGTTTGCTTGTTTTTTTTTTTTTTTTTTTTTTTTTTTTCTTGCCTTCTGATTGTTGCTCTGAGTGTTGCTATCCCTGTGCTGTTGCAATCCTGGAATTTCCCGTTGTGGGACTAATAAAGGCTTATCTTATCTTATCTTATCTTATCTTATGCTGTTGTCCTTTTGTGTCTGAACCCATATTGCTGCTCACACAATAAATCATTCTTCAGTATGAAGTTGTCAATTCTCTCATAGAATATTTTTTCAAGTATCTTGGAAAATTGCGGTAATAGTGAAATTGGTCTGTAGTTGGAGAGTTCCCCTCTGTCGCCTGTCTTGTAAATCGGAATTACTTTAGCTATTTTCATTGCATTGGGAAATATACCTGATTGGAGAGACAGGTTACAGATATACGTCAGTGGTTTCACTATGCATTCGATAACAGTTTTGACTAGTAGCATATCAATACCATCGCAGTCAGTAGATGTTTTACTTTTGAACGATTTAACAGTTTCAATGACCTCTCTTTCGTCTGTGTTCTTTATGAAGATGGTGTCTTTTACAGCAGTGTTATTGCATATTGAATCACCTGTTGGCACCGTAGTGGGTATTTCTCGGGCCAGTTTAGGTCCAATGTTAACAAAAAAATTATTAAATTCATCTGCAGGTGAAGCTATATTCACATTCGGAGTCGATTTATTATTTTTTGGAATGTTAGTTGGGTAGCTGGTATTTCTGCTTTTATTTCCAAGGATACTGTTGATTATTGTCCATGTATTTTTAATATTGTCTTTGTTTTTTTCCAGTTCTTTACTGTAATAGTCTCTTTTACTACATCTTATTATATATGTTAACTTATTTTTGTATGTTTTATACCGCTGCTCTGCTTCTTTTGTCCTTTTCTTTATGAAAGCTTTATATAATAAATTTTTCTTTTTACACGCCTTTTGTAGTCCTTTGGTTAGCCATGGTTTGTCAGTAAATTTGTGTTTAAGCTTTTTTTTAACTAATGGGCAGTTTTTTTCATAAAGAGTGGTTACAATGTTTGTAAATGTGTCATAGGCTTCATTTACATCTGATACATAGACTTCTGTCCAGTCTTGCTTCAGCAAGTCCTCTTTAAAAGAACTGATTGCGTTTGGTGATTTGTGTCTGAACGATTTTGAGATTTTTTCTGGGTTGGGCCCCGTGTGGCCATGGATAAGTGCAAAGATTGGCAAGTGGTCGCTTATATCATTTATCAATAATCCACTTTCTATTTTCTTGTCGAGAACATTGACAAACAGGTTGTCAATAAGTGTAGCAGAGTGAGCTGTGATTCTACTGGGATGTGTTATTGTGGGATATAGACTCATGCTGTACATAGAGTTCATGAACTCTGTAACTACATTTTGTTGATGTGGATTAAGTAGATCAATATTGAAATCTCCACAAATTGCTACCATTTTCTTACTAGTAATATTATTGTACAGCTCGACTAATTTATCTCTGAATGTCTCAATGCAAGTTCCCGGCGTTCTGTATATGCAGCTTATGATTAGATTTTTTGTTTTGTCTAGGTCAATCTCAACAGTAACACATTCCAGAATCCCTGGTAGTGCTGAGGACATTTCATTTACAAGCTTACATCTATATAGGTCATCAATATACAGTGCAACACCACCACCCTTTTTTTGAGATCTGTTAATGTTAAACATCTGATATCCCTCTATTGCCATCAGGGGAGCCTGGTCTGCATTAAGCCAGGTTTCAGAGACTGCTATAGCTGTGAATTTTCTGTTTAGCTGTTTTAAATAGTCCTGAATCTGTGAGAAGTTTTTGTTAAGACTTCTGCTATTGAAGTGTATTATTGACAGTTTACCATCTAATTGCACTTGACTTTTGAATTGCTTTTCAGTGTAATATTCACAGTGGTTATGAATATTATTGAAAAAGTGGTTATCAGGATCAATATCATTCTCCATCTCTTGTGGTTTATGTTCAGCATAGTGGCATATTTTTAGAGTTTGAGTTTCCTCACTCTGTGTTTCATAGTCAGTGTTCATTTGTATTTATCTAAGTCAGTAGCATCTCTGATCATTATACTTTTTGCTTGCTCAGGTGTTCCATTTAGTTTAATCCAAATTCTACAATTTCTTGTCCAGGTTGTCTGTATCTTATTATGTTTCTTTAGCATCCGTGCCTGCCGTGCTAATTCAGCGTTTTTTTTTGTCAGGTGTTCATTTAGGTAAACTTGAGTTTCCTTTAGTTTTTTGGCCTGCCTCAGTATGTCATTTTTCACCCTCCTGTTCACAAAGCGCATCACAATTGATTTCTTTGTTTTGTTATCTTTCTTCGGTAAAGCATAACAGGCTGAGATCGCATTGGCTTCTACCTTAATGTCTTTATCATTAAGGAACTGAAGCACTTGGTTTTCTAAGGACATTGATTCACTTATGGAAGCATGTTCACCACTCAGTCCTGTAGCGGCATGGGCGTACGACTGATATCTGATGTCTAGTCCACTTATAACTATGTCATCAATGCGAGAACCTTGTTCAAGATCCTCGACGCGTTGCTCCAAAAGACGCCCATGTTGCTCCAGGTCCATAATTTTTTTGTCTTTTTCTTTTATTATTGAATGTAGGGCTTGTACCTCCTGTATTAGGTCTAATATTTTGTCCTGCTGGCTAGTCACTTTGGCCAGTTCTTCTAACACAAAGTTCAGAGTTTTTTTAATTTCTTCCATTTCCTCTTTTTTGGGTGGCATTTTACTGACCTGTGGATAGAAATAAGCTGAGAATCCGGCTAGGCCTCAACTAGCTTGGTCGCTACTGGACCCACCGCTCCTGCGCAGCTTCTCCGCCGAGTGACGCTGCTCAGCTCCGCAGATCACCGCCGTCTATCGCCGGCGCCTGCCTCCGTCTAACTGGCCAGTTATGTCGTGCACCGCCGGCGCAGCCGGAATCCACCGATCACAGCCACTCGTCGCCGTCTGGCTAGGCGGCTCCTCCGCTGGGCCCCGTCCCCGTCAGTTATGTCGCACTCCGCCGGCGCAGCTCTAATCCACCGATCACCTCCGCCGATCGGTGGCCGATCACCGTCGCTCGCTGTCGTCCGGCTGGGTGGCTTCTCCTCTAGGCCCCCTCTAGGCCCCGTCACCGACCGCCGTCAGTCTGGTAGTTCCTCGGCTGGGCCTCGCAATTGGGCACCGGTTCAGACCACTGTCCTGCTGGATCCAGGTGGCCCCCGTCTCTCACCAACGCCGCGCCCGAGCTCCCAATCGCCGCCTCGGTTGGTTCGTCCTCCTTTTAAATCCTTATAATAGCAGGACAAATTACAAATATTTGAGACCCATTGTAGTGCATCCTTTTATATTTTAACAATACAAGTACACAACACCACCCACACTTGAAGCCAGGGCAAGAGAGATACAGTAGTGACAGAGCGGTGGCTAAACTTTTATTGATAAAAATTCCATATTTTGACTGAGCAACTCCATACTCGGTGATGCACACCCTCAGTTAAAGTATTATATTCCGTTCAACTGAATGTATTAATTCATTCTGATTGCTGAGGCCACAGTAAAAACAAATGATTTTAAACGTAACCCAGCCCTTGTAAAACCTACTTTACTGAAGCACAGCTACACACATGGACAAAATTGTTCGTACCCCTCTGTTAATGAAAGAAAAACCCACAATGGTCATAAAAATAACTTGAATCTGACAAAAGTGGTAATAAATAAAAAATTCTATGAAAATTATCCAATGAAAATCAGACAATGCTTTTGAACTGTGGTTCAACAGAATTATTTTAAAAAACAAACTCATGAAACAAGCCTGGACAAAAATGATGGTACCCTTAACTTAATATTTTGTTGCACAACCTTTTGAGGCAATCACTGCAATCAAACGATTTCTGTAACTGTCAATGAGACTTCTGCACCTCTCAGCAGGTATTTTGGCCCACTCCTCATGAGCAAACTGCTCCAGTTGTCTCAGGTTTGAAGGGTGCCTTCTCCAGACGGCATGTTTCAGTTCCTTCCACAGATGTTCAATAGGATTTAGATCAGGGCTCATAGAAGGCCACTTTAGAATAGTCCAATGTTTGGCTCTTAGCCATTCTTGGGTGTTTTTAGCTGTGTGTTTTGGGTCATTATCCTGTTGCAAGACCCATGACCTGCGACAGAGACCAAGCTGTCTGACACTGGGCAGCACATTTCTCTCTAGAATACCTTGATAGTCTTGAGATTTCATTGTACCCTGCACAGATTCAAGACACCCTGTGCCAGATGCAGCAAAGCAGCCCCAGAACATAACAGAACCTCCTCCATGTTTCGCAGTAGGGACAGTGTTCTTTTCTTGGTATGCTTCATTTTTGCATCTGTGAACAAAGAGCTGATATACCTTGCCAAAAAGTTCCAGTTTTGTCTCGTCTGTCCATAGGACATTCTCCCAGAAGCTTTGTGGCTTGTCAACATGCAGTTTGGCAAATTCCAGTCTGGCTTTTTTATGATTTGTTTTCAACAGTGGTGTCCTCCTTGGTCGTCTCCCATGAAGTCCACTTTGGCTCAAACAACGACGGATGGTGCGATCTGACACTGATGTACCTTGACCCTGGAGTTCACCATGAATGTGTTTAGAGGTTGTTCTGGGCTCTTTTGTTACCATTCGTATTATCCGTCTCCTCCTGCGGCCACGTCCAGAGAGGTTGGCTACGGTCCCATGGATCTTAAATTTCTGAATAATATGTGCAGCTGTAGCCACAGGAACATCAAGCTGCTTGGAGATGGTCTTATAGCCTTTACCTTTAACATGGTTGTGTATAATTTTCTTTCTAATCTCCTGAGACAACTCTCAACTTTGCTTCCTCTGGTCCATGTTTAGTGTGGTAGACACCATGTCACCAAACAGCACAGGGACTACTTGTCACCCTTTAAATAGGCCGACTGATTGATTACAAGTTTGTAGACACCTGTGATGTTAATTAGAGGACACATCTTGGTTGAACATGTCCCTATGGTCACATTAGTGTCAATCTTTTCTAGGGGTACCATCATTTTTGTCCAGGCCTGTTTCATGAGTTTGTTTTTTAAAGTAATTCTGTTGAACCACAATTCAAAAGCATTGTCTGATTTTCATTGGTTAATTTTCATAGAATTTTTATTTATTGCCACTTTTGTCAGATTCAAGTTATTTCTGTGACCATTGTGGGTTTTTCTTTCATTAACAGAGGGGTACCAACAATTTTGCCCATGTGTGTATTTTAGTACCTAATAGCGATAACTTGCAGACATTACAATGTAGTACGACGTACTTAAAGCAAACTAGAATTAGCAATCATTAGCTTACCGTCATATGTGATCTAGTTCGTATCCTCACATCTTCGCTCTATGGCTTCCTAGATGCTCTGGTACTTTTCCAGAGTGTTTCGTCTCGCTGCCTGTACCATTGTCTGGCGGTCCTTTTTGGCCTTTACGGTGACAAAAAGCCAGAGACCGAGGAGTCAGCTTGTACAGCCGCCATGTTATGTTTTGCTTGGGTCGCGTGTTTTACGTCGCGGGAGTGTGGCGCCGCCTTGCTGTAAAAAAAATCCCACCAGCTGCAATAGAAACAGCTGCAACAACCCAGCTGCAATAGAAACAGAGCCGAACCGAGTGGAGTAGAGTAGAGTAGAGGGTCCAGGCTCGCCGCCTGAGATCGCCGTGGGTCCAGCTCTGCCCGCCGAAGTCGTTGAGGATGCTCCGTCCCAGCCCAGGGCCTCCGTGCGTGCTGCATTGGCCCAGTCTGGGCCCTCCGTGGGTGCTGCTTCCTTTTCTGTGAAGGTCGTCGTGGGTGCTCCGTTCCAGTCTGGGGCCACCGAGGGTGCAGATCTACTCCAGCCCTGAGCCACCGCGGGTGCTGCTGTGCTTCAGCCCGGAGCTACCATGGGTGCTGCTGTACTCCAGCCCAGAACCACCGCAGGTGCAACCTTGTCCCAATCCGGGACCACTGTGGGTGCAACCATGTCCCAGCCCAGGACCACCACGGGTGCAACCTTGCTCCAGTCCGGAGCCACCGTGGGTGCTACTATGTCCTAGTCCGGGACCACTGAGGGTGCTACTGGCCAGTCCAAGGACATTGTGGTTCCCCTTCCTTTGCCAGCGCCATCGTGGTCCCTCCTCCTCTGCCAGGCATCGTCGTGGTCCCTCCTCCTCTGCCAGATGCCGTCGTGGTCCCTCCTCTTCTGCTGGACACTGTTGTGGTCCCTCCTCCTCTGCCGGATGCCGTCATGGTCCCTCCACTTCTGCCGGATGCCGTCGTGCCCCCTCCTCTTCTACCGGACGCCATCATGGTCCCTCCTTTTCTGCCGGACGCCGTTGTGGTTTCCTCTCCTCTGCCAGATGCCGTCGGGGTTCCCTGTCCTCCATCTGACATTGTCTTGGCTCCCCCGACTCCTCCATCATGCCCACTACTTGCCCCTCCCTTTGGGCAGCTGCCTCCTGGACCACCTCTCCTGTTCAGGTGGTTGAAAAACTCTGGCAGACCACCTGAAAGATGGTGTTGCAGAGTTGGGTGGCCCACGTTCTCTGGGAGGCCACCCGACTTGTTCCATCGTTCCATCTGGCGGGCCTGGGATTCTGGTCGCCTGTCTGAACTATCCAGCACCTCGGTCCAGGGGGCTCAATTCAACTTTATTTATATAGTGCCATTTCACAACAACAGTCATCTCATAGCACTTTCAACTGTGGGGGAACCCCCACAGTTGCAGAAAGACCCCAGCAATCAGGCGATCCCCTGTGAGCAAGCACTTGGCGACGGTGGAGAGGAAAAACTCCCTTTTAACAGGAAGAAACCTCCAGCAGAACCAGGCTCAGGGAGGGGCAGTCATCTGCTGCGACTGGCTGGGGGGTGAGGGGACAGAGAGCAAACAGCACGATGGGGACTCAATCTATGGGAGAGAACAAACAGATGTTAATGACCAGCAAAAAAAAAATATTTCATTGAGAGTGAAGAAAGGAGTGAGGCCCAGTGCATTATTGGAGGTCCCCCGGCTGACTAAACCTATTAGCAGCATAACTAAGGGAGGGTTCAGAAATACATGATCAAAGTCAAAGTCAAAGTGCCTTTATTGTCATTCCATTGTTAATAAACAATGCAACGAAATTGAGATGCTGCTCCCTAAAAACAAACTATCACACTCACAGTTCACTCATGCATTTAACATTCTTATAATTACAACAATAAATAATGCTTGAAACAATATTACCTAAAAGTTGAATACAATACAGCATGTACGTAGCAATAATGAAAACATACTGAGCGATAAATATAAAAGACCAGCTTATACACACAGGGTTATTGCCACAAAATAACCTAAAATAACAAAATAATATCAGCAGTCTGTGTGTGTTACATAAATCCGTTCAAAATACGTACTGCTGCTGGAAAAAAACTATGATTAAACCTGGTAGTCCGGGTTTTATGGGATCTGTACGGCTTTCCCAAGGGGAGCAAGTGAAAGAAATCATGGCCTGGATGAGCACAGTCTTTAATGATGGCAGTAGCTCTGTTGAGGTACCGAGACCTGGAAATCTCTTCCAGAGAAGGGAGAGAACAGCCAGTGATTTTTTGCGCAGTCTCGATCACTCTCTGGAAAGCTTTGCGGTCTGCAGCTGAACAGCCTTCATACCAAACCGTGATGCCATATGACAAAATGCTCTCAATAGCAGAGCGATAAAATAAAACCAGCAACTGTGCATTCAGGCCATTCTTCTTGAGGAGCCTCAGAAAGTGTAGACGTTGTTGAGCCTTTTTTATCGTAGCTATGGTGTTAACTGCCCAGGTAAGGTTGTGAGAAATATGAACACCCAGAAACTTAAAAGCCTCCACCCTCTCCACACGCTCCTTGCCTATATATAGAGGAGGCGGCTCACTGCTATGCTTCCTAAAGTCAATAATGAGTTCTTTTGGTTTTTTTTGTATTCAATAGCAGATTATTATCTGAGCACCATCTCACCAGTTTCTGGACCTCATCTCTGTATGCGGACTCATCTCCTCCTGATATGAGCCCCACTACTGTTGTGTCATCTGCAAACTTCACTATAATGTTTGTGGGACGAACAGGTATGCAGTCATACTGTATGTGTACAATGAATACAAAGTGGGGCTCGACACACAGCCCTGTGGCGAGCCTGTGTTAAGCATGACTGTAGAGGAATGGGGTCCGAGTCTAACAGTCTGTGTTCTGTTTGTTAGGAAGTCCTTAATCCAGCTGCAAGTGTGAGTAGGCAGACCAAGCTGAAGCAATTTGGTGATGAGAATGTTGGGAATAATTGTATTAAATGCCGAGCTATAGTCAACAAACAACATTCTTACATAGCTCCCCTTGTCTTCTAAATGGCTGAATACCGAGTGGAGAGCTATAGCAATAGCATCTTCAGTGGATCTGCTCCGCCTGTAGGCAAACTGATACCGATCAAAGTCTGGGGGGAGACTAGGCAAAAGATGTTTCAATACCATTTTCTCAAAGCACTTCATAACAATGGGTGTTAATGCTACTGGTCGATAGTCATTCAGACTGCTAATAGTATGTTTTTTAGGTACAGGAATAATGACTGCAGATTTTAAACACTGTGGAACAATGGCTGCCTTGAGAGACAAGTTAAAAATGTCAGTCAAAACAGAGTATAGCTGATCTGCACATGCTCTGAGCACCTTTCCTGGCACTCCATCGGGACCAGTAGCCTTTCTCGGGTGAACTGCTCTCAGTGTCTGTCTCACTTTATGTTCCTGCAGGATAAGCACATCAGAACTGGCATTCAATAACATCTGTGGGTCCGGGCGAGGTGTATTTGCCTCAAACCGTGCGAAAAAGCAGTTCAGTTCTTCTGCCAGTGAGGCACTGATGTTACTGGAAATGATGCTGCTGCCCTTATAGTTTGTGATATGGTTAAAGCCTTGCCATACTCGTCTCGAATCATTATCAGAAAAATGGTCCTCGACTCCGCCTTTGACTGCCACCTAATCCACATAGCACCGGACTTCCATGATCCCTCCTGCAGGTGGTGAACCTACTGGAGGGCGGACCCATGTAACTCCTTCGGGCTGAGCCCGGCCGGGTCCCATGGGTGGAAACCCGGCCACCAGACGCTAGCCTTCGAGCCCCTCCCCCAGGCCTGGCTCCAGGGTGGGGCCCCGGTAACCCCATACCGGGCGGGGTACACTGAATCCTTGATATACAATTTATCATGAGAGTCTGTTGGATCGTTCTTCGTCTGGCCCTTCACCCAGGACCAACCAAGTGGTGGACACCAGTGGTGAGGGGGGCCATTAAGCTGAAGAAGGAGTCCTATCAAGCTTGGTTGGCTTGTGGGACTCCCGAAGCAGCTGAGGTGTACCGGCAGGCCAAGCGGAGTGCAGCTCGGGTGGTTGCTGAAGCAAAAACCCGGGTATGGGAGGAGTTCGGTGAGGCCATGGAACAAGACTTTCGGTCGGCTTCAAAGAGATTCTGGCAAACTGTTCGGCGGCTCAGGAGGGGAAAGCAGCTCCCCGTCCACACTGTGTATGGTGCGGATGGGACACTGTTGACTTCAACTGGGGATATCGTCGGGCGGTGGAAGGAATACTTCGAGGATCTCCTCAATCCCACTGATACGCCTTCCACAGAGGAAGCAGGGTTTGGGGACGAGGGGGATGACTCGCCTATCACAGGGGCTGAGGTCGCCAAGGTGGTTAAAAATCTCCTTGGTGGCCGGGCCCCGGGGGTGGACGAGATTCGCCCCGAGTACCTCAAGGCCCTGGATGTTGTTGGGTTGTCATGGTTGACACGCCTCTGCAACATTGCGTGGAGGTCGGGGGCAGTGCCTTTGGCATGGCAAACCGGGGTGGTGGTTCCTCTCTTCAAAAAAGGGGACCGGAGGGTGTGCTCCAACTTTAGAGGGATCACACTCCTCAGCCTCCCTGGGAAGGTCTATGCCAAGGTATTGGAGAGGAGAGTCCGGCCGTTGGTCGAACCTCGGATTCAGGAGGAGCAATGTGGTTTTCGTCCTGGCTGTGGCACATCGGACCAGCTCTTTACCCTCTCGAGAATTCTTGAGGGTTCGTGGGAGTTTGCCCAACCAGTTTACATGTGTTTTGTGGACTTGGAGAAGGCATTTGACCGCGTCCCTCGTGGATTTTTGTGGGGGGTGCTTCGGGAGTATGGGGTATCGGGCTTGTTGTTATGAGCTATTAGGTCTCTGTACGACCGTTGTGAGAGTTTAGTTCGCATTGCCAACACTCGGTCGGAGTCATTCCCAGTGAGAGTTGGACTCCGCCAGGGCTGCCCTTTGTCACCGGTCCTGTTCATAATTTTTATGGACAGGATTTCTAGGCGCAGCCAGGGAATGGAGGGTGTCATGCTTGGTGACCACAGGATCTCATCTCTGTTGTTTGCAGATGATGTTGTCCTGTTGGCTTCATCCAGCAATGACCTACAGCTCTTGCTGGGACGGTTTGCCGCTGAGTGTGAAGCGGCTGGGATGAGAATCAGCACCTCCAAGTCCGAGTCCATGGTCCTCAGCCGGAAAAAGGTGGATTGTCCTCTCCGGGTTGGGGACAGGCTCCTGCCCCAAGTGGAGGAGTTTAAGTATCTTGGGGTCTTGTTCACGAGTGAGGGGAAAATGGAGCGAGAGATCGACAGACGGATTGGAGCAGCATCTGCAGTGATGCGGACGTTGTACCGGTCTGTTGTGGTGAAGAGGGAGCTTAGTTCTAAGGCAAAGCTGTCGATTTACCAGTCAATCTACGTTCCTACTCTCACCTATGGTCACGAGCTTTGGGTAATGACCGAAAGAACGAGATCGCGGATTCAAGCGGCTGAAATGAGCTTTCTCCGTAGGATTGCTGGACTCACCCTCAGAGATAGGGTGAGGAGCTCAGTCATCCGGGAGAGGCTCAGAGTAGAACCGCTGCTCCTCCACATTGAAAGGAGTCAGTTGAGGTGGTATGGGCATCTGATTAGGATGCCTCCTGGACGCCTCCCACTTGAGGTGTTTCAGGCACGTCCCACTGGGAGGAGACCCCGGGGCAGACCCAGGACTCGGTGGAGAGACTATGTCTCCCAGCTAGTCTGGGAACGCCTTGGTATCCCCTCTGAAGAGCTGGAGCAGGTGGCTGGGGAGAGGGAAGTCTGGGCTTCTCTGCTTGAACTGCTGCCTCCGCGACCCGGACCTCCGGAAAAGCGGTAGAAGATGGATGGATGGATGGATGGTCCTCGACTTTCTTCTTATAGGTCTGTTTAGCCTCCTTAATGCCTTTCTTCAGATTAGCCCGGGCGGTGCTATACAGATCTGTATCCCCTGACCTGAAGCCTGTATCACGAACTCTGAGGAGTGCCTGGACTTCTTTTGTCATCCAAGGCTTCTGGTTAGGAAAAACCCTGATGCGTTTTTCCACAGTCACCTGATTGATACAGTAGGTGATGTAGTGTAATCTTATCCTACACTTTATTACATGTATAGTTTATTTCTCTTATCTTATCATGTTTAATGTTGCAGCATTGTACCGAGACAAATTCCTAGTTTGTGTACTACATGAACAATGGCAATAAACCTGATTCTGATTCTGATTCTGATTCTGATTCTGTAATACAGTCTGTGTGTACATTTCCAGATCCTCATTCTTGAATAAATCCCATAGAGTGTTTGAAAAACAGTCCTGCAGCTGAGAAAGAGCTCCCTCAGGCCATGTTGTGATGTTCTTTATAGTAGGTCTAGCAGTTCTCCTGAGGGGGGTGTATGCTGGGATGAGGAGCAATGCTAGATGGTCTGACAGGCCAAGATGTGGACACGGCACAGCTCTGTAAGCATGCTTCAGGTTCGAATAAGATAAGATAAGATAAGATAAGATAAGCCTTTATTAGTCCCACAACGGGGAAATTCCAGGATTGCAACAGCACAGGGATAGCAACACTCAGAGCAACAATCAGAAGGCAAGAAAAAAAAGCAAGCAAGCAAGAGCAGCTAATATACATATGTACATATTACTATAAAATATATATATACACACACACAGACACACAGTGCAGAGCATTGTAGCTGGATGGAATAAATATATGAATATATAAACACACAGTGCGGAGCATTGTAGCTAGATGGAATAAATATGTAGATATATAAACACCCACAGTACGGAGCATTGCAGCTAGGTGGAATAAATATGTAAATATATAAACACACACAGTGCGGAGCAATGTAGCTAGATGGAATAATATGTAGATATATAAACACACAGTGCGGAGCGTTGTAGCTAGATGGAATAAATATATAGATATATAAATATAAACACACCCAGTGCGGACCATTGTAGCTAGATGGAATAAATATGTAAATATATAAACACACACAGTGCAGAGCATTGTTGCTAGATGGGATGAAACAGCATAACCGTCTACTTAGTTATCCTACATGGTATGATTATGTGCCCATACATATTCTCACTCTCCATAGCGACCGGTATTTTCCTAGTTGTATGCCGGAGGGGACCATTGTGTAAGTCTATTGCATCTTTTGCATTCAAAAAAACCTATTAGTTTGTTACGTCTTTTTGCTATCTCTGCGAGCAGCCCTGCTTAGGTTGTACAGTCTGACAGCCGTTGGCAGGAAGGACCTGCGAAACCTCTCGGTTGTGCACCTGGGATGATGTAGTCTGCTGCTAAATGAGCTCCTCAGTGCATTCAGTATGTCCTGCATAGGGTGGAACTCGGACTCCAGCAGAGATGACAGTTTAGCCACCGTCCTTCTCTCTCCTATCTCCTCCACCAGATCAAGGCGCTGCCCCAGGACAGAGCTAGCTTTCTTGATCAGTTTGTTGAATACACCCGATCAAGACAATTCTTTCCCCTAGTGGCACATTTCACATACTGTGTGAAATTAGGCAGCGCAGTTCTCAAGCATGCTTGATTAAAATCACCAGCTATGATGTGAACACCCTCGGGATAGGCCTGCTGCTGTTTATTTATTACACTGTACAAATGACTAAGGGCCGCTTTAGTATTTGCATCAGGAGAAATATAGACGGCTGTTATTATAACGACTGTCAGCTCTCTTGGAAGATAAAAAGGCCGACATAAGACTGACATTGTCTCTAGATCAGGAGAACAGTGAGTGTTAATAATACGGCTGTGATTAGTCCAAGTGTTGTGAAGAAAAATGCAGAGACCGCCTCCTCTTTTTTTACCGGATTCTGCTGTTCGGTCCATTTGGTGAAGTGTGCGCCCTGGCACCTGCACTGCAGCATCGGTGATCAGCGGGTGGAGCCAGCTTTCCATTAACAACAGCACACAACAGTCTCTCACAGTTTTACTAGTTGCCAGCTGTAGCTCTAGATCATCCATCTTGTGGACGATGCTTCTGGCGTTGGAGAGAAAAATGCTGGGTAGCGGAGGTCTATGCGGCTGTCTCTTTAGCCTCGCTAACAGGCCCGACCGGCATCCCCACTTTTTTCTTTCTCTCCCTCCTCTGTCTGCGTCGCTTCCCAGGACCGACAACAATCCATGGTGATCCCGCTGGTCTACAGATAGCCTCCGGTATGTTTTGTGTGTTCTCGAAAACTGCTGTAACAGCAGACTTTTGTTGAAGTCCAATGTTTATCAGCTCAGTACGACTGTACACAAATCCAGCTTCACATGGTCCAATAACCAAAAACAGCATACATACAAACAAAAGTAGGGAGAAAAGAGCTGCTGCACAACCGCGCACCGCCATCTTAAACCCCAAATCCCTCCCTAATTGTAGGCTATATCAAAAAGGAAGGTTTTAACCTTATTCTTAAAAACAGAGATCGAGTCTGACTCCCAAATCCAGATTGGTAGCTGGTTCCACAGGAGAGGAGCTTGATAACTGAAGGCTCTGCCTCCCATTGTACTTTTGGAGATTCTGGGTATTACAAGTAATCCTGCATTTTGGGAGCGTAATCCTCTGTCAGGATAATATGGTAGTATCAGATCTTTTAAATAAAAAGGGGCCTGATTGTTTAGAGCTTTGTAAGTAAGAAGAAGGATTTTAAACTTAATTCTAAACTCTATGGGAAGCCAATGAAGGGAGGCCAGAACCGGAGAGATATGATCTCTCTTTCTAGTACCTGTTAAAACTCTTGCAGCAGCATTTTGGATCAGCTGAAGACTTTTTAAAGATGTTTTAGGACAACCTGATAATAAAGAATTACAATAATCTAATCTTGAGCTAACAAAAGCGTGGATTAGTTTCTCAGCATCACCCTGAGACAAGATGCTCCTAATCTTGGCAATATTACGCAAATGATAGAAGGCAGTCTTAGAAACAAATTTAATATGTGAATTGAAAGACAGATCTTGATCAAAAATAATTCCAAGGTTCCTCACAGAGCTATTAAGAGAAAGAGTAACCGCATCCAAACTGAAAGTTTGATTTGGAAAGGTATTTCTAAGGCAAATTCTATTTTTGGCAACAAGAATGACTTCAGTCTTATGGTGGGGCAAAAAAGTATTTAGTCAGCCACCAACTGTGCAAGTTCTCCCACTTAAAAGATGAGAGAGGTCTCCAATTTTCATCATAGGTATACCTCAACTATGAGAGACAAAATGAGAAAAAAAAAATCCAGAAAATAACATTGAAGGATTTTTAGTGAATTAATTGATAAATTCCTCGGTAAAATAAGTATTTGGTCACCTACAAACAAGCAAGATTTCTGGCTCTCACAGACCTGTAACTTCTTCTTTAAGAGGCTCCTCTGTCCTCCACTCATTACCTGTATTAATGGCACCTGTTTGAACTCATTATCAGTATAAAAGACACCTGTCCACAACCTCAAACAGTCAGACTCCAAACTCCACTATGGCCAAGACCAAAGAGCTGTCAAAGGACACCAGAAACAAAATTGTAGACCTGCACCAGGCTGGGAAGACTGAATCTGCAATAGGTAAGCAGCTTGGTGTGAAGAAATCAACTGTGGGAGCAATTATTAGAAAATGGAAGACATACAAGACCACTGATAATCTCCCTCGATCTGGGGCTCCACGCAAGATCTCACCCCGTGAGGTCAAAATGATCACGAGAACAGTGAGCAAAAATCCCAGAACCACACGGGGGGACCTAGTGAATGACATGCAGAGAGCTGGGACCAAAGTAACAAAGGCTACATCAGTAATACACTACGCCGCCAGGGACTCAAATCCTGCAGTGCCAGACGTGTCCCCCTGCTTAAGCCAGTACATGTCCAGGCCCGTCTGAAGTTTGCTAGAGAGCATTTGGATGATCCAGAAGAGGACTGAGAGAATGTCATATGGTCAGATGAAACCAAAATAGAACTTTTTGGTAAAAACTCAACTTGTCGTGTTTGGAGGAGAAAGAACACCATACTTACTGTGAAGCATGGGAGTGGAAACATCATACTTTGGGGCTGTTTTTCTGCAAAGGGACCAGGACGACTGATCCGTGTAAAGGAAAGAATGAATGGGGCCATGTATCGTGAGATTTTGAGTGAAAACTTCCTTCCATCAGCAAGGGCACTGAAGATGAAACGTGGCTGGGTCTTTCAGCATGACAATGATCCCAAACACACTGCCCGGGCAACGAAGGAGTGGCTTTGTAAGAAGCATTTCAAGGTCCTGGAGTGGCCTAGCCAGTCTCCAGATCTCAACCCCATAGAAAATCTTTGGAGGGAGTTGAAAGTCTGTGTTGCCCAGCGACAGCCCCAAAACATGACTGCTCTAGAGGAGATCTGCATGGAGGAATGGGCCAAAATACCAGCAACAGTGTGTGAAAACCTTGTGAAGACTTACAGAAAACGTTTGACCTCTGTCATTGCCAACAAAGTGGATAAAACAAAGTACTGAGATGAACTTTTGTTATTGACCAAATACTTATTTTACCGAGGAATTTACCAATTAATTCATTAAAAATCCTTCAATGTGATTTTCTGGATTTTTTTTTCCCTCATTTTGTCTCTCATAGTTGAGGTATACCTATGATGAAAATTGGAGACCTCTCTCATCTTTTAAGTGGGAGAACGTGCACAATTGGTGGCTGACTAAATACTTTTTTGCCCCACTGTATCTGAATTTAATAGCAGGGAATAACAAGTCATCCAAGCTTTGATTTCCTTAAGACAGGCTTCCAACTTGGCTAATTGATTACTATCATCCGGCTTCATTGACAGGTATAATTGTGTGTCATCTGCGTAACAATGAAAATGTATAAAGTGCTTTCTAATAATGTTGCCTTAACAGAAGCATATATAAACTAAAAAGAGTAGGGCCTAGCACAGATCCCTGTGGAACTCCATGACTGAGCTTTGAGTTGAAAGAAAACTCATTACTGACCTGAACAAACTGGAGCCTATCAGATAAATAAGATCTAAACCACTGCAACAAAGTTCCATTAAGTCCAACATAGTGTTCTAATTTATCAAGTAGAATATTAAGACTGATAGTATCAAAAGCTGCACTAAGGTCTAAAAGGGCAAGTACAGAAACAAGTCCATTATCAGATGCCATCAGGAGGTCGTTAGTGACCTTCGCTAAGGCTGCTTCAGTACTATGATGGATTCTAAACCCAGATTGAAACTCTTCAAGTAAACCATTTCCCTGCAGGTGGTCAAATAATTGCGTAGCAACAACTCTTTCTAAGATTTTTGAAATGAAAGGGAGATTAGAGATTGGTCTATAGTTAGTTAAAGCTCCTGGATCTAGCGTTAGCTTTTTGAGTAAGGGTTTAATTACAGCCGTTTTAAAAGCCTGTGGTACATGGCCTAAAGTTAATGAAGAATTGATTATATGAAGAATAAAGCTACCAATAAGTGGGAAGACTTCTTTAAATAACCTGGTAGGAGTAGGGTCTAAAAGACAAGTTGAAGGCTTGGATGAGGAAACTATTTTGTCTAACTCTAAAAGGTCAATTGGAGTAAACTCATCAAGACAGATATCAGTTGAAGGAGTTGTAGCAGTTACTGTATTTAAGTTAACGGTGGGAAGAATCTGATTGATTTTATCTCTGATGGATGAAATTTTATTATTGAAAGAGTTCATAAAGTCCTGACTAGTAAGCTCTAAGGAAATGCTAGGATTGACAGAGTTCTGACTCTTTGTCAACCTGGCTACAGTACTGAAAAGAAACCTGGGATTATTCTTGTTCTCTTCTATTAATGCAGAATAATAACTCGTTCTAGCTTTTCTAAGAGATTTTTTATAAATTAAAAGATGATTTCTCCAAGCTAAATAGATTTCATCTAAATTAGTGGAGTGCCATTTTCTTTCTAATTGACGAGTCTTCTGTTTTAAGCTACGCGTTTCTTTGTTGAACCAAGGAGTTAGAAATCTCTGATTAGACTTTTTCTTTTTTAAGGGGGCCACCAAGTCTAGAGTCTGATGCAGGGGAGTTGAGGGTTTTCTTGGTGTGGGGACTGAGCGGGGTTTGTTTCGTTCCCTTCTGGCCTGTTCCCCCCACCACCCTCACGGGTTGGGTTATTGTTATACTTCTATTGGGGGGGGGGAGGGGTCCTTCTTTTTCTTTTGATGTTACCCTGGGGTGTATGGTATCCACCCCTTGAGAGGGGGGGCTCTGTCATTTGCTGAGAGCTGGAGGTGTCCGCCAAGCTCGGTCTCATGGCTTTTTCTGTATATCTACATATTTATTGTATTTTATGCTTTTTGGGTTTCTGTATTTGTGTGCTGTTTGCCATTTTCCTGTTTGTGTTCTAGTTTTGTTACACTTTTATTTTGTATTAATTTATATTTATATTTTTGTCTGCTTGGGTTGGTGTTTTATTCCTTATATCTTCACTGTTGTTCTTTTGCTGATTGACAGCTGTCAGTGGCGTTGTGCTCCGTGTGGGCGTTGCCCTGTCAGCTGTCAGCTTCAGTTCGCTCCTCTCTCACTGCCCCCAGCTAGTCCTAATTATGTTTCATTGCTTTCTCCTGCCCACTCAGATAACCTACACCTGTCATTGATTTTGTAAATGGTTTTTGATCCTATTTAAGGGCTGTATTTTCATTTTGTCATCGCTGCAGTCTTGGTTGTATTCACCTCATCTCCACCACAGCCCTGCTCTGCTCTGGTGTGCTTTATCTGTAAGTTTTCTCCCTTGTTTGTATTTTGTGTACCTGTGCTGAACTTTATGTTTGTTGCCTTTTTTTTTCAATAAATTGCCCAAACTCACAGTTCAGGGTGTGGGTCTCACCTTCCTGCCCCGTAGGGCAATTCATGACAAAAACACTTGGTAGAGATGAATGAGTAGGTGTGGCTCAAATTGTGGAAAAATTTGCCAGCATGTTTTGCGTCAGCAAAGCTTGCACTTTTTTGTGTTATCCATTTGTTTTAAATGGCGTTCCCTTATATAGTGCTTTTTCTCACCTCTAGATGACCAAAGCACTTTACAGATCCTGCTATCCACCCATTCACACACTGATGGCGGCAAAGCTGCCATACACAGGCACTGGCCTGACCCACCAGGAGCAACTGGGGGTTCAGTGTCTTGCTCAAGGACAGTTCGACATGCAGACTGCAGACAGAGCAGGAATCGAACCCCTGACCTTCTGCTCAGTAGTCGGCCATGGTGCATCTGCACCACAGCCACCCCCATATTGATTTGTTATATTTATACAAAGTCATTTTATTGAACAACAAACTAAACTAAACTACCTGTAGAAAAGTTGGAGCCTCCTGTCTGCTCACTTTTCCCACTGTTGGGATAGGGAGAGCCCTGATGTTGCATTCAAATACACTCAGAAGTTTGACTTCATGTCAGAATAAGTAGGGTAAAACATAAAGTTTGACACCTAAGGCTTTTTCTGGAGCTTTTTTAACCGACTAACATGTCTTTTTTTTTTTTTAATAGATTTAGTGGCATCCATTTCCATTTTTTAATTTTTTTCTCCTAATCTTTTCAACTCCACTTTTATGCTTTTATTTGTCCATTTTCATCTGACACTTCTGCTGCCACACAATTTCTTCCACAGTAAACTCAGCTCTGAAAGGAGCTGGTACGCACTGGGACGGAAGGAGTGGGGGTGTTAGGGGTGCGTTAAGAGATTTGATTGGGCCGTCCAGTGTCAGTAATGAAAATAAACCAATGGGCTGCTGTCAGTATTTCAGAAGCTGGTGCACAGTGGTCCTTGAAGCTGTGGTTACGTAATTATATAGATGACAATGCACTGGCCCACATTGGGCATCGGCCCACCGGGCAAATGCCTGGTATGCCAGATGGCCAGTCTAGCCCTGACTGAAGTCCAGCTGGGGTAAACTACGTTGACTGGACATAATTTGGAAAGACACACACCTCTCTATAGAAGGCCTTGTTAGGTATTCCCCATACTAAGAGATAGGCAGCACGGACGTGACACTGAATGCACGGCGTGTTGACGTCGCTCGTCGGCCTCACAGCTGACAGTGCATATCAGAGCAAAAACCAAGCCAGGAGGTCAAAGGGACTGTCTACAGAGCTCATTGTTGCAATACACAGATCTGGGGAAAGCTACAAAAATATTCTGCTGCACTGAGGGTTCCCAAGAGCACAATGGCCTCCATAATACTAATGAATGGAAACGTTTGGTACAACCAGGACTCCTCTAAGAGCTGGTTGCCCAGTCACAATAAGCAAGCGAGGGAGAAAGGCCTTAGTGAGAGAAGAGGAGATGGGACTACGTTCCAAAAGGACAACCATCACTGCAGCCCTCCACAGATGTGGGCTTTATGGTAGAGTGTCTAGACAGAAGCCTCTCTGTGCACATATGAAAGCCTTGTTCAGTCCTTTAGGTGCTTTTTTGTAAACTCCAAGTGCCACCCCAAAATAAGAAAAAGGACCACTTCACTCGTCTCTCTGAGCACACAAACAAACCCCAACAAGAAAAAATGATAAAAGGCATCCGACAGAGCAGCAAAAGCCAGCCACCCAGCAGCTGAACCTGCAGCCAAATCCCACAGCAGAGACACCAACACCACCTGCCCGCAAAGCCACCGTGAATGAGATGCCCCCCCCCGACACAGCCGAAGAAGTAGCCAAAGCCCTCCACCCAGACAACGCAACTGCCAGACATACTGACGACACGACAGACATGAAAGCGTTTCAAATAAGACACACATCATCCATCCATACTGTGACCTGATGAATCCATGGACATGCGCAGCCCCCGCCCAATGCACACCGTGTGGATGGAGATACCACCAGAGAAATCCACCACCCTGCAAAGAGCCAACAGGAGAGATAATCCCTCGGGCCACAGAGCACCGTGAACAACGAGGACCTCGGTGGGAAAACAGTATGAGTGCCCGCACTGATGAAGCAGCCATCACAGCCGGGCACACCAAAGCCCCGCCAGCACAGCAAAAGAGAGGCACCCAGTGCCGCCACCATACACTGCCCCATGCACCGTGAGGTGCTCACCGCCCAGACCCCGCCAACAGACCCAGCTCCCGCATTGGACAACGCTGCACAGTTGGCAGATCTCACAAGGACATAACCAAACAGGCACAGTTTCCACACTGAGCATAAACTAATTACCAGGCTAAACTGTCATGTTGTAACATTTTTGGTTGGTGTGCTGTGAGACTTTTTTCTATGTAAAAAATGTGCTGTTGCTCAAAAAAGCTTGGAACAAAACGTTCTACACTATATTGATCACTTGGTTTAATTCTGGTTGCTTTTGAATGCTTTGTGTAACAATAATAATAAAAGTGCCATGGGTGCATGCTGAAAGGCACGACAAAAGCGGACCTGACCCAGCTCTGTGGGTCACAGCCTCTCCCCTTCTCCTTCTCTACACCCAGCCATCAGGAACAAAAGAACAGAGAAGCATACCAGAAACACGGATGCAGTCAGAGGCTTTTTGGGCCGCCCGCATCCCCAGGGCACTTTATATGGGGCAGCCAAAGCCTCCAGGACTTTTATTTTTTTCACACTTTGGAAAATATTGACACTCCCTGAGCTCTAAACCTTGCTTCACTGATTTGAGCTTCAGCTTCACGGCCAGGCCCTGACCAAAGCTGCTCCATATTATTGGCATGATTAATTAAAAAGAAAATGGTTTTTAGCATGGCTGGCTGCACGCAGAGTGGCAGGAGCAGTGAGCGTGGGGGGGAGGGTTGGTCCACATAAACACATTCACACAGGCACACTGAAACACACAAGATGATTGGCACAGTGCAGTGACTGCAGGGTGAGGCGAGGTGTATGAAAAACATTAACCCACAGTGCACTGCTGAGTTTTGACAGATTCCTGCTCCCGGGCTGTTGAATTTATGAGCCATTACTCCTGCTGGCCCAGGATCTAGTTGGTGCATTATGTTCCATGTCATCTGTTATTAGTGGTGCAGTGACTGACGTCCATTGAAAAAGACAAGGCTCTCTGACACTGGCCAGCTTATGGGGCCAGTGTGGCATGGTTTGGCATAGGGAAAGCTACATTGCAGTTATGTTTCCACTTCCCCTTTTCTTGTGCATTCAGTTGAATTTATGCCTGCAGTAATAACAGGACTGCAACCTCCGAACTGTCACAGCAGTCATTGTGCTCCACGGGAAGTTCCAGCTGTCCACTTTCAATTTCTAAAGAGACAGTGAACTTGGATTATAACTAGGGATGCACCAATATATCGGCTCACTATTGGTATCCGCCAACAGTCATGTGGTCGATTTATAAATACATATTTACCGATGGCAGTAGCTGATGGTTTTGCAGCTGTGTGCACTGACTTTACCCTAAGGCCTCCAGCTGTTGCAATTTGAAAAAATATCCTGTAGGTGGTGGCCTAGTCCCAGGCAAAATGCTCTTGGAGACGTTCAACGGTTGTGAAAGTGAAAATAAATGTTGGTAGTCTGGAACCTCATTCTGTGTCTCTTCTCTGCCTTATATCTTTCTGTGACTTCTTGGACCAAGTTTGGAACAGCGCCTCGCCTCTTTATTTCTTGGAGCTTGCTGGACCCTATCAGACTCTGCTTGTTACCGGTTGTTGGTCCTGATGGGATGTTCCAGTCCTGCAGCCCCTGCTCTCCTCTTCTCCGCTGACGTAGGATGAATGACCGTAATCTGTGCCACCGACCCACCAGTGACTGCCAGAATTGGCCTCGTAAATGCTAGATCAGTAGCGGACAAGGCTTTTATCTTATAGGATTTCTTCATGTCTAGAGAATTGGAGTTTCTCTGTGTGACTGAGATGTGGCTGAGTGTCAGTGAGTCCAGTGCTTTTACTGAACTTTACCCCATGATTACTGCTGCTCTCTTCTTCTTCCGGCTGCTCACTTTAGGGGATTCCACAGCGGATCATTTGCCTCCATCTCTCTCTATCCCTTCATCTTCCTCTGTAACACCAACCCTCTCCATGTCCTCCTTCACGACGTCCGTGAATCTTCTCTGTGGTCTTCCTCTTTTCCTCCTGCCTGGCAGCTCCATCTTCAACATCCTTTGTCCAATATTGCTACTATCCCTCCTCTGCACATGTCCAAACCATCTCAGCCTTGCCTTTCTTACTTTGTCTCCAAACCGCTCAACCTGAGCTGTCCCTCTGATATACTCATTTCTAATCCTGTCCCTCCTAGTCACTCTCAATGAAAATCTTAGTATCTTCAACTCTGCCACCTCCAGCTCCACCGCCTGTCTTTTTGTCAGTGTCACTGTCTCCAAACCATACATCATAGCAGGTCTCACTACCGTCTTGTAAAACTGCTATTCTTCTGTCACAAATCACTCCTGACACTCACTGTACCCTACCTGCGCTCTCTTCTTCACCTCTTTTGTGCATTTTCCATTACTTTGGATGGTTGACCTCAGGTATTTAAATGTGGTATAATATAAATCTGTTCTAGGTAGGACAAGTATCATCTATATTAAGTTTGGCTCCACTTGGACCATTTATGTGTGAATTATTGAGAACTTCCTGTCCATTAGCGGTAGGGTGCACTGTAGCATTGTGTAACTGTTGATTATAGAAAGGTTCAGTGTTGGTTAACCATGCACTACACAAAATTTGGTTGAATTTGGACAAAGTATTTCAGAGTTATAAGGCTTTGTTTTTTCTGCTAGGGGGCACTATAGCTATGTGTCATCATTCATTATATAAAGGTTCAATGCAGGCTACCGATCCACCACACAAAATTTGGTTGAATTTGGACAAAGTCCCTCACTTATCGCGGTTAATGGGTTCCAGAACCGACCGCGAAAAGTGAAAAACCGCGAAGTAGCGTCACCCCTAATGACGTCACCCATAAATAATACGTACGTTCATTCTCTCACTCTCTCTCTCATATGATACGTGTGTGTGTGTGTGTACGTGTACATACATACGTAGATGTAAATAAAGTGTACATAAATATGTTTTTAGAACTCTTTTATTCTTATAACAAGATACGTAACTCAAGATGAAGATGATTTACTGCACAGCTTAATGAGAGCTTTACTGCTCCTCAGGTGACGCCTCATTGTCAGGTGCTAGAGGCGCAGGATCATCGAGGGCAGCTTCCGATAGAGCTGGAGAAGCTGCAGGAGGCGGCGTAGTGGCTCGACGGGAAGACTGTTTCGCACAAAATGGCACAAGAGAACAGCAAAAAGTTCCATGCGGCGAGACTAAGCAACACGAGCGATAAAGAGCAATGAATGCGGTCTTCCTTCGCTTCATGGGCGCTCGGCAGGGAGAGGAGGTGGGTGAAACGTCTCGGCCAATCAGCTTGCGGGGTGAAACGTCTCGGCCAATCAGCTTGCGAGATTTCCGAGCCGAGCCAACACGAGAACAGCGAACAGAGAGGTGGATTTTTTGAGTTGTGCGGCTCTCCGTGTTGATACCTGATGGTCTAATGTAGTCTCCCTGCCTTCTGCTAGCGCCCGCCCATTATTTCTCAATTTTGAATTTTTGATGAATATTTTTGAAAAATCCGCGATGCACTGAGGGCGCGAAAGGTGAAGCGCGAAGTAGCGAGGGATCACTGTATACAAAAAAAAGAGAGAAATCAGGAACGGGGCAAACACTTTTTCACACCACTGTAAATTCTGATGGATTTCAGCTGGCTTCTTGGCTTTCTATGCCTTTTTGCACCTCTTTTTCCTCGTGTTCAATACTTATTCCATGTGTCATTCCACTTTATTAAATATAACTTGTTTTGTGAACACAGTTGCCTTGATTTCTTTGTATGTATGGATTACTTGGGTTGTTACGGATATCTGGTGAAAATCTCAGGTCAATGGCTCTATAAGAAATATGTTTAATGGGAAAAATGTTGACGTGTTCAATACTTATTTTCACCGCTGTATATAAACTAAAGAGAATGACACCTAACACAGAGACCTGTGGATCTCCATGACTAAGCCTTGAATTTGAATAAAACTCGTTTCTGACATGAACAAACTGGAACCTATCAGATAAATATGATTCACACCACTGCAAAGAATGTTAAATTTTGCAGAAAAGCAGCTACTCAGAAGACAGACAATGCCAGCAACAGTTACTGGGAAAGCAAAAGAATGTTGAGGTTTTATTGTGAAATTTTGCACCAACACTTTCAAGACTTAAAAGACATAAAGTCTATACCTACTCAGGAGGGTTACTGGAGTGGTGGCCTAGTTGATAGAGCATCCGCCCCACAACCGGGAGGTTGGGGGTTCACAGTCCCAGCTGGGTCATACCAAAGACCATATAAAAATGGTACTTCCTGCCTTCTAGCTTGGTGCTCAGCATAATAGAATAGGAGAAGTTGTTTGTGGCGGCGTCTTGCATGGCAGCCACCCCTCTGATTCTTGATGTGATTAACATTGTAGACAGGAGAAACGTAATTTCGTTCTACTGTGCATGATGGACTGAATGACAATAGATATGGCCTCTTCTTTGTGTGTGTTTTCTCTATGTAGTCACAGCTGGAGTGTACAACTAATTTCCTACTTGGAGACAAGAGCTAATCTGTCCAAAAATTCCCAATTCATATATAAAACACAGCAATAATTTAAAAAGGCTCTGCTGGCCAGATGCCAGCTGGTCATTATTACCATGAAGTTATCCCAATGGCTGAGTGTTTTCTATAGTCATAGCAGCACAACAGCAGCTCAGTGGAGCAACAACAACCCCAGTCAGTCCATCCTCATTAGCCTCCAGTCTAAATAGCTCTTAAACGTGATGACGGAGGTTAATAATGGCATTCAGTCCTCTCTTTTGTTGTTTACACACTTCTTAGCGAAGGTCAATGTATTGACCCATCTGTATATGGAGCAAGCATGACAAAATGTTGACATATAATCTGTGTGGCCTTGATGTTCCATTAAATGATCGATTCAGCTAGTTTGGGGGCTGGGATGGAGGTCGCTCGGGGACTATGAAAAGGTCAGTAACTGTTAGTTCATTGGAGGAGTGATTAATAAATCAATAAAAGCAGGAGAGCAGTCCATTGAATCAAACAGTTCCACAGACTCCTCTTCAAAGAGCTGAATGAGAAGACAGTGTTTTCAGCAATGCTCTACCAAGAAATTTTCCTCTCTCTGCCTCGTCGTTTTCACAGAACGTATTCATTTATTGCATATCAGTTTCTGTGAGGGGCAGAAGTTTCTGGTGCTATCACAGAATCACATTCTTTAAAGGCCTTTCTGCATTTATTCTGTTGATGCCTATAATGATTTTCAAACCTTTGATTTCACGCACATCATGACAGAATTTGCACTCACCTTATAATTTTCTCTCACTGTGGCCCAGTATACACATATTGTGAGGGACACCAGTTTCCTAGGAAGAATAACACAAATATTTAAGTAGTTACACAGACAAATGAGGAAGATGACACCTGCTTTGTGTATCAAGACAGTCTGTGTGCTGAAAATTACCCTGTACTTACAGGATTTGGGGCTGTGCTTTACAGGTATTTTGCCCGGAACCCCGTAAGTACCTGGTTATTTTGGGGGTAATAACTAATGTGCAAAAGACCTGTATACAAAACAGGAACAGATGGAAAACAAAACACAAGACTAAAGTTAGGGACAAGGAGATAACTACAGAGACAAACTACAAAAGCACTCAGAGAGCACATACCTCCACCAAGGCTCTTTCAGTCCCTCATGGATCACTTCCAAAATGTAATGAGTTTGTGTGTAGGCCAAGAGCAACTTCTGGTAAAAATTTCAAAGTCTGTCCAGTAGTTTTGGAGTATTCTTGCTAAGATACTGTGAGAAGATATGAGCCTTGGCAGAGGTATGTATTCTCAGATCATCACCAAAATGTAACGGGTTCCTCTGTAGCCCAAGGACCACCTCTGGTGAAAATTTCATCTAAATCCATCCAGTAGTTTTTATATAATCCCGCTGCACAAATACAAACAAGGCCCTTGTTGGGGGGTATGCACTCTTAGATCATCACTTAAATGTAATGGGTTCATCCTTAGGCCAAGGGCCACCTTTGGTGAATATTTAATCAAAAAACGTAGAGTACTTTTTGTGTAATTCTGCTGCACAAATACAAACAAAAAAGGCCCTTGGCGGATGTATACATTCTCAGATCATCACCAAAATCTAATGGGTTCGTCCTTGGTCCAAGGGATATCTATGGTAAAAATTTAATCGTCATCTGTCCTTTATTTTTTGTGTAATCCTGCTGAAAGACAAACAAACAAACAAGTACCTTGGTAGAGGTATGCAGAATCAGAATCAGAATCAGAATCAGAATCAGATTTATTGCCATTGTTCATGTAGTACACAAACTAGGAATTTGTCTCGGTGCAATGCTGCAACATTAAACATGATAAAAATAAAAGATAGAAATAAAAAACTATACATGCAATAAAATGTAGAGTATGAATGAATAATACTAGACAAAGCAATTATTAAATATATTAGCGAGCAGCAGATATTGTGGAGTACCCCATAGTGCAGTCGGTAATGCAAAAAGAAAACAGTGATGATTGACGTGAGTCTGGTTGAGCTGCTGTACATAGTGCACGAGAGTCTAATAAGTCACTTAGTGTTCAGCAGTCTGATGGCAGAGGGGAAGAAGCTGTTCATGTGATGGGAGGTTTTAGTCTGAATGGACCGAAGTCTTCTACCTGAGGGGAGGGGGGGAAACAGTACGTGACCAGGGTGTGAAGGATCGGCTATGATCCGGCCTGCACGCCTCCGGGTCCTGGAGATGTACAGATCCTGGAGGGATGGGAGCTTGCAGCCGATCACCTTCTCAGCAGCGCGCACGACGCGCTGCAGCCTTAGTCTGCCCCTGGCAGTGGCTCCTGTGTACCACATGGTTATGGAGGTGGTGAGGATGGACTCGATGATGGCCGTGTAGAACTGCACCAACATCTTGGTGGGTAGCTTGAGCTTCCTCAGCTGCCGCAGGAAGAACATCCTCTGCTGGGCCTTTTTGATGAGGGAGCTGATGGTCGGCTCCCACTTGAGGTCCCGGGTGATGGTGGTGCCCAGGAAGCAGAAGGAATCTGCAGTGGTGATGGGAGAGCCTGTGAGGGTGAGGGGGGGCAGAGGGGTTGTGACTTTCCTGAAGTCCACGATCATCTCCACTGTCTTCAGAGCGTTCAGCTGCAGGTTGTTGTGGCTGCACCAGGACGCCAGCTGGGCCACCTCTTTCCTGTAGACGGACTTGTCGCCGTTGGAGATGAGCCCGATGAGGGTGGTGTCGTCCGCAAACTTGATCAGCTTGGCAGACTGGTGGCTGGAGGTGCAGGAGTTGGTATAAAGGGAGAAGAGTAGGGGGGAAGTACACAGCCCTGGGGTGATCCGGTGCTGATGCTAACAGAGTCAGAGACGGTCTTTCCCAGCCGCACATGCTGCCTCCGGTCCGTCAGGAAGTCGGTGATCCACCTGCAGAGGGAGTCAGGCACGTTGAGCAGGGACAGCTTGTCCCGGAGCAGGGCGGGGCGGATGGTGTTGAATGCAGAGCTGAAGTCCACAAACAGGATCCTGGCGTAGGTTCCCGGGGAGTCCAGGTGCTGCAGGATGGAGTGGAGGGCCAGGTTGACTGCGTCATCCACAGACCTGTTGGCTCGGTAGGCAAACTGCAGCAGGTCCAGGAGGGGAGTGGTGATGGACTTGAGGTGGGGCAGGACCAGACGCTCAAAGGACTTCATGACTACAGAGGTGAGCGCTACAGGTCTGTAGTCGTTAAGTCCAGTGATCCGTGACTTCTTGGGGACAGGGATGATGGTGGAGGTTTTGAGGCAGGTCGGCACGTGGCATAACTTCAGGGAGGTGTTAAAAATGTCTGTGAAGACAGGAGTCAGCTCATCCACACAGTGTCTCAGGGTGGAGGGAGACACGCCGTCCGGACCGGGGGCCTTGCGCGGGTTCAGTCTGGAGAACTGTCTGTGCACGTCCTGCTCACTGATGACAAGGGCAGGGGGGGAGGAGGGGGGGACCGCCTTTGATGAAGTGGGGACCGTGAAGGCAGTGGCACTGGGGGGAGGGGGGGGAGATGGACACAGCTGACGAGGTGTCAAAACGGGCATAATGTTGGGACAGTCTTTGACAAAGGGCTTTATCATCCTGACCTTTAGAAGCCTGAGGCCGATAGTTGGTGATTTGCCTCAGTCCTCTCCACACAGAAGCAGAGTCGTTAGCAGTGAACTGCTGCTGGAGTCTCTCAGAATACACAGATTTAGCTCTCCTCAGCTCTCTGTTAAACCGATATTTGACCTCCCTGTAGCAGTCCCTGTCTCCACTTTTCAACGCTGCTTCCTTCTCCTTCCTGATCTGTCTGAGCTTAGCAGTGAGCCAGGGCTTGTCATTGGAGTAACTGTGCACTCTCATGTCATGACCAAAATCTAATGGGTTCATCCTAAGGCCAAGGGCCACCTTTGGTGAAAATTTCATCCAAATCCATCCAGCAGTTTCGCAGTATTCTTGCTAACACACTGTGAGAAGATAAGGGTCTTGGCAGAGGTATGCGTCATCATCAAAACTAGTGCATTCCCATAGAATGCAAATATTCCTGTCTGAAACAGGTATCCCAATTAGGCTTTATATGCCCAAATGAAGGCTGTGTCTGAAAGTGGAATACAAAGAGGTGTAGGCAATCACATGTTAGACTTTGACAAATATAAAAGGGAGTAAATGGCACTAAGATTTATTTGATTGTGTTGTAGAGGGTGTAAGGGAAGGATGTGAAGGTGAGGCACGAGGGTAGGTCGACACAGGTTCTTTATTGACCCTGTAACATAAATACAGCCAGTGGACCCCACAGTTGCCTGCTGGGGCCGGGTGTCTGGTAGGAGAGTTTTCTCCACTCTGCATTCTGCTTAAATAGCCCCAGTGGTCTGCACAAAGAGCTGGGCTAGTGGGCTAGTGCATTATGCTCGTGTGTGACACATTAACATAACACGTGCTACCTTCCTGATCATACATCCACCCCCCTGCCCTCATTGTCTGTCTAGTTACTCCTTGGGGGGCTACCCCTTCAGTCCATTGTTCTGCCCCTCTTCCTGCTTCTGGGTGTGAGGGTGTGAATGTCCACCTGCTGTGTCTAGTGTCACCACAGCCCCTCCCCCCGAACGCCCAGAAAGGGCTGTGACCCCCGCTGTCATTTGGACTCAAGTCGACACCAGAGGAGGCTGCAGCGGGGGGTTGCCGCTCTGGTCGAACTGTCTGCTGATGAGGAGTGTCGGAGGGCATGTAAGTCTGTGTAGGGAAAGGGGGAGGGGTGAAAAACACTGTCTGCTCTGCTCCAAGTTCCAAAACATGATGGTCATTGTTTGTGGACGCACGGGGTCCAGTGCGCGTCGTGCTTAATGGAACAAACCGGCGATCGGCCGGCTTTAGGGAGTGAGGTGCGGGAAGAACGATGTGGAGGAGGAGGGGGAGGTGGATGGGAATAAGTGAGTGCCGGCCTGGGACGTCAAAAGTGTCTGGGCTGCGCAAAAATTGCGTGTGGATCCGCCATGGTTAGAGACTTTCCCAGTAAACCTGGCGGTGATCCGCAGCAGGCTGTGAAAAAAATTAAGTCTCTGACTCCTCTTGCGGCTCAGTCCTGCGAGGATGTGGGGAAGGCAAACGGCCAAATTCCCTGAGGATGTGTAGCGGCTGTAAAAAAAACAAAACAAACTGAAGCTGTGTGAGGGACTTGGCGGTTTGGCTTTAGGTGTGGAAGCAGCCCTAACATCATCGGGGAAAGGAATCGGGTAAATTCCTGTTGTTCACCGTGGCTGAGAAACCCATAAAAAGTCCCGTGTGCGGGCTGCATGTCTGCTTCAGGTGCGTGAGCAGCCTTAAAGGTTCTGATGATGGCGATCGGCCGTGTTTCTTGGGCATGTGCAGCGGTGGAGGACGATGTATAAGTCTGTGGAGCTGGTTTGTCCCTGGTGCGTGGCGCACCTGGCACAGTGACCACATAGCTGGAAGTTGCGCTGTCCTCATAATCCTGCGGTGTGTGCATGGGGCTTCTGTGTGCAGAAAGTCCGCTGTCGGGAGGTGAGTCAGGTTCGGGGAGCTTGATGGAAATCAACGCAGATGGCGCCGATGATCTTTTCTGTTCAGGCTGTTTCTGTGCGTTGCTCGTGTCACTGATCCTTGTGCGTCTCGGTCCCAGCGCCGCGCTCTCCGTCTGGCCCTGGAGGTCGCCATCATGGAGAGAGGATAAGGCGCGTGCGCTCCAGTGTGGATGTGAAGGATATAGGCGATCCCCGGTCTCTGGAATCCACAGCGCGGTGAAAGGGAGCAGACAATCATCCCACGTCAGGTCACCATGTGGTGTGCGGCGTAAGGGAGAGACAGTTCATCTCCGTCAGGCCACCAATGTGGAGAAAAAGGAATCCACAGCATGGCGAAAGGGAGAGATAGTCCATTTCATGTCAGGTCACCAATGTAGAGGGTGTAAGGGAAGGATGTGGAGGCGAGGCACGAGCGTAGGTCGACACAGGTTCTTTATTGACCCTCTAACATAAATACAGACGGTGGACCCCAGCGTTGCCAGCTGGGGCTGTGTGTCTGGTAGGAGAGTTTTCTCCACTCTCTCTGCATTCTGCTTAAATAGCCCCAATGGTCTGCACAAAGAGCTGGGCTAGTGCATTATGCTTGTGTGTGACACATTAACATAACACTTGCTACCTTCCTGACCATACATTCACCCCCTGCCCTCATTGCCTGTCTAGTTACTCCTTGGGAGGCTACCCCCTTCAGTCCAGTGTTCTGCCCCTCTTCCTGCTTCTGGGTGTGAGAGGAATGTCCACCCGCTGTGTCTAGTGTCATCACAGTGTGAATATTCATTACAGAATACCTAAATATTGAAAATGAATGGGACATCCAATATAAGCAGTTTTTTCAGATCCTTTATTTGTTTGTCAGATCACTTATTTGTCTGATCTTTTATCACTTATATTCAAGATAATAGTGTATCTTGCACTTTGGGGAATGGGAGATGTTCAGTCATCATAATTATTTTAGTTTCACTGTTCAGTGATGGAGTTCAGCGTAATGTTGAATTTCTTCTGTGTATCGTCAAAAAACTCATGCAGCACTATAACAGGACACGTTTACAAATATCTGAGACCCATTGGCTGCTGCTTTACTTGTGTGCCTGCAGAGGACTGTGATCCACTGGTTCAGCTGCTGCTTCCCCTCCTCCAAACATAATACCTGGCATTCACGCCACAGAGTTCAATCTTTGTCTCATCAGACCAGAGAATTTTGTTTGTCATGGTCTGAGAGTCCTCAGGTGCCTTTTGACAAACTCCAGGTGGGCTGCCATGTGCCTTTTATTAAGAAGTGGCTTCCGTCTGGCCACTCTACCATACAGGCCTGATTGATGGATTGCTGCAGAGATGATTGTCCTTCTGGAAGGTTCCTCTCTTTCCACAGAGGAATGCTGGAGCTCTGAGAGAGTGACCATTGGGTTCTTGGCCACCTCCCTGACTAAGGCCCTTCTCCCCCGATCGCTCAGTTTAGACGGACGGCCAGCTCTAGGAAGAATCCCAGTGGTTCCGAACTTCTTCCATTTATGGATGATGGAGGCCACTGTGCTCATTGGGACCTTCAAAGCAGCAGAAATGTTTCTGTACCCTTCCCCAGATTTGTGCCTCAAGACAATCCTGTCTCGGAGGTCTACAGACAGTTCCTTTAACGTCATGCTTGGTTTGTGCTCTGACATGCACTGTCAACTGTGGGACCTTATATAGACAGGTGTGTGCCTTTCCAAATCATGTCCAGTCAACTGAATTTACCACAGGTGGACTCCAATTAAGCTGTAGAAACATCTCAAGGATGATCAGTGGAAACAGGATGCACCTGAGCTCAGTTTTGAGCTTCATGGCAAAGGCTGTGAATACTTATGTACATGTGATTTCTTATTTTTTTATTTTTAATAAATTTGCTTTTTTCACATTGTCATTATGGGGTATTGAATGTAGAATTTTGAAGAAAAAATGAATTTAATCCATTTTGGAATAAGGCTGTAACATAATGAAATGCTGAAAAAATGAAACACTGTGGAGGAATTGGATCAGGCGGGATGTGACGAGCTGAAAGGTTGCAAAGTTTTATTACCTCCAACATAATGAGACACATTTTGTAGCTCTGTGCGCTACTGTGCTCTACTGTGCTGCTGAGACATGTCACACAAGCTGTTTTATACAGTGATACAGAAAGAGAGAATGCATGGCACATTAGCATATCAGTCAATACACATGATTAGCATGACCAACTGGCGCCCGGATGTCCGCTTCCTCATCCTGGGGATGTATACACAACAGTCCATTATTCTGACTGCCCCCTAGGGGCTCTCTGTATGTAAATTGCCCTCTGTATGCAACTTGTCCTCTGCTTCCTCCAGACCTGCTGAGTGTGAGGAATGTCCTTGCAGAGTGTGGTGGGTCACCACAGGGCTCCCCCCCCAGAACACTCAGAAGGGTCTGTGACCCCCCTCCCCCCCGATCGTTTGGGCTCCAGCTCCGGTAGAACTGTCCTGCTGTAGAGGAGTGTCGGAGGGCATGTCAGTCCGTGGGGGGAATGGGGGAGGGGTGGAAAAGACAGTGTGCTCCGCTCCGGGTTCCAGCACGTTGAACAGCCATGGATCATGGGCGCACGGGGCCGGTGCTTGTCGTATGTAATGGAACAAAACGGTGATCGGCCGGGTTTAGGGAGTGAGGTGCGAGAAAAGCACTGTGGAGAAGGAGGGGGAGGGGATGGGAGTAAGTGAGTGCCAGCACGGGACGTCAAAGGTGTCTGGGCCGCGCAAAAATTGCGTGTGGATCTGCGATGGTGAGGGACTTTCCTGGTAAACCTGGCGGTGATCCGCAGCGGCTGTGAAAAAAATTAAGTCTATGACTCCTCTCGCAGCTCGGTCCTGCGAGGATGTGGGGAAGGCGAACGACCAAGTTTCCCGAGGATGTGTAGCGGCTGTGAAACAACTGCAGCTGTGTGAGGGACTTGGCGGTGTAGCTTTAGGGGTGGATGCAACCCTAAAGCCCTCGGGGACAGCAATCGGCTAGACTCCCGTTGTGTGCCGTGGCTGAGAAACCCATACAAAGTCCTGTGTGCGGGCTGCACATCTGCTTCAGGTGCATGAGCAGCCCTGAAGGTTCCGAGGATGGCGATTGGCCGTGATTCTCGGGCATGTGCAGCGGTGGAGGACGCTGTGTCAGTCTGTGGAGCCGGTTTGTCCCTGTGCATGGCACGCGCTTGGCGCAGTGACCACATAGCTGGCAGTTGCGCTGTCCTCGTAATCCTGCAGTGTGTGTGCAGGGCTTCTGTGCGCGGGAGGCCCGCTGTCGTGAGGTGAGTCAGGGTCGGGGAGCTTGTTGGAAATCCATGCAGACGGCGCCGATGATTTTCCCCGTTCAGGCTGCTTCCTTCGGTTTGCTCGTGTCGCCGTTCATGGTGTGTGTCGGTCCCAGCGCTGCCGCTGATCCTCGTGGGTGTGGATGAAGAGGTTGCAGGTGTTCGCTGGTCCTCTGGAGTCCACAGCACGGTGAGAGGGAGCAGACGGTCATTCTCTCTTGTCAGGTCACCAGTGTGGAGGGGAAAAGATCAGGCGAGGGGCGCACCATGACACGTCTGGGGTCACCAGTGTGGAGGAATTGGATCAGGCGTGATGCGACGAGCTGGAAGGTTGCAAAGTTTTATTACCTCCAACATGATGAGACACACTTTGTAGCTCTATGCGCTACTGTGTTCTACTGTGCTGCTGAGACATGTCACACAAGCTGTTTTATACAGTGATACAGAAAGAGAGAATGCATGGCACATTAGCGTATCAGTCAATACACATGATTAGCATGACCAACTGGCGCCCGGATGTCTGCTCCCTCATCCTGGGGATGTATACACAACAGTCCATTATTCTGATTGCCCCCAGGGGCTCTCTGTATGTGAATTGTCATCTGTATGGAAATTGTCCTCTGCTTCCTCCAGACCTGCTGAGTGTGAGGAATGTCCTTGCAGAGTGTGGTGGGTCACCACAACACTGTGAACACTTTCCAGATGCACTGTTGCATGCTATTGTGGTGCATGTGTAGAATGTTAGACTCTAGGGCTGAAGGTTGTGAGTTCAAGTCTTTCTTTAGCATGATTTTTGCAGTGTCATGAGTATTACGTTTTTGCTGTCTGCTTCAACTATGGACCTTGAGTTAATGGTGAAAAAGACCCATGGCCATTTTTAACAGTAGGAAATATTTATAAACATACACACACCCAAAACTACAGACACATTCCAGCACACACAATAATGAGAAGCTGAGATTGTGTGCTACACAATATCATGCACAAGCATGTTCACTCTGTGGATCTTTTTCAGTGTGTGTGTGTCTATTTATATATATTTCCTGCTGTTAGAAATTAATCAGCTGCATCCTCTGTGCCCTGAGACAGCATTCTCAAAAACTGGTGAAATAATAATAAAAAACGCCTTAGTCCAAAGACTGTTGAAAAGTTATTATTTCTGAATAAAAGTGGATTAGTAACACAAACACTCTAACTGTAACAGGAACACAAGAACATTCACTGTAGTCACCCCAGCTTTATTATTTCTTTTTCCCGTTTTGATCATTGATATTTCTTAAAGGACAGTACATTTATTGAAAAGAAAAAAAATTCCACACCAAACCATAATTCCCTTGTAAAAATCTGCATGTTGTGTACTTTTTGTCCAGTAGATGGCTTAGGAGAGCAAATGAAGTTTCACATGAGACTTTGTCCATATCAACCAATTTGATGAAAAGCTTTAAGGCTTCAAGAAAGCCTCATCTGGCCATCACTAGCCAGGAGACAGGAGAACATCCAGGAGCCTGGAGCAGAACAACATTACTGTAGCATCATCGTCCTCCTCAAAACCAAGACAAGATCACTTCTCTCCAGTTTACAGGAATTTCAATTTATTCATTACACAGGAATATCACCTTTCTGCCTTCTCAGGAATATCACTGGCTTTTTGCTGACTCATGCAGGCTTCTTCCAGACCTGACCAAAGATGCTTGCTTTCCCAGGACCCCAATGTAAACAACTGCCGCTTGCAGAGATTGTAAGGATCAGAGTTTGCTTTTAAAGGCTCAAAGGAACATAAAATTCAGGAGACCAGACCTCTCAACATGAACACTGCATTTGATAACGTACCTTTTCACAGAAAACCAATGTTTTTAAAAGAGTCATAAACCACTTAATCTGACGGTTTTATAGCCTATGCTGTCCAGGCCTTCGCCAGATACTAAGGAAATCATCTACAGCTCAACAGTACCTCCTAGCGGATACCTACGGAATGTGTTTTCAGTACGTAGGATGACTTTTAATTTGTTCTAAATATTAAGTTTCTTTCAGCTTATCCTGGATCCTAAGGACACTGAAAATCATCCCCCTTATCACCAACCATGGTTTGCTAACTAACTAACTAACTAACCTGCACTTATATAGCGCTTTTCTAGTCACAAAGACCACTCAAAGCGCTTTCATTAATACTAACCCTCTATTCTAAGGGCCTATAGGAAACAGATATCTAGGGACAATTTAGAACAGCCAATTAACCTAACATACATGTTTTTGGCATGTGGGAGGAAACCGGAGAAATCCCGGAGTAAACCCACGCAACACGGGGAGAACATGCAAACTCCACACAGATCACTGTTGGTCGGGGGCTGGGATCGAACCCACGATCCCCACAATCCCCCGGCCAAGGGTAAACTGTGCTGCCGCAGTGCTAACCACTGCGCCACCGTGCAGCCCGGTTTGCTGCATGTTCTGCTGTTCTAATCTTGATCTAAATGTGAATGCATGTATTATAATTATGTATAAGAAATGTTATATTCATGAGTGTTATTGGAGTAATGGTATAAATGCATGATCACCATATATTAGCCAAGTCATTTAATTTAGTTAGATTTTATATTGAGCATTTATCTTATAAGAACTGACTGTTGATTTTTCCCTCTGAAAATTCATGGGATGGTGTCTCCATTTGGTTGGCTGCTCTCAAACAAAGAAATGTTTTCACATTGGATAACAGCCATTTCAAACTGATTCTGAAAGAGTAGATTGGTCGTTTGACGACTGACCTCATCAGTTTTACGACCCGGCGAGGTAACTTTAAAAGACAGAAGTTAGATTTGAGTACAGAGGAAAAACAGGGTTAACAGTTGAGTCACAGCACAGTTAAGAGTTTAAAAAAAGTCAGAGATCAGACAACAGGCAGGAAGATTAGCTAGAAATAGAATTAAGAATTAGAAACACAGAAAGAAGAAAGAGATTTTGAGAAAGATTAGAACTAAATTCAGATTAAAGAAGCAGAATAGTAATCTAGACCTCAGAAGAAGATCTTATTCCACCGTTTCAAGGCCCTGTGAAGTTTTATTTTATTCTGTGTGTTTGTCAAATCTTTTCTTATATTCTGGAAACTGAGGAGAAACCATTTTTCTTTAGAGCTTGTCCCTTTTTAGAGAATCAAATTCTCAAACTTTTTCCTTCACCTCAGAAGCCATTCTTATCCTAGTAAATGTTTTTCTAACACTTTTTTTTAATGACTTTTCACGCCATTAAAGTGGACCTTTAATTTGCCTAGTTTAAAGTGAAGAGGCTGAGAAGATTTTCCTTCAGTTTCTTTGGTCTATCCTGCTACAAGAGACCCCAAATTTGGATTCTTTTCCAAAGGACTTTTCACGCCGCTCTGTGACAGACCACCCACTGCTGCCATTGTCTGGAGAGCCCCCAGCTGAGTTATCACCTCCAAGGCTGTGAGGAGGCATCTTGCAGCAGCTTCCTCCGACGTCCTAACTTCAAAACCCAGCGGTACCGACCCGCGGAACTTGGACCAACGGCCGTGTGTGAATGAGACTCTTATTTCTCCTATTTCCTGGGTTAAAACGTGATGTCCTAACAATTAAATTACAATTGAATATGGCCCGTATTTCAGGGCTCAATTAGTCTCTCAGCCGCAGGATACAGCTGTAAACTGAAGCAAAAACTCTTAGTCATTTTAAGTAACTGCCCTTAAATTTTGTAGATTAATTCAGGAGTCATTTTTAGATAATTAGCTTATGAATTTTCCCCATAAAATTGCGATGTTTTGTTAAAACATTCCAGCCTCACTTACCGTTGAAACATAAGTATAGTTTCTCCTTGGTTCTACAGAGGTGTAAAGCTGGATTTTATGTTCAGGAACCCAATATCAGTTGATGTGATATTTTACGCTGTCATCATCTGAATCTGTTTATTCATCATTTGAACGCCATGCCATGTAACCTGAATGATTTTAATAAAGAGTGAATGAGAGCAGTTGAAGCGTTTTCCTTTCGCATATACAGGTTTCCTAATCACGGCAGGACAAAAACTCACTGAAACTTTGAGACTGATTCATTAAGTAATTTAAGGTACAAAATTAATTAAAATTAAAGTTAATCTTATTGTCCGTTAGGACTGGTGCCCCTTTTACGAGTGCTTTTATTTAATTTAGCGGGTGTAGAAGTGATGGTTCAACTCCGCCCCCTTTCACACCCACTATTAAATAAAATAAATAATTCCTGTACCTTATGACAAATAATTTTATAGGCTCTTCATCCTACATTATTAATGGTGCCCCGTGTGAGGCCTCTGTAATTGGGAAACGTATATGCAAAAGGAAAATTCATTGAAATCATAATTTGTTCCTGCAAATATTGATCCACTATTTGGCGAGTCTGTGTGTTTGTTTGAGACTGAGGCCTGCATCTCTCCTCCTGCCTGTGTGTATCTGCTGTGTTTGTTTACCTAACCCCCGCTGGTGGCTGATAGCTGCAAAGGGGGGGTGAGTGATTCGCCCACTAAAAAGTCAACAGTTTTTGATGCATGCAAAGAAGTTTAAACAGTATTATTATATGCTGGATTAAGAAACAAAGGCCTAGAGCGACAGAAACGCGAAGAAAACCGTCCTGTCTCTCGCCAGTTTAACCTTTCGGCGATTATCCCGAAAGGAGTAATTAAACTGGCCAGTTCTGTAATTTAATTACCCAAGCGTGGTGACGTCAGATTAAGCTGGACGCGGTTTGATCTGGTCACTGAATAAACCGCTGGGGAAAGTAGCGCTAAGCTATACCCGAAATTAAAGGGGTTACATTATTTGTGAAAGTTGGAGATTAAACTCTCATTTTGGAAAGCAAGGCGTGGCGTTGTCGCTGAGACTCGCGCCCGCGTCGTGTCACGTGAACACGCACAGTCGCGCGCGTGACCGAAAGGCGTGCACGAAAAACTGCGCATGAGCAGAGTAAGCGTGCAGACGCCATCTTGAAGGCGCTAAGAGGGAGTCACCCTAGCCGCCATTTTGAGTGATACCGATAGACCCGCCCAGAGCGACGTCACCAGTGTCTCCTCCCCCTGGGAGGGCAGAGACAACTGCCTCCATCGTGTGGTCAACTATAGGAGTTGCATTTCTTGCATGAATGCACACTCGGATTAAAGCAGAGCAAATCTATTAAGCTGATTTATAATCAAACAGAGCTTCCAAATTGACTTTAAATCAATCCGAATTATCCGGAACAATCTAAATTTAAACCCAATTCAAAGTTTTATCCCAAGAACCAAAAGGAAAAGGAAACTTGTGTGTTTGAAGTTTGTTCTCATTGGTGGAAGAGCTTTTGACTGCATACATACACACTGAAAGAACATAGAAGCATAGACTTTGTATTTACTCACATATGTTAACCACATATTTTAATCTTTTTAGTTAAAAGCATATATTCACACATCTTATGCTAAAAGTCTGCAAACTTTTGAAGCTATATATATGTGTTTTGTTTTAAAGATCACTTTGTGCAATTTCTTTCACAGGAAGCCATTCAACTTAGGGACTCAAATAAATGACAATGTTCATTTAAACTCAAGTTAATGTTACTCCTGTGCATGTTGGTAAAGAATTTAGTGATTTACTAAATATTTAACCAAAATTCCCCAAAATTAGGAAACCACATCCAGCAATTAACACTTGAAAGCTTTAGCTTATTTACAGTCAGTGTTGCTTTTGATTCATATTTCCTCCCCAGGAGAAGGAAAACATTTAAACAACTCACTATTTCTCACCAGGATTTGAAATAAGTCAAAAGGTGAAAACTTTGACTAGTCTGTAAAACATTTTAATTTTTCTCCTCTTTTAAATAATCATTAACTTTAATCCTAAGGAAGCCTTAGTGACAATACGCAAAGACAATTCATTTGTTTCCTAACTTGTAAATATTAAAACATTGAAAGGCTTTAAATGAAGATAAGCTTTAACAAATAGAACAAAGCCAGTTCTAACTTTAAAACAAAGTGAAGACTTATACTGTAACCCTAAAGCCTTAAAGCATTTAACCTTTTCTATTTTTGCTGCTTTCTTTTTCTTTTGTAAATAAAATCTTTACTTTCAAGTGAGATTCAACAAAAAATTCACAACCTAGTTGAGGACTATTCCAAAACTACACTTTGATAACTGAACTGAAAGAAGTCAATCAACACAACAAATTTTTTTTGCTTTTGTCTTGTGAAATACAAATCAAAATACAGTGTCAACAAATAAACTAACACCTATTCCACATTTCTAAAGAATTCCAAAATATTTGCTTTCCTTCTTACAAGCCTGGAAGTTGAAACAAACTCCAAAAAGAAGCTTGTAATTACCCTCACTGTAAAACGACACTCAAGGTTAACTCTTGACTCACAACTTTAGCTATAATCAACGAATTGATTTCAAGCTAAGCGTTACACAAACGGTCAAACATGTCGAATCCACTTGACGAATTAAATGACCTTCAAGCAATATTGGAAGAGTTGGCTTCCGACCTTATACCCGGTTTCTCCAAACAAGTTCGGTATACTCTACCAAAAGATTTGAAGCAAATCACGGAAAAACTTTCGGATGAATGCGAAGCTAACCCACCGAAAGCAAAGGAAATCCCCGGTGTGTTAGGAAAGTTTGCACTAGCATTAGTTGCAAGGCTAAAACAAGCCGAAACCCAAGTACTCTACGCTGAAAAGGAACTGGTGAAACGACAAACAACCATCCTTTCTCTTCAGGAAGAGAACAAATCCCTTGTGAAAAAGCAGGAACAAGCTCGCATAGAGAAAGAAGACACCCAAGCTACGCTCGATCAGACGTTGCTAGATCTGGAACAAGCAGAGGAAGAAAAGCAACGACTAGAAGACAACAATACCTCACTTCAGCAAGAAAACGAGGAATTGAGAACCGCCCTGCTTTACAAAGAGAATCAACTCAAGGAAGTTGAAGGTCAATTGGACAAAACAAGCTCCAATTATGGGAAATGCAAACTGCTCCTACAAGAAGCACAACAAGGTCTTCAGGACGTCCAAGAAGAGCTGGAAGACCACCGCAAACAAAGGGATCTGAGATCAGAATCCATGAACAGGCCGGTTCCCTCGACAAAGGGGGGCATCCCCTCATGGGATGGGGACTCCCCCGGCTCACACTCACCTGACCCGTTCAGACCCGAACGGCAACGTGAAAGACGTGGGCAAATTCCATCCGATGGAGATCTCAATAAGATCGCTCGCCACGTCACGAAATTTGACCCCTCAACCAGTGGGTCACCTGATACCAGGGCTTATTTGCAAGACATCGACTACTACTTGCGTAAATACCCTGATGCTACTATTGACGACCGCATTTATTTGATCAAGTTGACATCCAACAAGTCGGTATCAAAATTTATAGATCGGCAACCATTTGACATCAAGATGAACCGCCGAAAGCTCTATGAAGCCATCGAAAGAGAGTTTTCCGACGACTGCTTACAGTCAGGGCTAGCAACAGCCCTAGCTGTGAAACAGGGTCGCTTAGAGCCTCCACAGGCATACTACCAGCGACTCCTGCGCGCATATTTTGGATCTCAAAACACGCCTGAGATGGAAGAAGACCACAATTTCAAGGCTCTTTTCATTCAGAATCTCCATCCCACGATTGGACACCACCTTGGAGTCATGGCTAACCCAAAGACAAACTCGATAAACCAGCTAAGAGAGTTCGCACATTATGCATTCCAGAAACAGCGACAGAGCAATCAGAAGCATACCGAGTCTACCGCGGTGTTAGCGGTCAACACCGCATCAGACACCCTGGACCTAGAGGGCGCCCCAAGGCCAGCCCCTGTTCCAGCATCTCGGTCACAAATAAAACGACGACAGCCCTCTAGTCAAGATAAGTCGAGTCATGACCCGGAAAAATTTTTGACACCAAGTTCCAAGACAAAATCACCAAAACCTGACTACCGTCGGAGACTGAGTCCACCAGGTAAGTCACGAGAATACGGTACGGATACCCGGGATGACAGATATCGATTTCGAGACTTGCATAATCGCGGAAAGTGGTCACCTCCTTCGTACCGCCGGAAAAATTTCAACAGGGAAGCAAGACCTCCCCCTGGAAAGTTTAACTCCAAACCCTGGGAGAAGAAAGAAAAGCCCATTTTCAGCCAAGAAGACCTGGAGACTCTCCAACGCATACTTGACGAACTGAAGAGGAAAAAGGAGGCGAAAGAGGACAAGAAACCAGATGTCCTAGCCATAAATATTGTGACCACCCCAAACGATCCTTTAGGTTTGCCACAAGTCAACCCTGAGGATTCTCCTACTACAAAGGGGAAGGATACCGAAGACACAACCGAGCATCCTCCACCCGAAACTCAGGAGGAGCTCCAAAAGGCAACACCACCCAGTGCCATTTTGGTAGTCCAGCTACCTGGAAAACCTCACTCACCCGAAACCGGCGACTCTTTAATCTGCGTTGAACCACCGGTCCAAGAATTTCTGTGTGATTTAACCGAAAGGGGGGTTGCACAGAGATTTTTCCTGTCATTGACCCTGGAAGATGTGATGACGCACGAAGCCCTACTAGATACCGCCGCGGACATCACACTCATGTCGCGTGACCTTTTTGAACACCTACGTGTCACTGCCAATTATGCGCACAAAGACTTGAAACTGAGACCTTGCTCTTTAGCTATTCAACCTTATGCACCCTCAAACACGACTGTGTCACACATGTCATTGATACAAATCTCCATTGGGCCCATGACCTTGATCCACCCGGTCTATGTGTCCAATCTCAACTCAATTCCATTGCTGATAGGTAAGGATCTACTTAATCGCTTTGAGCCTCTGATAGACTTCAAGAATCTCAAGCTATGGGCTCAAGTTCGACAACCTCTTCCAACCACTCTACCTGAAGCAACCAGATCACAGTGCTACACTCTTGACACCTTGGATGTTCCAGGAGTCAGCCCACTCGCACTGCTGACCCAACAAAGTTTGACGGAAAGTGACCCTGGGGACCAAGCTGAAACAGACACCCCTTTTCAGGTCACCACATCTGACAACCCAACCTTAAATGAACACAGTTCATTTCTTTGCACCCTGAAACCAGGGGCAGTCGATGAAGAGTACTGCCCCCAAGTGGTCAAAGGACTAGCTATCCAAAGCTCCCACGTAGAAGACGTGGTACTGGCTCTCTGGGCTGATAAATCTGCGATCAGCCAGACACTTTTCGACTCTCTACACGAGAAATACCCTGACCTTATGATCACTAACCAGTCTTTTCATTTCCCTGCTGGGACCAAATCAAACAAAACATTGGTCGCCAGAAGTGTCTGCGCCCTCCACCTTCAGTGGAACCACAGACTGCTAACGCATCCCTTCTTGGTCGTTCCCGACCTGCCACATGCAGTCTACATCGGCAGTGATCTTCTTGTGAGACTTGGAACCCAGGTTGATACCATAAACAATGTCTTATGGTCTCTCACCTCAGTTCGAGACGCTCACTCTAAACCAGATCTTGACACTCTAAAGTCAGGCCAGACCATCCCTGAGGCCTGCCAGGTACTGAACACTCAACATTGTCTCATACCTGCTAATGTCACGTGCTACCCGGTCCAACTATGCATTCAAACAGGACAGAAACTTATGCATCCACAAGCATTTTTCCAACCGGCTCCTTTGCTTGACAATCTAGGCTTAACTCTGGAGGCCATGCCCCTTCTAAGCCTAGAATACAGAACCACCACATTACCGGTTAACAATCCCACGGCAGAGACCATCGTCCTGCCCAAGGCCACGCCTCTTGGCTGGCTCATCACCACAGATTTCCACGATTTTGAATTGACTGTTCCGATGCTAGGCGGCCTCCCTGATTCTCTTTGGGCCAACTCTCTTGAACCTACAGTCATTTACACTAAGCCTTCTAAGGCCATCGCTCTTGTGTCAATACCAACCCCTGACAAAGAGTCAGTGGGACGAATCGACTTGACCAACAATGACCAAATGCCTGTCCAAGCCATTGAACTCCTTCCATCGGAGTCCGATCAGCAAACCAATAACAATCCCAGCGACGCTCCGCCGAAACCAGTCCTCACTATCGCTGAAGAGATTGCACAGGTGGTAGCTGATGCTGATGCCCTAACCTCTGACGAAGAACGTGAAAAACTTCAAGTTCTTCTTAAGTATGAACAATCCTTCTCCAAAGACTCCTTGGACTGTGGACTGACCACAATCCACTCAGTACACATTCCTACACCACCTGACGCCCCTCCAACCTACGTCAGGCAGTACAAGATTCCCTTGGCCTCGTACAGCCCAGTACAAGAAATAATCGATGATTTACTGGACCGTGGCATAATCAGGCCATGCAACAGTACCTACTCGGCCCCCTTATGGCCTGTCCTAAAGCCCAATGGTAAGTGGAGACTCACCATTGATTACAGGAAACTGAACACTCAAGTTCCTCTCTCTAGGTGGCCTATGACTCAACTGGAGCAAGAACTCCCTAGAGTCAAAGATGCCAAATACTTCTCAACACTGGACATTGCTTCTGGTTTTTGGACTATTCCTGTCCAAGCTGAAGACCAACACAAACTGGCCTTCACGTTCGCGAATCGCCAATACACATTCACCCGATGCCCTTTCGGTTACGCCAACTCTCCTGCAGAGTTCAACATTTTCTTGAACAAAGCATGTCCAGACGCCCGAGACAGAGGTAACCTCATCTATGTTGACGACATTCTCATTCGGAGTCCAACTCTGGACACCCACCTCACTGAAATTGACCATGTCCTTGGCCAGCTCACGCGAGCTGGAGCCAAAATTTCTCTCTCCAAATGCCAATGGTGCAAAACCAAAGTCAACTATGTTGGTCTCTTGGTAGGATCCAAAGGGGTACTACCACAAACGGCACGAATTCAAGGTGTGTTAAACATCAAAGCCCCTACCAACATCTCTGAACTCCGGAGCTTCCTAGGGGTATGCAATTACTCACGTCAGTTCATGGAGGATTATGCAGACTTGGCAAAACCCCTTACAGACCTCCTACGAAAGGACACCCCTTTCATTTGGTCTGAGGCTCAAGAACAAGCTATGCTAGCGTTGAAGCAAAAGTTATGCACAGCACCATGTTTGGCCTATCCCAACTGCGACCAGCCATTCTTCTTACAAGTGGGATTCTCTGCCAACTGCTTAAGTGCTGGATTATACCAAATCTACGACCACGACAAACGAGTCGTGGCCTATGCCAGCAAAACCCTCTCTGGTCCGGAACTGAAATACTCGGACTGTGAAAAAGCCCTTCTGGCCACTGTATGGGCAGTCAAACATTTCTCCAACTATGTGGGAGGCCAGAGAATCACAGTTGAGACTCACCACCAACCAGTGGTCTTCCTTAACAGTCAACGCATCAGAGAAGGCGTTGTAACAAATGCCAGAATAGCCTCCTGGTTGATGGCCCTACAAAGCTTTGATGTGGAGGTCCGCTACGCACAAAAGTTGAGAAGCCCTCTCGGCACAGACTTGGCTGCCTGCCAACGGTGCTCTGAGGACACTCCAGGACCATCCATTCATGCAGAGCCACCTACATTCACTGAAGACCCAAACCATCACTACTTTGACCAGAACATCTGCCAAGATATGGTCACCGCCTATGTCGATGGTTGTTCTTTTCACCATGAAACTCACATTCGTGCTGGTGTGGGTGTGGCATGGCTGAACAATCAGCCTTGTGAACCCCACAACTATGAACTGGGTTCCCAATCATCTCAGTATGCGGAAATCGCAGGCGTGCTCATTACACTGCAACTTGCTGTAGACCATGGCATTCACACATTGGTCATCTGCACTGACTCCAACTATGCACGTCTCAGTTTCACTTGTCATTTAACACTCTGGAAGGCCAAAGGTTTTATAACCTCCAACCGCAAACCGGTTAAACATCAAGACCTTTTCAAGGCATGTGATCACCTGGTCACCTCCAACAACCTCCAAGTGTATTGGAAAAAGGTCAGAGGTCACTCGCGCACACCAGGTCAGGACAAAAAATGGAATGACCTTGTGGACTCACTTGCAAAACAAGGAGCTATACAAGGCACACCCTGGTCCTTTGATTCTGCTCAGGTGCCGACTTCACAGTCCCACCCACCCACTCCTACAGTCTGCGCAGTCACTAGGGCCCAGACTAACAGGGCCCAAGACACGACACAAACCACAGGTCCCCTTGCGGTTGACCCTGTTTTCACGGACACTGACCTTATCTCGCTTCAAAACCTTGACCCTGCGGTCCATAAAATGATACAATACATCTCAGATCCTGCACTTAATGCACCATCCGACTCGGATCTCGCTGACACTCCAGACTTGAAACCACTTTTTGCCGCACGATCATCCTTGCAGCTGCGAAATGGCATTCTAGTTCATGTTTCCGATGAACTCCCTACGCCTGCGCTTGTGGTCCCTCGTAACCAGAGGGGGGTGATGATTGTTCATGCCCATGATCTCCCAACTGCAGGACACAAAGGCGTCAAAGCAACGTACAACGCACTCAAACAAGTGACATATTGGCCATACATGCGAAAGGATGTAGCCGACTATATCAAGGGATGTCTCGTATGTTGCCAGTTTCAACCAACCAACCCGATGCATCGAGCACCCCTACAGAAAAGAGGCATTTCATTCCCATGGTCTGACCTCCAAATTGACTGGGTAGGTCCCCTTCCACGGTCAGCCAGAGGAAACAAATACTTCCTCACAGTCACATGTGCTTTCACCAAATGGGTCGAGTGCCTGCCTGCTCCTAATGACACGGCAGAAACCACGGCCTACTTGTTGATGAACCACATATTCTCTAGGTTTGGTCTGCCAAGCCGAATCAACTCCGACCGCGGCACTCATTTCACCGCCGAAGTCATGCGACAACTGTGGGAAACCTTGGGAGTTAAAGCTAACTTCCATATTAGCCACCACCCACAATCCTCCGGACAGGTTGAAAGAACCCACCGAACTGTGATCAACATACTGAAGAAGTATGTTTCACCACACCAAAAAGACTGGGATGTAAAGCTCCCGCTGGTCTTAATGGCCATCCGAGCCACACCCCATGAAGCTACGGGGGTGTCACCTTTTGAAATGATGACAGGCCGGCAAATGACTTTGCCCCTGCATTTACTCTACCAACCTGGAGAAGCCAGTGTTGCTACAGCTTACACTACTCACCAGTACATGACTGACCTGACCAAACATCTCCGACAGACTTTTGCCTTTGCCCAAAAACATTTGGACCGATCAGCTGAAGGACGCAAAGCCTACTACGATCAGAAAGCCTCACATGACGAACTCCAAGTGGGAGACAAGGTTTTCTATTATGCTTTCATTCCTCAGACAGGACAGACCAACGCACGAGCAGGAAAACTCGCTCGGAAGTTCCTCCCCAGGTGGACAGGTCCACACACGATCACAGATAAACTCTCTCCGGTCGTTTACCAAATCAAAATAAGCAAAGGTCGTCAGGACCCCATCTCCAAATGGGTCCATCGTAATCAAATCAAAGCTTACAAAAACCCCATGGGACTTGTCGGGGACAACACTGTTCCATTAAGTCAGTAAACAAACCTAAATCTTGTTTGCGCCCGATAGATAACTGTTAGCTGACGATCAGCCTCAGACATTCTCGGTCGCATTTCTCTTCCTCAATCAGGTAACTGCATTAAACCTTCAAAAGGAGAAAGTTAACCCAAACTAACTGACTTCCTTAAAATCTAACCTTAAAAGACCCCGCAAAATTTCTTTCAGTATCATCAAGTTACTATTTCAAAGTAGTACAAACAAAATCAACAACATCACTAGCTTAAGTCAATAATCACAAAATCCTCTAAAGGTGATAAACACTAATAGCTTAGAGCTCAGCCTCTAACAAAGTTGTTCCACCTCTAAGAATAACTTTCACCTACCACTCAGGTACCTCAAGAAAAGGAAAACTGACAAGAAGCTCAAGATTAAAATGACTCACTTCTATTTGTTGGCCAGGACGATGGCCCTCCTGTTTTTCAGTTTAGCCCTCTACCTAGCACTCTCACCTACTTTCGCCCAGTTAGAACTGGACAGAACCCAGACAAGAAGTCAACAATCCTTAAGTAGATTCTCAACCACGGCCTCATCATTAGGGCCCCTTGCTACCCTTAGCACGTCTACTGTCAAATCAGTCAACACCGCTACACTGAAATGCCAGACAGTTGAACCACCAACTGTTACCAAAACTTTGCAAGATACTGTGTTGGTTTTGAATGTTTGCTCCAAAGCCTCATTCAAACTCAACAAGGTCTTGGACTTGTCACTCTTCATGTTAGAGGGTGACCTTGCTCACCCACATCTAATGTCTGTGTTTCTTCGAAAGGTAGCTAAAAATATTAGACTTTCAGCTAACACTTTGACAACGAGTCTGCCTTCACCGCTTCTTGCCCCTGTTTCAGATGTCACAAAGTTATTCCTCATTGCCACTCAAAGAACAATGATGACTCCCCATGCTCGCTCAGTCTTCCAGAACAAAGGTCTCAAGCACCCTCTGAGTAAGACCTCTGTGGAACCATGGTTTAGTCCAAATAAACCAATTCAATTCGAACCTCCCTGAATTAACTCAATATTGCTTAACCTAAACATCTACCTCAGATAAGCAATACATTTTTGTTTTGCATTCTTTGTTGTGACTTTTATTTCTCTTTATTTTTAGAATTTTTAAAAGTTATATGCATGCTTATATACAACCTATATTTTTATATATAGCCCTTGCACTCCATTTTGATTTTTGTACCCATTCAAACTATTTTTTTTTTTTTTTTACAACTATGATAGCTATTTCATTGTAGACCAAGATTCCTACCTCAGGTATGTAAGACTACGCACTTATTTTTGTAGCTAGAATTTTTGAGTCATTTCAAGACCTATGCCTTAGCTTACTACTCCAAGTCAATTTTATAATCTACATTTGTCCATATTCAAATTATTTTTTTGAAATTCATGGAAGTCCTTCCAGTAAACCAAAGTCAAAGATCTGTACTTAGTAATAGATACTGTTTGCATGCTAGTGTGTATGGACATCACACAAACCTTTTAACCCAGTATTTAGGTCAAGTGTTGCCAAGGAGACGAAGCTGCCATGGATGTGTACCGACGCTGACCGATGCTCACCATCGCTACAAAGGGGGGAACTGTAGCATCATCGTCCTCCTCAAAACCAAGACAAGATCACTTCTCTCCAGTTTACAGGAATTTCAATTTATTCATTACACAGGAATATCACCTTTCTGCCTTCTCAGGAATATCACTGGCTTTTTGCTGACTCATGCAGGCTTCTTCCAGACCTGACCAAAGATGCTTGCTTTCCCAGGACCCCAATGTAAACAACTGCCGCTTGCAGAGATTGTAAGGATCAGAGTTTGCTTTTAAAGGCTCAAAGGAACATAAAACTCAGGAGACCAGACCTCTCAACATGAACACTGCATTTGATAACGTACCTTTTCACAGGAAACCAATGTTTTTAAAAGAGTCATAAACCACTTAATCTGACGGTTTTATAGCCTATGCTGTCCAGGCCTTCGCCAGATACTAAGGAAATCATCTACAGCTCAACAGTACCTCCTAGCGGATACCTACGGAATGTGTTTTCAGTACGTAGGATGACTTTTAATTTGTTCTAAATATTAAGTTTCTTTCAGCTTATCCTGGATCCTAAGGACACTGAAAATCATCCCCCTTATCACCAACCATGGTTTGCTGCATGTTCTGCTGTTCTAATCTTGATCTAAATGTGAATGCATGTATTATAATTATGTATAAGAAATGTTATATTCATGAGTGTTATTGGAGTAATGGTATAAATGCATGATCACCATATATTAGCCAAGTCATTTAATTTAGTTAGATTTTATATTGAGCATTTATCTTATAAGAACTGACTGTTGATTTTTCCCTCTGAAAATTCATGGGATGGTGTCTCCATTTGGTTGGCTGCTCTCAAACAAAGAAATGTTTTCACATTGGATAACAGCCATTTCAAACTGATTCTGAAAGAGTAGATTGGTCGTTTGACGACTGACCTCATCAGTTTTACGACCCGGCGAGGTAACTTTAAAAGACAGAAGTTAGATTTGAGTACAGAGGAAAAACAGGGTTAACAGTTGAGTCACAGCACAGTTAAGAGTTTAAAAAAAGTCAGAGATCAGACAACAGGCAGGAAGATTAGCTAGAAATAGAATTAAGAATTAGAAACACAGAAAGAAGAAAGAGATTTTGAGAAAGATTAGGAACTAAATTCAGATTAAAGAAGCAGAATAGTAATCTAGACCTCAGAAGAAGATCTTATTCCACCGTTTCAAGGCCCTGTGAAGTTTTATTTTATTCTGTGTGTTTGTCAAATCTTTTCTTATATTCTGGAAACTGAGGAGAAACCATTTTTCTTTAGAGCTTGTCCCTTTTTAGAGAATCAAATTCTCAAACTTTTTCCTTCACCTCAGAAGCCATTCTTATCCTAGTAAATGTTTTTCTAACACTTTTTTTTAATGACTTTTCACGCCATTAAAGTGGACCTTTAATTTGCCTAGTTTAAAGTGAAGAGGCTGAGAAGATTTTCCTTCAGTTTCTTTGGTCTATCCTGCTACAAGAGACCCCAAATTTGGATTCTTTTCCAAAGGACTTTTCACGCCGCTCTGTGACAGACCACCCACTGCTGCCATTGTCTGGAGAGCCCCCAGCTGAGTTATCACCTCCAAGGCTGTGAGGAGGCATCTTGCAGCAGCTTCCTCCGACGTCCTAACTTCAAAACCCAGCGGTACCGACCCGCGGAACTTGGACCAACGACCGTGTGTGAGTGAGACTCTTATTTCTCCTATTTCCTGGGTTAAAACGTGATGTCCTAACAATTAAATTACAATTGAATATGGCCCGTATTTCAGGGCTCAATTAGTCTCTCAGCCGCAGGATACAGCTGTAAACTGAAGCAAAAACTCTTAGTCATTTTAAGTAACTGCCCTTAAATTTTGTAGATTAATTCAGGAGTCATTTTTAGATAATTAGCTTATGAATTTTCCCCATAAAATTGCGATGTTTTGTTAAAACATTCCAGCCTCACTTACCGTTGAAACATAAGTATAGTTTCTCCTTGGTTCTACAGAGGTGTAAAGCTGGATTTTATGTTCAGGAACCCAATATCAGTTGATGTGATATTTTACGCTGTCATCATCTGAATCTGTTTATTCATCATTTGAACGCCATGCCATGTAACCTGAATGATTTTAATAAAGAGTGAATGAGAGCAGTTGAAGCGTTTTCCTTTCGCATATACAGGTTTCCTAATCACGGCAGGACAAAAACTCACTGAAACTTTGAGACTGATTCATTAAGTAATTTAAGGTACAAAATTAATTAAAATTAAAGTTAATCTTATTGTCCGTTAGGACTGGTGCCCCTTTTACGAGTGCTTTTATTTAATTTAGCGGGTGTAGAAGTGATGGTTCAACTCCGCCCCCTTTCACACCCACTATTAAATAAAATAAATAATTCCTGTACCTTATGACAAATAATTTTATAGGCTCTTCATCCTACATTACATACAGTGATGGAGCACTATGGGAAAGAGAAGATAAACATTTAAATGTAAGAAACAATCTAGGGATGGGAAACAGCTGAGATCAATTGGGCAGGTGCAGGTAATGACACTAATGAGGGAGACAGACAAGGGGCCGGGCAGACAAGAACAAGAAAGAGGAAACACAAACACAGAGGGGGATAAACACTATAAAACAGGGGTCACCAACTGGCGGACTCTGGTCCAGATCTGGACCCCAAGAGTCCTCCGTCCAGACCCCCGAAGCCTTTTGATACAATTTAGGGAAAAGGGAGACTTTTTTTTTTAAATTTTGGTGGATAAAAAAGCAGAACTGACACATCGGTGACTGCCCGACAGATTATGGCACGAGCTCTTGGGCGCTCTCCTGCTGCAGACTCCCCTCTTCACTGTCCCACAAACGCCACTCTCTCCAGAGAGTCAGCAGGTTGCAAAATCACGTCTGCTTTGCCCCCCTCCCCACCCCACCACACCACACACACACACACACACACACAAGGCCGACATCCACCCTGGACAGACCGGTCTGTACCCACAAAAAAAAAGAAGTGCTGTTGTGAATCTGAATATATTTACCTTCTTCCACTATTCTGTTGAGAGTAGTCCATGCTGGGATGCAGAGGTGAGGTCACTTAAAAACTCTGTAAAAGCTCTGTGTGTTACTGAACATAAAAAGTTCCGCCTCCCCTCTCCCTGTAATCATGGAGTTACAGCTCCAGCCATGCTGTAACAGTTTACTGTTGAGATTAAAAAAATGTCAAAGAATTCTGTCGCATGGAATTATATCTTGTCTTCTGGAATTATATTTTGTGTCCGTTTTTTTTTTTTTGTCTTAGTTTGAAACAGTTTTTTTTTCTGCACTGAAAATATTGTATAGAGGTGGACTTTTTGTGATTTTTTTTTTTTAGATATTGTTTTTTGTTTTTTTTAAATGCAATACAATTTAGTTTGCGTTCTCCTGTAAAACATTTTTAGGATTTTATTTGTAGATTTTAGAATTTTAGACGTAGTTATTTGGAGTCAACAACCACATTTAGTGTTCTCCTGTATTATAAAATTTTATATTACCTTTTGTTTGAAATTGAACACAGAATTCATTTTAAAATTTTTTTGTTTAAAAATTAATATAGAGCTAAAACCAGCAAAAACATGAGCTTAATAAAATAATGTGTGAAAGCAAGTTAAATGATACTGGCCTCTTTGGAGACAGCTGTGGTCTTCTGAAAGAATGTCATTGAAATGATGACGGTTCTTAAAAACACATTTTGAGATAAATTTATCCATGTTTTTAATTTAACCTTTATTTATACAGGGTAGGCCCATTGAGAGGAATCTCTCTTTTTCAAGGAAGCCCTGTTCATACTCACACCAGGAAGCTGCCCACCACTACCCACCATGTGCCAGATTTCTCTTCCATTTGTTTTAATAAAAGATGATGGAAGTAAATTCATGGGTCATTTTAAGTACTTTGCTTTAAAAGGGCCAAGTTGTCACACAGTGGGAGGGAAAAAACTTGAAAAGAAAAAAATCCGTCAAGATGCATTGAGAATGGTTTTAGAATCAAGTCGGAGTTCTGAATCACAACAGGGCTGTCTACACATCCAGGTACTTGGATGTGAACCTACAAACCTGGGAAAGTGCGGAGGTAAGAAAAACCAGCAGTTTACTATTGAAACAATATGGTATATCAATATTATGACGAGCTTTCACCGCAAGATTGGGTCAGATATGATCAAAAACTTTAAATTTGTGATCTCAAAAAGTGTCCCTACTGTCTACCAGCCAGTATGTGGAAGAATGATTCAACAGAGTGTCCAGAAACAATATTTATTAATATTTGTAATGACAAATAAATGCGACAGCTTGGCTGTGCATTGGCGGAACACTCCAATCATAAAAAATAAATTGTACCTGCTGTGGAAAAGCAGGTACAAAAAAACCCCAAAAAGCCTTTGTGTTTAAGTTTGCAAAATTTATCCACTGGAGCTCAGAGGAAAAACAACCTGTTTATTTACACTTGTTCGCCCTGTTAATCCCGACACTTCGTTTCATCTCTACAGAGCTTTGGTCCATTTGTCAGCAGGTGAGTGTCTTGTTTTTAAACAGGTTTAATTGCAGTGTTAATATGTTTACTCTTAGGCTGATAAACAGCTCAAATTGGAATTAATATTTCTACCGAGCTGATGTGTTTCTATGCTAATGCTATTTTAGCTGTTAACGCCCTCATGCAAATTCGGGTGTTTTTCGCATGTTCGCATTAACTTTAAAGGATGACACGTTTTTGACCTTTTTACCTCCGCCAAGGAGGTTATGTTTTCATCGGCGTTGGTTTGTCTGTTTGTTTGTTTGTTAGCAAGATAACTCAAAAAGTTATGGACGGATTTTCATGAAATTTTCAGAGATTGTCAGAAATGGGGTATCCTACAGATGATTACATTTTGGTAGTGATCCGGATCACCGTCCAGAAGAAAACCGCCATTACCGAAAATGCAATTTTCGTCAATAACTACTGAACCACTAATCCTATCATTGTCAATCCAATTGCTAGTCATATGTTTTCATGGTCAAGGAATCTGAAAACGTACACACAAACACTGTATGGGGGGAACTGTGGCGCTTGGCGGAGGTCTGCGCTCTCCGAGTGCTTTTCTAGTTTAGCATGTTGTGTAAACCCAAAAGTCATTGTCAATGATCAATATAATATTTACAACAGCGCCTGCATAAACTAGTTATCATCAAAAAACAGCAGCCACTGACTGGACTGTGCAGCCCACCGAATTAAGATTAAGGGTGGCACCCCCATGACATAATAGCAGGAACGGACTCGGGTGTTGTTGACTGGAATGACAGCAGCTTTGTGGCTCACCGTTTCTCTGGTTTCTTGCTTTATTTTACAGCTATGCCTTTGCATTGTGTCGCAGGCTTAGATAAAGTGTGTGATGTGTGAAAGACCACATCACATGCTTCAGCTCGAGCTTGCTCTCCTCTGTACTTTTATGCAGGAGGACCGCGAGGAGGGGAAGGATTAATGGATTTACGTGCAGCTTTGACCTACTTTCTCTGATCGCACACTGGTCCGGGCACGTCCCCTCAATCATTATCAACAGGTGATCATGATCATCATCCTGCTGATCATGTTTCCCGGTCCTCGCCCAGGTGCTTGTCATCACACCATCACCAGATAGATAGATAGATAGATAGATACTTTATTTCGAACACAAAAATATAACAAAAAACAAGCAAATGGCAAATGCAATAAAGTAACATTATACACTGTTCGAAAGGGAGAAGGAAGAAGTGAACACTTATTAATTCCAACTCCTCTTTTCCATAGATACACCCATGTGAATTTTATACAAATTACCACCTTTAAGACCCCAAGTAAACAATTTACTGTATTTTTTACAAATCAACATTAACACCCATCCATTCTAACATACAATGATGTCCATACATCAAAACCAGTCTCAAACAACACAGATATACACAGTGCTGTCCCACCCACCATTCCATAGTGTCCCATAATGTCCCAGAGTGAACATAATGAATCGTACATATAAATACTACCCTTCTAACATATATCCTTTCAGCAAATGGTGCTTATATCTCTTTTTGAATTGATTTCTGTTTGTACATAGTTTCAGTTCCGGCTCCAGACTGTTCCACAAATCCACCCCACAGACAGATATGCACATACTTTTCTTGGTTGTACGTATCTTGGGTTTTGTAAAGTTTAAGTCTCCTCTCAAATTATGATCATTGTCTCTTTTTTTAAATATTATTTGTATATTAGTTGGGAGTTGATTGTTAATTGCCCTGTACATTACTTGTGCTGTCTTAAATTTAGCTAAATCGATGAACTTTATGACATCAGAATCAGAATAAACTTTATTGCCAAGCATGTAAAAAAAAAACAACATGTGACTTTAAGAACAACGAATTGGTATGGTCTCTATATCCTGCATTGTTTATTATCCTTATAGCTCTTTTTTGTGATGTGCATATTGCCTGTAGGTTGGTCTTGTAGGTGTTTCCCCAGACTTCTACACAGTAGTTAAGATAAGGTAAAAACAGTGAATTGTACAATAAGACCAACGATTTATAGTCCAAGATGTGTCTTGTCTTCCCCAGTATGCCTATACATTTTGCTAATTTGGCCCGGATGTGACTGATGTGAGGTTTCCAGCAGATTTTATTGTCTAGCGTCACCCCCAGAAACTTATTTTCCTGTACTGTTTCTATTCTGGTATCATCTATCGTTACCATTATTTCATGATTTATTTTATAATTTCCAAACACTATAATCTTTGGGGTTTTTTTAGATTTAGAGATAATTTATTTTTGTTGAACCACTGCGTTAATTTTTCCATTTCAGTTGTGACCACCTCTAAAACCAGCAGTGCGTTAATGGCAAACGGCCGCCAAAATGTACACGCATTGCTGGTCAATAGTATTGTCATCTGTGCTGTTAGTCTGCCAGTATTTTCAGCAGTCTCGCAACGTGTTAGCCACCCACACAGCCGTGGTTCTCGTAAGTCCTTGAAGCGATATCTGCTCTGGGGCGCAACCGTGGTTAATATGTCTCCTTTCCATGTTCGCTGAGCGATGTCAGCCCCGAACGCCTACTGTTTGTGTTTCTGTGTATTTTTGTAAGTCTTCATCTTTTTGGGAATTGTCTGTCATTCTATATTAAATGTACTGTGGTGAATTCTGTGCTTAAATCCTCGTTATTTCATGTGCCCTCTCCCTGCCCTGCGTAAGAGCGCACGGAGATGGATGATTTACGCATAAATAATGAGGATTTACATGAGGATTTAAGCGTAGTGTTCACCACAGCACATTTAATATAGAACAACAGACACTTCCCAAAAAGGTGAAGACTTACAAAAATACACAGAAACACAAAGAGTAGACGTTTAGGGCCGACATCGCTCAGCGAACATGGAGAGGAGACATGTTAACCACGGTTGCGCCCCAGAGCCGACATCGCTACAAGGGGAGCAACAGAACCACGGCTGTGTGGAGTGGCTAACACGTCGTGATAGTGTTGGCAATATTGGCTGGCTGACAACACGGCAGATGATGCACACAAAACATGAACAGCTGACTGTCACTGAGTCTGACTCGCTAGGCACAATGCCCACTTGGCACAGCTCAAACCTATATGGTTTGATGCCCCCAGATTCTTCATTGTCATACCATTCTTCGGAACTATAATCGACTGAAGAATGGACAACACAAACCAATTCCAGACTGCATGTGCTGGAACCATGGTCGATGTTTTCAACTGCTTCCATCCTGTGTGTACTTCCATCCTGTGTGTATTGTTGGATTCCGAAGGTGGCGGAGTGAGTGGTCTCAGTCTTGCAGGCTCAGCTTAAATAAATTTTTTTTAGTTGTGGTTCAGCCGGTCTGGATTCGTGGGTCAGACTCGATCTCTGTTTTTAAGAGTTGTTTTGCGCTCGCTGTGAGAATTGGACTTTTGGGACTGCTCTCATTCGTGAGTGAACTGATTGGCGTTTCTTTTCATGGTTCGCTGCTACGCTTTACCCGAAGCGTCTGCTAGGCTAACGCTATCGCTATAGCTAACGCCATAGCTAGTCGCAGCATCTAGCACCGACACGGAGAAGCGACTCTGTCCCCGGTGATTGGGGCTCGCCGGAGGAACAAGCTGAGGCAGCAGTTGGACGGGAGCCGGATCGGAGTTCAAGTGCAGCGGTGGTGGGAGATGGGGACCAGTGGAGGACCACCGGGGCCCCAGCCGGAGTCGGAGCCCAGTTGCAGCGGCGGAGGAACTCCTGAGGCAGACGGCGGTAGGTGGCGGGGCTCAGCGGAGGATCTACTGGGACCCCAGCTAGACAGAAGCAGGATCGGAGCTCGGCTACAGCGGCGGTGGGCGGCGGGACTCGGTGGAGGAGCTGCCAGTACCCTGGCTGGACAGAAGCTCGGTTACGGCGGTGGTAAGCAGCGGGACTAGCAGCGGAGGGGGCTAGCCGAGGCCCAGCTGGATTCGAGGTCTGTCGGATCGGATACTGGCGACACCAGCAGAGATTGTTTTACAATCCACAGGTCAGTAAAAATGCCACCAAAGAAGGAGGAAATGGAAGAGATCAAAAAATCTCTGAACTTCTTGCCAGAAGAACTGACCAAAGTGGTTAGTCAGCAGGCTAAAATAATAGGGCTAATGGAAGAAGTCCAAGAATTAAAATTAACAATTAAGGATAAAGACAAAACTAGAAAAGCACTCGGAGAGCGCAGACCTCCGCCAAGCGCCACAGTTCCCCCCATACAGTGTTTGTGTGTACGTTTTCAGATTCCTTGACCATGAAAACATATGACTAGCAATTGGATTGACAATGATAGGATTAGTGGTTCAGTAGTTATTGACGAAAATCGCATTTTCCGTAATGGTGGTTTTCTTCTGGACGGTGATCCGGATCACCACTAAAATGTAATCATCTGTAGGATACCCCATTTCTGACAATCTCTGAAAATTTCATGAAAAATCCGTCCATAACTTTTTGAGTTATCTTGCTAACAAACAAACAAACAGACAAACCAACGCCGATGAAAACATAACCTCCTTGGCGGAGGTAAAAATTGCAGACTTGGAGCGACGCGTTGAGGATCTTGAACAATATTCTCGTATGGATGATCTAATTATAAGTGGACTAGACATTAAATATCAATCATATGCTCATGCTACAGCAGGATTGAGAGGTGAGGAGGCTCCACTGAGTGAATCAGTCCCCCTGGAAAACCAGGTGCTTCAGTTCCTTGATAGTAGAAATATAAAGGCTGAAGCAAATGCAATTTCAGCCTGTCATGCTTTACCCAGAAAGGATAATAAAACAAAAGAAATCAATTGTGATGCGTTTTGTGAACAGAAGGGTAAAGAATGACATACTGAGGCAGGCCAGAAAGCTACGGGGAACAGAAGTTTACCTAAATGAACATTTAACAAAAACTAATGCTGAAATAGCGCGGCAAGCACGGATGCTGAAAAAACAAAATAAGATACAGGCAACATGGACAAGAAATTGTAGAGTTTGGATCAAACTAAATGGAACACCTGAGGAAGCAAAGAGTATAATAATCAGAGATGTTACTGACTTAAATAAATACAGATGAACACTGATTAAGAAAATTAAGAGACTATAAAAATCCATATCCACACACATGGCAAGAATAGTTCTTTTGACATACCATGTCAATGTACTTTTAAAAAAAACAACAAAAACAAAACAAAACAAACAAAAAAACTTATGACTGACTTGAGTAGACATCAATTATCCCCAGTTGGAGGAAGTCATTTGACACAGAGTGAAGAAATTCAAACTCTGAAAATATGCCATTATGCCGAACATAAACTACAAGAGATGGAAAATGATATTGATCCTGATAACCACTTTTTCAATAATATTCATAATCACTGTGAATATTACACTGAAAAGCAATTCAAAAGTCAAGTGCAACTAGATGGTAAACTATCAATAATACACTTCAACAGCAGAAGTCTTAACAAAAACTTTCCACAGATTCAGGACTATTTAAAATAGCTAGACAGAAAATTTACAGCTATTGCAGTCTCTGAAACTTGGCTTAATGAAGAGCAGGCTGCCCTGATGGCAATAGAGGGATATCAGATGTTTCATTATTAACAGATCTCAAAAAAAGGTGGTGGTGTTGCACTGTATATTGATGACCTGTATAGGTGTAAACTTGTAAATGGAATGTCCTTTGCACTACCAGGGATTTTGGAATGTGTTACTGTTGAGGTTGACCAAGATAAAACAAAAAATCTAATTATAAGTTGTATATATAGAACGCCGGGAACTTGCATTGAGACATTCAGAGATAAATTAGTCGAGCTGTGCAATAATATTACTAGTAAGAAAATGGTTGTAATTTGTGGAGATTTCAATATTGATTTACTAAATCCATATCAACAAAATGTAATTACAGAGTTCATGAATTCTGTGTACAGCATGAGTCTATATCTACAGTTAAGGACGCGTATCGCGCTGTTCCCCGCGCTGCGCTCGGACTATCTGATCACGTGATGGTCCACCTGATTCCCACATACAGACAGAGACTGAAGCTCACAAAACCTGTTGTGAGCACTACGAAGAAATGGACCAGTGAAGCTGGGGAGGAGCTGAGCACGTGCTTGGAAATAACTGACTGGGGCATGTTTAAAGGAGCCACGCATGATCTGGATGAATACACGGACACTGTGACCTCATATATCCACTTTTGTGAGGAGAGCATTCTTCCATCGCGCACCATGTTGAGTTACTCCAACGACAAGCCCTGGTTCACAGCTAAGCTCAGACAGATCAGGAAGGAGAAGGAAGCAGCGTTGAAAAGTGGAGACAGGGACTGCTACAGGGAGGTCAAATACCGGTTTAGCAGAGAGCTGAGGAGAGCTAAATCTGTGTATTCTGAGAGACTCCAGCAACAGCTCACTGCTAACGACTCCGCTTCTGTGTGGAGAGGACTGAGGCAAATCACCAACTATCGGCCTCAGGCTTCTAAGGGTCAGGATGACAAAGCCCTTTGTCAAAGACTGTCCCAACACTATGCCCGTTTTGACACCTCGTCAGCTGTGTTCAACTCCCCCCCTCTCCCCCAGCGCCACTGCCTCCATGGTCCCCACTTCATCAAAGGCGCCCCCCCTCCTCCCCCCTGCCCTTGCCATCAGTAAGCAGGATGTGCACAGACAGTTCTCCAGACTGAACCCGCGCAAGGCCCCCGGTCCGGACGGCGTGTCTCCCTCCACCCTGAGACACTGTGCGGAGGAGCTGACTCCTGTCTTCACAGACATTTTTAACACCTCCCTGAAGTCATGCCATATGCTGACCTGCCTCAAAACCTCTACCATTGTCCCTGTCCCCAAGAAGCCACGGATCACTGGACTTAACGACTACAGACCTGTAGCGCTCACCTCTGTAGTCATGAAGTCCTTTGAGCGCCTGGTCCTGCCCCACCTCAAAACCATCACGACTCCCCTCCTGGACCCGCTGCAGTTTGCCTACAGAGCCAACAGGTCTGTGGACGACGCAGTCAACCTGGCCCTCCACTCCATCCTGCAGCACCTGGACTCCCCGGGAACCTACGCCAGGATCCTGTTTGTGGACTTCAGCTCTGCATTCAATACCATCCGCCCTGCTCTGCTCCAGGACAAGCTGTCCCTGCTCAACGTGCCTGACTCCCTCTGCAGGTGGATCACCGACTTCCTGACGGACCGGAGGCAGCATGTGCGGCTGGGAAAGACTGTCTCAGACTCTGTTAGCATCAGCACCGGATCACCCCAGGGCTGTGTACTTTCCCCCACTGCTCTTCTCCCTGTACACCAACTCCTGCACCTCCAGCCACCAGTCTGTCAAGCTGATCAAGTTTGCGGACGACACCACCCTCATCGGGCTCATCTCCAACGGCGACGAGTCCGTCTACAGGAGAGAGGTGGCCCAGCTGGCGTCCTGGTGCAGCCACAACAACCTGCAGCTGAACGCTCTGAAGACAGTGGAGATGATCGTGGACTTCAGAAAAGTCACAGCCCCTCTGCCCCCCCTTACCCTCACAGACTCTCCCATCACCACTGCGGATTCCTTCCGCTTCCTGGGCACCACCATCACCCGGGACCTCAAGTGGGAGCCGACCATCAGCTCCCTCATCAAAAAGGCCCAGCAGAGGATGTTCTTCCTGCAGCAGCTGAGGAAGCTCAAGCTACCCACCAAGATGTTGGTGCAGTTCTACACGGCCATCATCGAGTCCATCCTCACCACCTCCATCACCGTGTGGTACGCAGGAGCCACCGCCAGGGACAGACTAAGACTGCAGCGCGTTGTGCGCGCTGCTGAGAAGGTGATCGGCTGCGAGCTTCCATCCCTCCAGGACCTGTACATCTCCAGGACCCGAAGGCGTGCAGGTCGGATCATAGCTGACCCTTCACACCCTGGACACGCACTGTTTGCCCCCCTCCCCTCAGGTAGAAGACTTCGGTCCATTCAGACTAAAACCTCCCGCTACATGAACAGCTTCTTCCCCTCTGCCATCAGACTGCTGAACACTAAGTGACTTATTAGACTCTCGTGCACTACGTACAGCAGCTCAACCGGACTCATGATAATTATCACTGTTTTCATTTGCACTACCGACTGCACTATGTGGAACTCCACAATATCTGCTGCTTGTTAATATATTTTAAATTGCATAGATTAGTATTACTCATTCATATTCTACATTTTATTGCATGCATAGTTTTTAATTTTTATCTTTAGTGCTTCTCCATGTTTAATGTTGCAGCATTGCACCGAAACAAATTCCTAGTTTGTGTACTACATGAACAATGGCAATAAATCTGATTCTGATTCTGATTCTATATCCCACAATAACACATCCCAGTAGAATCACAGTTCACACTGCTACACTTATTGACAACCTGTTTGTTGATATTATTGATAAGAAAATAGAAAGTGGATTATTGATAAATGATATAAGTGACCATTTGCCAACCTTTACACTTATCCATGGCCACACGGGGGCCAATACAGAAAAAATTTTAAAATCGTTCAGATACAAATCACAAAATGCAATCAGTTCTTTTAAAGAAGACTTGCTGAAGCAAGACGGGACAAAAGTCTATGTATCAGATGTAAATGACGCCTATGACACATTCATAAACATTGTAACCACTCTTTATGAAAAAAAATTGTCCATTAGTAAAGAAAAAGCTTAAACATAAATTGGCCGATAAGCCATGGTTAACCAAAGGATTACAAAAGGCGTGTAAAAAGAAAAAAATTATTATATAAAGCTTTCCTAAAGAAAAGGACAAAAGAAGCAAAGCAGCGGTATAAAACATACAAAAATAAGTTAACATATATAATAAGATGTAGTAAAAGAGACTATTACAGTAAAGAACTGGAGAAAAACAGAGACAATATTAAAAATACATGGACAATACTTAACAATATTCTTGGAAATAAAAACAGAAATACAAGCTACCCAACCAATTTTTCAAAAAATAATAAAACGACTCAGAGTGTGAATGCAGCTTCACCTGCAGATGAATTTAATAACTTTTTTGTTAACATTGGTCCTAATTTGGCTCGAGAAATACCCATTACAGCACCCACAGGTGATACAATAAGCAAAAACACTACTATAAAAGACTCAATTTTCATAAAGAACACAGACGAGAGAGAGGTCATTGAAATTGTTAAATTGTTTAAAAGTAAAACATCTACGGACTGCGATGGTATTGACATGCTCTTAGTCAAAACTATTATTGAATGCTTAGTGAAACCACTGACGTATATCTGTAACCTGTCTCTCCAAACAGGTATATTTCCCAATGCACTGAAAATAGCTAAAGTAATTCCGATATACAAGACGGGTGACAGAGGGGAACTTTTAAACTATAGACCAATTTCACTATTGCCGCAATTTTCCAAGATACTTGAAAAAGTATTCTATGAGAGAACTGACAACTTCATACTGAAGAATAATTTATGGTGTGAGCAGCAATATGGGTTCAGACAACTGCATTTGCTCTAATGGAATTTATAGAAAAAATATCAACTGCTGTTGAAAATAAAGAGTATTCAGTTGGGGTATTCCTGGATCTTAAAAAAGCATTTGATACAGTGGATCATAATTTATTATTAAAGAAACTACAAAATTGTGGTATTAGGGGGATAGCACTGTCCTGGTTATGTAGTTACTTAAAGAATAGATATCAGTATGTATGTGTTGGTAACAAAAACTCACAGTTACTGAAGGTTACTTGTGGAGTCCCACAGGGTTCAGTTTTGGGGGCATTGTTATTCAATATGTATATTAATGATATATGTAAAGTTTCAGAAAAAATGGATTTAATATTGTTTGCCGATGACACTAATTTATTATGCAGTGGAAGCAATTTGGAACAACTTTTGGATACACTCAGAAAGGAATTAGGAAAGCTTAAACTGTGGTTTGATTCAAACAAATTAACGCTCAATTTAAGTAAGACAAAATTTATAGTTTTTAACAACCATCACAACAACTTAATATCTAAACTCAGTGTAAATGGTGTAGAGATTGAAAGGGTATCCGAAACTAAATTAACTAAATTTCTTGGTGTAATAATTGATAATAAACTGTGTCGGAAGTCATATATTAATTATATTAAAGATAAAATATCCAAATCAATTGCAATACTACACAGAGTGAAATATTTGCTGAATCAACCCACACTATATACCTTGTATCATTCATTAATACTCCCATACATGACATATTGTACTGAAGTATGGGGAAATACATATAAAACAAACATATATCCAGTCTTTATGCTTCAGAAGAGAGCTATTAGAATAATAAACAAAGCTGCTTACAGGGAACTAACAAACCCACTTTTTCTTAAATTAAAAGCTCTCAAGTTGAAAGATCTGGTTGACTTTAAAACTGCAGTAATTGTGGTCTATATTAACCATATATTCCATAACTACATATGTTGAAGCATGTGGAAATGTTTGGTAATTACATATGTAAAGAACTTCACACCTCTGAAAGGACAAAGGACTCTCACCCGCCGAGCGAAGAACAAAGATGTTCCCGGACGCGGCGGAGGAGACCGGAGGAGCCACCCTCACCCCCCAAGGCGAGGAGAGGAAATACCAAGACAATGGGGGGATTAAGATAATGAGGGATGTCAGCCTTTGTTATGCATGTCTTTTGTTGTGTGCATGTATAAAATCAGTGAGTTGGAGAGATTCTGCCTCTTTTCCCTTCTGCCACTCTCTGCACCAGATGAGACTTGTTAGAAGAGCTGAATATTAAAACTTTGCTTATACACCAAATCGCCTCTTCATTTCCAAGCGCCTCTACACTGGTGACCTTGACGCGAGTATGGACCTGAGGCGTTCCCCCGCAATCGACTCATCCGCGGCGACCCAGGCAGACGCCAGCCGCCACGCAGACGAGGGAGCAGATGGACAACTGTTCCCCCCGGCAGAAGAGATTGAGAGGGCTCAACCGAGCACCAGCACCGCCGTGAGAGCCGAGGCAAGGCACTCTCACCCGGCGGGCACAACAGTGATGGTGTGCACGAATGCCGTCGCTGTCCAGCTGCCAGACTTCTGGCAAGAAGACCCCGCCTCTTGGTTTCAGCAGGCTGAAGCCCAATTTACACTGGCGGGCATCACGGCTGATGACACCAAATTTTATCATATCGTCTCCAAACTCGACGCCGCCACTTCGAAGTGTGTGCAGAGCATGATCCGGCGACCACCGGCCCGGGACAAATACGAGACGCTCAAAGCAACCATCGTGGCGAACTACGTCCCATCAGCGGAAGAGAGAGCCGAGAAGATCCTGGCGGTCTACGGCCACAGAGGGTGCAAACCGAAGGCCCTCATGGAGGATTTGCTACAGCTCAAAGAAGAGGACAATGACAACTTCCTCTTCCAGTTTATTTTCCTCAGCACGCTGCCGCCACACATGAGAGGGACACTCGCCAGCATGAAGTGCAACAACCACCAAGACTTCCGCGTGCTGGCCAATGAAGCTCATCGGCTCGTCAACGCCTGCAAGGAGCTGACACCCACAGCAGCATCCGCAGATCTCAACGCTGATGCCCCGAGCCACGAGGAACCACAACCCACGGAGCAGACCCAGCCCACGGTGACAGCGACACGGCCAAGACGTAACAGACGGAGCAATGTTTGTTATTACCACCACCGCTTCGCCGAGAAGGCTCACAAATGTGTTCCACCCTGCAAATTTAAACGCCAAAGCCGAGAGCCGTTAACAGCAGCGGCTCTCGGCGAGAAAAACAAGCTGTTGTACGTGACGGATGGACACTCAGGCAAGCAGTTCCTCATCGACACAGGAGCCCAGCTGAGTTTCGTCATGCCCTCCCAGGCAGATCGAGCCACGGGCACCCGGGGCAACGGAGCCGTGGCAGCCAATGGCTCTAGCAGCGACACGTTCGGCGAAAAGAGCCTGCACCTCCTCATCCACGGCCGCAGCTACAGATGGACATTTGTTGTAGCGGTGGTGAGTTTTAACTTATTAGGCGCAGATTTTTTGTGTGCACATGGGTTATTAGTGGATCTAGCAAATAGGCGCCTGGTTAATGCACTGTCCTTTGCTTCTATTCCATGCTCAGCCCGAGTTTCTCCGCCACCTGTGCAGGCCAACGTCACCACAGCAGGAGGTAAGTTTGAGCAACTCCTCACCCAATTTCCAGCACTCACAATCCCCAAATTCTCAGCCACTGTGGCTAAACACGGGGTTGAACACTTCATTCCCACAACGGGACCTCCCGTTTTTACCAAAGCTCGCCGCTTAGACGCGGCCAAGCTCAACATAGCACGGGACGAGTTTACAACTCTTGAAAAATTGGGCATTGTTAGACGCTCGAAGAGCTCCTGGGCCTCACCACTTCACATGGTTCCGAAATCCGACGGTTCTTGGAGACCGTGCGGAGATTATCGCAGATTAAACAACGCTACAGCGCATGACCGTTACCCAATCCCTCACATTCAAGATTTTTCACTACATCTAGCGGGTGCGCGCATTTTTTCAAAAATAGACTTAGTCCGCGGTTATCACCAAGTCCCAGTCCGAGCAGAAGACGTTCCTAAAACAGCGGTAATAACCCCTTTCGGCCTTTTTGAATTCCTGCGAATGCCTTTCGGCCTCAAAGGCGCTGCTCAAACTTTTCAACGAATGATGGACGCAGTCCTACGCGACCTCCCTTTTGTTTTCGTCTACCTCGACGACATGCTGGTAGCCAGCTCGTCTGAGGAAGAACACGGGCAGCACCTCACTACGGTTTTTCAGAGGCTAGAAGAGCACGGGCTAATAATCAATCCAGCCAAATGCAAATTCGGCGTGTCACAAATTGATTTTTTAGGACACAAAGTCTCTCCGAAGGGGGCAGTTCCACTTCCAGACAAAGTTCATGCGATAGAAAGTTTTCCACGGCCACAAACGGTCAAATCGCTACAGGAATTTTTAGGGATGGTTAATTTTTACAACCGCTTCCCCCCCCACGCAGCTCAGCTCATGCAGCCCCTATATGATGCGCTCAAAAAAAAGAAAGCTTCCAACGCGGTTGAATGGACCCCGGAGCGCGAACGCGCTTTCGCGGAAGTAAAAAGCGCCCTAGCTAATGCCACATTGTTAGTTCACCCAGATCCCTTGGCCCGCATTGCACTAACCACAGATGCTTCAGACCTAGGTATAGGGGCAGTTGTAGAACAACTTGTCAGCGGGGTCTGGCAACCTTTAGCATTCTTTAGCAAATCGCTAAACCAAACTGAACGCAAATACAGCACTTTTGACAGAGAGCTGCTGGCGCTTCATTTATCCATCCGCCACTTCCAGTTCTGGTTAGAAGGGCGGAGTTTCACGGATTTTGTAGACCATAAACCGCTCACCTTTGCTATGGCTAAAATTTCAGAACCATGGTCAGGCAGGCAACAAAGACAGCTAGCTGCGATTTCAGAGTTCACCACAGACATTCGACACGTGGCAGGCAAACTTAACGTAGTAGCAGACTGTCTCTCTCGCGCTGTGACACCACCAGAGCGCGGGGAGACAGATTATACTGCCTCGGCAGCAGAACTCTTCACTAACGCAGACACATACGCAGCACCTATCCATGCAGGGATAGATTATGCAGCCATGGCGGAGGAACAAAACAGTGACGCAGACGTGCGCGCACTCCTGTCTGGACCAACAGGGTTAAGGCTGGAGAAAAAGGGTTTACGCGACGGCGTGCCCCCCCTAATATGCGATGTTTCAACCGGCCGACCTCGCCCGTTAGTACCAGCTACATGGCGCCGCCGTATTTTCGACGCAATTCACTCCCTCGCTCACCCAGGTGTGCGCGCCTCGGTTAAAATGGTCGCCGAAAAGTTTGTGTGGCCAGGCCTGCGCAAAAACGTAAAAGAATGGGCAAAAACTTGCATTTCTTGTCAACGCGCCAAAATACACAGACACACAAAAGCCCCTTTGGAGCCTTTTCGAATCCCTGCTAGAAGGTTCGACCACGTTCATGTCGACCTCGTGGGGCCACTACCTTCCTCCCAAGGTTTCACACACCTGTTAACAATGATAGACCGCACCACGCGCTGGCCAGAGGCAGTCCCTCTAGCGGCAACCACAGCGGAGGAAGTCGCTCGCGTTTTTTTGACAAACTGGGTGGCACGTTTCGGCGTCCCATCGGACAGCACGTCCGATAGGGGGCCTCAATTTGTCTCAGAGCTCTGGTCAGCCATGTCCAACAGCTTAGGGGCAACAATTCATCGCACCACCGCTTATCACCCTCAGGCTAATGGGTTATGCGAGCGTTTTCACAGGTCTTTAAAGGCTGCCCTCAGAGCCTCACTAACGGACACAGATTGGGTAAATAAACTTCCCTGGGTTTTATTGGGGTTGCGTGCTGCACCTAAAGAGGATCTAGACGCCTCTCCCGCAGAATTAGTCTTTGCACAACCTCTCAGGCTCCCAGGTGAATTTTTACCAGAGAACCCAGAGCCAGGGCGCCTTCCAGTCCCAAGGTTTTTAGGCAGCAACGGACCGAACTCTCTCCCCGGTCCAGCTCATCACTCCTTCCCACAGGTTTTTGTCCCTCAAACTTTAAAAAATGCTGAGTTCGTTTTTATTAAGCATGAAGCTTTAAAACCAACTTTGCGCCCAGCATTCGATGGGCCATTCAGAGTGCTGGAACATGGTGATAAACACTTTGTGCTTGATTTTGGGGATAGAAAAGAAACAGTCAGCATTGACAGACTTAAACCTGCCTTCTTGTTGAAAGACGAGCCTGCACAGTTGGCGAGAGCACCTCGGCGAGGTAGACCCCCCAAGAGAAAAGACTCAGCCCCCAGGCAGGGAACAAATAACCTCTCTACTTCCCACACTGCAGATTCCTCACAAGAAGGTCCCAGCAGGACGCCTAAACCAACCTACAGCAGTTTTGGGAGAAGATTAAAACCCAGACAGCACAGGGACTGATACCAGCCACTCCACAATTATTCACTAATTGTGCTGCAACAGTTTAGGACTGACTTATGATTTTAGTATGCTGTTATGTTTACCACTGAACTTTCTTAGGAGCATGGCTGCTGGAAAGTTTCTTCCGTGGCAACAGATGTAACACCTAGTATGTCATAATAACTATCTTAGACTGTGAACCTTCCTGTTGTCCTTTCTTAGTTGTTTGGGGGGCCTGTGGTCTATATTAACCATATATTCCATAACTACATATGTTGAAGCATGTGGAAATGTTTGGTAATTACATATGTAAAGAACTTCACACCTCTGAAAGGACAAAGGACTCTCACCCGCCGAGCGAAGAACAAAGACGTTCCCGGACGCGGCGGAGGAGACCGGAGGAGCCACCCTCACCCCCCAAGGCGAGGAGAGGAAATACCAAGACAATGGGGGGATTAAGATAATGAGGGATGTCAGCCTTTGTTATGCATGTCTTTTGTTGTGTGCATGTATAAAATCAGTGAGTTGGAGAGATTCTGCCTCTTTTCCCTTCTGCCACTCTCTGCACCAGATGAGACTTGTTAGAAGAGCTGAATATTAAAACTTTGCTTATACACCAAATCGCCTCTTCATTTCCAAGCTCCTCTACAGTAATAATGTTTAAAGTGAAGAATCTATCACTGCCCGCAATTATCCAAAAGCTGTTCCAAATAAGGGAGAAACAATATCATTTCAGAGGAACATGTATTTTTCAAAAACCTTCAGTGAGAACTACCACCAAGCAACACTGTGTTTCAGTGCAAGGAGTCAGATTATGGAACGATTTTGGACCTGAATTAAAATCATGTACAACGCTTGGACAATTTAAACCAAAACGAAAGGAAGAAATACTCCAAACATACAGTATATACAAGATGACATATAAAATCACATAAGGATTGTCATATCCAGTCTGCGTTGTGGTGTTGCTTAGTTTTTTTTGTCACATTTTGTCTTAGCTTTGTTCTGAATTGTAATCGCTCTTGTTTTGTTTTTCTTTTGAATTCTTGGATGGAATATGGGTGGGCAATATAAGCTGCGGCTTCAGCCATCACCCATTTCGGATAACTTATGTTGAAGTGTATAATCAGAGGAGTTATTGTCTAATATGACCTTGTTGGATTTTCTTTCCCCCTTTGTTATATTATTCTGTTTCTTTTAATCTGTACTGTTAATCTATCCGAAATAAAGATTGATTGATTGATTGACTGATACAAAGGGCAGCCAAGCGCTGTGTTCCGTCGATGACGTTACAACATGGCCGGGGGGTTTTCCAGCCACTGACGCAATGGGTGACGTGGTGCTCATGAAGACGTCGGATATTCGCATAAAAAAAAAGTCTGTTTCACTTAGAAGTGCACAGACAAACCAATTTCGTCATATTGTATTATGTGTTGAAAAATTAGAGAAAGTCAAGACCATGTCATCAGACCTTTAAGTGTAGGCAAGTTACTTTTAATGATAAATAAGAATCATAGTTTGGTAAACAGACATACCTGCAGCAGGAGCAAGCTCCATTTGTGGCCACACGAAGACATGGGTCATATCATCCCTCAGCCAACTCATATAAAAAGTCAGCCCACAAAATCCTCCTTTAGTAAACACTGCTGGCCGACTGCTATCACTATCTTTCATAAGATGGTGATGGCTACATGAGCCAGTTGCACATCATTTCAACATTTTCTTTTGTTTAAATTTAACTAACATTGCCATAGAAATGCATTGAAATCGTTGTTTGTTGATACCTTGATGCATTGCTGTGCACGTTCGTGAGATCGGTGATGTAAGCGTAGACAGCCCTATTGAATCATGAGGTGCCTAAAGATTCCCACACCTAGTTCGGACCTCGGCTGGGGAGGAGGACTGACTTAACGGACCTTTTGCAGTTTTAGTTGATGACCTTTGCTATAAAACAAAACCAGAACTAAGGCATAACTACAGTAAAAAACAAAACCAAGAAAAAGATATTAAAAAAAACTTAACTAAGGAGCATCACAAGAAACTAATCTAAAAAGTAAATCATAACAAGGGACTAACAGGAAGTACTTTCAAAATACAACAAGGAACAAGTTAAAGGAGACTATACATGAACAACACCGGAATACTTTCAAAATAAAACTAGAACTTGTCATGATTCAGATCAGGGTTAGACTCAAACGCAGAGCTGCCAGAACAGTCACTCACTCCAATGAAAAGTTTCACAAATTTATTGAAAACTCACAGAAAATAAAAATGCAAAGTTCAAGAAAAACAAAACACAAAAGCGCCGACTTAACCCTTTGAGTGTGAGAATTTTCGTGCCCCTAGTGGCAGATTGCGGCACTGTACCTGCCTTCTCACTCTTTGTCGAAAGTAAGTGAGAAATTTCTGTTTTTTTTTTTTTAAATGTACTGATTTCTTGTTCATATACTTTGAAGATAAGATGATGAGGTACCTCTGTACAAAAAACGGTGTCAAAAGACTGAACCATTTTTTGTGTAAATATGTCCAAAGTCCAGTTTTGACTGAGTTATGGAATTTAAAGAGGTGCCACAACATTATGCAAATTAGATGTGTAAATTTATTCCTATCTGAAACTTTGGATCATATTTTACATCTTTCTAATTGACAATAAGTCACTATCTCTCACCACTTTCAAGTTATATCCTTGGAAATCTGAACTATTTTATTGACAAAAATATTTACCACTCTTGACCTCTAGGGGGTATGTTGCAGTTCTGCACCATACACACTCAAAGGGTTAAATTTCCACAAGACAGGTGCCCCCTGGAGCACACGTAGCCTATGGGAGAGAGCAGACAGAGGTTATAAGGGACAGATTGTCCAAAGGGACAATAATGCAGGAAAGCACACTTACAACTTGAGCAGCGGAGTCCAGTGGGGAACTTCAGCAAGGACCAGGGACGAGGGGAAGGCAGAGACCAGGGTGGATGTTCTGATCTTACTGGTCAGGCAAGCGTGATCAGCTCCGGAGACGAACCTGCAGGTGGCAGCAACCTGAGGAGCGAGACGCACAAGGTAAGTATACAGATAACTTTAATAACGAGACAGAGCTTGACATAAATTGTGGCTGTAAACCCAGACGATCCAGCAATAAGCTCTCCACATGCTGGATCTTAAATACAGTGGCTCATCAGATGCAGCAGGTGTGTAATCACGCAGGTGTGTCCAATCTTCCGGAGCAGGAAACAGGAGCAGGAGGAGAGGGGGAGCATGCTCACCTGATCATCACTGTGCCCCCACCCCCCAAGGGATGTCTCCTGGCGTCCCACTGCGCTTGCATCGATGGGTTCGATGGAATGCCCGAATCATATGCTTGTCCAGGATGTATGTATGACCCCAGGATCCATGACGTCTCCTCCAGACCATATTCTTTCCAGTGAACGAGGTATTGACATCCCCGCCCCCGACGATGCACGTCTAAGATCCTCTCCACCGTATACGTAGTCTGGCCGTCGATGATCCGGGTGACGGTGGGGGTTCTGGAGGAGGGCAGAGGGGACTGGCGGAGAGGGGCTTGATCTTGGAGACGTGGAACGTAGGATGGATGCACATAGAGGGCGGCAAGTCCAACCGAATGGTGACATCATTGATCAGCTGCTTGATGGTGTAGGGGCCCAGATAGCGGGGGGGGGGGGGAGAGCTTCCAGGACTCCGTTTTCAGTGGGATCTGGTCAGTGGACGGCCAGACCCTCTGTCCCACCGTGTACTTCGGTGCCGGCGCCATCTGTGGTTAGCGTACTGTCTATTGCATTCCACAGAGCGAAGGAGTGCAGCCCTTGTGGCCCTCCACAGACGGCAGCACCGGCGCGCATGGGCCTCCACGGATGGGACAGCAAGGCCCCTCTCCGCCATAGGCAGCAAAGGTGGTGTATAATCCATCGATGCTTCAAATGGCGTGAGCCCAGTGGAGGAGGAGATCGCCAAGTTGTGCGCATATTTCACCCAGGTCAAATGGGAGCTCCTGCTTTGGGGATGGTATCCAGAAGTCAAGCTGGGGGTCACACCCAAGAAGCGGCAGAATGCCTTCCACACCTGGGATGTGAATTGGGGCCCCCGGCCCAAGACGATGTCTATGGGAATACCATGCAGCCGGATGATGTGCTGTGTTAGCAAGTCAGCTGTCTCTGTGGCAGATGGCAGCTTGTAGAGAGGAATGAGGTGGATGGCCTTGGAGAAACGGTTGACTATCATCAGGATAACGGTATTCCCCTGGGATGGAGGGAGACCTGTGACAAAGTCCAGGGCAGTGTGAGACCACGGGCGACCCGGCACCGGGAGAGGATGGAGGAGACCCGGAGGAGGGAAGGAGTCAGTTTTGTGTGTGACAGGCCTTGACATACTCCCGCACATCCCTCCCGAGTGTGGGCCACCAAAAAACCCTTTGCAGCAAGTCAATAGTTCTGGAAATGCTGGGATGACAGGCAAAAAAAGTTGGTATGCTCCCACTGAATCATCTCTCCACGTAGCACTGCGGGGAGATGCAGCCGGTCCGGTGGGCCTCCCTCTGGGACAGGTTCCGATAATTGTGCCTGCTGGACTCACTGCTCAATTTCCCACTGGAGTGTCCCGAGAAAGCAGGAGGGGAGGGGGGGGAGAATAGTCTCCAGGGGAGATGCAGCAGCTGCGGAGGAGGAGGTGGAGGAGGAGGCGTTGAGACAAAACTGGCATGAGAGAGCATCAGCTTTGGCATTACGGGACCCTGGTCTGTACGAGATGGATAAATTAAACCTATTAAAGAACAGGGCCCACCGAGCCTGCCGAGAATTTAATCGTCTGGCCGACCGAAGGTATTCTAAATTTTTATGGTCGGTCCAGACAATGACCGGTTGGCTAGCTCCCTACAGCCAGTGTCTCCATTCCTCCAATGCCAGCTTAATGGCCAACAGTTCGTGGTCCCCAACAGCGTTAATTCCTCTCGGCTGGTGTTAACCGCTGGGAAAAATACGCACATGGATGGAGCTTCTGATTGGAGGAGGAGCACTGGGAGAGGACAGCTCCCACCCCAAATCAGAAGCATCCACCTCGACCACAAACTGCATCGTGGGATCCACCTGCGTCAGAATGCGCGTGTTGGTGAATAGGCCTTTTAGGGTCACAAAAGCTCGTTCAGCGGCCTCAGACCACCTAAACAGGCTTTTGGTCTATGTCAACTGTGTAAGCAGTTGCACCACCGTACTATAGTCTTGGATGAATCAGTGGTAGAAGTTGGCGAAGCCCAGGAAGAGTTGGACTGGGGGGTCGGCCAGTCTACTACCACCTTAATTTTCGCTGGATTGGCCTTTACCATGCCTTCGGCGATGATGAACCCCAAAAATGAAGTAGAGCGAGTGGAAAATTTGCACTTCTCAGCTTTCACAAAAAGCTGGTTCTCCAGCAACTGCTGCAGGACGGATTGAATGTGGACTAATTGCTCCTCCAGGGTGCGAGAAAAAATCAAAATATCGTCCAAATAAACAAATACAAACTGGTTCATCATATCTCGTATGACGTCGTTAATTAACTGCTGAAAGACAGCAGGGGCGTTGGTCAGCCCAAACGGCATGACCAAATATTCAAAATGGCCCAAAGGTGTTTTAAACACCGTCTTCCACTCGTCCCCCTCCCAAATGCAGACTAAATGATACGCATTACGGAGATTGAGCTTGGTGAAAAAAACGCAAACATTGGAGTAACTCAAACGCTGAATTAATGAGAGGCAGTGGATACTTATCCTTCCAGGTAATCGCATTAAGCTCGCGGTAATCAATACATGGCCGCAGAGACCCATCTTTCTTCCCCACAAAAAAGAACCCCGCAATGAGTGGAGCGGACGACGGGCGAATTATGCTGGCGCTCAGGGAGTCTTTAATGTAGGTCTCCATCGCCTCCCTGTCCGGTCCAGATAAACTGCAGAGCCAGCTCGATAGCAGCGAGATCACTAGCACAGTCGTAGCCCCGATGAGGTGGTAAAGATAGGGCCCTAGACTTGCTAAAGACCTCCCCTAAGTCATGATAAACCTCGGGCATGGAGCTGAGATCCACTGGCTCAACCAGAGGGGAGGAGATCGGGAGCTAATGCGAACATGCGGCCAAACGGAGACATGACGAAAGGCAGAAAGGACTCCAGGATGAAATGGAGCCCTGACTCCAGTTAATAATGGGGTTATGGGTGCGAAGCCACAGGTACCCCAGGATCACGGTGCTGTTAGATTGGGACAGGACATAAAACTGAATACCTTGCGGTGATATACCGGACAGAATGACCGAAATGGGCTCAGTCTGCACGGTAATCGCCGCAATGGTACTGCTCAAAACTGCCGAGACCGACAAAGGTGTCAGAACATTCCTGGTAGGTAAAATTTTGCTCCGCCTCAGAATCAACCAGAGCGGAGGTTTTGAACTTGGCCCCCGGTAACTGAATACGGGCGAAAAGTTCAAAACGATTGGGAGGATTTTGCGAAGACCCTCCTGCCAGACCCCTCACGGTTACTGACGGGCCGAGTCTTTTTGCCTCACAGGACATTTCGAAACAGCATAACCTGGGACTCCGCAATAGAAATACGCTCCCTCCTGAATCAAATGGGACCTACCAAGTGCCATCGGCTCAGAGGGGGCCGGCGGAGTAGCACCAAGGGGAGAGGCAGCCAGCCGGGACACAAGCAGAGAGACAGTAGCCTTCTGCTCCTTTGCTTGTTCCCTAAACCGGTTGTCGAGGGCCACAGCCTGTGTAATGAACTCATCCAGGGAGGAGGGAGACATACGGATAGCCAGCTTGTCACGGAAATGTGAATTCAGACCCAAGAGGAACGTGGTGCGCAGGGCAATGTCATTCTAACCGGAGTCCACCGCAACGACCCAGAACTCAGTAGAGAAATCAGCCAGAGACCGATCCCCCTGCCGAAGCCCCATGAGCGGGCTAACAATATCCCCCTCACTCTCTGAATGGTCGAAAGCCCCTGAGAACTCTCGCACAAATTGCTCAAACCAATAAAGGGGTCCTTCCGGGCTGCTCAAGATGGACTGTGCCCACTTGAGTGCCCAGTCCCGCAACAGCTAGGTCATGAAATGTATTTTGGGCACATCATCCCTATTCTCTTCCACCACCTGCTGGAAATACAACCGGCAGCAGAGCAGGAACCCCCTGCAACCTCTCTTCCCCCCATAGGGGGCAGGTGTGGGAACAGAGATGTTACTGCTGATGGCAACAGCTGTCGGGCAGCAGGTGCAGGAAGAGGTGCCGCACCAGGAAGCCAACACAGGTGCTTGGTAACAGTCGGCAATTGCTGAGTGATAGTTTGAAGCTGCTCAGAAAGAAAGGCAACCTGGAGTTCCGTGGCACCCAAATGCTTGAGTGCTGACTGTTTGCCTGGCTGACCGCTTGCTGAGCCTTGATCCTGGCTGGATCATTTTGTCATGATTCAGATCAGGGTTAGACTCAAATGCAGAGCTGCCAGAACAATCACTCAGACTCCAATGAAAAGTTTCACAAATTTATTGAAAACTCACAGAAAATAAAAATGCAAAGTTCAAGAAAAACAAAACACAAAAGCGCCAACTTAAATTTCCACAAGACAGGTGCCCCCTGGAGCGCACATAGCCTACGGGAGAGAGCAGACAGAGGTTATAAGGGACAGATTGTCCAAAGGGAGGGGAGAATAATGCAGGAAAGCACACTTACAACTTGAGCAGTGGAGTCCAGCGGGGAACTGCAACAAGGACCAGTGGACGGGGGGAAGGCAGAGACCTGGGTGGACATTCTGATCTTCCTGGTCAGGCGAGTGTGATCAGCTCCGGAGACACACCTGCAGATGGCAGCAACCTGAGGAGCGAGACACACAAGGTAAGTATACAGATAACTTTAATAACAAGACAGAGCTTGACATAAATTGTGGCTGTAAACCCAGACGATCCAGCGATGAGCTCTTCACACGCTGGATCTTAAATACACTGGCTCATCAGATGCAGCAGGTGTGTAATCACGCAGGTGTGTCCAATCTTCTGGAGCGGGAAACAGGAACAGGAGGGGAGGGGGAGCACGCTCGCCTGATCATCACACTTTATACATTATATAAATATTAATTATATTAAATAAATAAATTTATATTAAATAAATATTATACATTTATATTAAATAAATATTAATAAGTCCAAGAAAACAGAAGCAATTACCCCTGCAGGTGGCAGCACCTGTGGCTCTGATAGACGTGTGTAGATATAGATAGATAGATAGATGTACTTTATTGATCCCAAACTGGGAAATTACAGTGTAGCAGTGATGTTGCACACCAGTCCTGCTGTGGTGTATGTGCTGATGTCATCAGTGTGTGCAGCTGGAGGGTGACCAGAGTTTATTGGTGTGGGATGAACAATACAGTGAGCGCACACCAAGCCTAGGACCACAAGGAGGCCAGCAGTCAGAGTGGGCTATATCCTTGGAGACATAGAGAAGTTAAAGAGGAGTGGGGAATTGGGTAGAATGTTATGTTGGAATAACATGATACCGGAGCCGTATTCAACCTAGCACTGAACTGCCTTTATTATAGAAAACAACTCAATACAGTGCATCCGGAAAGTATTCATAGCGCTTGTGGTCTATATTAATCATATATTCCATAACCAACATATGTTGAAGCATGTGAGAATGTTTGGTGATTACATATGTAAGGCGACTTCACACCTCAGAACAGGACAAAGAGTCTCAGCCGCCAGTGAAGATCAAAGAGCTTCCCAGGCACTGCGGTGGAGACCGGAGGAGCTGCCCTGACCCCCCAGGGCCATGAGGAGGAGTACGAAGATAACAGGGGGATTAAGATAATGAGGGATGTCAGCTTTTGATATGCATGTCTTTTGTTATGTGCAAGTATAAGTTCATAGAGCCGAAAGTGTTCGGTCTCTTTTTCCTTCTTCTGCTGCTGCACTAGGATGAGACTTGTTAGAGGAGCTGATAATAAGCTTTGGTTTATATATCACATCGCCTCGTTCTTCCAAGCTCTTCTACACTGGTGACCCTGACGCGAGGATGGACCAGAGGCGTTCCCCCGCGATCGACCATCGTGGCAAATTACGTCCCCTCAGCCGAGGAGAGAGCCAAGAGGATCCTGGCGGTTTACGGCCACAGAGGAGGCAGACCCAAGGCCCTCATGGAGGACTTGCTGCAACTTAAAGAAGAGGACAATGACAACTTCCTCTTCCATTTCATATTCGTCAGTATGCTGCCGCCACACATGAGAGGGACGCTGGCCAACATGCGATGCAGCACCCAGCAAGACTTCCGCACGCTGGCTCACGAAGCTCAATGGCTCGTCAACGCCTGCAAGGAGCAGACACCCACAGCAGCATCCGCAGACCTCAACGCTGATGTCCGGAGCCACGAGGAGCCACAAATCACTGAGCAGAGCCAGCCCGCGGTGACAGCAACACGGCCAGGACGCAACAGACGGAGCGGCGTCTGTTATTACCATCACCGCTTCACCGAGAAGGCTTACAAATGCGTTCCCCCCTGCAAATTCACAATTTCCAGAAAACGCCGAAGCCGAGAGCCGTTAACAGCGGCGGTTCTCGGCGAAAAAAGCAAGCTTTTATATGTGACGGACGGACACACCGGCAAGCGGTTCCTTATCGACATGGGAGCTCAACTAAGTTTTGTCATGCCCTCCCAAGCAGACCGGGCCATGGGCCCCCGGGGCAATGGAGCGGTGGCAGCCAACGGCTCCACCATCGACACTTTTGGCGAAAAGAGCCTGCACCTCTGCATCCACGGCCGCAACTACAGATGGACATTTGTTGTAGTGGCGGTGAGTTTTAACTTGTTGGGCGCAGATTTTTTGTGTGCACATGGGTTATTAGTTGATCTAGCGAACAGGCGCTTGGTTAATGCACTGTTCTTTGCTTCTATTCCCTGCTCAGCTCGACTTTCTCCACCACCCGTGCAGGCTAGCGTCACCACAGCAGGAGGTAAGTTTGATCAACTCCTCACCCAATTTCCAGCACTCACAATTCCCAAATTCTCAGCCACAGTGGCTAAACACAGGGTTGAACATTTTATTCCCACAACGGGCCCACCCGTATTTGCCAAAGCTCGGTGCTTAGACGCGGCCAAGCTCGCCATAACTCGGGACGAGTTTACCACCCTTGAAAAATTAGGCATTATTAGACGCTCGAAAAGCCCCTGGGCCTCACCACTTCACATGGTTCCGAAATTCGACGGTTCTTGGAGACCGTGTGGCGATTACCGCAGATTAAACAATGCGACAGCGCATGACCGCTATCCAATTCCTCACATTCAGGATTTTTCACTGCATCTGGCGGGGGCGTGCATTTTTTCAAAAATAGACCTGGTCCGCGGTTATCATCAAGTCCCAGTTCGAGCAGAGGACATTCCTAAAACAGCTGTAATAACCCCTTTCGGCCTTTTTGAATTTTTGCAAATGCCTTTCGGCCTCAAAGGCGCGGCTCAAACCTTTCAGCGGATGATGGACGCAGTATTACGCGACCTCCCTTTTGTTTTCGTCTACCTTGACGATATGCTGGTAGCCAGCTCGTCTGAGGAAGAACACGAGCAGCATCTCACTATGGTTTTTCAGAGGCTAGAAGAGCACGGGTTAATAATCAATCCAGCCAAATGCAAATTCGGCGTGTCACAAATTGATTTTTTAGGACACAGAGTTTCTCCGAAGGGGGCAGTCCCACTTCCAGACAAAGTTCACGTGATAAAAAGTTTCCCACGGCCACAAACGGTCAAATCGCTACAGGAATTTTTGGGCATGGTTAATTTTTACAACCGTTTCCTCCCCCACGCAGCTCATGCAGCCCCTATATGACGCGCTCAGAAAACAAAAAGCTTCCAACGCGGTCGAATGGACCCCGGAGCGCGAACGCGCCTTCGCGGAAGTAAAAAGCGCCCTAGCTAATGCCACATTGTTGGTTCACCCCGATCCCTCGGCCCGCATTGCGCTAACCACAGACGCTTCAGACCTAGCTATAGGGGCAGTTGTAGAACAACATGTCAGCGGAATCTGGCAACCTTTGGCATTCTTCAGCAAATCGCTAAACCAAACCGAGCGTAAATACAGCACTTTTGACAGAGAGCTGCTAGCGCTTCTTTTATCCATCCGCCACTTCCAGTTCTGGTTAGAAGGGCGGAGTTTCACGGCTTTTGTAGACCACAAACCGCTCACCTTTGCTATGGCTAAAATTTCCGAACCGTGGTCAGGCAGGCAACAAAGACAGCTGGCTGCGATTTCAGAGTTCACCACAGACATTCGACATGTGGCAGGCAAACTTAACGTGGTAGCAGACTGCCTCTCTCGCACTGTGACATCGTCAGAGCGCGAGGAGACAGATTATACTACCTCAGCCACGGAACTCTTCACCAACGCGGACACATACGCGGCCCCAATCCATGCAGGGATAGATTATGCAGCCATGGCAGAGGAACAAAGTAGTGACGCGGACGTGCGCGCACTCTTGTCTGGACCAACAGGGTTAAGGCTGGAGGAAAGGGGTTTACGCGACGGCGTGCCCCCCCTAATATGCGATATCTCAACCGGCCGACCTCGCCCGTTAGTCCCAGCTACATGGCGCCGCCGTATTTTCGACTCAATTCACTCCCTCGCGCACCCAGGTGTGCGCGCCTCGGTTAAAATGGTCGCCGAAAAGTTTGTGTGGCCTGGCCTGCGCAAAAACGTAAAAGAATGGGCAAAAACTTGCATTTCTTGTCAGCACGCCAAAATACACAAACACACAAAAGCCCCTCTGGAGCCTTTTCCAATCCCTGCTAGAAGGTTCGACCACGTTCATGTCGACCTCGTGGGGCCACTACCTTCCTCCCAAGGTTTCACACACCTGTTAACAATGATAGACCGCACCACGCGCTGGCCAGAGGCAGTCCCTCTGCCGTCAACCACAGCGGAGGAAGTCGCTCGCGTTTTTTTGACAAACTGGGTGGCACGTTTCGGCGTCCCATCGGACATCACGTCCAATAGGGGGCCTCAATTTGTCTCGGAGCTTTGGTCAGCCATGTCCAGCAGCTTAGGGGCAACAATTCACCGCACCACCGCTTATCACCCTCAGGCTAATGGGTTATGCGAGTGTTTTCACAGATCTTTAAAGGCCGCCCTCAGAGCCTCACTAACGGATACAAATTGGGTAAATAAACTTCCCTGGGTTTTATTGGGGTTGCGTGCTGCGCCCAAAGAGGATCTAGACGCCTCTCCAGCAGAATTAGTTTTTGCACAGCCTCTCAGGCTCCCAGGTGAATTTTTACCAGAGAACCCAGAGCCAGGGCATCTTCCAGCCCCGAGGTTTTTAGGCAGCAACGGACCGGACTCTCTCCCCGGGCCGGCACATCACTCTTTTCCACGGGTTTTTGTCCCACAAGCTTTAAAGAACGCTGAATTCGTTTTTGTTAGGCATGAAGCTTTAAAACCAACTTTTCGCCCACCATACGATGGGCCATTCAGAGTGCTGGAACCTGGTGATAAACACTTTGTGCTTGATTTTGGGGATAGAAAAGAAACAGTCAGCATTGACAGACTTAAACCTGCCTTCTTGTTGAGAGACGAGCCTGCACGGTTGGCGAGAGCACCTCGGCGGGGTAGACCCCCCAAGAGAAAAGACTCAGCCCCCCTGTAGGGAACAAATAATCACTCTCCTCCCCAAGCTGCAGATTCCTTACAGGAAGGTCCCAGCAGGACGCCTAAGCGGACCCACAGCAGATTCGGGAGAAGATTAAAACCCAGACAGCACAGGGACTGATGCAAACTACTCAACAGTTGTTCACTAATTGTGCTGTAACAGTTTAGGACTGACTTGTGATTTTACTATGCTGTTATGATTACCACTGAACTCTCTTAGGAGCATGGCTGCTGGAAAGTTTCTTCTGTGGCAAGAGGTGTAGCAGTTAGTATGTCATAGTAATTATCTTAAACTGTGAATTTTTCTATTGTCCTTTTCTTAGTCGTTTGGCGGGGGGGCTGTGGTCTATATTAATCATATATTCCATAACCTACATATGTTGAAGCATGTGAGAATGTTTGGTGATTACATATGTAAGGCGACTTCACACCTCAGAACAGGACAAAGAGTCTCAGCCGCTAGTGAAGATCAAAGAGCTTCCCAGGCACTGCGGTGGAGACCGGAGGAGCTGCCCTGACCCCCCAGGGCCATGAGGAGGAGTACGAAGATAACGGGGGGATTAAGATAATGAGGGATGTCAGCGTTTGATATGCATGTCTTTTGTTATGTGCAAGTATAAGTTCATAGAGCCGAAAGTGTTCGGTCTCTTTTTCCTTCTTCTGCTGCTGCACTAGGATGAGACTTGTTAGAGGAGCTGATAATAAACTTTGGTTTATATATCACATTGCCTCGTTCTTCCAAGCTCTTCTACAGCGCTTCACTTTTCCACATTTTGTTATGTTACATCATTATTCACAAAGGGATTAAATTAATTTTTTCCTAATAATTCTCCACACAATACTCCATAACGACAATGTGAAAAAAGTTTTTTTTTGAGATTTTTGCAAATATATTTAAAATAAAAAACTAAGATATCACATATACATAAGTATTCACAGCCTTTGCCATGAAGCTCAAAATTGAGCTCAGGTGCATCCTGTTTCCACTGATCATCCTTGAGATGCTTCTGCAGCTTATTTGGAATCCACCTGTGGTAAATTCATTTGATTGGACATGATTTGGAAAGGTACACACCTTTCTACATAAGGTCCCACAGTTGACAGTGCATGTCAGAGCACAAATCAAGCATGAAGTCAAAGGAATTGTCTGTAGACCTCCGAGACAGGATTGTCTCGAGGCACAAGTCTGGGGAAGGGTACAGAAACATTTCTGCTGCTCTGGAGAGATCTGAAAATGGCTGTGCACCGACACTTCCCATCCAACCTGATGGAGCTTGAGAGATGTTGCAAAGAGGAATGGGTGAAACTGCCCAAAGATTGGTGTGCCAAGCTTGTGGCATCATATTCAAAAAGACTTGAGGTGTAATAACAAACGTGTTGTTTTGTTTTGTTTTTTTTCAACTGAACAGCCAAAACTCAGCCAACTAACTGGACGCCTGGGTAGACTACCACAACGCTCAAGTAGGTTCATTTTGTCTTCTTTTAAGCCTTCTGGCTGCAGTGAACAGTTGAAACATGTAAAGAACGTAAAAACATCTCCTTTCTATTTTTGTCTTTAATAAGAACAAAAGGTAAATAAATATCACAACGCCTCCCCCCGTGTTGGAGCATATTATTCTGCCTCTCATTCCCAACACGCATTAGCTAATGCTGTCTTTAACACATAGTCTTCCAGGTATCTGGGACTCTGATGTGTTCTAGCCAGGCGTCCCCTAGGAGGGGACCCTGCTCCAAGCACCGTTGGCTGCACCTGCGAGTCCTTACTGCCCCAGTCCAACAAGTCCCAACCCACACCGGTCCGTTTTGCCGTAGCTCCTGGACTCTGTTCAGACGGCGACCTCCTGAGCCGGCTGGAGTGCCACCGTGATCCATCTGAAAGCTCGAACGTGTCCTAGCCCTGTTGCCTCACTATCTGTAGAGGCCCCATCCAGAAAGGTTGCAGCTTATGCATGCGGTTAGGATGTTTGATCCAAACTCGATCCGACATCTCCAATCCATGAGCTCTCGCCCTGCACTTCTTGTTGAACCATTGCTTTCGCTGTTGAGCAGTGACCCGGTCCCGTGGAGAATCTGTACTCCCCGGCGAAGGGGTCGTGGGCGGTCTCAGTCGGTCCAAAAGCAGATGGAGTTCACGCCCCAGCATGAGTTTCGCCAGGGAGCACCCTGTTGTAGCATGGGCCATTGCCCTGTAGTGGAGAAGTGTGCTCTGGAGAGCATCCGGAAATGTGAAGCCATCCACCAAATGGGCTCTCAGTCTGTTCTTCAGAGTCTTGTTAAAACGCTCAATGACCCCATTGGCTTGGGGGTGGCAGAACATGTTAATGATGTGCTCCACGCCCCTAGCGCTCAAAAACTCCTCAAACGCCCCAGAGGTGAACTGTGGGCCATTGTCTGTAGTGATTGCATTCGGGACCCCCCATCTGGTGAACAGTAACGAGAGGAAGCCCGTGACCACATCTGTCATGACTGAATTAATGGGCAACACCTCCGGCCATTTGGAAAACAGATCGTAGACCACAAGCAGAAACCGGGTATTCGAGGGTGCTATATGCAGTTCACCGCAGATGTCTAATTGTATGTGTTTCCAAGAGCCCTCTGGGTACGGCAATGGTCGCAGGGTTGGGGGGGAGGTGGTCCGCCGGTCTTCCCGCTCTCCAAGCACGGGACACAGTTCTTTATCATAGCTTCAATGTCCTTGTCGATACCAGGCCACCAAACTGAATCCCTGCAATGCTGCTTCACCCTGACCATGCCCAGGTGACCCTAGTGGAGCATCGCCAGAACTCATGATCTCAGAGACACTGGGATTAATGTGCAGTATCCCCTCGCCACACAAACATTATTCTAACAGATTAGTTTGTCTCTAAATCAGTGGAAAAGTGTCAGCTTGCCCTACACTTTCGTGGGCCAACCCTCCCTGATGACCGAGCACAGTTGTGACAACATGGGGTCCCGTTCTGATTCTGTGCGGAACTCTTGGTGGGACACCATGTCCCGTAGGGATCCGTGCAGCGTGTTGACCAGATCTGCCTCCGTGGGGTTGTCAAGGACGTCGTCCGGTTGCGGGGTGTTGGTTGTGGCTCGGGACAGGAGGTCCACCACTATGTTCTGTTTTCCAGGGGTGAACTGAGTGGTAAAGTTGTAGGTCCTCAGCTGCTCCATCCACCTGTGCATCTCGCAGGGGTCTGTGTCCTGAACCTGACATCTCCAGTAGAATTGTCAGTGCCCGGTGGTCCAGGAATGGACCACCGGGCAGGGTGAAGGTCAGGGTGAAGTGATGCCCATAGAGGTAGATATGCCACCTTTCACATGCCCAGACGCAGGTGAGCACCTCCTTCTCACCCACGACATATTTCTGTTCAGCCGCTGAGAGAAACCTCGATGCGAACGCCATTGGGCACTCAGTACTGTCTTGTATCTGAAACATGACCGCCCCCACCACCGAGCCAGACGTATCACGGGTCATAAAAGTTGGCTGTTTTGGGTCAAAGTGGGCCAACACTGGAGGGGAGGTGAGTTGAGACTTCAGATTAGTGACTGCTGCTGAACAGGCTGGGGTCCACTGCCATGGTGCATCCTGTTTCAGAAGGGCCCAGAGTGGTTTGATTGTCTCAGAATAATGGGGAATAAAACGTCCATAAAGGTTCACCATGCCCAAGAATGAGGAAATCTGTGCGGGTGTCGTTGGATCTGGAAGGAACAGGACCGCCTCCACGTTTGAATGTAGGGGCCTCAGACCCCCTGCCGTCAGCTGGAATCCCACAAACTCGATGGAGTCCGCCGTGAAGATGCACTTCTCCCGGTTCAAAGTGACTCCGTGCTCCTGTAGCACCATCATCACCCGTCCCAAACGATCATCGCGTTCCTCCCGCAATGTGCTGTGCACCACAATGTCATCCAGGTATGCCACCACAACCTTGAGGCCGGCCAGAATCATGGACATGATATTTTGAAAACAGCTGGGTGCTGAGCTCAGACCAAAAGGCATGCAGGTGTACCTGAAAATGCCCATATGGGTCACAAACGCTGTCAGGTTCCTGCTGGCTGGGTGGAGGGGCACCTGCAGGTAGCCCTGGTGAAGATCCAGCTTCATGAACACCTTCGAACCACTGAACGTTGCGGTGAGTTCCTCCATCATGGGGAGTGGGTACTTGTCCAGAATAATCACCTTATTCATCATCTTAAGGTTTACACACGGCCGGATGCCATCCGACTTTTTCCTGGGTACCACTGTGTTTGATATCCAGGGTGAAGCGTCCACCTTCTCAATAATGCCAGCTTCAAGCAGTCTGTTCAGCTCCGCCGTGACATCATCCCGCAGAGCAAGGGGAAGCCACCGTAGTGCTTGAATTTTTGCTGTCACGCTTGGATCGATGAGTGGGTGGTGGTAGAACGCCTTGATGCATCCAAGGCCCCTGAACAACGCTGGCCAGCGGAGATGCCATTCGGGGAACACTGTCAGTACCGTTGAGCCCTCTGGGTCCGTGATGGAGAATCCCAGTTCACCCAGCAGATCGATCCCCAGCAAATCAGCTCCTTGGCGCGAAACCTGAAAGGTGAATGTGGAAACAATCTTTAGCCCACATTTCACCGAGAAGCTGACCGTGCCCGCCATTTCAATTTCGGCGTGACCGTACCCAAACATTTTCACCACCCCAGCCTTGATGATTTTTTTTTCGTGAAAAGTCTTTTCAACGTAGCCATACTTAATATGGACTTAACCAGCTCCTGAGTCCACCGTAAGTGGCACATCAACTCCGTCGAGCTGTGGGATGTACCACTTTAATGGTCCCGTCTTTGCGCCTGCTACACACACCCGTGTCATGCCCTCGGGCTCTGCCGCCAGTGGTTTAGTGGTGATAGTGCAGGCCCTGTCCCGCACCACAGTCCGCTGCCTTTTGGGGATCCACCTTGAAGAGTTAGCTACATTGCTAGTGGCCAGACTTGGAGGGAAAACTTGAGAAGCCAGTGCTGCCAGGCTCAGCTGGACAGTGGGCTCAATCTGTCTAGCCAGTTCAACCACCTTCTCTAACGTGAGAACGTCCATAGTCAGCTTCAGCTTGTTCTTCAGCCACACGTTGTTCGTGCCATGGGCTAGCTTGTCTCGGACTAGCTCCTCCTCAATAGGCCCGAAGGCACACTCTCTTGCTAAGCTTGCTAAGTTCCATAATGAAGGATTGTGTGGTCTGACCAGCTCGCTGTCGGTGGTCAAAAAATTCAGATCTTTGCATCGTGATGTTGGAATGGTCTCCGAAGGCATCGTCCACTAAGTCCAAACCTTCCTTCAGTGAGCCGCTGCCACACAGCCCAAAGAATATCCTTTGGCCCTCCTCACCAAGGCAGTGAACAAGAACACTCCTCTGTCTCTTTTCATCGGCGCTGCTCAGACTGGCCGCGGCCACATACACCTTGAATGTCTCCTGCCGATGGCCCCATGGTATAGCTGGCATACCTGGAGACTGTAAAAATGGAGGTGGTTGTCGAATACATGCTCCCATGGTTTATCCTCGTTGCCAAATGTTATGTCGGAATAAGATGAAACCAGAGCCGTATTCAACTGAGCACTGAACTGCCTTTATTATAGAAAACAACTCAATATATCCTCCAACCGTAGCCCGCCTGATGTCATCACCCCAACCCCTTGGGTCAGGCTATGGCAAGCCCCAAGAGTCAAATCCCCACACAACACAGAGAAGCTGTGCAGCTTACAGATCTTACAGTAATGCAGAGCAGTTGTGTCAGCTTGATGATCCTGTGCTGGCGCACACTAGAGCCACAACTGAGCACAAGAGTCCCTGCAGCTGTTCCAATTCACTCCCAAGGAGAAGGTTGCGTAATCACATCAAAGAATAAAACTCGGCAAAAAAAAAAGTAGAGCGCTCACCAAAATCACCACACTGTATTCACTAATTATTATAATTGTCAGACTAGTTGACAGCAATGTATAGATCTCCAGTTAAAGAAATATGTCAGGAGATTTATGCAAACCTGATCTGTGCTATTAACTGATAATGTATGTTAATAACAACTGGTGCAGACCGGGACATATCATCGTTAAACAACAACACTGCAACAAGGACATGGAGTTGCTAGCTGTTAGCATGCGGCCTACCTATCTCCCGAGGGAATACTCACACGTGATCTGCATTGTTATTTATGCAAATCCGACAGCGAACGCTGGGACAGCGCGTGACGTCATCCACTCAGTAACTGGCAGGCTGCAGGCAGAACACCCAGAAGCTCTTCTCCTCATCTCAGGCGACTTCAACCATGTTTCACTGTCTCCCATTCTACCCACGTTCACCCAGTATGTCACATGCCACACTAGAGACAATAAAACACTTGACTTATTCTACGCAAATACTAAGGAGGCGTACACCTCATCACCACTCCCTGCACTCGGGAGATCGGATCACAACTTGGTTCATCTCCGGCCGGTGTACAAACCCCTAGTGCACAGACAACCTCCGGTCATGCGCACAGTGAAGTTATGGTCTGAGGAGGCAATGGACGCTCTAAAGGACTGTTTTGAAACCACTGCCTGGGAGCAGCTCTGCGAACCACATGGTGAGGACATCGATGGCCTCACTCACACCATCACGGACTACATCGGCTTCGGTGTGGACAACACTGTACCCACCAAGACCATACGGTGTTGCTCGAACAACAAACCCTGGATCAACCCTGAGATAAAAACACTTCTGAGAGAGAAGAAGAGGATCTTCAGGTCGGGGAACAGGGAGATGCTGAAGCCCGTACAGAGGGAGCTGAGGAGAAAGATCAGAGAAGGCAAGGACAGCTTCAGGAAGAAGATGGAGGACAAGCTGCAACAGAGCGACATCGATGGGGTCTGGAGAAACCTTAAAACCATCTCTGGGCTCCAGAATACCTCCCCCCAGGCCACGGGGGGCAGGGAGTGGGTGAACAATCTGAACCTATTTTTTAATAGGTTTGACCAACCGCCCTCCTCCCCGACTGCACAACAACCACTGCTGCCTCTGAAGACATCGGGTCCTGCTGCCCACACCCCACTCCACCATCACCCCCCCCACTCCCAACACACAGCCCCCCAACATGACCCTCACTAAGACCCAGGTGAGGACGGAGCTGAGGAAGATCAAGGCGAGGAAGGCGTTGGGACCGGACGGCATCAGCGCAAAGCTCCTCAAGTCCTGCGCAGACCAGCTGTGTGGGATTGTGGAGCACATCTTCAACCTGAGCCTGAAGCTGGGGAGGGTACCACAGTTGTGGAAAACATCTTGTGTGGTACCTGTACCAAAGACTTCCCACCCCAAAGATCTGAACAGCTACAGACCAGTGGCCCTGACGTCCCACATGATGAAGACCCTGGAGAGACTGCTCTTTGCTCACCTCCGCCCCCTGGTGGAACCAGCGATGGATCCACTCCAGTTCGCCTACCAGCATGACATTGGGGTGGAGGATGCAGTGATCTTCCTCCTTCACTGTTCTCTGTCCCACCTGGAGAAGCCCGGAAATGCGGTGAGGATCATGTTCTTTGACTTCTCCAGTGCTTTCAACACCATCCAACCGATGATCCTGAAGGACAAGCTGCTGTGCGCAGGGGTGGACCAGCACCTGTCATCATGGATCCTGGACTACCTCACTAACCGGCTACAGTTTGTGAGAACCCGGGACTGTGTGTCCGACACGATCATTGGTAGCACGGGGGCCCCCAGGGAACGGTTTTGGCTCCTTTCCTGTTCACCCTTTATACTGCGGACTTCTCACACAACACAACACACTGCCATCTACAGAAGTTCTCTGACGACTCTGCGATTGTTGGCCTCATCTCCAACGGAGATGAAGCTGAATACAGAGGACTTATCCAGGACTTCGTGGACTGGTGCCATCAGAACTGCCTCCAGATCAATGCGAAGAAAACTAAGGAGCTGGTGGTGGACTGCCGCAGGCAAGGACAACCCCTCACAGCTCCAGTAAATATACAGGGAACAGACATCGAGATGGTGACATCCTACAAGTACCTGGGTGTTCATCTGAACAATAAACTAGACTGGTCACACAATACTGACGCACTCTACAAGAAGGGACAGCGCAGGCTGTTCCTACTGAGGAGACTCAGGTCTTTTGGTGTACAAGGGGCGCTGCTGAAGACATTCTACGACACGGTGGTGGCATCAGCCATCACTTTTGGAGTGGTCTGCTGGGGCAGTGGCGTTACAGCAGCCGATAGGAAGAGACTGAACAAACTGATCAAGCAAGCTAGCTCTGTCTTGGGGCAACGCCTTGACCCAGTGGAGGAGATAGGAGAGAGAAGGATGGTGGCTAAACTGTCATCTCTGCTGGAGTCCGAGTCCCACCCTGTGCAGGACATACTGAATGCACTGAGGAGCTCATTTAGCAGCAGACTACATCATCCTAGGTGCACAACCGAGAGGTTTCGCAGGTCCTTCCTACCTACGGCTGTCAGACTGTATAACCTAAGCAGGGCTGCTCGCAGAGATAGCAAAAAAAAAGTGACAACCTAGTAATAGTAGTAGTGAATGCAAAAGACGCAATAGACTTACACAATGGTCCCCTCCGGTATACAACTAGGAAAATACCAGTCGCTACAGAGGGTGACAATATGTATGGGTACATAATCATACCATGTAGGATAAATAGGTAGACGGTTATGCTGTTCATTCCATCTTGCTACAATGCTCCGCACTGTGTGTGTTTATATATTTATTCCATCTAGCTACAATGCTCCGCACTGTGTGTGTTTATATATTTATATATTTATTCCATCTAGCTACAATGCTCCGCACTGTGTTTATATATTTATATATTTATATGTACATATGTATACTCGCTGCTCTTGTTTTTTCTTGTCTTCTGATTATTGCTCTGAGTGTTGCTGTCCCTGTGCTGTTGCAATCCTGGAATTTCCCCATTGTGGGACTAATAAAGGCTTATCTTATCTTATCTTATCTTATCTTATCTTATCTTATATAGTGTATCAGTCAGGGCTTGACATTAACACCCACCCATGGGTATATTTCGGCTGTGATGGGTAAGACAGTGACTCCCACTAGCCACTTTGGTGGGTTGTAGTTTTTCTCAAAGACATCTATGTAAGTAATAAACCTATTGCAAAGTGAGACTACAAAACTACAACTCCCATAAGCACTATCTATACACAGTGTATTCTCATTGGTCCACTGTCAGCCAGCTGCAGCCCAGGAGTCTGGCTCTGCAGGTTGGTTCATTTGCTTTCCAGTCGAGAAAAGGCGATGAACAGACAGCAGCCGCTCTCAGTGATCAGATCACAGGGACAACTGCCCTGATCTCCCATTGTCCCAGCGGTGAGAATAACCTGTGCTCTACCCCCACATCAGCTCCTACCTCTGTGGTTAAATATGATTATTTTTAGAGCAAGAAGCTCCCGTTTACTGTCCACAATTGTGCAAATTTAAGTTTTTGTATGACAGAGAGAGAAAAAGTGATTAAATTTTATGTTGCTGTTAAGAGCAAATGAAGCTTCTTCTGAGGTGAACTTTTGTTTATGATTATTTGTAATGTCTGTGATATACAGCTATTTCATGGAAGTAAAACCTCTAATTATGTATTTTTAATGTGCTGGTCCAAGGGAGGTAAACATGTGGCCTGTGGGCCAAAAACAGCCTGCTAGGAGTCCAAGATTTTCTCTGAATTTACAGCTTTCTTTGTAGTAAATTTATGACTTTTTCTACTGATTAGAATTCATGAAAATTTGAGACATTTTCCTCCTTAAGATGAGACTTTTTCTCATCAGTTTTCTTTTTCTTCTTTTTTTTCTAGTGAAAACAGGTAGTGTCCATTTAGATTAAATCCATCAGCAATTACTAATGATGTTTTGCAGCCCTGAAGGGGTGTCCCAATTCATAGGGGTCATTTACAACCCCTACCCTTTGGCCTTTGATTTCAAGGACCAAGAGGCTGGGGTAGGCAAAGGGGAAAAGGTACAAATGACAATTTGGACGGACGCCAAATCTACCTGTACTTCACTCTCATATTGCAAATATCTTTCTCAACTGCTTTACAGTATTTACCCCTGTTAATAATTAAACAGTGTGTCTCTTGCTATTTTTATGTATGTATGTATAAGATAAGATAAGATAAGACAATAAGATAAGATACCGGAGTGGTGGCCTAGTTGGTAGAGCATCCGCCCCACACCCGGGAGGTCGGGGATCAAATCCTGGCTGGGTCATGCCAAAGACCATATAAAAGTGGAACTTCCTGTCGTCCAGCTTCAGGCTCAGACTGAAGATGTGCTCCACAATCCCGCACAGCTGGTCTGCACAGGACTTGAGGAGCCTTGAGGTGATGCCATCCGGACCTGCAGCCTTCCTCGCCTTGATCTTCTTCAGCTCAGCTCTCACCTGAGTCTTAGGGCGCATTCACACGGCCACTGTTTGGTCCGTACTAAAGGACCAAAGTGTGTATTCCATGGATAATTCAGTTCGTTTGGCATTGTCTGAATGCACCTGGAACTCTGGTGCAGCACCAAACAAGAGAACTCTGGTTACCCTGAAAACGGGGGGTCTTGGTTCGCTTGCAAATGCAATCTGGCATGCTTCAATTGCCGTGTGAATGCAAATGGAGTATCCAGCGAACCAAAGGGCGGACGTGCCCCTCTGTGTTTGTGAAACCACAGCAACACACAGTGGGAAGAGAAAGTGGCATTTACTGTAAAGGTGCCTTCACATTAAACGTGAACAAGCAAATTTTTCGTGCAGCACAATTACATTGTAACTCACTTCCAGAACTCACTTCCTCAAATGAAACCACTTAGACAGGGAGATGTTCTACCTTCTCGAGATCCTTCTTTCGTTGACTTACCTGATCACACAACATTGAAATCTCCCCTTGAAACAGTTCAGCTTCAAACTTCTGAAACCTTAAACAAAAACCTGATCGATCTCACTCCATCACCAGCTACATCAGTCATGCTTAGCAGCACTACTCAGTCCTTTATTGACGTAACTCCATCCTCTGTTCAGAGTGGTGGTTGAGCATGTTGTGCGCAGTAGTGAGAGTCCACCACACAGAGCAACACCTGGTAGGCTTCAAATCTTTTCTGGGCAAACGCCATGCCCTAACCATGAAACAGATTATGATACAGTACATGGTGCACTAGTGTTGAAATCCTTATGAGAGACCCTTCTGTTTCTGACTTGCATTGTACTCATCGCATACTTGACAGTCTTCTTCCTCCTGCGGCTGAAATGACTAAACATCTCGGCCCACAGGCTAACCCTTCTGCCTACCTTCAACTGCTTGACTCCACCAATAGAACAATTGAAGATGGTGATGAGCTTTATGCTAGATTCATGAACACACTCCAGAATGATGGTGAGAAGCCATCAGCCTATCTTCAGAGATTACATGTTGCACCTAGTACGACCATGAGATGTGGTGGTGTCTCCTCCAGTGACTTTGACCAGCAGCTGCTGAAGCAGTTCTGCTGTGGCTGCTGGAAAAATGCCTTAATAATTGACCTTCAACTTGAGCCAAAAAAAGAAAACCCACCACCCTTTGCAGAGTTATTAATTCTGCTAAGAACAGAAGAGGATAAGCGGACTGCAAAAATTAGCCATATGAAACAACATTTAGGCATTGACAGGCCTGCTAGTAATATCAGAAAGCAGCGTGTCATTCCACAACTGTACGCTGCACATGCCACTACTGATCCAGTACACAGTACTGAAAATGAGACACTGAAAAGCCAAATAGCTGACCTCAAGTTGTGTGGAAAGCACAAGCTAGCCAACAAGTGGGAGGATGATGTCAATGTGGTCCTCAAGCAAGCTGGTGAAATGCCTGTCTACACAGTGAAGCCTGAAGGAAAGGATGGGCCTGTACACACACTCCATTGCGATCTGCTTCTACCTTGTGGCTTTCTACCTGCAACCACAACAACCAAGCCTGCCAAGCAGCCTCAAGTCAAAAGACCCAGAACATGACATTTCCCAATCACTGACAGTGAGGAGGAAGGTGACTCAGACACTGAAATGGTGCCTACTTGGACATTTACCCCTTCACAATTTTTGGCACCTCCAGTATTTGTCACTGTCCACGAGAATCACAAGTCGAGGGATTCTCCTTGTGCAATCAATCCATCAACTGAACTTGACATGTCAACTACCCCTGCTCTTCCTGTTCTTTCTGCAGTTGAAGTCTCCTCGGAAGACAGGAAAGAGACATCTGTTTAGAGTTTACCAGATTCAGTCATCCCACCTGAATGAGACAATTTACCTAATGAAAGAATTCTACCCGAACAAGACAACTTATCTGAACGGGACTCCATGCTTGAATGTGACCTACCTGACAGTCTTCTTAAGAGCACTGTTCCACAATCCCTTGAAGAACTATCCATCCATCCATCCATCCATCCATCCATCCATCCATCTTCTACCGCTTTTCCAGAGGTTCGGGTCGCAGAGGCAGCAGTTCAAGCAGAGAAGCCCAGACTTCCCTCTCCCCAGCCACCTGCTCCAGCTCTTCAGAGAGGATACAAAGGTGTTCCCAGACCAGCTGGGAGCCATAGTCTCTCCAGCGAGTCCTGGGTCTGCCCTGGGGTCTCCTCCCAGTGGGATGTGCCTGAAACACCTCAAGTGGGAGGTGTCCAGGAGGCATCCTGATCAGATGCCCATACCACCTCAACTGGCTCCTTTCTTTGTGGAGGAGCAGCGGTTCTACTCTGAGCCTCTCCTGGATGACTGAACTCCTCACCTTATCTCTGAGGGTGAGTCCAGCAATCCTACAAAGAAAGCTGATTTCAGCCGCTTGTATCCGCGATCTCGTTCTTTCGGTCACTACCCAAAGCTCATGACCATAGGTGAGGGTAGGAACTTAGATTGACCCTTATTGACAGCTTTGCCTTAGAGCTCAGCTCCCTCTTCACCACAACAGACCGGTACAATGTCCTCATCACTGCAGATGCTGCTCCGATCTGTCTGTCAAACTCTCGCTCCATTCTCCTCTCACTGGTGAATAAGACCCCAAGATACTTAAACTCCTCCACTTGGGGCAGGAGCTTGTCCCCAACCCGGAGAGGACAATCCACCTTTTTCCGGCTGAGGACCATGGACTTGGACTTGGAGGAACTGATTCTCAGCCCAGCCGCTTCACACTCAGTAGCAAACTGTCCCAGTAAGACCTGTAGGTCATTGCTGGATGAAGCCAGCAGGACAACATCATCTTCAAACAACAGAGATGAGATCCTGTGGTCACCAACAATGACACTGTCCGTTCCCTGGCTGCACCTAGAAATCCTGTCCATAAAAATTATGAACAGGATCGGTCACAAAGGGCAGCCCTGGCGGAGTCCAACTCTCACTGGGAATGAGTCCGACCGAGTATTGGCAATACGAACCAAACTCTCACAATGGTCATATAGAGACCAAGTACCTCGTAACAGCAAGCCCTATACCCCATTCTCCCGAAGCACCCCCCACAAAAAACCACGAGGGACACGGTCAAATGCCTTCTCCAAGTCCACAAAACACATTTAAACTGGTTGGGCAAACTCCCACAAACCCTCGAGGATTTTCGAGAGGGTACAGAGCTGGTCCGATGTGCCATGGCCAGGACGAAAGCCACATTGCTCCGAGGTTCGACCAACGGCCGGACTGTCCTCTCCAGTACCTTGGCATAGACCTTCCCAGGGAGGCTGAGGAGTGTGATCCCTCTAAAGTTGGAGCACACCTTCCAGTCCCCTTTTTTGAAGAGAGGAACCACCAGCCCAGTTTGCCATGCCAAAGGCACTGCCCCCGACCTCCACGCAATGTTGCAGAGGCGTATCAACCATGGCAGCCCTACAACATCCAGGGCCTTGAGGTACTAAGGGCAAATCTTGTCCACCCCGGGGCCCGGCCACCAAGAGATTTTTAACCAACTTGGCGACCTCAGTCCCTGTGATAGGCGAGTCGTCCCCCTCGTCCACAAGCCCTGCTTCCTCTGTGGAAGGTGTGTCAGTGGGATTGAGGAGATCCTCAAAGTATTCCTTCCACCGCCCGTCAATATCCCCAGTCGAAGTCAGCAGTGCTCCAGCCGCACCATACACAGTGTGGACAGGGAGCTGCTTCCCTCTCCTGAACTGCTGGACAGTTTGCCAGAATCTCTTCGAGGCTGACTGAAAATCTTGTTCCATGGCCTCACCAAACTCCTCCCATACCTGAGTTTTTGCTTCAGCAACTACCCGAGCTGTACTCCGCTTGGCCTGCCGGTACACCTCAGCTGCTTCGGGAGTCCCACAAGCCAACCAAGCTTGATAGAACTCCTTCTTCAGCTTAATGGCCCCCCTCACCACTGGTGTCTATCACTTGGTTCGGGGGTTGCCACCACGAGATGCCCTGATGACCTCGCGGTCGCAGCTCTGGGCAGCCACTTCAGCAATGGAGGTGAAGAACAAAGCCCATTCAGACTCCATCTCTCCAAACTCCCTCGGAATGTGGTTGAAGTTCTTCCGGAGGTAGGAGCTGAAGACCTCCTGGACAGGGGCCTCAGTCAGACGTTCCCAGCACACCCTCACTATATGTTTGGGTCTACCAGGTTTGAATGGCATCCTCCCCTGCCATCGGATCCAATTCACCACCAGGTGGTGATCAGTTGACAGCTCTGCACCTCTCTTTACCCGAGTGTCCAAGACATACGGTTGCGGGTCTGATGACACGATAACAAAATTGATCATCGACCTGCAACCTAGGGTGTCCTGCTGCCAGGTGCACATAGGGACACCCTTATGCTTGAACATGGTGTTTGTTATGGACAAACTGTGGTTAGCACAGAAGTCCAATAACTGAACACCACTCGGGTTCAGATCAGGCAGGCCGTTCCTCCCAATCACCCCCCTCCAGGTTTCACTGTCGTTGCCCACGTGCCCACTGAAGTCCCCCAGTAGGACAACGGAGTCTCCAAGAGGAGCACTCTCGAGCACCCCAGTCAGAGACTCCAAAAAGGGTGGGTACTCTGAACCATCATTTGGTGCCTACGCACAAATAATGGTCAGGACCCGTTTCCCAACCCAAAGGCACAGGGAAACAACCCTTTTGTCCACCGGGGAAAACTACAATATAGAGCAAGGTGGGGGGTACAAGAGTACCCACCCCTGCTCATCGCCTCTCGCCCAGGGCAACTCCAGAGTAGACCAAGCTCCAGCATCTCTCCAGGAGACTGGTTCCAGAACCGGAGCTGTGTGTTGAGGTGAGGCCGACAATATCTAGCCAGTATCTCTCAACTTCATGCACCAGCTCAGGCTCCTTCCCCACCAGAGAGGTGACATTCCACATCCCAAAAGCTTTTACCACCACCTGATCCACACAGCACCGGACTCCCATGGTCCCTCCTGAAGTTGGTGAGCCCACTGGAGGGCGGACCCATGTAACTCCTTCGGGCTGAGTTCGGCCGGGTCCCATAGGCGGAAACACAGCCACTAGATGCTAGCCATCGAGCCCTTCCCTTTCCCCCAGGCCTGGCTCCAGGGTGGGGCCCCGATAACCCCATACCGGGCGGGGTACACTGAATTCTTGTTCTAGAATTCATCATGAGAGTCTGTTGGATTATTCTTAGTCTGGACTTGACCCAGGACCAGTTTGTTTTGGGTGACCCTACCAGAGGCAAATTGCCCCGGACAACATTGCTCCTGGGATCACTAGGGCACGCAACCCCCCCCCCCCCCCCCCCCACCACCAAGATAAGGTGACGATCCACGAGGGGCTGAAGAACTACCCCCCACTGGAAGTGAAACATGTCCAGTATCACCAGATGTGGGCGTACAAGAAGAGGGGGTAGCAGAAAGGCTTGAACTTGTGACTGAGCAGCCTAGATCCAAAGAGACGCAGGATGATATGCCTCAAACTGCTGAACCCCTTCTTCGCAGCTCTCAAAGACAGTATGAAAAGCCTGAAAGACTTCACTACTCAAGACTAGGCAATCCCTTATTAATGGTAGCGAACTCCCTTTTCCAAGGCTTTAGTGAGGCTATTGTAAGTTCCATGCATGATAATGAAGACATAGAATGGCCACCATATCAGAGAATTGAGAGCTTTGCGATTTAAATTAAATTAAATTAAATCACCCTTATTGTCATTCAACCGTACAACCAATCATGTACAGTAGAGCGAGATTGTGCTTTACCTATCTACAGTGTCAATCACACACACCCCAAGTGCAGAATCAGAGGGCCACTGCCATGCAAGGCGCCGCCACAGATTTCCCTCCTCTATTCCATTATTGCTGAGCACCAAGCTGGACGGCAGGAAGTTCCACTTTTATATGGTCTTAGGCATGACCCGGCCGGGATTTGAAAGCCTGCCTCCTGGGTGTGGGGCGGATGCTCTACTAACTGAGCCACCACTCCGGTAGTTAGTTGTCATATGTGGATTCCTAGGGACGGACATACTGTCAAGAGGGGAGAGTGTAACCCACATGATAAAATGGGCTACATATAAGACACGCTAAGTGAAAAATATCAATTATTGTGCTAAGAGAGAAAGAATATATTTTTATTTCATTTTTGTTTGCCATTAATTGTCAAATGTGAAGTTGCACATTTTCACCCAATGAACAGTTCAGAATGTAGTTACAAGATTGACATGGCCAATCTGAGATGTTGCCCATGGCAGTTAGTCCAGCCAACCTGCTAGGAGAGTGGTAATGCTTTTTGTGGGTCAGAGAGACGTTTGGATTTCAGCAGGAGAGTACATAATCATAGTATACGTGAGCGGGAGTATACGATAAGAAGCGGAGCGAGAGTGAAACAAGATAAACTTACAATGGGGGTGGCTGTGGCGCAGGTGTAGTGTGACCAACTGCTGATCGGAGGGTCATGGGTGTGATTCCCGTTCTGTCTGCAGTCTGCATGTTGAAGTGTCCTTGAGCAAGACACTGAACCCCCAGTTGCTCCTGGTGGCCAGGCTAGCGCCTGTATGTGTATGGCAGCTCTACCGCCATTAGTGTGTGAATGTGTGCGTGAAGGGGTAGATAGCAGAATCTGTAAAGCGCTTTGGTCATCCAGAGATGAGAAAAAGCAGTTATAACTAACTAACTGCACTTATATAGCGCTTTTCTAGTCACAAAGACCACTCAAAGCGCTTTCACTAGTACTAACCCTCTATTCTAAGGGCCTATAGGAGACAGATATCTAGGGACAATTTAGAACAACCAATTAACCTAAGATGCATGTCTTTGGATTGTGGGAGGAAACCGGAGCCCCCGGAGCAAACCCACGCAGCACAGGGAGAACATGCAAACTCCACACAGAAAGGTTCCAACCCCTGCCAGCCTGGGGATTTGAACTTGGAACCTTCTAGCTGTAAGGCAACAGTGCTAACCACTGCACCACCACCATTTACAATATACTGAAGCTGAAAGAGTGGAACTTCCCAACGGTTTTCTATAACTTGTTCTTTACTGCCTGAAGCTGAAAGAGGCCTGTGGTTTAGCTGGGCGCCTCCATTTCGTGTCAGTGCCTCCATTTCGTGTCGTGTGCAAAACCCCCCAGAGAGATCGGTCAGGTTTTTTCCTCCGCCAAGGAGGTTATGTTTTCATCGGCGTTGGTTTGTCTGTCTGTCTGTTTGTTTGTTTGTTAGCAAGATAACTCAAAAAGTTATGGACGGATTTTCATGAAATTTTCAGAGATTGTCAGAAATGGGGTATCCTACAGATGATTAGATTTTGGTGATGATCTGAGAGTGCCTACCTCCACCAAGGGCTTTGTTTTTATTTGTGCAGCAGGATTACACAAAAACTATTGCATGGATTTGGATGAAATTTTTACCAGAGGTGGTTCTTTGGCTAGAGAGGAGCCCATTATATTTTGGTGATGATCTGAGAATGCATACCTCAGCCAAGGCTCTTAACTTCTCACAGTGTATTAGCAACAATACTCCAAAACGGATGGACAGACTTTGATGCAATTTTCACCACAAGTGGCTATAGGCCTACACACAAACCCATTACATTTTGGAGGTGATCCATGAGAAACGGAAGGAGCCTTGGTGGAGGTATGCGCTCTATGAGTGCTTTTCTAGTTTTTAATGTGCCTTGATTCTACGATGATTGTCCTGCGTGATTCTGTCCTGTGAGGATCCACGCTTTGACCTTGATGGCGAGCCATCCCAATTGGATCTAGAAAGAATCATCAAGATATCACAGTTCATCTTTCAACTTTAATTCGGCTATACATCTCAAAGTACCTTTTCAGGCGGGAGGCAAACACTGCTCCACACACCTCTACTTTCACAACATCACCCTTCTGATCCAAGGAGGTCAGTTTAGCTTTGGACTCCTCCAGTCTGATGATGGTATTTTGATCTGAGCTCCACCTCAAGCACATCACTAGTCCATAGGCATGTTCGCTTCCATCTGAAAATGTGATTATCCATGGATCACCTTCAGGGCATGGGGGGAGGGGGGTTAGAGCCCTGGTGAACTTGACTTCACCAAGCCAAACATATTGCTCAAAAAGCTCAAGTGCATTGTCCCTAAGGCCATCTGAGAGCGGTATGTCCCATGTGTCTTTGGCTGGGAAACTTTTGCTTTTGGCTTCTTGGAATGGTCTGCACACCAGGATGGCTCCCTTCTGCTTTGCAGGGGTCACCAGGCAACTCGGGTCATACAGTCCTGCCACCTGACTGAGCAGTTCCCTTCTTGTCAGGGGATTTGGAGTCTGAGCCCTAATTTGTTCTTGAAGGGGGTTCTGGCCAAGCTGCATCTTTTTCTGTTTGAGAAATTAACTGAAGTCAAAACATGAAGCTTATCTTCTTCAACAATGTAGCCCAAGCGAAGCACTTTGTCGTCCTCATCGCTCATTTGATTTGCCAGGACCACGGTTCCAGCTATGGCTCTCATCTTGTCGTCCAGTTTGTCACAGGACTCCTTCCTCTCACTTTGCCCAGAAAACACCCACAGCTTGAGCTGAAATCCCCCAGCCTTCAGGATGTGCTCCACATTTGCAGCAAAGATTTTCAGGCAACCAAGGTCATTATGTGATGTAAGGATGTCATCAGCATAGCTGTCTTGCTGGAGTACTTGCTGCTCCTCCTCGAGGTGCACAAACTGAGGGAGGTTGGCTGTTTTCCGCAATGCTATCTGTGCAATGCATCCTGCTGGCTTGTCTCCAATGTTCACCCTGGTGACTGCATAGTCTCCCAGCTTCTCATCCTCAGTCTCGCCACAGGAATCTGTGCAGGTGAATTTCATGGTCTTCAAGACAGACAGAGTTATACATCTTACATCTTTTTTATGTCACCCAAAGCAGCATACACTCCACCCTGAAATCTCAGGAGAACTGCACAAATCTAATTGAGGACACCTGGACCCTTCATCAGCATGTCATGCAGGCTCACACCTCTGAATTTCTGGCTGCTGTTCCAGACAAGTCTCACAGGGGTTGTGATGGAATGTGGATTTGGAGCAAAGAGATGACTGACATACCACACTGGCCCAGTCCAGTTGGTGATCATGTCCTCGAACAGCTTGATTGCAGCTCCGCTGTTGACCATGTCATGCACTTGGTCAGCATAGGCAGCATTCCATTTGGGCTCTTTGGCAAGATGTTTTTTGGTTCTGAGGAATGTGGCCTCAACAGCTCCTCTGTTGTTTGGGAGTGAAACTGGGTCTTCTAGCTAGGGGTACTTGCCATACCAATGCGGATTCTTGCTGCGGCAGTCGCCTGTGACATATGTGAGCCCCTCTCTTACTACCTCAAGTTCCTCGTCATCTCTTTGCCACCTCTCTGGCAGTTTCCACAGCAGCAGCCCCCACATCTTGGTTTGCAGGCAGCACCAATACTGTTCCATCTCCACCATTCTAGGAAGTCTCAACTGGTGGGGGTTGACTGCTGAATGTCGTAGTAGATGTGACTGTTTGGTGGCTGCTGTTTTGGGATTATGGCAGGGAGTTCCTCATATTTTACGGTGACTGTTCTCATTGACCTGGCAAAGTGAATATTTGATGTATGGGCTAACATGGTGATATTCTCGAACAAGTCTGGGTGAGTACCTCTGACAGTTTTCCCAAGCAGTCCATCCCATAGCACAAGATCTCCAATGACTCTAATTTGCTGAGGTGCCAGTTTATCCTCAGTGGCTTATCAACAGGCTGATATCCTTGGGTCATACAAGCGCATCAGCTGAGATATCAGGAAAGAACTTTTGCAGTTGACTTGCTGTTACACTTTCATGGACATCTGCAATGTTTTCCAATCCATAGCAAACCAACAGTCAGATTCAAGGATGCCCTTGGGAGTCTTTGCCCTGATGTTTAACAGGTACCTCTTTGTCTCTACATAGCCCTTCATTCCTCTGACACTATGAATGACAAGTGTAATTTCCTCACTTCTGAGGTTTAACTTGCTTGCAGCTTTGTGGGTGATGTACAGTAATTCATTTTTGATGCTAGGTCTATCAAGGTCCTGATCTGTTGTCCAATATTGGCTGTGACCTCAAGAAGCATCATTATGACTGGCAGTTCTTATGAACCACTTTCCATGAGAAGAATTGATGGCCTTGTGATTGTATTAAGAGTTTTTGAGGTGGTGTTTGAAAACCCATCTATGCACTATTTTGCAAGTTTTGGGGAAAGTGCTTATGAAGTCATCTTGGTCAGCAGTGTACCTTTTCCTTTTTTCCCCAGGATGGCATCCATTCTTTTTCTGGCCACTGCTATTTGTGTCAGCATTGGGGCACAGGTAGTGATAATGTTCAGGGCCACATCCATCTTTGCAGTCTGGATGCTTGCAGAAAAAAGTGGGTTTGAAGAATGCCAGGTTGTCATGGACTTTGAGACACCTCTCACATGACCCTAGCTTCATTACTGCAGCCTTTCTCTCTGCTGGCTGTAGGGTGCGAAACTGCTTACAGAAGTATAGCTTCGTCCTGTGCTTCCCATCGCCACAAACCAGTATGGGCATCATCAGATTTGGTGGCTTTTGTCCTAGTGTATTTTGGCTCAGGTCTTGCTTAGTTGTTCATAAATGTTCTTTTGCTCCTTCAGGAATGTTAAACCTGTTGCTTGGGGCCGCAGCATTTTGACCATCAGTTACATAGATGAGCCATTTCTTCTTCAGAGATTCAGGGGGCGTACTCTCAATGGATTTTGTAACCAGCGAGTTCTCAATTGCTCCTGTGTCTCCCAGGTCACTCAAGTCTTGCAGTGCCTTCTCCACTGCTTGAATCAACTCCACTATCTTGTGTGGCTGATGACTTCTCACAGCTGGCATTTTCAGCAGTTCTTCTACAATTTCGATAACAATGGTGGTTTGGTTTCCATAGTGATTTTCAAGGACACAGAAAACCTCTTCTGCTGCAGTGTCAGTGGTGAGTCTAACCCTGGATTTACACCAACTTCGGGTGCAGTATATTACAGCTGCGATCTGACCTCTGCAGCAAATAGTTCCCATTCTTGTCAATTTCCTACTCCCCTCCTGGTCTGGACCACTGTGGAATGAATCCGGCTCATCAAATTTGGTTCACTAATGAAATGTAACGAGTCTATTTTTGACAGATGCCGGATCCAGTCCGCAAGGAAATCCTGCAGTATCTTGTGGTATTTAATAGCTGTTTGTTCATTAAAAATGATTTAAAGATTGCCCGTTATTTTCTGAGGTCTACTCCTCTACCACTGTGTCAGAGAAGGTAAAAACTTGACTTAACATACAAAGGATTCATAGAATTAAAATTAACAGGCTACTTACGTTTTATTTAGAGCCCAAAAATCCTGGTGGGCAGCTGCTGCATCACACTCCCTTGTTGTTATCACGTGATCATAATTGGTTCATCTTGGTCACTCTCGGGTCTTTCTCGAAATCTTGCTTTATTTTGTATAATTCTCGTGTGATCTTGTATTTGAAACTCTGTACTCACCCATGCCACTGCGAAACACAAATACAGCTGGTAGGGATGAACGCAAGGGGCCATCTGTACTGCATCTGCAACGGACTGCATCCAGAGTGACTTTAAATCCCGGGTAAGGTCTCGGGTGATTCTTTCATCCAGGCTATTCAACAAGACACAAGGACACACGAGCACAGAGTGATGATATAGAGTGAAGTACGTGGCGGTAGTGCACCTGTAAGCTGGTTGCCAACCACCAATCAAATCTAAAAGAAGAAGAAGAAGAAGAAGGCTATTCAACAACTGGAATTTCTTCACCTCTCTTAAACCTTGCTTCTGCAGTGCTTCACAGTCCCTTCTGCACCTGTGGAAATCACACTGGGGAAAGCTGTTGGCTTCAACTTGATGGTGGGCAGGGGAAAATTTTTGGGGACAGGGGCTGTTGGTTTCCTGTCTTCTTCTCTCAGCCTTTCCTGGATAAAGTCAGTCTTTCTTGACACAGCCTTGAGAATTGTGAGGTCAAGCTCCTTTAGCTGATCTTGGATGTCTTTCTTCTGGTCAGATGGGATCCATCGCTTCCACCAGTCATGCGACTCTTTTGCTGTTTCCATGAGGTCTTGTAGGTGGGTGAGCATGAATTCATATGTCTCCCGACTGCCACCAAGGTCAACTGCAGTGGTGTACCTGCACTCTGACTCTGCTGCTTGCAATGTTGTGAACACTTCATGAGCTCCAAAGTTTGCAGTGATTAGCAACTATTTGCAACTCTTTTGCCACTGTTTGAGAACGTTTGAGACCTTTCCCAACTAAAACACTAGGGTGAATGTCAGGCAAATCTTGGATCCAACCTGATTTAACGGGGTGCAGAAACTCTCCCTTGCATTCAGTTTCTCCTGACCACTGTGGAAGACAGATGCCTGTAGAAGCTATACAGAACATATATTGGATAACAAAATATATGAACAAAAAACATGATATAACTCTGCCTGGTGTGGCTGTGCATTTACTGTGGCAACTCAGGCAAAAACCTATGGCGCACAGTTGGGGCAAAAGCTTCCCACCTCATCCCTACTCACATGAGTTCCACACTGCAAAATGCAAAGATAGACCACACACACTAAGGCTAAATATATACACTGTATTTTTTTTTTAAATCAGCATATAAATATATCTGTGGTGAATCGAGCTGTGTGTTGTTTTTTTCTCCCTCTTTCACTAATTATGTTTCACAGCTGTGGTTTCACTCACACCTGTGCTCCCTAATCAGTCAGCCTTTATAAGGAGTGGGGCCCTCCACTCCTGCACGGAGACATCAACGCTCCTGCACCGCTAACGTGCTTCTAGATGTCAGTCTACTCTTCTCATCAGCTGGGAGCTTCGCCTCCCTTTCTGCAATTGTCAACTCTCCTCCTTGTCAGCTGGGAGTTTTGCCTCCGTTTCTACAATCGTAGCAACCTCCTAACCTGCCATTATCTCCTGCATCCTTCTCTGTTGTCCTTGTTACCTGTGCACAGGTGGACCTTCTCCCTGGCGGACCAACCCAACTCCGGGTGGCGGAACAGGACCCATTCCAGGAGCTGGAGGCTCCTCTTCCTCATCGACATCTTGTAAATGCCTCTGCACTAGACTGAACTTTTTCCCCTTCCCTTCTCATCTAAGGAATACTCTGCACTGGACACTGTATACTGTATACCTGCACCAGCACTTCCTCACCTTCGCAGGACGATGGCAACCAGGAGAGAACATGGCTGCAAGTTGTTTCACTCCTACCAATCCCAGCTCCGTAAGATTATTACTTTTTCCACTATATTCATCTGTGTGCTACAAGAGTACTCACGTCTCCTTCTCTCTCCTCTCTGCAGGGTTGCCAGACTCCTCCCGCTCTGCACTCACTCACACTCACACACTCACTTTCAATAAAAATTATTGTGATTCTAACCGAGTCTGTTGTCTGCTCCTGGGTCTAATATTAAAATCATGTCAATAGCAAACCCTACCTTCATCTGGAGACGGTATGCAAGCACTCATCGGGAAAGCTACTGTTTCTTCTGATTCTGTTGAAATGTATTGGATTGATTTTATTATTATTATTGGCTTTGCTAACTTTATATTCATGTTTGGAATTATAATAAAATTCTAGATCCTTTACAATTATTGTACCTGGAGATGATGCAGTCTGGAGGGATGGCGCTGAAGGACAATAGCTGGTGTTGGGTGGTTGCGCTGTTGAGACTGAAATTCTTTTTTCATGAGGGTAATTTCATTTGTTTACATGTACACTAAATCAATTTATATTCACAAAATAATGTCTGTGTAGTAGCACTTCCTACCTGGAGTGGGCATAGGCCTACTAACAGATGTGTCAGGGGACAATGGGCTTTTTTGCGCAGAGGTTCAGGCTTAAAGTCTGTTCTGAGTTTTTTTCTGCATTCATATTTGTTTGCTGCCATCTGGTGAATAAAATGATGATTCCTCTCCCCCTTCTCTGTCGCTGTCTCTTTCAGATCAGGATAGATAATTTAATATTAGGAGGAAGACAACAAAATAAAAAGGCACAGACCGTGAAACCAGAGTGGTGGAGTGGTGGCTCAGTTGGTAGAGCATCCGCCCCACACCCAGGAGGCAGGGGTTCAAATCCCAGCCGGGTCATGCCTAAGACCATATAAAAGTGGAACTTCCTGCCGTCCAGCTTGGTGCTCAGCAATAATGGAATGGAGGAGGGAAATCTGTGGTGGCGCCTTGCATGGCAGCGGCCCTCTGATTCTGCACTGGGGTGTGTGTGATTGACACTGTAGATAGGTAAAGCACAATCTCGTTCTACTGTACATGATTGGTTGTACGGTTGAATGACAATAAGGGTGATTTAAAACATTTCTGGAAATTGAAACACTCCTTATAATGGAGATAATTCCTTGCATGGTCATAGCTGCAATCAGCTGTGGTCTAAATAAAAACAGTGGATGGCAGTCCAAAGAATAAATGCTCTGAAAACATTTGGTTTTTTTTTTTCATTTTAATATTTTCCAGACTTCAGAAAACATAAAACACACATATTTAGGAAAAGTCATGGACTAGGAGGCATGTACTGTAGATTTTTTTTTCAGACAAAGTACTTAATAATACTTAATGCCTCAGGCCTCTAGAATTTAGTGTACGTTAACATATAATAACAGACCAATAAAATATTAATATTATTTAGTCAGTACTTCAAAAGTTTAAGAGTTTATAACAGTATTTATACTCCTGCTTATTGCCAGTACATATATAAGCAGAGTTGTGGCCCCAGAGTTCAGGCCCCAGCTGGGTCATACCAAATACCAGATAAAAATGGTTTCCTCCTTGGAACTATGCTGCCACACTGCACCTCATAGTCTAACTGGTACCTCACATTTCACTCTGCTCCTGATTGTCCTTCATTGTGCAACGGAATGATTCATGTGTTTATACGGGTCATCATATATTAAGCTATGATGTACTTATATACAGCTGTTGCATCTAAAATACCTTAACCCCCAGTTCTTTTATACAAAGGCCAAATAACCAGACTGAGAGATGAAGTATATTTTCACTTATTTTACTGAAAGTGAGATATGGATTACAACCAGCACTGGAACACAACTCTTTAGGAAAATACCCCAAGAGAGTGCTACTCAAAAAGTGGGCCCTATAGTTTTTATAAAGCTTAACCACTCCCTCTTGCAAGAGGGAGGGGTTTTTCCCTCATTGTATCAGTACATTTCCACTTATGTGGCAGTTCGGCTGTGTGCAGAACTGATTCTGACTGGTTTCAGCAAGTGAATTATAAGGTGTAACCTAAACTCTGCAGTGTAGCGTGTGAAGCAAGCAGATAAAGAAGTGTGAGGAAGACAGGCCAATCATGTCATTTTACCGACACTAGGATTTATAGTTGTGTTAGTTTTACTTTCCGTGGGTAATCCCTTTGTCTGTCATGCGTGTGTTTCTGTTGTTTGGTTGTCTACTGTCATGCTGCTGTTACACTGTAATTTCCCAGTTTGGGATCAATAAAGTACATCTATCTATCTATCTATCTATCTTAGCATAAGTTGAATGGGGGAAAGTTAGGACTGCCCCCCCCCCCCCCGACACACACACTGCAGCTTCACTACTTACAGTAGCCATGTGGCCTAGGGTCATAGAAACAGAGATCGGCACGGCCCCCATACACCACATGGTGCCCTGCATGCTGTGGATGGGAATTAACTAATTCATTTGCAGCACAACTGTGTCTGTGTGTTTTCTTCCTGTAATATTTAAGCAATGAGAGGAAGTACGGTATCAGTGTATCAGTAAATATAGTAACTGCGGGTATGATTCATCTACAGAGGGCATTAGACATATCACACCCGCAGTAATTAACGATTACTAGAACACCTTTGAAGCGGAGTGGTACATATCCAGTGAAACGTTGGAGTGCAATTATCATGGAATATAGTAACTCCTGGAATCCCTGTTGTCCAATCAAATTGCTCGGTCTGTTGTATAATTTAGAATACATTCGCCTCATAATTTATGGGCTCATCAGATAGGAAGCAATGAGGTTAGGTCCTTTAGTCCCTTTGTTCATATACAGCTCTGGAAAAAAAAATTAAGAGACCACTGCAAAATTATCAGTTTTTCTGGTTATTCTATTTATAGACATGGGTTAGAGTAATTAGTTTTATTCTGTAAAATGATGGATGCCCTTAAATTTCCCTCTGGGATTAATAAAGTATAACAACCAAACAAATATTATTGCTAAAAGTCACTAAATACTGCAATCACTGCAAACTGAACATAACCCCCCCACAAAGGACAAGAATCCATATTTGTCATTAACAATGTGATGACACCCCCCCCCCCCCACACACACACACAGCCCCGTACATATACCCATGCCCATCATTACTGAGCCCCAGTGGTCTGTTGGTTATGTGTTTAATGGAGTCTGTGTTTGGTGATCGTGCCGTGTCTTTCTTGACACGTCCTGCTGCTGATGAAACTTTCAGGTGAAGTGAGGAGACTAATAATCAGTAATTACACAAACCAAGTATCTCCAGGAGATGTGTGATCATGCAGACTTGTTCATCAGGTGGCGCGTCACTGGGAGTGCTGCACTTCCACCTGCAGCCAAAGGGGGGAAGTAGCGTTCCACGGCTCGGAGCAGCCGGTATCCCTGTCAGCGGAATCGTTGCCATGTAGCTATCTTCTAATGTATCGGAGCATGTTTGAGTGGATTTCAAACATTTTCCTTGGAGGCATCTCTCCTTTGAATGCTCTTCATGTAAGGGGAAAAAATGAGATGATTCCTCCCCAAAGCAAGTTTGGGTGCAATGAAGGGTAACTGAGGACACGCACACACTAAATCTGCTCTATGTACATAGGAACTGCAGGAGATTTGTATTTTATAGTATTAAAATGTTACAAGGTCTTTAACACTTTTTAAAATTGCCTCTACATTTAATAACTACAACATTTTACAGCAGTAGTACAGCGCTAGGTGTAAACATGTATATTTTTGTTCATCAATCAGACCAAAGCTTGTTTAGTCAGATACAGATATTTTACTCACTGTTATTATTGCTCATTATTGCTCACTCTAGCTAACTGGAGTGGTGGAATAGAGGTATAGCACCTTCCCCACAACAGGGAGATTGTGGGTTCAAGTCCCAGCCGGGCCATACGAAAGACAATTAAAAAAAAAATTGTACTTCCTGCCTTCTATCTTGGTGCTCAGCAATAATAGAATGGAGGAAGGAAAACTGGTAACCCAGCCACAGGGGGTGAACAAGCCAGTGCACTCCCTGTGCCGATCCCAAGCCCGGATAAATGGGCAGGGTTGCATCAGGGAGGGCATCCAGCGTAAAAAAATTCTTGCCAAATTAATGTGGATATTTGCAGACAAATAAAAAAAGAAGCTCATTGTTAGTCCAATTCCAATGTCACATTTAATAAGTAATTCAGGTAGACCCTTTTATGGTGGTATATTGCAGTGTTTTTCTACCATTTTTGAGCCACTGCACATTTTTTACATTGAAAAAATCCCATGGTACACCACCAACCAAAAATGTTACAAAATGAGACCTTGTAGGCTCTTGCAGCATATGTAATGACAATGTAGTCATGGCACGATTACCTACAAAATCAAAAGGAAAGACGTGAACACACACATAGCCTTGTCTGCATGGCCAAATAAGGTCCAGCACCTGGCATGCGTTGGCTGCAGCGACGTCATCCTGAACATTTAAACCAGCGGGCGTTGTCAAAAACCAACAGATTTATTAAATGCACTATTTTTTGTCCCCTCAAATGTTGTTAGAAACACTTTTCGATATCAGACAACTTTGCTCACCAACCCACCATGATAGACCGGAGCTCCATGGCCGAGGTTTGCGTCCACCTGCGACATCCCGCCGAGCCGCTGCCAACTACCCACAGCTCATGAAAATGGACTCCGGCCTGACAATCTGGTAATGGGAGCAGCCGACACCAGGATGTGGTCTCTGGAGGAAGCAGCGGCACCCCCCCAACTATGTTCTCCCGGACAGCACCATGAGGCCAAGCATGACGGTGTTCTGCACTTGAGCAAGCACAGCAGTACAAGTCCTCACCGTGTGCCCGGTATGAGTGCACCTTGAATCTTTGAAATAATAATTTTTGGACCAATTAACTGAAATTAGACAATCTCTCACAGCATGCTGGTGTGCTTGAAAATCACTGGTATATTGTATGGAAGTGAAGTGAATGTGCCTGCTATTAGATTGAATAAAACAAAAGTAACCTACTGGGTTTCTTAAGATGAAAGACCGACTTTACAAAGGCTTCAAAGATAAAAAGAGAAAAAATGCAGGTACGATTCTTTAATGCAAGATGAATACTAATCAAGCTTTCTTTTTTTGCCTCACATCAGTGAGTTGGAAACCTTCCAGAAACACTGTGCCCCGAGCTCTCTGAAAGTCTCACTCGTGACTGTTTCAGTAATGGCATCAATCAGGACTCTGCTCCTTGTACTATAGTACTTTGCTAAAAGCAGCTAAAACACAGGTAAACATAAAGGTCAACAATGATTTACTGGATGTCACTCTGACAGCACACATCAAGGTTCTGCTATTATTGCTTCTAAACACAACAAGCAAAAGGAGCCTTAAGATGAAAAGGCATGTCTACGCAATTTCAACAGATTCAGTGTAACAATTAACACAAAATTACTGATTCTGGATGGTTTGAACCGATAACATAAAGAATTAACTGCACGAGTGCAAAGTACAGATCTGAAAACCTTAATCCAACAAACAGGAAATAAAAATTATGATTCACTATTGACAACTGACTTTTTCTTTTTTTTAAACTTTCTATATATATAAATAAGGGCTGGGAATTGATTCAGAAATCTTACCACTTAATTGAACATTTTCTATAATTAGCCTGATTAAAATCCTCTGCCACAATAAAAACACCCTCTGGTTGAGTGGTTTAAGAAATCACTTCTAGGAAATTCTAAAATGCACTGTGCTCTGTACAAGGGCAATAAAAGCATTCATATAACAATAAACTAACCAGCATTAATAATTGACGGCTTTTAAAAAAAAAATAGTATCTATTTTCTTGTAAATGTGCAGCTTTTTTCTTATAAATTTACAACTTTTTCATATAAATTTGTAACTATTATGATAAATTTATGATTTTTTTTCTTGGAAATGTCTTTTTCCCCATTTGTTTTTCTCGCATGAATTTATAACCTTTTTTTCTTATAAATTTAAGACTTGCTTATGGTAAATGTGACCCATGCTGGCAAAATTAGTCGGAATGCACACCGCGTCATTAAGATAAGATGAGATAAGATAAGAAAAGATAAGCCTTTATTAGTCCCACAATGGGGAAATTCCAGGACTGCAACAGCACAGGGATAGCAACACTTAGAGCAATAATTAAGAAGATAAGAAAAAAAAAAAAAATAATAATAAAAGCAGTGAATTACGAGCTACATGCACGAGAAGTCATAAATCATGACTCTTTGTTTGCGAGTGGGAAGTCCCGGGAACACCCCCGTGAGTTCCTGGTATCATTGTGAAGCTTAGAAATTGTACTTTCTAAAAGCACATATGTTTTGGCGGAAGATGTAACTCCCGACCGATCGAATGCGAGTTTTAAACCTAGCCAAAATATAAACAAATCGGCTTTTTCCGGGTCTGTTTTTGCGCACTTCCTACAAATTTAATATCATTTTGAAGGTCTTTCAATACAGAATATTGAAAAAACGTTACCTCAGTTTTGATAATTTCCTCAAAGTGACCCATTTTGCCAGCACAGGTCACAAATTTGGGTCTTTTTAATTGTAAAAGATCAACACTTATTGTGTTTTTGCACTGTTATTCTTGAAAATTTTACTTACATTTGTATCTTGCTTCTCATTGGGCTGTGACAGTTTGTGACTAGTTGGAGAACGGCATTCCTGAGGAGGTTTCCAAAATCTTGTCAAACACGTGGGTTTACAATTTCCTCTCTTGAGTCATAGGGCCTCGCTCTGTTGTTGCAGGAATTTTGAATGAATTCAGAAAATGTGTGCATCAAATTTTCTCTGAAAAGAGCCACAGAGTCATCACAGGTGTCCCAGACCCATCTTGAACCCATCTCAATTTACTTTCCATGAGACAGAAAGTGCAAGAAAAGTTTGTGAGGAGTTGGGGACCAATGAAACTAAATTGTCCTAGTGACTGATTGGAGACAAAAATGACAAGACATTCCAACACTGTCACCATGCCACCCAAGGGCAAGAAAGGCAAGGCTAGGGATAGGGGGCTGCTGTCTCTGACCCATGGGCCCCTACAGAGGAAGCGGGACTGGTCCCAGGGCTGCTGTATCTGATGAGGAACACTCTGAGGCAACTTCCTCATCCAGCAATCTCTGCACTTCTTCTCTGTGGTCAATCTCAAGCTATGGTCACAAACATTCTTACGGATGGTGGGCTCGTAAGAATCTCCCAGTTCCTATGAATTCTGGAGTTTGCAGATATTCGTAGAGGGGGGCATAGTTTCTTACAGCTGCTGTTCAATTTGCGAAACCAACTTGAGGCATTCTTGAGAAATAAGGTGCTTTTCTGTTGTGCGATGGCTCTAGAGTTCTTACGTTCTTCATAAGGGTGCCTTGGGATCTTCCTAAGGCATACTTACTGCCATCTCACGAAAATTTTTGTGCAAATCACAGCACTCTCAAGTTGTTGGTAGGAATATCATACGGCTTTCAGCACATTTTTGTTGGCACAAATTTCGCACAAATGTCATACTTCTGCCTTATGAATGCCTCACTACCGCCTCACGCACACTGTACGAATCTCCATACAAACGGGGATTTGTACAGCGTTTTCTAAGACCGCTGTAAGGGGCCCTTAAGAGCTGTCATGATCTGGGCATGGTCTGGGGACAATGCCCACACTTTAAGTTATTTTGAATCTTTGTGCTTTCCCTTATTATTTGCATATATTATCTTCTGCATTTAGTTCTTGGTGGTTATTATTATTATCTTGATCATTGTTATGTTTGGGTTTGATTATTATTCTTGTCTTAGTCTTAGTTTTGTTCTTAGTCATCCTATTTATTAGAATTATTAGTATCCTGTTCTTGTTTCATATTTTTCCTTGCTTTGTCCTTAGTTTGTCGTGTCATACCCTGTTTGTCATTTGTGTTATTATTGTTGTCTTGGTTTTTGTCCTTTATCTGTTCCCTGTCTAAGTCCAGGGTTGTGTGTGTACTTGTTTTCCTTTTGTTCTCAGTCCCTCATGTTCCCATACCTGTAGACACGTTCCCTCATGTTCAGCCCTGATTGTTCTTCCAGCTGTCTTGGGTCTTAGTAATTGTTCTGTCCCCTATATATGTTAGTCTGTGATTGTATTGCTTGTGGCGTCATTATCGTTAATGTTATTGTTATTCTGGTTGTCATCAGTGCTAGCTGTCATTAGGCTTCGTGTCCACCAAATGTGGTTTTTGCCACCCGACCACCCTGAATGTCTTTCTTCAGTGTTTGTGCACTGCACTCTGGGAAAAAAAGTCTGGGCCCTGTATCGCAGCAACAGCCTGTCACCCACAGCTCAGCACTTCTGCTTTTCCTATGGTCAAACTTTCTACGTATTTTTAATAGCAGTCTCTAAATAATAATAACAGAATTATAAATCAGAATTGGAAAGCAAGATGGCAGCAAAGAAGCTTGGTTCAGCCTGGGCCAGTATGAAAACTATTGCAGGCCTTCAGAGCACAGAGCATAGTAATCGTGTGTTTTTAGATGGTTTTAATTCAGACACAGAGCTGGCTAATGCTCTTAATTGTTTTTATGGTCATTTTGATTCTTTTGATTTTAGCACAGAAACCCAAGATTTGAAGCAGAAACTCAAAGACAATCAGTACTTTAATATTGAGGTGCAGGATGTTAAAAGGGAGTTCTGTGCTGTAAAAGTGAACAAAAGTCAGGGCCCTGATAATATATGTGGGCGCTTGGTAAAGTCCTTTGCACATGAATTGAGTCCTGTATTTCACTACATTTTTAATAAGTCCTTACAGACACAACATGTGCCTAAGGTCTGGAAAGATGCTGTGGCTGTCCCCGTTCCAAAATCCAGCTGTCCTAAAACGGTAAACGACTTTAGACCAGTTGCCTTGACTTCAATTTTAATGAAAATTTTTGAAAAACTGGTCAGATTTGAGGTCCTAAAGCAGACTGAGCATGCATTGGATCCTTTGCAGTTTGCCTATAGGCCTCACAGAGGAGTGAAGGATGCCACAGTCACTCTGTTTAACATGCTTTTTAAACATATGGATTTTAATGGGACACACGCCAGGCTTTTATTTGTGGTCTTTTCTTCTGCTTTTAATACAATCCAACCTCATATTTTAGTTGAAAGGCGCCTGCAACAATTTGATTTGAGTAATAATCTGGTGGGTTGGATTCTGGATTTTTTAACCAACAGGACACAGAGAGTAAGGGTCAATGGTACATTGTCTGACCAAAAGTGTTCTTCTACTGGCTCTCCTCAGGGGTGTGTGTTGTCACCACTACTCTTCATCCTCTACACAAACATGTGTCAAAGCAGACATGACAACAGACACATTATAAAGTATGCTTATGATTCAGTTATTGTCAGTCTCCTCCAGGATGGTGAGAGTGGCCACGGCCCAGTAGTTGATGATTTTGTTCACTGGTGTGAGGATTCCTACCTGCAGCTGAATACGACAGAAACTAAAGATATGATTATTGACTTTAGGAGGAGAACTCCCAGACACGAAGTCACTGTACTAAAAGGCCAGACCACTGAATGTGTACAGTCCTACAAATATCTTGGAACGATCACTGATAGTAATTTAAACTTTGAAGAGAACTATGAAAGTGTGTGAAAAAAGGGTCAGCAACATTTGCATTGTTTAAGGAAACTCGCACACTTCCAAACTGACCGAACCATAATGACAATGTTTTATCGGGCTTTTATTGAATCTGTTTTATCTTTTTTCTTTAGTGTCATGGTTTGGTCAGATAAAACTGAAACAGAGGAAATCCTTAGACCAGGTGGTTAGATGGTCCAGTCGTTTGCTTGGTGAGTCACAGCTGAGCCTGACATCCCTGTACACCAGACAGGTACAGAGGATCGCTACCTCCATTTTAAATGATGACTCCCACCCTTTGCACTGCCACTTTCAGCTTCTTCCCTCCAGACGGAGGTTTGCTGTCCCAAAATGTAAAACCCAGCGCTACAAAAACAGCTTTGCTCCTGCTGCTGTCAAAGAGTTGAACTAGATGTAGCAATATATTGCACATAATTTAGTTATCTATTTATTAATTTTTATTTTATATTAATTTATTTTTGTAGGGTTTTTAGTTGGGTTTTAAATCTTTTATTGGGTTTTAGATTTTTATTGAGTTTTATATCTTTGACTTAGTTTTTTTTTAAACTTTTTTAATATGACCCTTCTCTCTTATCTCTTTGTTTTTTCTCTTATCTCTTTGTCCTGATTGGTGGAGCCTTGGGTACTTTCATTGTGTTTGTAGTCAGCTTCATGTGTGCCTGTATTTGTGTTCATGTTGAACATAATTGTGGTTTGTAAATATGTATTTAAAAGGATGTCACCTGACTGCAAAACAAATCTACCTACGGGTACAAAAAAATTAACCTGAACCTGAACCTAGTGGACAAGAAATGTATTCTAGCATTGGTAGCAGCTCTGGATGCAAAATATGATTATGTGGAAAACAGGAGTCTGAGTACAGACTCTACCGGCGTCCTATGTTCCGCCCTTCCTTATTCTGATTGGCTGCTTAGAAAGATCTGACATTGACAAGCTCAGCTGCAGTCTGAAAAGTTGAATTTTTTTCAACTCTGAGCTCCCTGAGCGCTACGGCAAAAAGCGGCCACCGCCGAGAGCGTTTCAACGCCAAGGATGCTCGGCACTGTAGATGCTGGACTACATAGAGAATGAATAGAAGATAGCTGCCTACAGCAGAAAAAAAAATGCATTTGGTGGACACGCAGCCTTATGCCCTTGTGTCCCAAGTTCCCTTCGTGAGCTTTTGTAGCCTTGTTTTTCTGTGCTTTTCCCAGCCCTCGTGCTGTGCTTTTTGTGTCTTTAAGTTTGTTAATAAAACATCATTGAACGAGATCAGTCCCGCCTGCCTTTGGAGTCCTCTTTCCACTTACATCTGCTGTAGGCAAAAACCTGACAAGAACAACTTAAGGCACTCTTGAGGCATACCTATGGCCAGTATCTTGTGTAGTTCTTATGTTGTTCCTATGGCATTTGTACGGCCGCCCTAAGATGAAGGGTTTTCGTGGGGCATTCATAGAAATCTTGGACAAGACCATCAACCTGGCCACAAACTTAAAAACGGTCTATGAATGCTGGATTCTCTTACAGCTGCCTTAAGAAGACCATACGAAATGGTCCAGAAATTGTTTGTACGGTGTTCGCAGCCATAAGGGTATTTCTGACCGTAGCTTCACTTGACATCTAATGATAAAATGACTGCTGGAATGGGGAGATATGGTCCAGACTTGACAATTGTCATGATAACTGTGGTGTGAGTGTTGCATGTGATTTGGGTGGCCTTTGTGGGACAGTCGTAAGTGCAAAAAATGCACAATTTTGTCACGTGCATGTTGCACGAATGTTGGGCAGCACGCACATGGCATGTATGCAAACTCCTGATGAATTCTGGCCCAAAATTCACCCATTGTGTGACATCTGTGCAATATTTATGCAACGTATGCAAATGCGCCAATTAAGTGTGACTCCAAGTGAAAATTGTCAGTGATTTGGATATTCATTGCGTTTTGTTTTTTTTTAATCTTTTTGTTGCAGCCCAGTGAGATGTTTCCTTAAGAGGCACCCACCACAACACAGTTGGCTTGATAGAAGGGTGGCCTTGAAGGGAGAACTAAAACACCTTGTTTCACACAGAAGATGACTGAGGGTCTGCACCTAGACCCAGCATGAGATAACAGAGTGTTGGATAATTTTGAACCGTGAACCATACCAAATTCATCTACAGTAAGTAGCTTTAACACAACAACACAGATACTGAAACAAACACATAATAGATACAGTATGTCGTCTTTAATATTCAGTTCCATGTCATATTTTCTGTACTGCGCTGCTCTTGCTTTTCTTAAGGATGATCAGTCTCACCTTAGTTGCGTCTGGATTTGGCCAATGAATTCAAAATACTCAATCATTACTTGCAGGCAAAATTGAAAAAAAAAAAAAAAAGGAAAATCCAATGTGACTGATGTTCACTATTCACAACAAGGATAATTGTGCAGTAGCTGGTGTGTGTGAATTCTAGATTAAGATTAAATTGAAATGACAAGTTAGTGAAGCTGGCCCGGCGCTGTGTCTCAATATGACATGAGTGAATTTTCCAGCTGGGTGAATGTGATTATTGATTTCACCAGCAGACACTTCCAGCTCTGTGCTGATATAGAAATTGGGCCTTTGTTAAATGCTGCTTGCTGAAAAGTGAATTTTGATGAAATGGATGTTTCTGGTGAAGCCTATTTCTGCATATATATCATTTATGCATCTTTTAAGGAAATAAGTCAGCAATATTTTGCTTCAATGGATGCAGGGCATTACTCTGTCTGTCTAGCTGATATTTGGGTGATATATTTCCAAGTTGCAGTCAGTAAATTAGATATGACTTCTGCAGGAGGAAGTCAGGCCACTTCCAGGAGATATTCTTTTTAACTTCCAACTTTTTTGTGGTGAATCAAGCCTGGTGGCATGTATGGAATTTTTCTCCCCCTAACAGGACATTGTGGTCTTAATAGTAAACCAGCACCACTTTAGTGTTCCATTTCACTGGAGCAACTGCTAAAGTTTGTGTTTTCTAATTGAACACACAGCTGGAATCATTGGTCAGTGAGCAGTGAAGGTGAACTGTGTGTATGTGCTTCCTAAGCGGTAGATGGAAGATGACTTATACACATAATTGACCTGAAAGTGAAAGTCACATAGTGAGAGATTAACTGAAAAACTAATTCCACCTTTCTTTGGACTGTTTCCCATGTTTTATAGTTAAAAGAACTCTGTAGAAGCACATCTGTATAAAGCCTACACCAGGGGTCAACAGCCTTTTTTTTTTACCAGAGGGTTACAATTGAAAAACTAACGTGGCAGGGGGCTATTCAGGCTTTACACATATTTATTCGAAATACATCCCAAGCTAAGACTTCATTCATTTTTTATTTCTGAAAATCTCATTTACTGAAAAAATTGTGTTTTTGTAGGTTTTAACCTTTTGAAATGTGTATTGATATGTGAAGTTCATATGGAGTCACCACTAGAGGGCAGTATGACCCCGGCCATGACCTGACTATAAAAGGAGTTGTACTTGAGTCACTGTGTGGTTAGTTGTTAGTTGCACTTGAAGTGACAAGTAAAAAGTCCTAACTGACACCCGGTGTGTGCGCCTCGTCATTACATGTTCCAGGAGAACATTACATGGTACCAGGAGTAAATTACATGATACCAGGATATAAAACTACGAACCGACAACGAAGATGAACGCTCTTCGACAGCCGGACGAGTTAAAGTTGACCGGTAACGTCAACGAGAACTGGAAAGTATTCAAACAGAGTTTTGAACTTTATTCGCTTGCTATCGGTCTCCGTGACGAGGAGAGGAAAATAGCATTACTGCTAACAGTAGCAGGGCGAGCGGCGCTAAATGTGTTTAACACATTCATCTTCACGGAAGAAGAAAAAGGCAACTTCGATGCCGTGATGAAGAAATTTGACGATTATTGCACACCGAGAAAGAATGAAACGTACGAGAGGTATGTGTTCAGAAAAAGACTTCAGAAAGAGTCAGAGTCCATCGAGCTGTATGTCACAGACCTACGGTTGAAATGTCAGTCATGCAACTTTGGAACATTGAATGAGTCAATGATACGGGACCAAATTGTAATAGGGGTCCAAGACAACAAATTGCGGATGCAATTACTCAAAGAGACTAACTTAACGCTGGAGAAAGCGATACAGATTTGCCAAGCATCTGAGAGTACAAAGGCACAATTAAAGACTTTTAGCAGCAAGGAAAAAGAGACTGCTGAGGTCGGTGCAGTGCAGCGCGCGAAGCCGAAAGGAACATTGCAGGCAAGAAAAAGGGAGGCAAACCCAGAGCGCGCGCGCGGGAACTGTGAGCGGTGTGGAAGGCAACATGCGCTGAAACAGTGTCCAGCATTCGGGAAGGAATGTCGCAAGTGTGGCGGAAAAAATCACTTCGCAAAGACCTGCTTCTCAAAGAGGAGGGTGCAACTTGTGGAGAAAAAGAGCGACAGCGAGGAGGATCAGTTTTAAGTGGACGCCATCGAGGGAGAGACGAGCGCTGACGAATGGATAGTGTGCCTGGAGATGAATGGCACAGACATGTCACTGAAGCTCGACACAGGTGCGCAGGTAAACATCCTGCCAATGAAAGATTTTAAAAGACTGAAAAACAAGCCGAAAATAAGAAATAAAAAGATTAATCTGAGAACATATGACGATAAGCCAATACCCACTAAGGGAATGTGCAGGGTTACACTGTCAAACAAAGGTAAAACAGTGAATGCATTGTTTGTACTTGTTGATGGAAATAGACAAGCAATTTTGGGTTTAAAAACATGCGATCAGCTAGGTCTGATCAAAAGGGTGAATGTCATTGATACAGACAAAGTGACAACACGAGAAAATACAGAGGCTACAACAAGTAAGCACAAACACACTGACTGGGTGAAAGAATACAAAGAGGTGTTCAAAGGAATAGGCCGCCTACCAGGCAAACAAAAAATTAGGCTGAAAGAGAATGCAGAGCCAGTCATACATGCAGCAAGAAAAGTGCCAATAGCTCTTAAAAAGAGGCTGAGGGAAACACTAGACACACTGATAGCAGACGGAGTGGTCAGAAAAATAGAAGAACCAACTGAATGGGTTAACTCACTAGTTATAGTGGAGAAGCCAAATGGAGATTTGAGATTGTGCATAGATCCAAAAGATCTAAATAAAGTAATACAGCGGGAGCATTACAGGCTACCAACAAAATCTGACATAACCAGCACAATGAGTGGAGCAAATTACTTCACAAAATTAGATGCCAAATCTGGGTTTTACCAAATAGTGCTCGATGAGGAAAGCGCTAAATTGTGCACATTTAATACGCCATTCGGAAGGCATTGCTTTCTACGAATGCCGTTCAGGATTAGCTCAGCCCCTGAAATTTTCCATAGAACTGTGCAGCAATTGTTTGACGGAATAGAAGGGGTGGGAGTTTTTCTTGATGATGTGGTAGTCTGGGGAAAAACAAAAGAGGAGCACGACGAAAGGTTGGCTAGAGTTCTCACACAGGCGCAAAAGTCAGGTATGAAACTGAATAAGAGTAAGTGCCAATTCGGGGTACGGGAGATTACATACCTGGGAGAGAAATTATCTGGGGCAGGCGTGCAACCAGATCCGGAAAAAGTGCGGGCCATAGCAGAGCTGCCAGTACCGCAGAACAAAAATGACTTGCAAAGAGCCCTAGGACTAGTCAATTACATGGGAAAATTTATCCCAAATTTATCAGCTAACACAATAGCTCTTAGAAGCTTGTTAGAGACCAATACAATGTGGCAGTGGATGGCAGAGCATGCCAGAGAATGGGAGTGGCTCAAAAGCAGTCTAATAAAGGAGCCAGTGTTAAAATTCTATGATCAGGACAAACTGCTAAAAGTGTCCACAGATTTTTTTTTTTTTTTTTTGTTACTTATTTGTACCCGTAGGTAGACTTGGTTTGCAGTCTGGTGACAAGTCACCGGCTGCTGGTCGCTGCGTGCGCGAGCGCCCTAAACCTACATGTTTTTGGTGTGCGGGAGGAAACCGGAGAAATCCCGGAGTAAACCCACGCAACACGGGGAGAACATGCAAACTCCACACAGCTCACTGTTGGTCGGGGGCTGGGATCGAACCCACGATCTCATGATCCCCGCGGTCCCCCGGCCGAGGGTAAAACTGTGCTGCCACAGTGCTAAACCACTGCGCCACCGTGCAGCCCGTGCGAGCGTGGATGCAGATGCGTCCAAAGCCGGCCTAGGAGCTGTGCTATTGCAAAAACATGACACAGAGTGGTATCCAGTCGCATACGCATCGCGCACCATGACAAGCGCAGAAAAAAATTACGCGCAAATAGAGAAAGAGACTCTAGGTGCAGTGTTTGGATGTGAGAAGTTTCATGAATATGTGTATGGACGGTCAGTAATACTAGAAACAGACCACAAACCACTGATTGCGATCTCACAGAAGCCACTGGGTGACGCACCACCGCGCATCCAGCGTCTAATGTTAAGATTACAGAAATATGACTTGAAATTTGAGTTTACACCAGGCAAGCAACTAATTGTAGCCGATGCGCTGAGTAGGGCTAGCTTGAGCAACACCAGCAGCACAACAGAGGAAGCTGTGCAAATACATGTAGACTCTATTAAGGCACACATGCCAGTGTCAGATGCAAAATGGACAAAGATAGTGAAAGAAACACAAAAAGATGAGAAACTAAAAAGAGTAATGGAACAGATACATCAGCCAGGACAGGTTATGATTGACAAGCCTTACCAACACTTTAAAGGTGAACTGTCTGTGTTAGATGGGGTTCTGTTAAAGGGTACAAGGATAGTCATACCTACCTCCATGAGATCAGAAATGGTTAAATTAGTGCATGAGGGGCATTTGGGTATTGAAAAGTGCAAAAGACGTGCACGTGATGTTTTGTATTGGCCCAACATGCACAAGGACATTGAGGCATATGTGCAGCGCTGTGACATTTGCCAGTGCCACAGGTATCAACAGCCAAAGGAGCCTATGAGGCCCCATGAGAAGCTTCAAGGGCCATGGAGAAAAGTGGGCATGGATCTATTTCAGCTTAAGGGCAAGGACTATCTGTTAGTCATGGACTATCATTCCACCTACCCAGAGTTTGCAGGGTTGAGTGACACAACAGCAGAAAAGGTGATTGCACACACAAAGACAATGTTCGCACGCCATGGAATTCCAATGACTGTTGTAAGTGATAACGGACCACAATTCACGAGTCAGTGCTTCAAAGACTTTGCAGACACATATAAGATAAGATAAGATAAGATAAGCCTTTATTAGTCCCACAATGGGGAAATTCCAGGATTGCAACAGCACAGGGACAGCAACACTCAGAGCAACAATCAGAAGGCAAGAAAAAACAACATCTAGCAAACATATGTCCATATTACTATAAATGTATATATATAGACACACAGTGCAGAGCATTATGGCTGGTGGATGTGCAGCAGAAAGTCTAAGCTCTCTCTCCGCGGATGCAGCGGGCCAGCTGGAAGTCTTTGGGCATGATGGTGACCCCCTTAGCGAAGAAGAGACCACCAGGTGGGTCTCGCTGGTCTCCTGCAGAGCCATGACGGCGAAACTCAGGAAACGCAGGACGGTCTTGAAGTCCTGAGCGATCTCCCTCACCAGGCGCTGGACGGGCAGCTTACGGATGAGCAGCTCCGTGGATTTCTGGTAGCGACGGATCTCTCTCAGAGCCACGGACCTGTGACGGCGAGGCCTCTTCACTCTGCCGGTGGCCAGAGCGCCTCTCCGAGCAGCCCTGGTGGCTAGCTGTCTCCTGGGGGGCTTCTTCCTCCAGTAGATTTTACGGGCGGTCTGCTTGGTTCTTGCCATCGCTCTTTATTATTCTGTCTTATATTTCTTTCACGCCGCCTAAACTCCAGCCCGGCACCCGCTTCGTTTTTATGGGTTCAAGCACGTGACCTCAAGCCCTCTGTACCCACAGTCAAATGGGTTAGCAGAGAAAGGGGTGCAAATTGTGAAGCGCATACTGAAAAAGGCTGCAGACAATGCAGAAGACCCACATCTGGCGATCCTGAATTACCGAGCATCACCACTGGAGAATGGACTGTCCCCAGCAGAAATGCTCATGAACAGAAAACTCAGAACGCGACTTCCATCAGCATCTCAGGTGATGGAAAAGAGAGATGTGAGGCGTGATGAGAGGCAAACTGAACTGTACAACAGAACAGCACGACCTCTGAGACCACTTGCACATGAGGACATAGTGCGAGTGAGATGTGATGGAGAATGGGGACCGCTGGCAAAAGTGGTTAAAGAAACAACTCCCAGATCATATGAAGTCATCACAGAGCATGGGAAAACAATGAGGCGAAACCGACGTCACTTACTGAAAGTGCCTCAGACCAAATTGAGAGTCACAGACAGTGAAATAAGCGACATGCTAATTTCCAGCCAAACCGAACAACCAGAAATGGCTGAGAACCAAAACTTAGAGACAGACAATAACGAACAGACTGAGGTGACACAAATCAGAAGATCACAAAGGCAAATTGTGAAACCGAAAAGATTGATTGAGGAAATGTAAGGAGTACTGAAAAAAAAAAAAAAGTGTTGATGTTGAATTGTAAACAGAGGAAAAAATGTGTTGATGTTGAATTGTAAACAGAAAAGAAAAAAAAAATTGAACTTGTGATTCAGTGTACAAGGTGAAAGAAATGTAAATAGAAATGGAGTTTATTTTGTATATAGAAATTTGAGAAAAAGTTTATAGTTGGACATGACCTTACTTGAAAAAAAAGGGAGATGTATTGATATGTGAAGTTCATATGGAGTCACCACTAGAGGGCAGTATGACCCCGGCCATGACCTGACTATAAAAGGAGTTGTACTTGAGTCACTGTGTGGTTAGTTGTTAGTTGCACTTGAAGTGACAAGTAAAAAGTCCTAACTGACACCCGGTGTGTGCGCCTCGTCATTACATGTTCCAGGAGAACATTACAAAATGTGTCTATTGGAATAAGGTGAGGACCTGTAGTTATATAGCACTTTTTTAAATGACAAAGACCACTCAAAGCACTTAACTGGTAGCGACACTAAAGGCCTTTACATACTCTGCAAGAACAGTGAAATTTTTCTTTTTCTTCAGGTGGCAAGAACAAGAACAAAGTTCTTTCTGGCCAGGACATTTCATACTTCACAAGAAACTCAAGTGCAGAGCTCCTGGGAAATTCTAATTTCTGATCAGTCACACGATAGTTCTTGGACACCATGCAAGAAAAAAGTTCTGCCATGATGATGTGTTAAGAACAAGCTGCAAGAACTCCCAAACCAGGGCTGCAAGAACAAAATGACGCCATTTTATTCTTGCAGCCCTGGGAGAGAGAACACATTTCTCTGTTCCTGCAGAGAACATATAGGCCTTTAGCCCTCTATATGTTGATAAGTCAGTCCTCCTCCACAGCTGAGGTCCAAATTAGGGCTGGGGGTCTGATTTGATTATGATTCAGGGTTTCTGATTTGATTTTGAAATGATTTTTTTCCTCCAACTGTGTGACAGCTTGGTACTTTTAAAGCCAAGTGTTTACAATGACCCATGACTTTACTTCAAACGTCTTTCAATAAAAGAAATATGTTGTGGTGGGTATGAATGGAGACTACTTGTAGTATCGGTTTAACTCTTTATTTAGCATTTAGCTTAATCAGCTAACTTAATGTACAGCTGCATTCCTCACTCTTCACCATGTTCCTTTCTTCTTGCGCATGCACTGTCTTGACACATTCTACCAAGCATGTCTCACTAGCAGTTTTTTACTGCCACCTATTGGCCAAAACACAACATCTCCCGTTACCCAAAAAATTCTCACTATGTAGTTGCAATGAGGGCTTGACATTAACTTTTTTGCTCACCAGCTACTGTGGCTAGTGATTTTCCAAAGTTACTAGCCACTCAGCCTTTTCACTTGCCACAATTTTCCATCCATCCATCCATCCATCCATCCATCTTCTATGGCTTTTCCGGAGGTCTGGGTCACGGAGGCAGCAGTTCGAACAGAGAAGCCCAGACTTCCCTCTCCCCGGCCACCTGCTCCAGCTCTTCATAGGGGATACCATGACGTTCTTAGGCCAGATGGGACATGTAGTCTCTCCAGTGTGTCCTGGGTCTGCCCCGGGGTCTCCTCCCAGTGGGACATGCCCGGAAAATCTCAAGCAGGAGCTGTTCAGGAGGGATCCTGATCAGATGCCCAAACCACTTCAACTGGCTCCTTTCAATATGGAGGAGCAGCAGTTCCACTCTGAGCCTCTCCCAGATGACTGAGCTTCTCATCCCATCTCTGACGGTGAGTCCAGCAATCCTACGGAGAAAGCTCATTTCAGCCGCTTGTATCTGTGATCTCATTCTTTCGGTCACTACCCAAAGCTCATCACCATAGATGAGGGTAGGAACGTAGATTGACTGGTAAATCGACAGCTTTGCTTTAGAGCTCAGGTCCCTCTTCACCACAACAGATTGGTATAATGTCCACATCACTGCAGATGCTGCTCCGAACCGTCTGTCAATCTCTCGCTCCATTCGCCTCGCACTTGTGAATAAGACCCCAAGATACTTAAACTCCTTCACTTGGGGCAGGAGTTTGTCCCAAACCCGGAGACGACAATCCACCTTTTTCCAGCTGAGGACCATGGACTTGAACTTGGAGGTGCTGATTTTCATCCCAGCTACTTCACACTCAGTAGCAAACCATCCCAGCAAAGCCTGTAGGTCATTGCTCGATGACGCCAACAGGACAGCATCATCTGTCCTGTTGAAAAAATAAAAAAAAATTTAAAAAAAGGGCAGTGCGGTGGCGCAGTGGTTAGCACTGCGGCAGCACAACAACTCACCCTTGGCCATGGGATCCCTGGTTCGATCCCAGCCCCTGACCAACAGTGATCTGTGTGGAGTTTGCATGTTCTCTCCGTATCTGCGTGGGTTTACTCCGGGATTTCTCCGGTTTCCTCCCACATGCCAAAAAAACCCCCATGCAGGTTAGGTTAACTGGAGACTCTAAAGTGGCCCTAGGTGTGAATGTGTGTGTGAATGGTTAAGGGAGAGCGCTGTACCGTGGCTGCTTCATCCATCCAGGTGGATGACCTCAATTTCCCCTCTGGGGATCAATAAAGTATACAAAATCAAAAAAAAAAAAAAATCATCTGCAAACAGCAGAGATGAGATCCTGCAGTCACCGAGCATGACACCGTCCAATCCTTGGCTGCACCTAGATATCCTGTCCATAAAAATTATGAACAGGGTCGGTGACAAAGGGCAGCCCTGGCGGAGTCCAACTCTCACTGGAAATGAGTTTTACTGGGCATTGGCAATACAAGCCAAACTCTTGCAGCAGTCGTATAGGGACTGGATAGCGCGTAACAACAAGCCCGATACCCCATACCCCACAATTTTGTAGTTGGAAAATTATGTTTAATATGATCAAATTGGACTACCGCCTGCTAAAATTTACTTGAACTAAATTTACAATCTTTTTCAATGTAAATTACCCTTATACATAGATAAAAAATAGCAAGAGAAACACCATTTATTTATTTATGAAGAGCAGTAAATACTCTATAACGGTAGAGAAAAATACTGTATTTGCAATATGAGAGTGAAGTGCAAGTAGATTTGGGTCTGTCCAAATCTCATTTGTACCCCTACCCCTTCGCCTATCACTATGAATTGGGACCCCTCTTCATGGCTGCACAACATCATTAGTAATTACTGATGGATTTAATCTAAATGGACACTACTTGTTTTCACCAGAAAAAAGAAGAGAAAGAAAACTGATAAGAAAAAACCCACAGTACTTATAGGAGTTGTAGTTTCATAGTCTCACATTGCAATAGGTTTATTATTTTAGATGCCGTCTGAGAAAACTACAACGGGCCGAAGTGGCTAGTGGGTGTGCCTGTCTTATGGGCCACTGCTGAAATCCATCAGTTATTGGCTGGTTGGCTGGTGTTAATGTCAAGCCGTGGTTGCAATTATACCACAGTCTTGTAACAGTTATATTTAGTGTGGCTGTCCGCCTCATGTGACGCCCACAACGAACAGTGATTTTGCCTCCCGCTACATCCCCGCTCTGCAGAGGACGCCCAAGGTGTCATGCCATAAAATGTCAGGCAGCCGCAGAAACAGCATTTCAGTTCTGCTTTTTTTGTTCCGTTAAAAAAAACCCAGTATCATCCCAAAGTTTATTAAATGGCTTTGGGGTCCGGACGGAGGCCTCTCGGAGTCCAGATCCAGACAGGAGTCCACCAATTGGTGACCCCTTGCTGTATTTTTAGGGCCTATCAGATAGCTGGAGACAATTTTTAGTCACCGACTAACCTAACATGTATGTCTTTAGATTGTTGGAGGAAACCGGAACCCTCAGAGTAAACCCACACAGCAGAGGGAGAACATCCAAACTGCACACAGAAAGGTTCTCACTTCCGCCAGCCTGGTAATTTGAAACCTTCTAGCTTTGAGGCAACAGTGCGAACCTCTGAAACACCATGTTGCCTTGATTGGTCACGTGATTATTGTGGAAAATATCAAAACCGTCTTGTCTTTAAAAAAAAAAAAAAGCACAGCATTCATATTGATTCTGTCTGCGAGGAGCTGTTTTAACTCTTCTGGGTTTGCTCCTGTATGTCATGAAAAGGGAAACCCAGCCTTAAAACAATGCTGAAAAGATAGCAGGAAAATTAGGGCTAAAATTAATGCTAAAATAGTGCTAAAAATACTTGAATCCAGCTGACTTGACTGAGCTTTCATACAGTATATTTACCTGCCGGGATGACTAAGAATCTTCATCAAAGTACGCCCAACCTTGGTACCAAACTGCTCTATTATTGGCCAGTATAGCTGTCTGTCTACCAACAAGATGAGTGGGGAGCCTCAGGCATCAGCTTCAGAGCTAACAGTGCTCCTAGGGAGCAGTGTTGCCAACTCTCACTCTTGTGGAGTGAGTTTTGATGTTTGGATGTGGTGGCTCACCGTAGGTGATGTCATCACGTGGTGACCTGACTGTGTTGCAGGGCGGCGCCACCCATCTGTAAATATTCAGTTGTGTGTTGAATAAAGGAGCGTTCGGTTCACATCCGCTGTCAGCAACTCATTCTTAGACATAACAATGGCGACGAGGATTAAAACAGCAATATTACAATCCGTACAACCGTTCCTCTCTCTACCAGGTGAGCCACTGATCCCCTGGCCCCGATGGCAAAAGGAATTCCAGGCTTTTATTAACACAGTTGCTTTTAACGATACTAGCGACGAGAGCTAAAGAGGGTGCTGATCCACAGTCTTGGTAGTGAGGGGCAGCGTGTGTTCCACTCTCTCAGCTCTGCGAGCACATATGAAAACTATTGCTGGGGTGAACAGACATTTCGCCGATGCACGTAATCTCATAGCGCGAAGAATCGCTTTCAACTGGCGCCATCAACAGGCGGACGAGATGATCCATCAGTATGTTACCGAGCTCTGTTTTCTGCCGAGCACATGTGCCTTCGGCCACTTAGAAGAAGAGCTGGTACGTGACAAGCTAGTGGAACATGCTAGGAGCGAGTGGCTGCAGAGCAGATGATACTGGCGTGGGATGACCTGAAATTAGACGAGGCTGTGAGGATGGCGTCCCAAATGGAAATGGCCATCCACCTATCAATGCAGCTAATGCCACCTAACCAGCAAGCCCCCCATCCGGCCCCATGAACACAGGCTGTCACCACCACCGCCCAGCGCTCTGAACCTGCATCTCCCCACAACAATCAGGAGAAGAAGGGTAGGAAACGGGACAACACAGGTGAGTGCCTACCCTGCAATGACTGTGGTTCATCCATACACCAGACTCAATCACCCGCCTGCCCAGCCAGAGGACTGAAATACTACCACTGTAAGAAGCTCAACCACTTTGCTAGAGTTTGCCACTCTACCTTTGCAAATTCAACGGCCCGCCCATCAGGCCCAACTGCCATTCACCAGTTGGCACCAAAAGCTGGCTGTTCAGATGGTACACAGTGGAGCTGGACGGTGTTGACATGCCGCTGGTACTGGATACAGCAGCGTCGAGGTCTCTTCTGAGCGTGGCTATGGTCAGGAAACTGTTCCCCCGGAAGGGCATCACAGCTAATGCGGAGGACCTATTCAGCTATGGGCATGTCAGAATTGGCATGGTAGAGATGGTTGCCTTTTCTGTACACTGTGGCCCTAAAACCATTCTGTCGTTCACCTTCCATGTAACACGCCAGGGGGCTGACCTGCTGGGCATCGACCTGATCAGTGAGCTGGGTTTCTCCATCACCGACCCAAAGGGCTCTACCTTTCTGACAGTTTCCTCATCCTGGCAGCACCATTGGCTGGTACTCTTCACGGGAGTGGGATGCCTCATCTCTTTCAACCACCAACCGCTCATTGATCTGACTGTGTCACGAAAAATTCAGCCTCTCTGCCGACTTTCCCTCGCACTGCAGGATGACATCACGGCAGAACTGCAGAAGCTTTTGGACGCCAGCATCATTGAGCGGGTCAATACTTCCCCCTGGGTCTCTAACTTAGTGGTGGCAAAGAAGAAGACAGGCGGCCTACGACCATGCACTGATCTTAGAATGGTAAACAAGGGGGTAATCCCTGTCAAATATCCCCTCCCCACAACGGAGGAACTGACAGCGGCGTTCCATTGCTTGAAATTTTTTTCCAACCTGGACCTCCGCCACTGCTACCTGCAGGTTCCCCTTCATCCAGAAAGCTACAACCTAATAGCCTCTGTGACCCACATGAGAGTGTTCAGGTACTCTCGCATGCCTTTCGGCCTCAGTTCTGCCTTGAGCTGTTTTCAAAAAATTATCGCTACTATCTTTGCTGGTCTCCCAGGGGCGGTGGTGTACTTGGATGACATCGTGGTGCACGGTGCAACATTGGCCTCCCATGACACCCACCTTGATAAGGTAATGGAGGTGTTTGCAAAACACGGCCTCACACTCAACGGGGAGAAGTGCGTCTTTGGAGCAATGACCATCGAGTTTGTTTGTTTCTGCCTGACTGCTGAGGGCCTGAGCCCCCTGCACTCAAACATTGAGGTGGTACTGCAACCCAAACCATCATGCCCTCACAGCAATCATCCTTTTTGGGCATGGCAAACTTTTATGGGCGCTTCATTCCCTGTAACTCAGAGATGATAGAGCCACTGTGCACCCTCCTGAAGTAGGATGCACCCTGGGTGTGGACCCCAGCGTGCTCCATCGCCATCAGCCAATTGAAGACACAGCTCATCTCTCCACCAGTACTTGCCCACTTCGACGTACACAGCCCCATGTTCGTGACGTGCAACACTTCCAACACAGTAGTAGGAGCCGTTCTGTCGCAACTTCAAGGGGGAACTGAGCGCCCAGTGGTGTTCGCCTCGAGGTCACTCACTTCAGCCGAGCAGAAGTACTTAGTGGGGGAGAGGGAGGCACTGGCATGCGTTTGGGCGTGTGAACGCTGTCACATGTACCTGTATGGATGATGCTTCACACTGCGGACAGACCACAGGGCCCTCATGGCATGGCTGGAAACATCGGGGTCGGGGCACAAACCTCTGCTCATCTACAGGTGGACAGAAAGACTACAAGCATACAACTTTAACACCCAGTTTACGCCGGGCAGAGAAAATGTAGTGGTGGACCTCTTGTCCCGGGCCACACCTAACCCCACTCTGAAAGGTCACTGAGATCCCTGAAGTTGGAACTGATCCACATGCTGCATGGGCCACTCCAAAACACTGTCTCCCTGCAAGAGCTACAGGCGGCGTCTAAACAGGACCCGACACTGAACCAGCTGTGCACCTTTATTCTCGAGGGTTGGCCTGCCAACATGCTGGGGGAACTCGCGCCCTTCTACAAAGTCAGGGATGATTTATCATGCTGGAATGACACAAGAGGGCACTGCACAGCGATTCCAGAGGCATTAAAATGCAGCATCCTGACCATGGTGCACGAGGGCCACCTGGGCGTTGTCAGAGTCAAACTAGCGGTGTAGGGACTCAGTCTGGTGGCCTGGCATCGATAAGGACATGGAGATCATTGTGAAAGACTGTATGCTCTGCCTAGCCAGTGGAAAAACTGGCGTGCCACCACCCCCGCCCCTGCAGCCATTGCCATGGCCATTGGCCCTGTGGAAACATGTCCAGTTGGACATATGCGGCGAATTGTATAGCGCCTCCTCAAACCAATGCTTTCTACTAGTGGCCTACGATCTCCACTCAAAATGACCTGAGGTGTTGCCCAGTGGCTCAGTCACCACCGACATAGTCACTCATTTCCTCACCTTCCTTTTCACCCGCTGGGGTGTGCCAGACACAATCACAACAGGCAGCAGACCACATCTCACCTCAGTGGACTTTGCAGCCTTTGTGGGGGAAAGAGGCATCAAGCACATAAGAACTGCCTTCTACCACCCTCAAGTGAATGGGGGGGGGGGTGGAGAGATTCAAGCAGACCCTCAAGAATGGTCTCAGGCCACACCTAGCAGATGGGCTTCTGTTTTTGGTTGCACTACAGAGCACCCTGCTACATTATAAAGTGACGCCTCACGCCACGACAGGCAGCTTCCCGGCCCTACTAATGCTAGGACGTGAGATGTGCCTTCCCCTGGACTGACTACACCCCCCATTGGACGCTACCCAGACAGAAAGGCCCTCACCTAGGAAGAAGGTGGTCGAACAACAGCAACGTATGAAGCAAAGGTTTGACAGGAAACATCGGGAGAAGCGACCCGGGCTTGCAGTACTGTACTGGGTCCGGATCCGGTGCCCCAGCCGCACTCACAAGCTGCAGTCATTTTGGACAATGCCGATGCAGTTCACAGCACAGTTGGGCCCAGCCACCTTTCGTCTCACTGACGGGTCATGGTGGCATGCCAGTTGCCTCAGAAAAGTGACATCAACTTTGGTCCTGGATCAGGAGATGGCTGTGGACACGATGGGATCGGGCTGGAACTTCGGCAACACAAGACCTACAATCCCCGAAGAATGTCCGGCGGTGCCTGCAGCGGAGACACAGCCTGAGCATCGCTCAGCCCGGGTTCAGGGAAGACCCCGCCACCTAAAGGACTTTGTGACTAAGTTTTAAAATTTGGACTCTTGTGTGTAGTCAGGACATGACCGACAACAGTGGCAGAATAATCCACTCAGTCAAGTGGGCATACTGGTGGTCTACCTGGGTGCCCAGGTACTTGTATAAAGTTCTTTGTTTTTTTCAGGGGGATGGGGGTGGGGGGTAAATGTGATGTTTAGACGTGGTGGCTCGCCGTAGGTGACGTCATCATGTGGTGAACTGGCCGTGGTGCAAGGCGGTGCCACCCATCTGTAAATATTCAGTTGTGTGTTGAATAAAGGGGAGTTCAGTTCACGTCCCCTGTCAGCACCTCATTCTTAGACATGAGTCTCACTCTTTTGCCGCCTCTGTCTCACACCACAAACCTTATTTGTCACAAAATGAGGAACACTGCCAATATCATGTTGACTTTCTTTAGCTTTTTCCACAATAAGAGCTCTCAAGGCAGCATAAAGCAGACTGAACATGCTCAATAACCTATTCTGAAGTAGGGAAGTGTGTGTATTGAAAAAAAAAAACTGATTATGGTTATTGTCCATATGCACTGTCACTCGACCCCCCCCAGTCTACAATTCCCTCTAAATCTCACTCAGAGCTTTTCTGAAAAGTTTGCAACTCTGCTAGGGAATTAGCTTACCAAGTGCAGTTTATATTGTTATTTTCTTTAAATAACAGACACCCCTGTTTCCACTTGGTTTGGTTACACTTTATTAATCCCAGAGGGTAATTCAAGGGCATCCACAGTGCAGCGCCAATCCCTTCACCATTCACACACACACACACACACACACCTATTGAGTCTCCACTTAACCTAACTTGCATGTTTTTGGAATGTGGGAGGAAACCGGAGCACCTGGAGTAAACCCACACAAACACTACACAGATAGACCCTGCTAGCTGGTGGATTTGAACCCATGACCTTCTTACTGTGAGGCAGCAGTGCTAACCACTACACCATGGTGACATCATACTGCTGTCTGGAGCATGTGGCCCAAAGATGTATGCAATTACACACAGGCACAACATCCATCCATCCATTTTCGACCACTTAATCCTTTTTAGGTCACTGGAGCATCTTTGGGCGAGAGGCAGGGTACACCCTGGACAGATCGCCAGTCTATCGCAGAGGCATAACATCAAAAACATAATTTATTGATAATCAGTTACCCTGACACAGAGTACTCCAACAATCAGCTCAAACAGTGTAAACCCGCTGAAACACGAATTCTGGTTCCACATCACAATTATTATAGCTACAGGTTACCCAGTGCAAAGATGCCTGTGCACACACCTGTGTGTCACAGCGGAAACATAATAATCACACCCTTACTACAGGAGCAGATCAGCAATTCTCCACAATCAGAGAGGACTTTTGCGTCATTTTTTTAAATTATGATTAGATAAATCTCCTTAATACTTAATAATAAGCTCCCTTGAATATTCAAGTGAACTCTACTCTGAGATAGCATACTTAAAAATGAGGAATACTAACTGCTTTGAGTCTCCTGTTTAGGGATGCGTCAGAAGGGTGCTCTCTGTATGCCCCCTCCCTGTAAACAGGCTTACTGCACGCTAATATTTCCCTGCTGCTGAAATTTACCGAGTTGTAACTTGTGATTTATTTGCTGCCACAGCTAAAAAACTGAGTGCACATATTTGTGCACATCGTTTTGATATCGTCCCCACCCCCCAAATGCCTGAAATCCTGGCCCGAGTCTTGCCTTTGGTTAATTTATACTTCAGACCCCTTTTCTACTGTTTAAGCATATAGCCGCCTCAGACAGAACTTCATCCAAAGAGCAGCGGCTCTCCTGCTCAGCTACTGTGCTTGAGAGCCCAGACACCCTTAGCAATAGAATGACTTTCTGTGTTTCATTATCGATTATACAACAGTTAGTTCCAACCGACCAATTAGATTAGACAACAGGGATTCCAGGAGTTACTATATTCCATGATAATTGCACTGGATATGTATCAAGCTGCTTCAAAGGTGTTCATGTAATTTGTTCTATAGTCTAACATGCATTCAGTACAGTTTAGCTGTTGAAATGACTAATTCCCTTATTCATCTTCTTTATTAAGTTCTCAGTAAGAGTACAATGTTGATCATTTTTATGACAGATTTACTCAGCACTTAACTAGAAAAAGAAAAAAAAATCTCAAAATAATTGCAACTTTACTGCAACTTTTTAGAAAAAGCTATCACAGATGCAGCCTTTTTGGGCTGTGACAATTATAAAATCAGCCTGCAAAATCCTGGATTGACTGCCTTTTTAATTCTCTACAAAAAATTTATTTTATCTAATACTCAGATTTACCAGAACATGAAATGTTCCGTTGTATGTAAAAACACCCATGTCTCTGAGAGTTGGTATAGCCATCATTATTAGAGTTGTGATGGTTGCCCGTGTCCCCTGGAGTTGGCGTTTGCAGGCCTGTATGCTGTTGTCTTTTGGGTGATCAGCTGATTTAGGAGTGGCTAACATCAAGTGTTGTTAATGGGCGGCTTGATAAAAGACGAGCTGTCAAAGCTTGCAGAAAGGGCTGTCATCTGTTGTTGCTGCTGCTTTCCTCTCTTGGACACCCTGGACTACTCGTGGTCTGAGTTTAGCTTTTCACTCTACAGGGGGAGGGGGTGCTGAAAAGCTCATAGTGGTCAAATTTGACCAAATGTGGTTTATTTTTCAACATAGTCTCCCCTTTGGTCCACACACTTCTTCCATTGGTGTTGCAGTGCTTGGATCCCTGCAGTTGAAAAATAAATCACATTTGGTCAAATTTGACCACTATGAACTTTTCAGCCCCCCTCGTATTGCACGGTTATTTTTCACTTTGTGTAAATAAACACTGGTACCTTTTTGCTAAACCCCGTGTGCATTATCTGTTTTGTTGTGGTCATAATAGAGGGAGGCCCTAAATAGCGTTTCCTGTACTGACTCACATGGCTGTCAGACAATCTAAGCAGCTAACAGGGAGTGATTAATCACAGGAGAAATCTGCCTGTCACAACTAAGGCAGCAGTGGGAGACACTGCTGTCATTTTCTGGACTTTGTCTTGAACTAATCTCTGGGCAAGATCAACTTCAAGGTATTGGCAACCCACCCAGTACACTCTTGCCTTCAGGCAATAACTCTGCACTGCCTCCATCACAGAAATCCAGCGTCTGGTCACAATGGCAGGTGACTGTTAATAGGTCTATGGACAAAATCAAGCTTTGCAATAAACAAAAGGGGAATCACATTGTACCTCCTGATATACTGTATTTAGTTCTGTGTTGGAGAAGGACAATCTTACTATAAGACTTTTCACTCTTTGATACAGGATGTAACTAAATGTTCTCCCACATCACAGCTTTAAGTACGAGAGAGAGAGAGAGAGAGCGAGAGAGAGAGAGAGAGAGAGAGAGAATGCAAGGATGAAGTAGGTGTTTATACTGTAAAGTCACAAAAGAAGTGGACTATCTGTCTGCTCTTTGCAGCTTTTCAGAAAGGACAGTTGAAATTACTCCAAATGCCCCAGGTTTCATGTGTTTAATGAGCTGCAGCTCTTACAGATTTTACGGTTAGTCTGGGATGGAAGGTTTGGATGAGCTGGTGCTTCACACTCAGTTGATTGAAGAAGCTCTGCATCACTTTGGGGTGCACTTGGTGGATTGACGCAGGACTGTCATGCTGAAGAAATCAGTAAGCTTCCACAGTCTTTCTCCTGCTCCAATTAATCTTTCTACAATCTCCAGATCGTATCAATTCCTTCCACTCTGCCAATGCTTTGACTCCCTTCCTCTGACTTCCTGTGTTCAATTGGAAGTATCAAATCCACTAGCCTCTGTGCTCCAAGATCTCTGTGCTCCTCTCTGTGAACCCTCCTCACTGGACTCAAAGCCTCCTTGTGAATCCCAAATAAGAAAAGTGAAACTTGCATATTCTTCCAGTAGGTCCTTCCCTCTCAGGATCTTTGGCTCTTCGCTGTGTAACCTCCTAAATCTGGAACTCCTTGGCTCTCCCTCTGAGGATCCCTTGTCAGCTGGAACTCTAGCCCTAACCCTTCCCCCAAGTCAGGACTTGGAACTAAGTTCTATCTTCTAACGAACTCATTTCTCAGGACTCTCCTTGGCCCATGCAGGTTTTATACCCTACTCCTTCCAAAACTGGTCAAAACCACCGGACAGTCTCCCCAGCTACAAGTAAGCCTCTTCTTAGTTATTCACACATCATACCGACCAATGACTGCCCAGTGAATTAACATTCTCCTCTCTGTCTCCAAGGTGTTCATGCTGAAGTCCCACCTCACCTGTAAATAAAATATCAATCTCTTGTCTCAACTTTGGTCTGTGTGTGTTGTCTTGCATTTTGGTAAAATCTTGTGAAACCCTGACAAGTACAACCCCAATTCTGGTGAAGCTGGGACATTATGTAAAATGTAAATAAAAACAGAATACAATAATTTGGAAATCCTGTTCAATCTATATTCAGTTTGGTACACTACTAAGACAAAATATTTAATGTTCAAAATGATAAATTTTACTGTGTTTTTTTTTGGCAAATATTCACTCCTTTTGAATTTGATGCTTGCAACATATTCCAAAAAAGTTGGGACAGTGGCATGTTTAGCACTGTGTTACATCACCTTTCCTTTGAACAACACTCAGTAAGTGTTTGGGAACTGAAGACACTAATTGTTGAAGCTTTGAAGGTTAAATTCTTTCCCATGCTTGCTGAATGTATGACTTCAGTTACTCAACAGTCCGTGGTCTTCATTATCATATTTTGCGCTTTATAGAGTGGCACACATTTTCAGTGGGAGACAGGTCTGAATTGCAGGCAGGTCAGTCTAGTACCTGCACTCTTTTATTATGAAGCCATGCTGTTGTAACACATGCAGAATGTGGCTTGGCATTGTCTTGCTGAAATAAGCAGGGACGTACCATCAAAAAGATGTTGCTGGATGGCAGCATATGTTGCTCCAAAACCTGTATGTACCGTTCAGCATTAATGGTACCTTCACAGATGTACAAGTTACCCATGCCATGGGCACTAACACCCCCCATACCATCACAGATACTGGCTTTTGAACTTAATGTTGACAAGAATCTGGATGGTCATTTTCTCTTTAGCCCGGAGGACACGATGTCCATGAACAAATTGAAATGTGGACTCGTCAGACCACAGCACACTTTTCCACTTTGCGTCAATCCACCTCAAATGAACGTGGGCCTTGAGCAACCGGCCATGCTTGTGGGTGTTGATACATGGCTTTCGCTTTGCATGGTAGAGTTTTAACTTGCACTTGTAGATGTAGCGATGAACTGTGTTAACTGACAATTGCTTTCTGAAGTGTTCCTGAGCCCACATGGTAATATCCTTTTAAAAGTCAAAGTCAAAGTGCCTTTATTGTCATTCCATTGCTAAAAAACAATACAACGAAAACAGTGCTGCCTGAGGGATTGAAGATCATGGGTATTCAATGTTGGTCTTTGGCCTTGCTGCATACATGCAGAAATTTCTCCTGATTGTTTAATTCGTTTTGTGATATTGTTGAGTGTAGATGAAGAAATCCTTAAATTTGTTGCACTTGTACGTTGAGAAATGGTCTTCTTAAACTGCTAGATTATTTGCCTGTGCAGTTTTTCCACAAAGGGGGCAGCATGGTGATGTAGTGGTTAGTACTATTGCCTCAGAGTAAGAAGGTAGTGGGTTCAAAGCCAGTAGAGCCTATCTGTGTGGAGTTTGCATGTTCTCCTCATACTTGTGTGGCTTTACCGCAGGTACTCCTGTTTCTTTCCATATTACAAAAATGTGCAGGTTAGGTTAACTTTAGACTCTAAAGTGGCCCTAGGTGTGAATGTGTGTCTGAATGGTGAAGGGATTGGCAGTGCAGCATGGCTGCTTCATTCAGTTGGATGAACTTGAATTTCCCTCTGGGATTAATAAAGTATACAAACAAGTAAAAAGTAGTGAACCTCACCCCATCCTTGCTTGTGAACGACTGAGCCTTTTGGAAATGCTTCTTTCATGCCCAATCATAACATTCACCTGTTTCTAATTAACTTATTCACCTGTGAAATGTTCCAAAAACGTGTTTTTTGAGCATTCCTCAAATTTACCAGCTTTTGTTGCCTCTGTTCCAGCTTTTTTGGAACATGCTACAGGCATCAAATTCAAAATGAGTGAATATTTGCAAAAAACAAGAAGGTAATCAGTTTTGGACATTAAATATCTTGTCTTTGTAGTGTATTCAATTGAATATACTGTATGTAGGTGGAAAAGGATGTTTAAATTATTATATTTTGTTTTTATTTATGTTTTATACAAGGTCCCAACTTCACCGGAATTGGAGTTGTAGTTAGAAACACTATGAGAAGTCAGTAAGGCTAGAAAACAAAGTACTCACATCCAAAGGGATGTGAGAGACTGGTGATGCTGAAGTGGTTGCTGGTTGTTTTCATATACGCAACGTTTCAGCAGGACTTAAAAGGATTTTTTTGGGGGGAATGTTCTGGATGGTTCTTGTCATTTTGACATATTGAAGGCTTAACGGTCCTGCAGTTGCAGAAAGCAAGCATATTTGTCCACTTGCATGTTAATAAAAGTATGAAAAACATGAAAAATGACATCTTTAAGGTGCATTACATTGAAAAAAAATTCTACTTTTAACTGTGATTAACTGCAAATAAACAAAAATGTTGGAGGTTAATTAAGTCAATAATTACGATTTTATTCGTATAACGCCATTAATAAATACATTTCTTCTAAAGGTATGTAAATACATATGCATGATGAATCCACTCCCAACACAGGGAGAGGTATTCACAGTATTAAGCAATCAAGATTTTTTTTCCATCTTCCAGGCTTTAAATTCTCCAATTTTTACCATGTGACAAGCAAAAAAAAAAAAACAAAAAAAAAAACACATACAAAAACATAAACAGCATGTTCTTAATCCTTTGGTGAGTGGCCCCCTAAAAGCAGATCAGTCAGTACCCGCTATGACCCTGGCAGAGGTTTTGCTATCTGGCCTCCTGCCATATGGGGTGGTGTGTGTGAGTGTGTGTGTGTGTGTGTGTGTGTGTACATGCGTGCACGTGTGTAGTCTTGTTCCATAAGCAGCTGTTCCACTATTACCACCCCCCAGCCCACCCCTCCCCACTGCGTCGCAGCATGTTGCTCTTCAGGTTGAGAGGTCCTGTGTCTCAGCTAAATGGCTGAGCTGTTGGTGGATTAGCAGCCTCACATGAAGAGGGAAAATGTGGCTGCATTTATCCCCGGCTCATAGCAGGCTGCAAGAAAAGCTCCTCAAATCTAACCCCAATCTTTGCAATCTCAGATGGTTCCATGATAACCAGATTGGACATGATGAATAAATAGTCATTTATTTTTTTTTTTGGAGCAAGGAGCATTTTGTCAGACATTTTGAACAATAACTCTTATGAAGCTAACATCAAATCCATATCACTGACACCAAAACACATTAAAAGAGAAACAACAAAGCAGAGATAGTTCTACAGACAGTAAAAGGATTACCACATAAGACCAGTGCCTGTGTCCTTGTCTACTATACACCCCAATTTACTGTATGTATTCCTTTCTATTTCTATACGTATATACCATTTCTGATCTAATTTGCATTGTTACCTTAAAAAGGATTTCTGTCTGATTTGTGCAAACTTTGCAAATTTAAAGCCTGAAAAACAAGACCTACTTTTTACATTTAGCCAGCTGCTGGAACCATGGCATAGGTGAGGTAGAATGTTAGGTCTGTAGTGAAGGCTTTTATAAACTAAACAATGTAAACGGCATCATCATCTGAAGGTTTCATGACCCTGAATGACTGACATAATGGAAGGCAGCACCACTGAATAGGAAATTTACTTTTTTCCCTGCAGGAGGGTCAGTAACACATCTGTAAAGACATGTTTTTAAAAATTCACAATTAGCAATTACAGACTTAGCAGCCCAGTCTCACCCCAAAAGTCTTTCACTCTGAGAAAATGTACATAGACATGGAAAATACATTTTTCACATACAATGGATACGTGGTGTTTACACCTTTAAGAAACATGTCTGCCAGCACCTGAACATTTGTCTGCCGCTTTCCTCTTTCTTTCTTTCTCTTTAACCATTAGAGGTGACACCAAACCAAAACATTTCCCTAACCTTAACCATTAGAGGAGTGAAAAACTCAGTCACTTATAGCTCAGCGTGGACACAAACTCGCGACTTCTTGTTTAAAACTACAAGTAAGTAACCATCTGCCATCCCCCACCCACCAGCTGAATGAGTGTTGCAAGCCTGGTGTTGTTTTGCTCATGCGCAGTGAGTACGGTGTATTCTTTTTGTGCATGCATTCGTGCATGCTTAGTGAGTGAAGGTCCATTTGTACTCTGTTTGCAATACGTATCCAGATATGTTTTTTTGGTTTGTTTTAGTACAAATGCACGTTTTTTAAGGGGGTGGAAAAACGTTCATTTGGTATGTTTTTTAGTGAGATCAGGTTGGACTTAGAGGTAAAATAATTACATTACACACTGCAAGCATAGCCTACTTAAGACAATTTATCTGCATGGTTCAAGTACTTGTGCAGCTTTGCCAGCTTAGATTCTGTCACCATGGTCACTTTGCTGTTTTGCTGCCAGAGTCGTCATCGGTGGAGCGTTATTTCACTGGACTCACCTTTCTTCTATTCTCCATTCCTTTATCACACACTAAAATGGTCCTCACATGCATCTACCCTGTGCCGTTCTGTACTTTTACTTACATTTAGCACAAATGACCTTAGAGTCCACTCTTCATCATTAAAGGGAGCTGTGACACGCAGGTAGCCGTCATTATTCACAGATGTCCAGAAATCATCGGTAAAGGCCACGCACTGCACTTTCAGCAGTGTGTTCAACTTCTCCACTTTGCCGTTGTCATATAGTCTCTGTTCTTGACATAATGGCTTTCCATGAAGGGAGACTGTAAGACAGATCTCCTGTTGTAACCCGTACAACATCATTCAGTCCCTCACCATCTACTGTGTTAACTGGGCAGCAATTTTTAACAATCCATTTTGCTAATTCTCCTCCTTGTTAGTCCCTCATAGCCGGAGGGTCCACGCGTTATTATTTCATTTGGCAGAGATTTGTACGCCAGATGCCCTTCCTGATGCAACCCTCACCATTTACCTGGGTTTAGGACTGGCACTAGGAGTATACTGGTTTGTGCTCTCCCATGGCTAGGTAACCAACTTTATTTTCCTCATTATGCTGAGCACCAAGCTTGAAGGTGGAAAGTACCATTTTTATGGTCTTTGGTATGACCTGGCAGGGATGTGAACCCACCACTTCCTGGGCGTGGGGCGGATGCTCTACCACTACCACCACTCCGGTTAATCCCTTTCGCTAATTCCTCTGCCACTTTATTAAGGACTCTATGCTCTCAGGAGAGAGAGATGAGCTGCTTTGATGATAATGAAATTCAACCTTGTAGAACACACAATATTTTTTTTGTCCAAAGAGCCATCTGGTAACCATTTGGAGAAGAACCGTCCATCTAAAAATGTGTCTTTTTCTCTTGCCGTCATTAGCGTGTATTCTGCCACAGGAAGCAGCATCAGTGAGGGACCAAGCCAGCCTCGAGGCTCATCAGCACCCCCACCTGGCTGGAGTGGAAAATAACAGGACATGCCATCTGGGCATCAATTTTTGTTAATTTTTAAAAATTTGTTGATTGCACTACTGTAATTGATTATGTTAACACATTAATATTCCCAGCCCTAAAAATAACAATCAGGTTTTAAGAGATGTGAAGGATGAAAGTATGTCTTCAATCAGAAGGGGGCAGTAATGTATCCTACACATATTAAATTTACGCTATTCTGTCATAATTCCCTCGTTAAGGCGGAAATAAGGCTCCAGACACCAGCCGTGAGTCTGCAGATTTTAATAGAGAATAAGGCACAGGTGCACAGACAAGATTAGACAAAAAACTGGCAAAAAGAGAGAAACAGGTGAAGCCAAAATAACAGTGGATAAGGCGAGGGGAGATGCCGGCTTCACCTGGGAACACTAGTCGCGGAGCGCATGCTAGGAGAATTACAAAAAACAATGTAAAGACACTTACATGTGTAGCCGAGGGTCGAAAGTTGATAGTAGGGTGCTGCGTCCAACAATGGTGCACAGCCCCTTAAATAAGGATAAGACCAAACTAAAATGAGTGACAACAGGTGTGGTAAACCTGAGCAGGCAGGAGAAAACAAACAATCTAGATCAGCTGGGAATGATGAGGGAGAAAGGAGCAATCGGGGCTGGCAGCTGACAGGGCTACGCCCACGCAGAGCACAACCCCAGGAATCCACTGACAGTTGTCAGCCCCGAGAGGGAGAAAACACAGCAGAATACACACAATGATGTGACAACGAATGGAGATAGGCAAAGTCAAAAATACAATAAACAGCCTATAATGAAGGTAGACCAGAAAATAAATCATATTGAGAAACAATGCAGGAAAAGAGATAACTTAAAAAATGGTAACAGTACAAATATGAACAAAGGCAGACAACCTGAGCCAGGAGAATGTGACATATTCAGAAGAAGTAATATTGTATATTGTGACATAGTAACACCCAATTATTATTTTTCTACAAAATAATTTTTTTCTTTATTCAGTTCATTCACATTCTTTCAGACATCGGTGTCATTTTTATTATTAGGTAGGAATTTGTATACATTATCCCATTCTTTCTGTTATGTTATGCTATCTATGTGCCACTTAGATAAAATGACAGTATGCAGGAAAATAAATGCTACTCAGCTGCTAATCCATCATGTTAATCTAACAGCACCACCACTTTGTGTTTCTTTTTTCATGTGATGCAACTGGAATTTTCTTATATTTGTCACTCATTCATTATTCAGAAGGTTCAACATGTTAGCGACAGGCATGTCTCTTCTGAACAGTGCAATTCTGAGGCTATAATAGCAGGGAAAGCAGTGGGGGGAGGTGTGTGTGTGTGTGTGTGTGTGTGTGTGTGACAGTAGATCAGTGTAATTCCTCTCTGGCAGATGCAGGCCAGATTGAGCTGGAAGGATAAAGATGTTACCCAAGAGCTCCGGCCAAGGCCTAAACAACAAATGGCTGCCTAGTGTGCGGCGCGTGTGATTGAGGGAGAGAGGCAGATAGAGAGATTCTGTCCCACTGTACACAGACTCTGCATTACCAGCAGGCCACTTTAACACGATCCTACTTAGAGCTGCTGGGGCAGCTGCCGCAGATCTGCCATGGGAATGGAAGCAGCGCCGTAATCTGCTGTTCAGCAAGCATCGTGTGGATTCCCCCACCAAAACACACCGCGAGCACGCACGCACGCACGCACGCACACACACACACACACACACACACACACACACACACCTGAAAAGTTGCAACTATCTGAAGCACCACATCCATACTAATAATAAGGTAACTAACACCCCCTTGCAAAGATAACCTGTGTTTTTTTATATAATGCTTTAACCACAAATCCATCAACTGAATTTAATCAAAAACACTCCAACATGACATACCAGAGTAAAGCTGGACCTACCTGAACCATTTGTCTGTGGCTAAAGTTGTGCCCTGTGATTAGCTGTTGGGACTGAGGTCATAATCACTATAGATGTACTCAAAAGGCTTCTGTTAATATTTCGAGTCTACAGGTGCATCTCAATAAATTAGAACATCAGCGAAAAGTGAATTTACTTCAGTAACTGAATTCAAAAAGTGAAAAATCATACATTATACAGATTCAGTACACAGAGTGATACATTTCAAGTGTTTCTTTTAATTTTGATGATTATGGTTTACAGCTAATGAAAACTTCAAGTTAAGTTTCTCAGAAAATTAGAATATTATATAAGATCAATAAACACGGTTTTACACACTCAGTACTTGGTCGGGGCTCCTTTTGCATGAATTACTGCATTAACACGGTGTGGCATGGAGGCGATCAGCCTGTGTCACTGCTGAGGTGTTATGAAGGCCAGGTTGCTTTGATAGCAGCCTTCAGCTCGTCTGCATTGTTGGGTCTGGTGTCTCTCATCTTCCTCTTGACAATCCTCCATAGATTCTCTCAGGGGTTTAGGTCAGGAGAGTTTGCTGGCCAATCAAACACAGTGATACCAGGTATTGGTACTTTTGGCAGTGTGGGCAGGTGCCAAGTACTGCTGGAAAATGAAATCAGTATTTCCATAAAGCTTGTCAGCAGAGGGAGGCATTAAGTGCTCCAAAATTTCCTGGTAGATGGCTGCGCTGACTTTGGACTTGATAAAACACAGTGGACCAACACCAGCAGATAATACGGCTCCCGGAATCATCAGTGACTGTGGAAACTTCACACCGGTCCTCAAGCAACTTAAGCAACTTTGATTCTGTGCTTCTCCACTCTTCCTTCAGACTCTGGGGCCTTGATTTCCAAATGACAGGACTTGGCACCTGAGTTGCGAAGCCATGCAACCGCCTGATCGCCTTCATGCTACGCCACATTGATGCACCAATACATGCAAAAGTTGCCCCGACCAAGTATTGAGTGCGTACATGGACATACTTTTCAGTTAGCCAATATTTCGATTAAAAATGTTTGTCAGCTTTTAGAAATATAGTTTTTGTATATAGTTAAATAAATGTAAGTTCTTTTCATTATTTCGATTTTTGTGGATCTAAACAATGTGAATCTTACCTACATGAAACTGTAGCTGCTGTTACTGCACACCAGCCAGCACTGCAGACTGCACTCACATCAGATGGTAGCAATTTCCTAAAAGCACTCAGTTTTATTTGGTCACTGGGGTTTCAGCTTCACCTGATGAATCAACTGTGAGGAAACAGAAATCAGTGTAAAAGCCTCCAACTTCAGCCAAGGAACCCGCTAGCCAAGCATGCTGACACTTTCAGTATGAACACCCCAAATCTTTTTGCAATATGAAACTGCACAATCCCTTAGAAAAGTAAAGCTACACCACTTAAAAAATAGGAAAGGACCAAATCCAAAAAGAAGAGGAAATGAAACAAGACAATATCTATCAGAATTATATCTGGCATCTGCTAGGAAGCTTGATGCTTGCAGGGAGTGAAAGGAGATTATGTTAAAGCTTAAATGAGGCCTGCAGGCATAATCTAATCTTATCCATCTCAATCCAATTTTTAATGCTGGCTACACATAGGATTAAAGTAGTGCATTTTGCTTTGTAGGCCATTTGACAGTGAGGCAGCATCTGTTGCTGATGGCTGGAAGATGTGCAGGCTAAAAGAGAAGAGATCAGAAGCAGAGGACAGGTCAAGCTGGTACAGATATATGCATGGAATATCTGTCAGGTTCACTGGAATGGAGCAAAAATCACAAGTGCCCTTATTATGCTCTTTGGGGTTTCCCCTTTATTTACTGCATTGTGTAGGATTTCTGTGACATTATATGGGTCATTCTTAAATTGGAGGACAATTTAGGGTTCAAAAATGTAAGAAATTGACCTTTCATTTTATAATTTTTTATTATGCATTTAAGAAAAAGATAAGCTAAGCCTTTACTAATCCCACAATAGGAAAATTACAGTATTGCAGCAGCAAAGGGATAGCAGCACTCAGAGCAATAGTAAATAAGATAATAAGATAAGAACTCATTAGCCAAAGTAGTAAATAAATATAGATACAGTATATACACTACCGCTCAAAAGTTTGGGGTCACTTAGAAGTTTCCTTATTTTTGAAAGAAAAGCACTTTTTTTCAATGAAGATAACTTTAAACTAATCAGAAATACACTCTATACATTGGTAATGTGGTAAATGACTATTCTAGCTGCAAATGTCTGGTTTTTGGTGCAATATCTACATAGGTGTATAGAGGCCCATTTCCAGCAACTATCACTCCGGTGTTCAAATGGTACAATGTGTTTGCTCATTGCGTCAGAAGGCTAATGGATGATTAGAAAACCCTTGTGCAATCATGTTAGGTCTGCAATGCTGTAATTGCTGCAAATGGTGGATTCTTTGACGAAAGCAAAGTTTGAAGGAAAAAATTATTATTTCAAATACAAATCATTATTTCTAACCTTGTCAATGTCATGACTATATTTTCTATTCATTTTACAACTCATGGTAAATAAGTGTGACTTTTCATGGAAAACACAAAATAATTGTCTGGGTGACCCCAAACTTTTGAACGGCAGTGTACATAGTTCATACACAGTACAGGAGCATTGCAGTTACAGTGCATCCAGAAAGTATTCACAGCGCTTCACTTTTTACATGTTTTGTTATGCTACAGCCTTATTTTAAAAGGGATTAAATTAATTTTTTCCTCAGGATTCTAGACACAACACCTCATAATGACAACATGAAAGTTTTTTGTTTTTTTTTTAGGTTTTTGCAAATGTATTAAACATAAAAAACAAAGAAATCACATGTACATAAGTATTCACAGCCTTTGCCATGAAGCTCAAAATTGAGCTCAGGTGCATCCTGTTTCCACTGGTCATCCTTGAGATGTTTCTACAGCTGAACTGAGTCCACCTGTGGTAAATTCAGTTGATTGGACATGATTTGGAAAGGCACATACCTGTCTATATAAGGTCCCACAGTTGACAGTGCATGTCAGAGCACAAACCAAGCATGAAGTCAAAGGAATTGTCTGTAGTCCTCAGAGACAGGATTGTCTCGAGGAACAAATCTGGGGAAGGGTACAGAAAAATTTCTGCTGTTTTGAAGGTCCCAATGAGCACAGTGGCCTCCATCATCCGTAAATGGAAGAAGTTTGGAACCACCAGAACTCTTTGTAGAGCTGGCAGGCCATCTAAACTGAGCTATTGGGGAAGAAGGGACTTAGTCAGGGAGGTGACCAAGAACCCAATGGCCACTCTGTCAGAGCTCCAGCGTTGCTCTGTGGAGAGAGGAAAACCTTCCAGAAGGAAAACCATCTCTGCAGCAATCCACCAATCAGGCTTGTATGGTAGAGTGGCCAGACAGAAGCCGCTAAATGAGCTTCTCAGTGCATTCAGCATGTCCCGCATGGGGTGGGACTTGGACTCCAGGCCGAAGCGTCGCCCCAGAACAGAGCTGGCTTTTTTGCTCAGCCTGTTCAGTCTCTTCCTGTCGGCTGCCATGATGCCGCTGCCCCAACAGACCACTGCAAATGTGATGGCTGATGCCACCACCGAATAGTAGAAGGTCTTCAGGAAAACCCCCTGCACTCCAAACGACTTGAGTCTCCTCAGAAGGAACAGCCTACACTGCCCCTTCTTGTAGAACGCGCTGGTGTTGTGTGACCAGTCCAGTTTATTGTTCAGGTTAACACTCAGGTACTTGTAAGATGTTTCCATCTCAACGTCTGTTCCCTGGATCTTAACTGGTGCTGTGGGGGGGTTGTCCTCGCCTGAGGCAGTCCACCACCAGTTCCTTGGTTTTTCTTGCATTGATCTGGAGGCAGTTCCACAGGAACCAGTCCACGAAGTCCTGGATAAGTCCCCTGTACACCACATCATCCCCACTAGAGATGAGGCTGACGATGGCAGAGTCATCAGAGAACTTCTGTGGATGGCAGTGTGGTGTGCTGTGTGAAAAGGCCGCAGTGTAGAGGGTGAACAGGAAGGGAGCCAGAACTGTTTCCTGGGGGTCCCCCGTACTGCAGATGATGGTGTCAGACACACAGTCCTGAGTTCTCACAAACTGTGGTTGGTCTGTGAGGTAGTCCAGGATCCGTGATGACAGGTGCTGGTCCACCCCTACACACAGTAGCTTGTCCCTCAGGACCACTGGTTGTATGGTGTTGAAAGCACTGGAGAAATCAAAGAACATGATCTTCACAGTGCTCCCAAGCTTCTCCAGGTGGGACAGGGAACAATGTAGGAGGAGGATCACTGCATCCTCCACCCTGATGCCATGCTAGTAGGCAAACTGAAGTGGATCCATCACTGGTCCCACCAGGGGGTGTAGGTGGACAAGGAGCAGCCTTTCCAGGGTCTTCATTAGGTGTGATGTGAGGGCCACTGGTCTGTAGCTGTTCAGGTCCTTGGGGTGCAGAGTCTTCAGTACGGGTACAACACAGGATGTTTTCCACAGCTGTGGTACCCTCCCCAGCTTCAGGCTCAGACTGAAGATGTGCTCCACGATCCTGCACAGCTGGTCTGCACAGGACTTGAGGAGCCTTGAGCTGATGCCGTCCAGACCTGCAGCCTTCCTCGCCTGATCTTCTTCAGCTCAGCTTTCACCTGGGTCTTAGTAAGAGTCAGGCTGAGGCAGGGGGCTGTGTGCTGGAAGGGGGGGATGTTGGGTCTGTGTGGAGAAAAACAGCGGGGGGATGTACAAGTGGGGGTGGAGGGAGGGCAGTGGACAGCGGCACTAGATGAAGGTGGAGGCAACAGTGGTTGCTGGGCAGGTGGAGAAGAGGGTGATTGGTCAAACCTGTTAAGGAACAGGTTCAGATTGTTCACGCACTCCCTCGCCCCGTGGCCTGGGACGAGATATTCTGGTGCCCAGAGATGGTTTTTGAGGCTTTTCCAGACACCGCTGACATCACTCTGCTGCATCTTGTCCTTCATCTTCTTCCTGTATCTGTCCTTCCCCTCTCTGATCTTCCTCCTTAGCTCCCTCTGTACGGACTTCAGCTCCTCCTGGTTTTCTGACCAGATGATCCTTATCTTCTCCTTTAGCAGTGACTTTATCTCAGGGTTGATCCAGGGTTTGTTGTTTGAGAAACACCTTATGGTCTTGGTGGGTACGGTGTTTTCTACACAGAAGTTGATGTAGTCTGTGATGGTGTGTGTGAAGCCATCAATGTCCTCACCATGTGGATCACAGAGGTGCTCCCATGCAGTGGATTCAGAACAGTCCTTCAGAGTGTTCTCAGCTTCCTTGGACAATATCTTCACTGTGCGGGTAACAGGAGGTTGTCTGTGTACCAGGGGTTTGTACACAGGCAGGAGGTGAACCAGGTTGTGATCAGATCTTCCGGGGTGGGGGGTGGGGGTGATGAGGTGTAAGTCTCCTTGGTATTTGCATAAAATAAGTCCAGTGTTTTATTGTCTCTGGTGTGGCGCATGACATACTGGGTGAAAGTGGGCAGAATGGGGGACAGGGAAGCATGGTTAAAATCCCCAGAGATGAGCAGGAAAGCATTTGGGTGCTGTGTCTGCTGATGACTGAGTGGATGATGTCACACACTGCCTCAGTACTTGCGGAGGGGGGTACATAAATAACAATCACGATGACATGTGAGAACTCTCTGGAGAGGTATGATGGTCACATGCTAATGGCTAGCAACTCAATGTCCTTGCTACAGTGTTTTTCTTTAATCGTGATGTGCCTAGGATTACACCATCTGTTGTTCACAAACATTATCAGCCTCCCCCTGCAATTCCCGCTATCTTGTGTTTGATCCGTCCATATTAAGTGGAAACCCTCCAGTCCGATGTAAGCATCTGTTGTTAACTCTGTTAACCACGTCTCAATGTATAGCATGATGCTAACCTCTCTGTAGGCACTCTCATACCGGGACACAGCCACTAGTTCGTCCATCTTGTTAATCAGTGATCTCACATTTCATATAATAACAGATGGTAAGACGGGCTTGTACCTTGTCATCCTCGCACGTTGCTTCACTCCAGCACGACATCCCTGTCGTTTTCACCTGATTTCTCAAGGGATATCAGGTCTCTCAGTTAGCACCGTGGAGCAGCACCATGCTAATAATTGACTCCTACTGTAAACAGTAGCTCCTCCACTCACCGGGTCAGTAGTCATAAGCGATATGAGTAGAAAGATGGCTAATATCAACACCAGTGCATTGATATTAGTGTCCTTGGTGTCTGTGATGGATATGGAGTAACAAAATCAGAAAAGTTGTGGCAAAGAAAAAACGGATAGTAAATAAAAATGAGAAAGAAACTCAGAATTGAACCGCTGCTGCAAAAAGGGCTGCCAACTCATGTAGCGCTGGATGTTTACACAAAACAAGTTATATTTGATAAAGTGGAATGACAAAGGGAATAATTCTTGAACACGCTTGGTGAAGTTCATTTAACATTTAGTAGAAAAGCCTTTGTTGGTAATAACAGCTTCAAAATGCCTCCTGTATAGAGAAACTAGGCGCAGGCATTGCTCAGGAATGATTTTAGCCCAATCGTCCACAAAAACTGTCAAATTTTGAAGGTTCCATGAGTGTCTTCTATGAACTCTGACCTTCAGTTCATTCCATAGATTTTCAATTGGATTCAGGTCAGGTGACTGACTGGGCCATTCTAGCAGTTTTATTTTCCTTCTCTGGAGCCAGTTGGGAGTTTCCTTGGCTGTGTGTTTGGGATCATTGTCTTGCTGAAATGTCCACCCTCATTTCATCTTCAGCATCTTGGCAGATGGGAACAGGTTCATATCAAGGATGTCTCTGTACATTTGTCCATTCATCTTTCCTTCAGTTATATGAAGTCTGCCTGTACCATGTGCTGAAAGACACCCCCACACCATGATGGGATGTGCAGTGCCATTTCTCCTCCAAACATACTGTGCATTGTGGCATCCACAAAGTTAAATTTTGGTCTCATCTGACCAGACTATATTCTCCCTGTCTTTTACTGGCTTGGCCAAATGTTGTACAGCAAACTTTTAAACAAGCTTCAACATGCTTTTTCTTGAGCAATGGAGTCTTGAGAGGTGAGCAGGCATAGAGCCCATGTCAGTTGAGTGCATTACTTATTGTTTTCTTTGAAACAGCAGTACCTGCTAAGTTCAGGTCTTTCTGGAGCTCTCCACGAGTGGCCCTTGGTTCTTGGATAACTCTTCTGATAATTCTTTTGACTTCTCTGTCAGAAATCTTGTGAGGAACTCCTGGTCATGGCCGGTTTATGGTAAAATGATGTTCTTTCCACTTCCGAATGATGGCTCCAACAGTGCTCACTGGAACATTCAGCAGTTTAGAAATATGCCTATAACCAATGCCATCATTATGTTTTGCAGCAATAAGGTTGCGAAGGTCTAGAGAGAGCTCTTTGCTTCTACCCATCATGAGTTCTTTGTGGTGTGACAATCTGATATTCACAGACCTTTTTAAAGGCTGTCAATTAGGACTTAAGAAGACATCGCTACTGTCATTCAGTAGAACAAAATTATATTTCTCTTATCTACAATGTTAATCACATGTAGAATCAGAGGGGTCGCTGCCACAAAAAACTTCTCCTTCCCCCATTCTATTACACTGAGCACCAAGCTAGAAGGCTGAAGTACCATTTTTAATATGGTCTTTGGTATGACCCGGCCAGGGCTTGAACCCATGACCTCCTGGTTGTGGGGCAGATGCTCTGTCAACTAGGCCACCACTCCAGCTGACCAGCTGAAATTAATTTGCACTGATGGGGGATCTGATGGCTTCTTAAATTCTGATGGATTTCAACTGGTTTCTTGTCTTTCTATGCCTCTTTGCACCTCTTTTTCTTCATGTGTTCAATATTTATTCTGTGTCATTCCACTATAAATATAACTTGTTTTGTGAACACAGCTGCCTTGATTTCTTTGTATGTATGAATTACTTAGATTGTTATTGATATCTGGTGAAAATTTCAGGTCAATGGCTCCATCAGAAATATGTCTAATGAGAAAAATGTTGATGTGTTCAATACTTATTTTTCCTCTGTATCTAAGGCTTTTAATCTACAGATTACTCAAAGTTTTGTGTTTTGATTACAGCTGTTAAAATGTTTGGTGGCTCTTGGCTGCCATCGACAGTACGGGCATGTGAACCGCAGCTTATTTTCACTGCGCATGCGTGAAATGCGGCTGTTGAATGGTAGCTGCAGTTTCTTAAAAACAACTCTGAATATTGCCATATACGCAAATGCAGTCTACAGAATGCAAACGTTATCCCCTCGGAGGGACTCTGAACAGCCCTTTATAACTGAAACCTTGTGGAGTGCAGAGGCCCTTTCCAAAAGGGAGGTATACAGGAATTTTTGAGCCACACTTTCCTCATGGTGCCAGGATAGGGGATTAGAGGATCAGTATGGGCGGAATGGTTAGCACTGCGGCAGCACAGCAGCTCACCCTTGGCTGAGGGATCCTGGGTTCGATCCCAGCCCCTGACCAACAGTGATCTGTGTGGAGTTTGCATGTTCTCCCCGTGTCTATGTGGGTTTACTCCAGGATTTCTCCAGTTCCCTCCCACATGCAAGTTAGGTTAATTGGAGACTCTAAAGTGGCCCCAGGTGTGAATGTGTGGGCGAAAGGCTTGGGTGCCGTATCAGTGGCTGCCTCATCCACTCATGTGGATGCCCTGTAATTACCCCATTGTGGGACTAATAAAGGAATCTAAAATCTAAAAAAAAAAATATGTCTGTTACAAGACATACTGAGATACCTGCAGTATCTCTTAGATGATGGCCAAAGCTGCTTCCACCTGGGGGTGCATGTTGCAGCCATATTGGTAAACTGCAACCACATTGGTGGCAGGCCTTTTGGTGCACATTACTGCTTGGCTCAGTTCCTGCATGATACCACAAGGCTGCACTCCCCTAGGGTTATGCATGTAGAAGTATGAGACTTGCCTCTGGTTCTGCTGGCCTTAAGCTGGTCACCCTTTGAGCCCCTGGCAGAGGTGACCTTAATGGAGAGGTCAAGGAAGGCTGCTTTTCTCTTAGCAGTTACAATGGCCAAACGAGTGGGCAAGCTCTACTCAGTTTTAATCAGTCCAACCTGCCTGCACTGGAGAGCAGACAACTCTGGTATAACATTGTGTCAAAAGGTATCCTGTCTGCTGAATGTCATATTAACAAGGCTCTAGAACTGAAAACATCCTGCCGTCCCCTCCATTTTGGATCCAGCAGGAGCAGAAGGACAATTTACAGTGTTCAGTCCGGGCACTGCAACTGTTCATTAAGGCAACTCAGAGCAGATATTCATATGTTACAGCAGAAAGAATGAGGGGAAGGCAGTGTCAAAGCAAAGCCCCCCCACCCAATCCCCCACTGGATGGTCAATAACAGGAACGGGCTTAGTCCATTTGGGGCCCAAGGCAAAGAGAGAAATGGGGCCTTACTTTTTCTTTGTTCTACATTTTCTTTTCAGGCCTTATTGAAACCCTACCTGAAACTGATTGTCCTCAGATGTCTTCAAATGACAATATTATTCAGGCATCAGGAATTACATCTGTAGAAAAACAAAGAAGTTTAACAAATTAAATGTAGACTCTTGTCTATTATAACCCCCCCCCCCAAAAAAAAAATCCCCCCAAAACAACAATTCACATGGAAGATCTGTTGTTTGTTCACACTTGCCAACCCCTCCAGGATTTCACGATATTGCGATTGCACTAATTCACGCAAAATCAGTGATCTTCTGCACGAACTTGCAACTTTGTCCAATCACCGCAATTTTGCTGCAATTTTGGCTAGTCTTCATCAACTTCCACCAATTTCGCCAATCAAATTTATTCCTGAGTAACACTCAAACACTAACCAGTCAAATGCGTCATTGCACCGCACTCACTTCCGTGTTTACAGTGAGTATTAACGAAACACATCAGCAACAAACAGTGTGTGTGATTTTAAAAAAACACTCACCCGCAAGTTTTCATCTCCCCTGGCCCGCCAGTGGACGTCTCCACACGTGAGCAAATCTAACACTACAGCCAGTGCTTGAACATTTCATCCATCTTTAGAGGTAAAATCATTACTACATCTTGTCAATGAGCTTTAAAGCTGTGAATCTCCAGTCTGGACATGGACCAATGCACGGCCCCGGTAAAACCCCATGGAAAGTCCCTCCTCCCGGTAAAACTCCTAGTAAAGGAAAGATGAGTATCTGATGAGATAGGTGTGTGTCAAGACGCGCAGCAGATAGATAGGTAGGAATCAGGTATGGAAAGAAAGAATATTCAGTACTTTTTTCGGAAAAACACAGATTTCAATAGACAATACAGACCAACAGAATAAATTATTTCTTTTTTCTCTGTGCTCAGTACCGACTGGTTGGGGACTGCTGCGGTTAGGGAGTTTTCAAATGAAGGTGCTGCCATAATTTCCAAATCTATACTCTTTAACATGCATTCATTGCAGTTTAGCTGTTGTTATGGATAATTATTTTTTCACCCTTTTTAATCAAGTTCTCAGCAACAGCAGCATACAGTGTTGACCATTTCTATGACAAATTTATGAGTAGCTACTTCATTCACACTTAATTGTGTTAAAGTCTGTATTTGCTGTTGCACAAAAGAGTTTTTCTGTATAGCAGAAGTTTCTACTTAATTTACAAATCACTAATAGGAAATTTTTGACAATCCTGTGCTTTTCTTGTGGTGTTGTATAATAATGGATTGCATTTATGTTGCACCTTTCAAGATACCCACTACACTTTACAATTAGTCCTTCGTTCATTTACTCCACAGACAGACATTGATAGTGGTAAGCTACTGCCGTAGCCACAGCTGCCCTGGGGAAGACTAACGGAAACGTGGCTGCCAATCTGCACCAGTGGCTTATCTGAACATTAAAACACATTCATACCTAGTGTCATGAACACTGGAGGCAAGGTGGGTAAAGAATTTTGCCCAGGGACACAACTGCAAGATGGCTGGGGAGAGTGAGATTCGAACCTCAAACCCTCTAGTCAGTGGATGACCTGCTCTACCTCCTGAGCCACTGCCACTGCCTGCCACCCGCCCACACACACACACACACACACACACACACATATATATATGTGTTCGCCCTCGTTCTGGGTTCTCATTTTTTTTGTATGTTTGTCACAGTTAAATGTTTCAGATCATCAAACAAATTTAATTATTAGTCAAAGATAACACAAGTAAACACAAAATGCAGTTTTTAAATGAAGGTTTTTATTGTTAAGGGGAAAAAAAAAATCCAAACCTACATGGCCCTGTGTGAAAAAGTGAATGCCCCCTAAACCTAAAAATTGATTGGGCCACCGTTAGCAGCAACAACTGCAATCAAGTGTTTACGATAACTGGCAATGAGTCTTTTACAGCGCTGCGGAGGAATTTTGGCCCACGCATCTTTGCAGAATTGTTGTAATTCAACCATACTGGAGGGTTTTCGAGCATGAACCACCTTTTTATGTCACGAGCTGGGGTCTGAGTTTTCTGCCAGACCCAGTCTCGTGGCTCTTTCTGTGTATTTTTATATTCATTGTATTCTTTTGCCTTTTTGTTATTCTGCCTTTTATTTCTTTTGTTGTGTTTTCAAGTTGCTTTGACCATGTCTCGTTTCATTTTTGATTATTTCCCAGGGTGCATTTGGTCATGTCTATTTCTTGTTTATTCTGTGGGCTGACAGTTGGCAGATGACATTTCCGGGTTGTGCAGCATGGGCGTCATCTGTCAAGCTGCCAGTCCAGCTGCTCCTCCCTCATGTCTTCCAGCTGATTCCGATTGAACACCTCCAAAGAGCTGGACGGCTCTGGAGTGGATCCTTGTATAAGTTATCCTTGTTTTTGCACTTTGTGTTTGCACTATTTTTTGGACTCTTACAGTGGGGCAAAAAAGTATTTAGTCAGCCACCAGTTGTGCAAGTTCTCCCACTTAAAAGATGAGAGAGGTCTCCAATTTTCATCATAGGTATACCTCAACTATGAGAAACAAAATGAGAAAAAAAAAATCCAGAAAATCACATTGAAAGATTTTTAATGAATTAATTGGTAAATTCCTCGGTAAAATAAGTATTTGGTCAATAACAAAAGTTCATCTCAGTACTTTGTTATATACCCTTTGTTGGCAATGACAGAGGTCACACGTTTTCTGTAAGTCTTCACAAGGTTTTCCCACACTGTTGCTGGTATTTTGGCCCATTCTCCATGCAGATCTCCTCTAGAGCAGTGATGTTTTGGGGCTGTCACTGGGCAACACAGACTTTCAACTCCCTCCAAAGATTTTCTATGGGGTTGAGATCTGGAGACTGGCTAGGCCACTCCAGGACCTTGAAATGCTTCTTACGAAGCCACTCCTTCGTTGCCCGGGCGGTGTGTTTGGGATCATTGTCATGCTGAAAGACCCAGCCACGTTTCATCTTCAATGCCCTTGCTGATGGAAGGAGGTTTTCACTCAAAATCTCACGATACATGGCCCCATTCATTCTTTCCTTTACACGGATCAGTCGTCCTGGTCCCTTTGCAGAAAAACAGCCCCAAAGTATGATGTTTCCACCCCCATGCTTCACAGTAGGTACGGTGTTCTTTTTCCTCCAAACACGACAAGTTGAGTTTTTACCAAAAAGTTCTATTTTGGTTTCATCTGACCATATGACATTCTCCCAATCCTCTTCTGGATCATCCAAATGCTCTCTAGCAAACTTCAGACAGGCCTGGACATGTACTGGTTTAAGCAGGGGGACACGTCTGGCACTGCAGGATTTGAGTCCCTGGCGGCGTAGTGTGTTACTGATGTAGCCTTTGTTACTTTGGTCCCAGCTCTCTGCAGGTCATTCACTAGGTCCCCCCATGTGGTTCTGGGATTTTTGCTCACCGTTCTGGTGATCATTTTGACCCCACGGGGTGAGATCTTGCGTGGAGCCCCAGATGGAGGGAGATTATCAGTGGTCTTGTATGTCTTCCATTTTCTAATAATTGCTCCCACAGTTGATTTCTTCACACCAAGCTGCTTACCTATTGCAGATTCAGTCTTCCCAGCCTGGTGCAGGTCTACAATTTTGTTTCTGGTGTCCTTTGACAGCTCTTTGGTCTTGGCCATAGTGGAGTTTGGAGTCTAACTGTTTGAGGTTGTGGACAGGTGTCTTTTATACTGATAACGAGTTCAAACAGGTGCCATGGATACCTGTGGTGTCCTCCACAGGTAACGAGTGGAGGACAGAGGAGCCTCTCAAAGAAGAAGTTACAGGTCTGTGAGAGCCAGAAATCTTGCTTGTTTGTAGGTGACCAAATATTTATTTTACTGAGGAATTTACCAATTAATTCATTAAAAATCCTTCAATGTGATTTTCTGGATTTTTTTTCCTCATTTTGTCTCTCATAGTTGAGGTATACCTATGATGAAAATTGGAGACCTCTCTCATCTTTTAAGTGGGAGAACTTGCACAATTGGTGGCTGACTAAATACTTTTTTGCCCCACTGTATGTTCTTTTTGTTAATAAACTGCACCATCCAGCGCGTGGGTTTGTTTCTCTACACCAAAGGGGCACACATGACAGAATCTAGTCGCCAGTAAAAAAAAAAACAACAAACAGCTGTGGAGTTTGTGCATTTTTTCCGTTTTTCCGTTTTTCCTTTTTTTTCTTCTCACCATGTCTGACCTGGACAATATGGAGCGACGGGCAGTGTGCGTCCTAGAGGGCATTTGGTCGCTGACTCAGACTTCCCGTACTCCCGAGACGGTCTGAGAGAGTCGGGACAGCGTGGGTGATGGAGACAAACCCCAGCCTATAGAACCACCCGGAGGCAACGGACATACTCCTCTCTATATACTCCGTTCCGTGCGGATGGGCCGAGGGAAGCAGCTCCGACACCAGCTCCGTTCCCAATGAAGAGGAAGTGCTCGCGCAGACAGAAGCCCATTCTCTCTCCTGGCTCAACAGCTCCAGCTACACAGAAACTGCGTCATCGCAGTTTCTGTGTAGCTGGCAACCGCACTGGACCGCTGGAGGAAGCCCTCCTCCTCTTTGGCAGCCATTCTCCCCACGTCAAGCCCAACAATTCCCCCTGCAGAGCCTCTCTCCCTTCTCTCTTCACCGGCTGTCCCATCACCCCAAACTCTCTCCACTCCTGCTGCAACTCCCGTCGCCTTGACGTTCCCTCCTGCTGCCAAGGGGTCCTCCAGGGTTTCCCCAGGTATGCTCACTTCCGTGTCCACAGGAGCAGCTCCTCCACAATCCACTGGGGGGCCCAGGTTTACCGTAGACACTGAGAGGGATGACTGCCCACCTGCTGCAGCAGAGAACATCGTTTGCCAAAATGACAGGCAAGTGTCATTTATTTTTGCTTCAATTTGTGATGAAATGCCTTGTCTGATTCCCAGTGATGAGGCTCCGTGTCTCCCCCATCTATTCCTGAGTGTCTGCCGACCCCAGAACTAAACCGCTGGATGATGGAGGAGCCTGTGGCCCTAGAGGACCCAACTCCAGTGCCAGCATGGGGCCGACCCCCAGCTTCCATGCCGGAGGAGCCACCAGCGTGGGTCACGACGGCTGAGGCGATTAAGACTGCGGTTACCATTATGCCTGCTGCGGAGGCCACCACAGCAGAGTGAGAACTGGAGCTGGACCTCCTGGAGATCGTGCCTGAGGGGTCGTCGTTGTTTTGGATCGATGGAGTCCTGGACGGCGGTGGAGCTTGAGCTCAAGCAAATGATCTCCTTTGTTTTTCTCATGTCTGTGTTGGATAGAACTTGTCTGGCTCTAGGGGAGGAGAGTCCGGTGCAGCCATCAGCTGCACCTGACCTTACCTCGCCAGGCTCTGCCGCTGCCGGCGACCGTGACTACATTTTTCTCCCTGTCTTTCCTGAGCTTCCTCCCAGGGTCGCCGGAGAAGATCCACCACTGCCAGATGTTTCCGTGGATCCAGGCTCACCACCTGATGACGTCGTGGGTCCAGCTCCTCCCGTTGAGGTTGTTGTGGGTACAGCTTCGACCCAGGCTGGGACACTTGATCAGGCTGTCAGTTTAGACAACTGATACCACGAGCGCGCAAGGGAATGCAAGGTCTCCTCCAACCTGCCCAGTGCGCGCACGCCCTCTTCGGCTACTGACACAGGTGGCGCCAACTCCTCCTCTGGGCCTATGGAGCTCAGCCAAGTCCGTCTGACTCCGGAAGAGCACCAGTGGCAGAGGAGGGCCGGCGCATGCATGTACTGTAGCTCTTTAAAGCACACACTGCATAAGTGCCATCTGAAGCCTAAAAGATACAGCCCGTCAGTAACCGTGGGGGGTCTGATGGGCGGGAAATCTTTTCATTCCGTTGGTAACTTTCAGTCTTCATCCAGTTGCTGGGAGTCGAGAGGAGAGTCAATGCTTTAATTGATTCAGGGGCAGAGCAGAACTTAATTTCTGCGTGCCTCATGCGTCGAGAGCGCTTTCTTTATCTCACCATCGCTCTTACGACTGTGCCATAGACCTTCTCCCGGGTGCATGGCTGCTGTCCAGCCAGCTCTACAGTATTTCTGGGCTGGAGAGGGAGGCGATGGAATGCTATATTAAAGATTCTTTGAACACCGGCCTCATTAGGCCTTCATCGGCTCCTCTTGGGGCAGGATTCTTTTTTGTCGGGAAGAAGGACGGTTTCTTGTGCCCGTGCATTGATTATCAGGAACTTATTGCCATAACTGTTAAGGATAAGTATACTCTGCCCCGATAAACTCCGCGTTTGAGTTCCGTCACCGCAAGCGAGTATTCACCAAATTGAATATGCGTAACACCTACCATCTGGTTCACATTCGTGAGGAGGACGAATGGAAGACGGCCTTTAAAACACACTTGAGGCAATTTGAATATCTGGTGATGCCGTTTGGGCTCACCAATGCCCCCGCCGTCTTCCAGCATATGATCAATGACTTCCTCCATGTTATGGTTAATCAAATTGTTTTTGTCTACCTTACGACATTTTGATTTTTTCCCGCACACCAGAGGAACGCGCAGTCCACGTCAGGGCCATTCAACAACAGCTCCTGCAGAACCAGCTTTACGTTAAGGCCAAGAAGTGTGAGTTCTCCACCTGCTCCACTTTGTTCCTCGGTTTTATCATAGCTGAGGGGGAACTGAAGGGGGACCTGGCCAAGGTGAAGGCTGTGCTAGATTGGCCTACACCCCACTCCTGCAAGGAGCTCCAGCGCTTCTTGGGGCTCACGAATTTTTATCGCCGTTTCATCAGAAACTATAGTGGAGTAGCACAGCCTCTTACTCAGCTGACCTTGGTTAAAGTGCCCTTTAGTTGGTCCGAGGCAACTGAACAGGCCTTTTCCAAATTGAAGGGCCTGTTCTCCAACGCCCCTATCTTGGCCCAGGTCGACCCCCAGCTCCAGTTTATTCTACAGGTGGATGCTTTTGATTCGGGGGTGGGCTTTGGCCTATCACAGCGCTCAGATTCAGATCAGAAGCTCCATCCATACGCATATTTCTTTCAGTGACTCACGCCTGCCGAGAGGAATTACAACGTAGGGGACCGAGAGCTCTTGGCCATTAAGTTGGCCCTTGAGGAGTGGAGACACTGGCCGGAGGGAGCAGCCCAGCCCGTTACTGTGTGGACTGACCACAAAAATTTAGAATATCTTTGGTCAGCCTGCAGGCTGAATGCCAGGCAGACCTGCTGGACCTTATTTTTTGCTAGATTTAATCTTACCATCACTTACAGGCCTGTTTCCCACAATGTTAAACTGGACGCTCTCCCCCGCCAGTTCTGCCCTGACCCTCCAACCCTTCATTCCCTTCCCTAACCCATTGTCCCACCCTCTTGCATCCTTGGAGCTCTCACGTTGGACATTGAGCAGAGGGTCTGGTGGGCTCAATCCACGGGACCAAAGCCAGAAAGGGGTCGTGATGGGGGTCTGTTTGTCCCGGCCGCTCTCTGCAGTGATGTAATCAGGTGGGACCACACCAGCTTTTTCACCTGCCATCCTGGTATCACTCGCACCATCAGCCTCATCCGTCAGATGTTCTGATGGCCTACCCTGCGGACCGACGTCCAGGATTATGTCAACACCTGTCAAGTCTGCAGTCGCAATAAATCTGACTCCTCACCCCCTTCTGGTCTCCTCCACCCACTTCCCATCACCAGCCGACCCTGGTCTCACATTGCCCTGGACTTTATCACTGGACTTCCACCCTCTCAAGGCAACACCGTAATCCTCACCTGTGTGGATCGCTTCTCTAAGGCGATCCACCTGGTGCCCCTTCCCAAATTACCTTCAGAAAAGGCGAACCTCCTCACGACCCATGTCATCTCCTTACACGGCATTCCTATGGACGTTGTGTCTGACCGGGGCCCTCAATTCACTTCCCAAGTCTGGAGATCCTTTTGCCGCTCCCTAGGCACCACCGTCAGCCTTACGTCAGAATACCATCCTCAGAGCAATGGGCAGGCTGAGCATGCCAACCAATCCTTGGAGGCCACCCTTAGGTGCATAGCAGCCCGCAACCCCAGTTCTTGGAGCACTCATCTGACTGGGGTGGAATATTCACACAACTCTTCTCTCTCAATGGCCACTGGCCTGACCCCATTCGAGGCATCTATGGGGTACACTCCCCCTCTGTTACCTATGGCGGAGAGAGACGTGGCTGTACCATCGGTGGGGGCTCACGCACGCCACTGTCACCGGCTCTGGAAGGCTACCCGTGCTGCCCTTGCCCGTCCAGCCCCCCAAGTATTCCATCAGGCAGCAGGTGTGGTTGTCAGCAGACCAGGTGCCCTTGAAGACAAAGTCCAGGAAACTTTCTTCTCACTTCCTGGGCCCATTCCCCATCTCCAGGGTTATTAATGACGTCACAGTCCGCTTGAAGCTCCTGCCAGCGATGCGGATACACCCCACCTTACACGTTTCTAAAATCAAGCCCCTCTCCGCCAAGCCTCTCTGCCCCCCCCCCCGAAGCTCCTCCCCCTCGGATCCTCGATGGTCAAACGACCTATACAGTCCAGAGAATTCTGGACATTCGCCGTCGGGGCCGGGGGCTTCACTATCTTGTCCACTGGAAGAGCTACAGACCAGAAGAAAGATCGTGGATCCCCGGTTCCTACTTCCACAACAAGGGGATGATCTGGGCCTTTCACAAGGCACATCCCAACAAGCCCAGTGGACCGCCAGGAGGCGCTCCTTGGTGGTGGTGGGGGGCACTGCCATATTCTGGTGAGCGCAGTCTCCCCTCCCTTCCTGTTCAACTTTCCCCGACTCTGCAGGCAATCACCTCACCTGCATGATGAGATGCACCTGCTGCCTCTGCCTCGCCAGCATTTAAAAGGACCTTCACTTCAGTGCTTCAGCGCTGGCTTGTTGGGTATGCTACCTACTAAAGCAAGTAAGTTATATTCTCTCTTTCAGAGGAAATTTATTAATTCCTCTTGTCCTCTCCTCTACAGGTTGCTACCATCTTCGTGGTGCGTCTTCGGGTTGTTGTGCGCTCACCTGCCTCATCATCATCACCACTTCAGCAGCCATATCGACCTGGTCAGACACCTCACCCAGCTCTACTCCTGCCTTCCAGTCTCTACTTCTGGTTCACTGTTTGTGCTGGGTTTTGCTGCCAGGTTCTCTGTTTCTCCCACGTGAGTGCAGTCCTATTTTCCCTTTTCAGTCTCCCTCCTTATCTAACCTGCTCTTGTCTCTCCTTCCAGGCTGGGTCTTTCATTAACAAAGCTTTCCCTTTTGAATTAATAAAATTCAAATTAACTTTCTTCTCAGTGTCATCGTGTGTTTTCTCTGGTGTCACTCCCTGCACGTGAGCTGTCAATTATTACCAATCAAGATTCAAGATTCAAGATTCAGAGGCTTTATTATCATGTGCACAGTTAAGAAATGCTACATTTCCTGAGCAATGAAATTCTTTGCTCTCTGAATGAATGCCAAATTAAAGGTACAGAATGACAGTTGGCATGAACTTCCTTTTCTGAAATGCTGTGTTACTCTTACGCCGGATGTAATGGGACGCACACCTTCCAAAAAGTTCATCTTTTGTCTTGTCAGTCCACAGAGTATTTTCCCAAAAGTCTTGGGGATCATCAAGATGTTTTCTAGCAAAACTGAGACGAGCCTTTATGCTCTTTTTGCTCAGCAGTGGTTTTCGTCTTGGAACTCTGCCATGCAGGCCATTTTTGCCCAGTCTCTTTCTTCTGGTGGAGTCATGAACACTGACCTTAAGTGAGGCAAGTGAGGCCTGCAGTTCTTTGGCTGTTGTTGTGGGATGTTTTGTGACCTCTTGGATGAGTTGTCGCTGCACTCTTAGGGTAATTTTGGTCGGCCGACCACTGCTGGGAAGGTTCACCATTGTGCCATGTTTTTGCCATTTGTGGATAATGGCACTTGCTGTGGTTCATTGGAGTTCCAAAGCTTTAGAAATGGCTTTATAACCTTTTCCAGACGGATATGTCTCAATTACTTTGTTTCTCATTTGTTCCTGAATTTCTTTGGATGGCAGCATGATGTCTAGTTTTTGAGGATCTTTTGGTCTACTTCACTTCGTCAGGCAGATCCTATTTAAGTGATTTATTGATTGAGAACAGGTGTGACAGTAGTCAGGCCTTGGCGTGGCTCGAGAAATTGAACTCCGCTTTCCAAGGATGTGATAAACCACAGTTAATTTATGCTTTAACACAGTGGGGCAATCACTTTTTCACACAGGGCAATGTAGGTTTGGATTTTTTTTACCCTTAATAATAAACACCTTCATTTAAAAGCTGCATTTTGTATTTACTTGTGTTATCTTTGTCTAATATTTAATTTTGTTTGATGATCTGAAACATTTAAGTGTGACAAACATACAAAAAGTGAGAAATCAGGACAGGGGCAAACACTTTTTCACACCACTATGTACATAAACACATTATATATATATATATATATATATATATATATATATATATATATATATATATATATATATATATCCATCCATCCATCCATCCATCTTCTACCGCTTTTCCGGAGGTCCGGGTCGCGGAGGCAGCAGTTCAAGCAGAGAAGCCCAGACTTCCCTCTCCCCAGCCACCTGCTCCAGCTCTTCAGAGGGAATACCAAGGCGTTCCCAGACCAGCTGGGAGACATAGTCTCTCCACCGAGTCCTGGGTCTGCCCTGGGGTCTCCTCCCAGTGGGACGTGCCTGAAACACCTCAAGTGGGAGGCGTCCAGGAGGCATCCTAATCAGATGCCCATACCACCTCAACTGACTCCTTTCAATGTGGAGGAGCAGCGGTTCTACTCTGAGCCTCTCCCGGATAACTGAGCTCCTCACCCTATCTCTGAGGGTGAGTCCAGCAATCCTACGGAGAAAGCTCATTTCAGCCGCTTGTATCCGCGATCTCGTTCTTTCGGTCATTACTCAAAGCTCGTGACCATAGGTGAGAGTAGGAACATAGATTGACTGGTAAATCGACAGCTTTGCCTTAGAACTAAGCTCCCTCTTCACCACAACAGACCGGTACAATGTCCGCATCACTGCAGATGCTGCTCCAATCCGTCTGTCGATCTCTCGCTCCATTTTCCCCTCACTCGTGAACAAGACCCCAAGATACTTAAACTCCTCCACTTGGGGCAGTAGCCTGTCCCCAACCCGGAGAGGACAATCCACCTTTTTCCGGCTGAGGACCATGGACTCGAACTTGGAGGTGCTGATTCTCATTCCAGCCGCTTCACACTCAGTGGCAAACCGTCCCAGCAAGAGCTGTAGGTCATTGCTGGATGAAGCCAACAGGACAACATCATCTGCAAACAACAGAGATGAGATCCTGTGGTCACCAAGCATGACACCCTCCATTCCCTGGCTGCGCCTAGAAATCCTGTCCATAAAAATTATGAACAGGATCGGTGACAAAGGGCAGCCCTGGCGGAGTCCAACTCTCACTGGGAATGACTCTGACCGAGAGTTGGCAATACGAACCAAACTCTCACAACGGTCGTACAGAGACCGAATAGCTCGTAACAACAAGCCCGATACCCCATACTCCCGAAGCACCCCCCACAAAAATCCACGAGGGATGCGGTCAAACGCCTTCTCCAAGTCCACAAAACACATGTAAACTGGTTGGGCAAACTCCCACGAACCCTCGAGAATTCTCGAGAGGGTAAAGAGCTGGTCCGATGTGCCACGGCCAGGACGAAAACCACATTGCTCCTCCTGAATCCGAGGTTCGACCAACGGCCGGACTGTCCTCTCCAGTACCTTGGCATAGACCTTCCCAGGGAGGCTGAGGAGTGTGATCCCTCTAAAGTTGGAGCACACCCTCCGGTCCCCTTTTTTGAAGAGAGGAACCACCACCCCGGTTTGCCATGCCAAAGGCACTGCCCCCGACCTCCACGCAATGTTGCAGAGGCGTGTCAACCATGACAACCCAACAACATCCAGGGCCTTGAGGTACTCAGGGCGAATCTCGTCCACCCCCGGGGCCCGGCCACCAAGGAGATTTTTAACCACCTTGGCGACCTCAGCCCCTGTGATAGGCGAGTCATCCCCCTCGTCCCCAAACCCTCCCTCATGGATCGTCACCTTACTTCCTCATGGATCGTCACCTTATCGTGGTGGGGGGGTTTGCGTGCCCCAGTGATCCCAGGAGCTATGTTGTCCGGGGCAATTTGCCTCTGATAGGGTCTCCCAAGACAAACTGGTCCTGGGTGAAGGGCCAGACTAAGAACGATCCAACAGACTCTCATGATAAATTGTATATCAAGGATTCAGTGTACCCCGCCCGGTATGGGGTTACCGGGGCCCCACCCTGGAGCCAGGCCTGGGGGAGGGGCTCGAAGGCTAGCGTCTGGGGGCCGGGTTTCCACCCATGGGACCCGGCCGGGCTCAGCCCAAAGGAGTTACATGGGTCCGCCCTCCAGTGGGTTCACCACCTGCAGGAGGGATCATGGGGGTCCGGTGCTATGTGGATTAGGTGGCGGTCAAAGGCGGAGACCTTGGCGGACTGATCCCAAGCTTTCTAAACTGGCTTTTGGTACGTGGAATGTCACCTCTCTGGTGGGGAAGGAGCCTGAGCTGGTGTACGAGGTTGAGCGATACCGGCTAGATATAGTCGGCCTCACCTCAACACACAGCTCCGGTTCCGGAACCAGTCTCCTGGAGAGGGGCTGGAGCTTGGCCTTTTCTGGAGTTGCCCCGGGCGAGAGGCGACGAGCAGGGGTGGGTATTCTTGTATCGCCCCACCTTGCTGCCTCTATATTGGAGTTTTCCCCGGTGGACGAAAGGGTTGCTTCCCTGCGCCTTCGGGTTGGGAAACGGGTCCTGACCATCATTTGTGCCTATGCACCAAATGATGTTTCAGAGTACCCACCCTTTTTGGAGTCTGTGACTGGGGTGCTGGAGGGTGCTCCTCCTGGAGACTCCATTGTCCTACTGGGAGACTTCAATGCGCACGTGGGCAACGACAGTGAAACCTGGAGGGGGGTGATTGGGAGGAACGGCCTGCCCGATCTGAACCCGAGTGGTGTTCAGTTATTGGACTTCTGTGCTAACCACAGTCTGTCCATAACGAACACCATGTTCAAGCATAAGGGTGTCCATATGTGCACCTGGCACCAGGACACCCTAGGTCGCAGGTCGATGATCGATTTTGTTATCGTATCATCAGACCTGCGACCGTATGTCTTGGACACCCGAGTAAAGAGAGGCGCAGAGCTGTCAACTGATCACCACCTGGTGGTGAGTTGGATCCGATGGCAGGGGAGGAAGCCATTCAGACCTGGTAGACCCAAACGTATAGTGAGGGTGTGCTGGGAGCGTCTGGCTGAGGCCCCTGTCCGGGAGGTCTTCAACTCCCACCTCCGGAAGAACTTCAACCACATTCCGAGGGAGTCTGGAGACATGGAGTCTGAATGGGCCATGTTCTCCACCTCTGTTGTTGAAGCGGCGGCCCAGAGCTGCGGCCGCAAGGTGGTCGGTGCATCTCGTGGTGGCAACCCCCGAACCAAATGGTGGACACCAGTGGTGAGGGGGCCATTAAGCTGAAGGAGTCCTATCAAGCTTGGTTGGCTTGTGGGACTCCCGAAGCAGCTGAGGTGTATCGGCAGGCCAAGCGGAGTGCAGCTCGGGTGGTTGCTGAAGCAAAAACCCGGGTATGGGAGGAGTTCGGTGAGGCCATGGAACAAGACTTTCGGTCGGCTTCAAAGAGATTCTGGCAAACTGTTCGGCGGCTCAGGAGGGGAAAGCAGCTCCCCGTCCACACTGTGTATGGTGCGGATGGGACACTGTTGACTTCAACTGGGGATATCGTTGGGCGGTGGAAGGAATACTTCGAGGATCTCCTCAATCCCACTGATACGCCTTCCACAGAGGAAGCAGGGTTTGGGGACGAGGGGATATATATATATATATATATATATATATACAGTGGGGAAAAAGTATTTAGTCAGCCACCAATTGTGCAAGTTCTCTCACTTAAAAGATGAGAGAGGTCTCCAATTTTCATCATAGGTATACCTCAACTATGACAGACAAAATGAGAAAAAAAAAATCCAGAAAATCACATTGAAGGATTTTTAATGAATTAATTGGTAAATTCCTCGGTAAAATAAGTATTTGGTCAATAACAAAAGTTCATCTCAATACTTTGTTATATACCCTTTGCTGGCAATGACAGAGGTCAAACGTTTTCTGTAAATCTTCACAAGGTTTTCACACACTGTTGCTGGTATTTTGGCCCATTCTGGGCCAAAATACCAGCCCCAATTCTGACAACCCCAATTCTGGGGCTGTCTCTGGGCAACACGGACTTTCAACTCCCTCCAAAGATTTTCTATGGGGTTGAGATCTGGAGACTGGCTAGACCACTCCAGGACCTTGAAATGCTTCTTACAAAGCCACTCCTTCGTTGCCTGGGTGGTGTGTTTGGGATCATTGTCATGCTGAAAGATCCAGCCACGTTTCATCTTCAATGCCTTTGCTGATGGAAGGAGGTTTTCACTCAAAATCTCACGATACATGGCCCCATTCATTCTTTCCTTTACACGGATCAGTCGTCCTGGTCTCTTTGCAGAAAAACAGCCCCAAAGTATGATGCTTTCACCCCCATGCTTCACAGTAGGTATGGTGTTCTTTCTCCTCCAAACACGACAAGTTGAGTTTTTACCAAAAAGTTCTATTTTGGTTTCATCTGACCATATGACATTCTCCCAATCCTCTTCTGGATCATCCAAATGCTCTCTAGCAAACTTCAGACGGGCCTGGACATGTACTGGCTTAAGCAGGGGGACACGTCTGGCACTGCAGGATTTGAGTCCCTGGCAGCGTAGTGTGTTTCTGATGTAGCCTTTGTTACTTTGGTCCCAGCTCTCTGCAGGTCATTCACTAGGTCCCCCCGTGTGGTTCTAGGATTTTTGCTCACCGTTCTCGTGATCATTTTGATCTCACGGGGTGAGATCTTGCGTGGAGCCCCAGATCGAGGGAGATTATCAGTGATCTTGTATGTCTTCCATTTTCTAATAATTGCTCCCACAGTTGATTTCTTCACACCAAGCTGCTTACCTATTGCAGATTCAGTCTTCCCAGCCTGGTGCAGGTCTACAATTTTGTTTCTGGTGTCCTTTGACAGCTCTTTGGTCTTGGCCATAGTAGAGTTTGGAGTCTGACTGTTTGAGGTTGTGGACAGGTGTCTTTTATACTGATAACGAGTTCAAACAGGTGCCATTAATACAGGCAATGAGTGGAGGACAGAGGAGCCTCTTAAAGAAGAAGTTACAGGTCTGTGAGATCCAGAAATCTTGCTTGTTGGTAGGTGACCAAATACTTATTTTACCAAGGAATTTACCAATTAATTCATTAAAAATCCTTCAATGTGATTTTCTGGATTTTTTTTTCTCATTTTGTCTCTCATAGTTGAAGTATACCTATGATGAAAATTGGAGACCTCTCTCATCTTTTAAGTGGGAGAACTTGCACAATTAGTGGCTGACTAAATACTTTTTTGCCCCACTGTATATATATAAATGAGTGGTGTTGGATGATTAAAATTTTTAATCACAATAATTAATCTTTTCCATACAGATACAGTGTACCTTAAGTCACTAATTTTTCAAATTTGTCATACTGTTATGAACATGGAAGTGGACAAATATGCTTGCTGTCTTCACCTGCAGGTTTATTAAAGCTCTCAGCATATCCAGAATGACAAAAACTATTCAGAACATTCTCCAGAAAATTCTCAAAAGCATTACTGCATGTGCAAACAATAGAATGCCAGGGCTCAATAATGTCACTGAACAACACCCAGCCAGCAGCCACAAAAGGAGCTTGCTCTTTCTCCCATAGCAAACATCCACTGTTTTAAGCAGATCAACACAAAACCTCATGTGTCACAACAGACACAATTTCCCTTTTAGCAGAAAAATTGCAAACATTAAAAACTATCTTGCCCGTGATGACACCCCACCATGCTGCAAAAACATTAGGGGAGAGAATGGACATTACGAACACAGCTTGAGAATTTTTTTAGACTGGTACTCACCAACAGTTGGACCCAAAGCTATGAGGATGAAAACAGATGAATTTCTGTCTGTGTCAGCTGCTGGAGGTCAGCTATAACGTAGCATGTAGCTACTAGCCAGCTAGCTAGCTTCCACAGAAGAAGAACAACCCAACATCCAGGCGAAGTTTTAGAGGAGGCTGTAACAATTATCCAGGTGAGAGCTCCGACAGATAAAGTTGTAAACTTAAACATGAAAGCACTTTAGGGATATCCATAGCTGTAATCCAGTTTGTTTGACTTTGCAGTGTCTGCATGGCATGCACAGTGTCTGTGGCCAGAACGGCACTGATACGGCGAGCCGCTCGGGGAAGAAAAAAAACTGTTTGCACTTTCTGCCATTAACTGCCATCAACTGCGATCACAAAATTTGTCTGTGTTAACGGGGGCAAGGCGTTAACGGGCGATTAATGCAATAACACCAACACCACTAATATATATACATACACACACACACACACACACACACACACACACACACACACACAGAGTGCATCCGGAAAGTCTTCACAGTGCTTCACTTTTTCCACATTTTCTTATGTTACAGCCTTATTCCAAAATGGATTAAATTCATTTTTTCTCTTAAAATTCTACACACAATACCCCATAATAACAACGTGAATAAAGTTTTTTGGAGATTTTTTCAAATTTATTAAAAATAAAAAACTAGGAGATCACATATACATAAGTATTTACATCCTTTGCCATGAAGCTCAAAATTGAGCTCAGGTGCATCCTGTTTCCACTCATCATCCTTGAGATATTTCTATAGCTTAATTGGAGTCCACCTGTGGTAAATTCAGTTGATTAGACAGGATTTGGAAAAGCACACACCTGTCTATATAAGGTCTCACAGTTGACAGTGCATGTCAGAGCTCAAACCAAGCATGAAGTCAAAGGAATTGACTGTAGACCTCAGAGACAGGATTGTCTCGAGGCACAAATGTGGGGAAGGGTACAGAAAAATTTCTGCTGCTTTGAAGGTCCCAGTGAGCATAGTGGCTTCCATCATCCGTAAATGGAAGAAGTTTGAAACCACCAGGATGCTTCCTAGAGCTAGCCGGCCATCTAAACTGAGCTATCAGGGGTGAAGGGCCTTAGTCAGGGAGGTGACCAAGAAGCTGATAGTCACTCTGTCAGAGCAACAGCATTCCTCTGTGAAGAGAGGAGAACCTTCCTGAAGGACAACCATCTCTGCAGCAATCCACCAATCAGGCCTGTATGGTAGAGTGGCCAGACAGAAGCCACTCCTTAGTAAAAGACACATAGCAGCCCACCTGGAGTTTGCCAAAAGGCAGCTGAAGGACTCTCAGACCATGAGAAACAAAATTCTCTGGTCTGATGAGACAAAGATTGAACTCTTTGTCATGAATGCCAGGCATCATGTTTGGAGGAAACCAGGCACCACTCATAACCATGTTAATGGGGGTGGCAGCATCATACTGTGGGGATGTTTTTCAGCAGCAGGAACTGCAGACTAGTCAGGATAGAGGGAAAGAGGGGGTGACGGTTCATCTTTCAGCAGGACAACGACCCTAAGCACACAGCTAAGATATCAAAGAAGTGGCTTCAGGACAACTCCGTGAGTGTCCTTGAGTGGCCCAGCCAGAGCCCAGACTTGAATCCAACTGAACATCTCTGGAGAGATCTGAAAATGACTGTGCACCGACGCTTCCCATCCAACCTGGTGGAGCTTGAGAGGTGCTGCAAAGAGGAATGGGCGAAATTGCCCAAAGATAGGTGTACCAAGCTTGTGGCATCATATTCAAAAAGACCTGAGGCTTTAACCTTCCTCCTGTGTTAGCTTGCTGTTACCATCCCCAGTGTTAACGGGTCGGTTTCGACCCGTGTCTTAAATCAGCTTTAAAATACACTAAAAACAATAACCTATCATCCAATTTTTTTGTCATCTCTTGGCTACCTTGTTAGGCTGACAGTGCACTTATGATTTCAATTTTGGCTCTAATTATTGCTTTATAATCTTATTTTTATAGCTGGGTCGAAATCGACCCTAACACCACAAAGGACATAATTTCAACCAGAGCATTTTATAATGTAGTGAAAAAAATTTTTTTGTTTAATTTTGTTGAAATCAAGGTTTCTGACAAAGTCAAAAAGCCTTGATGCAATAAACTAAAACAGGACGGTGCCGACCCTAACACAAGAGGAAGGTTAATTACTGCCAAAGGTGCATCAACAAAGTATTGAGCAAAGGCTATGAATACTGATGTACATGTGATTTCTTAATTTTTTACTTTTAATAAATTTGCAAAAATCTCAAAAAAACTTTTTTCACATTGTCATTATGGGTATTGTGTGTAGAATTTTGAGGAAAAAATGAATTTATTCTCTTTTGGAATAAGGCTGTAACATAAAATGTGGAAAAAAGTGAAGCGCTGTGAATACTTTCCGGATGCACAATATATATGTATGTATGTATGTATGTATGTATGTATGTATGTACGTATATATATATGTACTCCAAGCGAACATGATGAGACACCTTGGAGCCATGATGAACATCTCATGGAAAGACAAGATAACCAAAATAGAAGTGTTGAAACGAGCTGGTCTACCATCAGTGGAGGACATGCTAATACAGATGAACCTGAGATGGCTCAGACATGTTGAGAGGATGGACCACCAGCGTCTCCCTTGGCAGTTACTCTACTCACAGTTATGCAAGAACAAACGCAATCAGGGTAGACCAAGGCTCAGATTTAAAGACACTGTAAAAAGAAACTTAAAGAAGTTGGACATAGACAGGAGTTCCTGGCAGCGGAAGGCTAAGGACAGAGCTGTGTGGAGGAATCTGATCAGACCTAAATGAAACAGTCATTGTCGCCCACGACAGACTGCTATGATGATGATGATGATGATGTATATATATATATATACGTATATATATATATATATATATATTCTTTTTTTTCTTTTTGATTTTGTATACTTTATACTTTGTACTTGTATACTTTATACTTTGATTTTGTATACTTTATTGATCCCCAGAGGAAATTGAGGGCATCCACCTGGATGGATGAAGCAGCCACGGTACGGCGCTATCCCTTAACCATTCACACACACATTCACACCTAGGGCCACTTTAGAGTCTCCAATTAACCTAACCTGCATGTTTTTGGCCTGTGGTATATATACAGTATATATACGTATATACATATATATATATCAGTCAGTGGTAGACTGCCATTCATTCAACAGACCTTAGATGATTATTCTGCCTCTGTGGCTGGAAGATCTGGTCCTATCTAATGCGATTCACACACACAACAGACACACTGCAGTTTTCCCTTAGCACTGAACAATATGTGCAAAATCAAATACAATACTTCCATCCTAAACCCTGTACCGTCCTGTCCTCACTCTAAACTCTGAACTTGAACATTTATATAGAAAAGAGTGCAAAATCAGAAAAATAGTGCAGTCACATTTTCAACCTTTTTTTCACTATTATTTTCAAACATTCAACATTTTGAAATGTTTATAAGTCCAACTGGGTTGGTTTTACAACCGCTCTCCTAGACCTAGTTCTAGGAGTAGGAGTAGATGGTGGTTCAGGAACATTCTGCTGTGATGATGTTGCTGCAGGTTCTTCTACTGAAGGTTGTTCTGGAACACCTTCCGGGAACTGCTCAGCTGCAGCACTGTTGCTCTGCTCCGATGAGGAGTTCCAGGGGACGAGATGACGACGGTTTCGCCTGATGGGTCCCATGGGGTCCCTCCACCAGATAAGAGCGTGGTGTGGTGTGATTTCCGATGACATCACCTGCTGCTCCTTGATCTGTGACCCACACGTCCTGTCCTGGAGTGAGTCTATTGAGATGCTTTGCACTGTGTCTCAAGTTGTAGTGTTGCACATCTTTTGTTTTCCTCTTCCCTTCTTTCAGCATGACAGCATTTCCATCAGGAAGAGCAGGACTTAACAACGCAGGAAGAATAGGCACAGTTGTACGAAGCCTCCTCCCCATGAGCAGTTGAGCTGGGTTATACCCCTTTTGGAGAGGGGTAGCCCTGTAAGCCAGTAAAGCAAGATAGGGGTCATCTGACTTCTTCAAAAGCCCCTTCACTGGCTGCACTGCACGTTCAGCTTCAGCATTGCCTTGGGGATATTTCGGGCTGTTGGTTACATGCCGGAACCCGTACAATTTTGCAAACGCTGCAAAGGCTGCTCTGGAGAATTGTGGCCCATTGTCTGTCCCCAGGGTCTCACAGATTCCATGACATGCAAAGATTGACTTAAGGTGGTGGATCACATCATTAGATCTTGTGGGACTTAACAGGGCAATCTCCACATATCTTGACATGTAGTCCACTACTAGCAGGTAGGTCTTGCTCCCTAACATGAACAAATCTGCTCCCAACTTCTGCCATGGTCTGTCTGGGTTTGGTGTCGGCATCAGTGGCTCCCTGTTGTTCTGTCTCTCCTGACAGCATGCTCTGCAGTTGAGAACCAACTCATTCAGCTGCTGACTCAGCCCCGGCCACCATACTGACTGTCGTGCCCGTTCTTTACACTTAACCACACCCTGGTGTCCTTCGTGCAGCTTAGCGAGAGCATCATTTCTCATGATTGAGGGTATGACAAGCCTATTTCCCTTTAGCAGTAGACCATCCTGGACAGTAAGGAACGCCCTGTCAGTCCAGTATAGCTTGAGTGCAGGTTCATTTACGCCATGAGCTGGTCAGCCTTCTGCACACAGCTGCATCACTTGAGCACATACACTGTCCCTCTGCAGCTGCTCTCTCAGCTCCTCCAGATAGGCAGTGCTTGCAGGTAGGTTCTCCATCACCATATCCACATAGATACGTATTTGTGTCCTCGAACAGCTCTTTGTCAGCTGGTGTCCCTTTTCTTGTGACAGGCGCTCGCGATAATGTATCGGCTGGCCACAGGCACTTCCCTGGCACGTGAGATACGGAGTAGGAATAGCACATAAGACACATTTGAAAGCGTTGGATCCGAGGGGGTAGAGCGTCCAGTGCTTGAGACCCCAGGAGACTCAGGAGATGCTTGTGATCTGTCTCCAACTGGAAGTGTTTTCCAGTGAGGAAGTTGCTGAGCCTCTCGCAAGCCCAGGTCAGGCTCAAAGCCTCCTTTTCTACTTGCGCGTATTTCTGCTCGGTGGGTGTGAGTGACCGCGACATGAAGGCTACTGGTCTCCACTCCTCACCCCAATTTTGTAGCAGGACTCCTCCAAGTCCGTAAGACGACGCGTCTGTCGTAACTTTGCATTCTCTGTTAGGATCATATACGACTAGCACCGGCAGCAACGTCAGGGCATCCTTTAAGTTCTGGAAGGATTTAGCCTGCTCGGCGCCCCGCACCCAGCAGTTCTTCTTCGAAAGGAGATCTCTGAGGGCTTTGTCCCTCTCAGCTAGCTGTGGGATAAACTTGCCTAACTGGTTTACCATTCCAAGGAAAGACCTTAGTTCACTCATTGTTTTGGGCTCAGGCATTTCCCTCACAGCCTCCGTCTTGCTCAGGTCTGGACTGATGCCGCTGGCGGAGATCACGTGGCCTAGGAAAGTCACCTCAGACTTTGACAGGTCACACTTGCTTATGTTAAGTGTGATACCTGCCTTCTGAATCTTTCTTAGCATGGTATGCAGGTGAGCATCATGCTCCTCTTGCGTACGACCCCACACCAGCACGTTGTCAATATGACAAACCATACCTTTGAGCCCTTCTGTGACCTCCGTCACCATTCTGTTCTGGAAGTGTTCAGGGGCGGACACAATGCTGAAAGGTAGTGTCCAAAGGGCGTGATGAACGTTATCAGTTTCGCTGAATCTTCTGTCAATGGGATTTGCCAAAACCCCATATTTGCATCCAGCTTACTAAATATATTTTGGCTCCAGCCAGCCTCCCAAGTGTTTCCTCTGTTGATGGTAGAATGAACTTCTCTCTACACACGGACTCATTGAGGTTAGTGAGGTTGACACATATTTGCACAGGATCCATCTTGTTCTTTCGGGGCACTACCACGATGCCAGCACACCAGTCTGTAGGCTCCTCAATTCTGCATATCACCCCGAGGCTTTCCATGCGGGACAGCTCTTGCTTGACTTTGTCCATTAGTGGCAATGGGATCCTCCTTGGTGTCTTGAGTGAAAATTGTTTGGCACCTGGTTTGAGCTTGATGGCATATGCCTGGCACACCTCACCTAGTCCGCTGAATAATTTTGGATAGTTCTATATCTCTATAGTGACACTGTCAAGGCGTGCAACAAGCCCTAGTCTGCAGCTCACAGACCTCCCCAGCAGGGCAGTGTGCACATAACGGACAACATACACCTCCTCCATCTCCTCTTTCCCACCAATTCTCAGCGACAGCTTGGCAACGCCCACAACATCAAGTGGCCTCCTCCCCGGTCCCAGGAGCGGCTTAGGTGCTTTGTGGAGCACAGGTGGGTTTTCTCTGAGTATTTTCTAGAACACAGCATGTGGCAAAACTGACATTGGCACCCGTGTCAATTTTGAACGTCACGCTGCTGTCATGAATGTCAATGTTGACCATCCAAGGATCACCGTCTGTTGTAACACTGCCGAGGAAGATGGCATCCTCATCCTCTTCCACCTCAAGTACAGATTTTGAGGCCTTGCACACACGTTTATAATGACCCTTTCTCCAACAAGCATGACAGTTCACTTCATTTGCAGGACACTCCCGTTTTGAATGTGATGGAGAGCTGCCACATTTATGACATTTTGACTGTGTCCCCTTTTCCTTGCTATTCTGAGTACTGTGCGGTTTGTGAGCACACTGAGGTTTGTTTTTAGCAGGCTTGCTACTTCCCTTGAACACTCTATCAACAGACATTGCCTCACTTACCTGAGTTCTGGTGTCCCCTCTCAGAGAAGCTTGCTGCTTTTTCACCTCCTCAATCTGCCGTACCATCCTGATTGCTTTCCCCAAAGTCAGCTCTGCATCTAGCTGCATGCGTTCAGACAGCCTCTTGTTTAACAGACTGACGATGAGTCTGTTCCGAAGTAGCTCATCATGTAGCACACCGTAATTGCAATGTCCAGCCAGCGCATATAGTGTAGTAATAAAAGAATCTACTGTCTCACTTTCTTGCTATTTTTGCAGGATGAATTTGGCACGCTCATAAATTACATTCTTTTTAACCACAAAGAAGCCTTGAAAGCCGTCATGCACCGCTTCAAACGAGCTGCGTTGAGCATCCATCAGAGCCAGCCCACGTAAAACATCATCCGCCTCGTCCCCCATGCAATATATCAAAGTATTAACTTGATTCTCTTCAGAGCTTGCATTCAGATTACTTGCCAGGTGAAATCTGTTGAATCTCCGGATCCATTTGGCCCACTCCTGCGGCTTAGAAAAGTCAAAGGACTCCGGTGGCTGGTTGTTAAACGTAGCGCACGAAACCGCTGCCACAGCGGCTCCTGGAGCAGTTGCTATCCCTCCGTTAGTGTCTGCGTCTTCACTCATCATGTCCACAAACTCCCCTCTCTTCCTCCGCGGTGTACAAATGATCCTTTTTGTTTTCAGGCTTACCTCTCTACGTTAACTACAGGACTTCTGACACTATGTTGTGTTATTAAAACACTGCGTGAGTCCAACTGCAGCTTTTAACGTCACTTTTATTGAACCGTGTCAACCTTGCTGCTAGTCTGTCTCTTTCCCGCCAGTCGCCTCTCAGTCGTCATCACTGCGCGACTGTGTAGTTCTTTTCCAAGTAACTCAATTACACCACACGCTCCTCGTCAGGGTCTGGCAAGGGGCCTCCGACAAGGAGCAAGCGATTGGCACTGTCAAGTGGACCTGGACAAGGCACTTCACTTCCCAGTAGAAATTGCTCTCACAAGGCTGAGGCCTGATGTGGTGATAACATCCAGAATGACAAGGACAGTGATCATTGGAGAGCTAACAGTCCTGTAGGAAGATAACATTGAAAAGGCCTATGGAAGGAATAAGGAGAAATATGAAGAGTTGGTGTTACAGTGCTTGGAAAGAGGGTGGAAGCTACATTGCTACCCCTTCGAGGTTAGTTGTTGGGGATTTGTGGCTCATTCCATGATGGCATTCATACGATGCCTAGGATAGAAGGCTAGAAGAAGAGAGTTGTGTGTAAGAACCTGGAGGAAGCAGCTGAAGCACAGTCTGCCTGGATTTGGTGGAAGAAGTAAGAAGCAGCGCTTGCGGTGTAGCCAATCAGTTGAGCACATCCCCAGATGTGGGTGACGCGGGCCCACCCCCTTTCATAGGGGTACTAGGAATAATGGGCCAAAACCACTGGGGGCTTCTACTGTAGCTGAGGACTCAACTGGTTGTAGCAGGAGTGGTGTAGTTTAAGATAAGATAAGATAAGATAAGAAAAGATAAGCCTTTATTAGTCCCAGAATGGGGAAATTCCTGGATTACAGCAGCACAGGGATAGCAGCACTCAGACCAAAAATTAATAAGATAAGATAATAAGACAAATGAATATACATACATATATACAAAGATATACACTACACAGTGCGGGAGCATTGCAGTTAGGTGGTATAGACAGCATAAAGGTCTGTTAAGTTACCCCATAGAATATGAATATGTACCCATACAGTATATTTCGTTCTTGAATCAGCCATGTTGGCACCCTCAGTAATGATTGATATGGTACTAGTTGTATAATGGAGGGGACCATTTATTGTGCAATGTTGTTACGTTTTGTGCATTCAATATGACCTCTACAAGCAGCCCTGGTTAGGTTATAAATTCTCACAGCCGTAGGTAGGAAGGACCCGCAGAACCTCTTGGTCGTGCACCTAGGATTGTACAGCCCACTGCTAAATGAGCTTCCCAGTGCATTCAACGTGTCCTGCATGGGGTGGGACTCGGACTCCAGCAGAGATGACAGCTTAGCCACCATCCTCCTCTCTTCTCTCTCCTCCACTGGGTCGAGGTGCCGCCCCAGAACAGAGCTAGCTTTTTTGATCAGTCTGTTCAGTCTCTTCCTGTTGGCTGCCGTGATGCCGTTGCCCCAGCAGACCACTGCAAATGTGATGGCTGATGTCACTACCGAATCGTAGAAGGTCTTCAGGAGCGTCCCTTGCACTCCAAAAGACCTGAGCCTCCTCAGGAGGAACAGCCTATGCTGTCCCTTCTTGTAGAGCATGTTGGTGTTGTATGACCAGTCCAGTTTATTGTTAGGTGAACACCCAGGTACCGTACTTGTAGGATGTCACCATCTCAATGTCTGTTCCCTGTATGTTTACTGGTGCTGTGGGGGGTTGTCCTCGCCTGCGGTAGTCCACCACCAGCTGCTTATGTCATGATCCTGGGGCATGGGTGGGCGCCGTGCCCAGTTTCCTGTCTAGTTTAGTGGTTTTTTGTCTGCTTGTTTCCTTGTTATCATGTCTGTTCATGTTTAATTTTTGTCATTTTGTATCTGTAATATTATTATGTACATTTTGGGGTTCTGTTATGCTTGTATCTTTATGGTTTCCGGTTATGCTTTATTTTGATAGTGCTGTGCAGCTTCCGGCTGTCAAACTGGTCGGAGCTGCACACCTGTTATTCATTCTGTTATTTTCGCCACTCATGCGTCCACACCTGTGACTGATTATGTACTGCATATAAGGGCACGGCAAACCTCTGGGGTTTGTTGTGTCCTTCTACCATGTGTACCCATCCTCAGGGTGTTTTGGGTCTCACTGTTGAGGAGAGTTGGAGAGCTCCGTCCAGGTACGTTTCCCCCCTATTTCCAGCCGGAAGCCCCGCTGCCTTCAGAAGAGCTCCGGCCGGATTCCACCCTTGGCCAGGCGTCCCCTGGCTTCCGTCCCCCTGGATGTTGAGCTTTGCTCTCCTCCAGCGTCTACCACGTTTGTACGTATTTGTTCTGCCTTGCACTTCATTATTTGGTTTTTGTATGGCAACGTTCTTGTCTGTTTTTATGTTAATAAATGTGTGAACTCACAGAGAGCGTTTGGTGTCCTACTTTTGCCCGTGAAACAGGGGATTTGTGACACCTTAGTTTTCCTCGCATTGATCTGGAGACAGTTTCGTTGGCACCAGTCCACGAAGTCCTGGATAAGTCCTCTGTACTCCGCATCATCTCCATCAGAGATGAGGCCAGTGATCGCAGAGTCGTCAGAGAACTTCTGTAGGTGGCACTCGTGGTGTGTTGTGTGAAAAGTCCGCAGTATAAAGGGTGAACAGGAAGGGAGCTGTTCGGGGCTCCTTTTCAGAACTCCCCAGAGACAGATAGAGTGATAATATAGAGTGAAGTATGTGGTGGTAATGCACCTGTAAACTGGTTGCCAACTGCCAATCAAATCTAAAAGAAGAAGAAGAAGTCAGAACTGTTCCCTGAGGGGTCCCCGTACTGCAGATGATAGTATCAGACATACAGTCCTGGGTTCTCACAAACTGTGGTTTGTTTGTGAAGTAGTCCAGGATCCACGATGACAGGTGCTTGTCTACCCCTGTGCACAGTAGCTTATCCTTCTACTATATGTCAGCCTGTTTGCTCATCATCATACACACACATACATACATACATATACAGTATATACACACATATATAATATACATATAAGTATACATATATGTATACATATATACATATGTATACATATACACACATGCATATATACATATGCACTGTGTGTGTATATACGTATATGTATATATATACACACACACACACACACACACACACACACACACATATATATACTGTATATATATATATATATATATATATATATATATATATTGTGGGATGCAGGGTTACGAGCCTCTACATGGCAACTCAGCTGATGCCATAGGTTTTCTATGTGATTCAGGTCTGGAGAAAGTGCAGGCCACTCCATTTGAGGTACCCCAGCCTCCAGCAGCCATTCCCAAATGGTGTGGCCTCAATAAACTGGAGCATTGTCAGCCATGAAGATGAAATTAGGCCTGTGTTGTTCATGCAGGGGCACAATGACTGGATTAATGATGTTATTCAGGTAGTATCGGCTTGCCACTGTACCATTCACAAGGTGTAGGGCAGTTCTGTATTGACTAGACACACCTGCTCAGACTGTAACATGGTGACAACAGTGGCTGATGCAAAGCGCTCTCCTTGACGTCTCCAAAATTTCTGGCGGCCATAATTTCTGCTCAGTGTGAATCGACTTTCATCAGAGAACAGCACTGAGGCCCACTGGTCCCTTGTCCAGCATAAATGCTCCCTGACCCATGCAAACAATGATGCCTGTGCCTGGTGGTGTGGTTGGGTATCGTTGCAGGTCGTCTAGCACGCAGACCAAGCTGATGTAAATGGTTTAGAATGGTCTGATGTGACACTTGGATGCCTCTCACCTTCCTGTGCCTGGAGTTTAGTGGCATTCATCATCCGGTTCTGTAGGGCACTGTTCACAATGAAGTGGTCATCTTTGTGGGATGTGACCAAAGGACGTCCACTTCTATGCCTTTCTGTGACTCTTCCAGTCTCTCTTTTGCAACCTGCTGATGACACTCTGTGACACTCTAAGCTCAATGGCCACTAGTCTCTGAGAACATCCTGTCTGAAGCCTCGCAATGGCGAGGTACTGTTGATCAATTGTTAGGAGTCGTCTTGGTCTCATGATGTCAAAATGTGACAGCATGTTGAAGAGGACTGTTTAAATACCAATTCTAACTGAACCAGAAAATTTATTGGTCAGTTCATTCCTTACTGTTCATCCTTCTCTTCTTCTCCCTTCTCTCTTTCTGTACATTTTATTCTCCTTTCCCTTTTCAATGCTTTTATTTTCATTTAAAGATTATCTGCTGGTCAAGTTTGTTTTACATTCTCTCACCAATCAACAAGCTATAAAGGGTAATAAGGAACATTCAAAGACAACATTGGGCTGTTGCTCCAGTAATGAACACGATAAATAGAACACTGGTTGAACTCTTTCATGCATACTCTAAATTACTATATTTAATCTCATATAATGTCATCTGCTGTGAGGCTGCAGATATCCTGTGCATGGCTGGGAAGCATGGTTGGTCATATTTAAATTTAACCTTGTGAGCCTTGGCCTCTGCAAATCTTGCAGTTACAAAAAATAGTAAAACAGTTTGTTGTTTACCTGTACTGTCAGCGGCAGGTGTCGCCGTTGCTTCCTCATTAACAACACATGCTGGATTTCTTGAATTATATATAGAGTGATTAAACATCCCAGATAGAGTGATGATATAGAGTGAAGTGCATGGTGGTAATGCACCTGTGGGCTGGTTGCCAGCCTCCAATCAAATCTAGAAGAAGAAGAAGAACAACAACAACATGTGCTCATCATTAACATCAGGAACATGTGTGCTTGCACATGCAGCGTTGCTCTCTATCAGCTCCTCATGAGGGTTAGTCTCCTCACTGGTTGAAGTGAAAAAGATTGTTCTGATAAAAATTTTCTGTGCTCTTCCCTTTCTCTGCACCATTCAGATAACTTTGTTTCATTTTGCCACTATTCTACATGCTGTACAGTTTGTTTACAATCGTAACCAAAGATACACGCGTGCGCATGCTGTTATGTATGTAAAATACCTCTATAAAGGATGAGGCCAGATGACTGGATGAACTCAGCTTTATTGAATGTTGTAACTCAGAGGACACACAGTAGACACCAGGCAAAGGGCACCAGTCGAAGAGACCATTTAATGGAAGCCCTCTGCTTTTTATAGGGTGGTGCAGTGGCGGAACAGGAGGTGGCCACCACTAGACTGCACTTCACAATAAAGGTGTCAAACACCAACACCACATTTCCTCCCCCCCTTAGAAAGTCCAAAACCACACACTCAATCACCCCCCCCCCCAATTTAGGACCCGAATCACACACTAACAAAACGAAAGCTGATATATCTAATTGGCCTACCACATTCACACAACAAAACCTAAAATAGGGAGGACGGATGGGCTACCGACCTACCCACACAGCACGGTGGATTATTCTGCCACCTGATAAGCAAAAGAAAAGTCCATTAATAAACTAAAATCATTGCTGTGTTCCTAAACTAATAAAACCACACAAAACAATCCCATTTTACAACATACATAAACATATGAACATCAGAACTATTTCACAAAATTTACAGCACTGCCCCTTGGGCAGGAGGAGCAGAACCGGCATGGGGGGGGGGGGGCAGGGCAGCCCCTCAGCAGACGTGCCCCTGGAAGCAGCAGAACTCAGGACAATGGCTGATCTCCCGGTCAAAAGTGCCTCTTCTCATCACCACTGACTCCCGCTCTCGTCCAGCCCCATCACCAGAAGCCTCTTCCCGGACACGCCAAAGCTGATTGGAGTGCCTCGCTGAGCCATCAGACAGCTGGAAGTATGCTGCGCCCAGTTTGGTCACTATGCGCCGCACACACTCCTGATGTTTTGCCAGCTGTTGTGTGGCCCATCTTTGCCGTGGACGGTCCTCTCCTTGAATCTGGACCAAGTCCATAACCGTAAGAGGAGCTTTACTCGGCCTGACATGGTGCTGCTGAGCACCCAGTTTTCCCGTGCTTGTCGGTTTGGTCCCATCCTCTTCTAAAGCTGTCATAGTGGTCACCACCGTAGCTGCAGATCCTCCATCCCCTTGCGGCCAATCTCCGGAGGAATCTGGGGCTAGCACATTGACGTGACTCGCCAGCACAGGCACCTTGCTGGCACACTTGGTACCCTCCTCTACAGTTTCCTGAGCGCAGGGGCAGGCGGAGTGATTTCTTCTGTGGGTTCTCCTGCTCAGATACACGGCACATTCTAGCATAATGGTTCAAGCATCCACATCTGCTACAACGCTTCCCTCTAGCCAGGCAGTCCTTAGCCTTGTTTTGGCGTTTCATGGACCCGCAACCCTTGCAAAAGGGTTTTACCGGGACAGACCTTCGGCTTGCAGCATTGGCTTCCATAGTATCGTCGTCCAAGCTATCCTTGCTATCCGAGTCCGCTACTAATGCCGTGGCGAGAGGCTCCGGCGGCCGCTGTGACTGGTACCAGTTTAACTCCAAAGCTGGCTTGTCTGCGGCCTCCAACTGGAGAGCTAGCTTGACAGCCCTGGCTAACATTAGGTCACTCAGCTCCGGGAGTAGCCTAGCCCATATAGGGGTGCTACTTATGTGCTCCGCAAGCTGGTCACGTACCAATTCATCCTCCAGTGGCCCAAAATGACACTTGCTAGCTAACTGCCTCAAGTTGACGACAAACTGATGTAAAGGCTCACCCACACATTGATATTGCTGCCGAAAGTGAATCCTTCAGACATTCACGCTATCCGGGGCATGAAAGTGGCTTGCTAGTAGCCCGACAACATCTTCAAAAGAGTCCAAAGCTCCGAGTGTGTGTAGGACACGCTGGCCCTCAATCTTGAGATTGTGAACAAGCCATGCATGTGCTCTTAACTTGTCAAGCTTACCCTGGCCAAGCATGGTGATGTAGGTCTGGAAAGCTTCAAACCATCTCAGCGACGGAATGGGCGGCTCCTCTAGGAGCTCGAGGAAGGAGAGAAGTGGTGTAATACACGCCTCCATCAGTTAATCCTCGATTGCCAAATGTTACTATGTAAAATATCGCTACAATAGGTGAGGCCAGATGACTGGACAAACTCAGCTTTATTGAACGTTGTAACTCAGCGGACACACAGTAGACACCAGGCAAAGGGCACCGGTCGAAGAGACCATATAATGGATGCCCTCTGCTATTTATAGGGTGGCGCAGTGGTGGAACAGGAAGTGCCCGACACTTCACAATAAAGGTGTGTTGTCATGCCTCAGAGACAACATGGAAGAGTCCAACAGTTTGAGTAGAAGGGGGGAGGATGTTACAGTTGTGATTTGATTTGCCGTTTTTGTAAATACTGGTGTTTCTTCATTTTGTCAGACATCATGTTAAATAGCTAAACATTTAAAAGAAAAATATAGGGCTTCTAGTAGATCGGGGCCCTTAGCAGATCAGGGCCTAAGGCAGTTGCCTACCTTTGCCTAATAGTAAGCTCCCTCAGATGTCATCTGTTACTCCACAAGGAGGGTGGTGACATTTTGGCAGAAATAAGAGGGATGCCACTATGGGAGGTCTGCTCAGGCTTCCTGGAAGGCACCCTGTACTTTTGCCAGATTCTATCGGGCTAATGTTGCCTCACTGACCACACTAGCATATGCCATCTTGCCCATAGCATCCTTGACTTGACCAGGAGGTGGGTAATGGTTCCTAGATTGACTGACAGTCATGTCAGTCACTCAGAACCTTTCTCAGGCTCAAGAAGACCCCATGAGACCAAATGTAGGCGATGATTTGGTATTTAAAGCTGAGACGTGCAGATAGTTTATGTCAGAGCAATGACTTTGTTTACATAAGATCTCAACCTGCACAGAGTGACAGGGGACATATCCACTTTGTTTACTGTCAATGGGAGTCATTCAGGAACTCACACAACCATAGTTACCTATATTATTTCCATTGGCTAGGATTAGGTTTACAGTACATTATATAAGAGAGCTTCACACATTCTAGAATTACATCCTCTCTGAAGACTACAAGATTTTCTCAAATTTTACATAATAATATATTTTCTTTCCAGTATTCTATAATAGCTATTATGGCTATAGTTATGTGATGTCTTCTATGATTATGTGATGGCTTCATCTTCCTCTCACAGCCATGCTGATATCACAGCATGTCACTCCCTCTTGTGTGATATTTCATTAGTGTTGGTGACAAAAATGATCACATTGTCTAAACTGTGCATAGAAATGACTGAATCTTTTTCTTCTTTAATTTTTGTCTTCAAGCACTGAAATTACCAATAAACATTTTTCCAAGCCCACTGCTCAGTGAGGTGCCTGGGAAGAATTGGCTTCAAAATTCCCTCAAAGAGGCAAGAAGTGGATTTAGCAATTTGTAGGCAAGGTAGTCTAATCAGAGGAACAATAAGCATTCATTGTCATCATTTGAAAACAGTTAATTTGTTCCCTTTCTTTCCAGCATGATGTTAACTTTAGGTGTTGTTAACTCTGAGCAGCTGTTATGAACTCGTGCGGCTCCATTAACTGTCGACCTCAGATTGATAAACGTCTTGCTCCCATTATGCATTACAGCTAGAACAGTTTATTCTCAATGGCCCGGTCATGCTAAAAGTGTTTATATAAGCTGTTTGAACAATGACATGGGGGCATAATGGAAGGTAGTGAGAGTGAACAAATATTTGACAGAGGACAAGCAGCTGTTTGTAAGGATGCCATTAAGACAGCAGGTTGCATAGCACCTCCACCCAAATGGATCAATTTGTCCTTTGACTGAAATGTTTGTTGTTCAAATATGACAGAAATGTGGAATCCATGTCAAAGAACTTTCACTATAGGTACCCAGAGCCAACAACATGTTGAATTAAAAAAAAAACCACAAACAAAAAACTTTTACCCAATGGGAAGGTAAAGATAATCCATTCTTCATGCTACTAAAGCTGAGTTCACACTATAGCATTTGGACCGACTTTTACAGACGTTTTGAAAAATCAGAGAAATTAGTCCAAATGGTGGTGAAATTACATTCGTGAGCAGGTTTTTTATTTATTTATTTATTTTTAAATCCAGCGCATATCAACTTTTGCAAACTTTTACAAACTTTTGCTAGCATTCGGCAGCATTGCATTCAGCGTTGGCAAACTTTTGCCAACTTAGGCTAGTGTATGTGTAGCTGTTACCAGCTTAGGTTAACTTAAGCAAATGAATACTCAGCACAGGTCAGCTGACATCAGCGCCAGGTGATGCTCATATAAGGATCAGCGTTTGTGGAGGCTTCTACCATTCTGGACCTGCTTTTTTGGGTGGATTCACACTACAGCGTTTGGACCAACTTTTACTGACAATCTTGCTATGCTGTCAAAAGTTGGTAAAAGTTAATGATAGTTGGTGTTTGTTAGCAAACGCTGGTGAAAGTTGCATTCCTTGACGTCTGAACGTTTGAAAATAAATGCTGGGTTAAGTTATGCAGAGTTCGCCTAAGTGGGCCTAAATTAAGCTCCATTGGCAACCATTGACTGAAATGCCGGTGGAAGCACATGTTTTTAGACCGAAACTCACTTCAGACATGCATGGACGAAAGAGAAATGGAGAGAAGGGGGAATTAAAGAAAAGAAAAAAATAAATATATAATCTACCAAAAATGTGACAGCCCAAAAGAAAAAAAATCTCTTCATTGAGAAATTTACTGTTCTTAATTTTCTGCTTCATGCAGTCATTCTCCAGGATTTATTGGTTCGACTTCCATTGTTGGGGATCAAACAGCGCTGATGTGGTGTCAAAAAGTAAATGACATTTTATGGGATTTTATGTTATTTTAATGGAGAGAGTTGTAACAGTCAAAATATAATCACCCATCATTTTATTTATAAGATGATGCACTAAATAGTTTTTTAATTCCATCCACATTCACATTTTAATTGCGGACTTAAGCTGCATTCATGCTGCACCTCTGCTGTCTGCAAACGTGCAGCCGGAAGGCTTGTGTGACGAAATTTACGTCATCATCTCCAGTCCGCTAGTGTCCACCGAGCTCTTCTGCGGCCAATCGTGTGCAGCCTAAATTTTATGACCGCACGGCTTGCCCACTTGACCGTGTTGACAGCGCATGCGCAAGACTGAATGTAACATTCACGAGGTGACCCTGCTCCCCTCTCTCTCCCCTCCCTCTACAGGTGTATGAGGGGAGAAGGCAACTGAGAGCAGTGAACCCCCGCAGAGCTGCTGGTCCAGACGGCATCCCAGGAGCAGTGGTCTGCATGTGCAGACCAGCTGACAGGGATCTTCACCAAACTGTTCAACCTCTCTCTGACGCACGCCACCGTCTCCTCCTGCCTCAAGGCCTCCACCATCATCCCCATCCCCAAAAAGTCCGCAGTTGACAGCCTGAATGACTACAGACCCATAACACTCACGTTTGTAGTCATGAAGTGTTTTGGGCGACTGGTGTCCCAACACATCAGGAACCATCTTCCCCTCTGTCATTCGACCCCCACCAGTTTGCCTACAGGGAGAACCGGTCTATAGAAGATGCCATCGCTACCACTCTCCACAGAGCACAGAGCCACCTGGAGAATCCAAGGAGCTATGTGAGGATGCTCTTTGTGGACTACAGCTCAGCTTTTAACACCATCATCCCAGACATCCTGATCAACAAACTGCACCTCCTCGAGACCCCCCCCCCCCCCTCATCTGCTCCTGGATAAAAAAACTTTCTCATCAACCACCCACAAACAGTCAGACTTGGCACCCGACTACTCCTCCACACTGTGTCTTAGCACTGGCTTCCCCCAGGGCTGTATGCTAAGCTGTCTACTGTACTCCCTGCACACTTTTGACTGTATTCCAACCCACCCAACCACCGTCATCGTGAAATACGTGGACGACACCACCTTGGTTGGGCTCATCAACGATGACGATGAGAAGGCATACAGGGTGGAGGTAGAGAAGGCGGAGGTAGAGAATCTGCTGCTGTAGTGCCAAGCAAACAACCTGAAACTGATTGTCCAAAAACCCTAAGAACTCATACTGGACTTCAGGAAGAACAGACAGGACCACCCCCACTCCTCATAAATGGCAACCACATGGAAACAGGGCTGGAGGGACTGGAGCTTGGCCTTTACTGGAGATGCCCTGTGCGAGAGGCGACGAGCAGGGGTGGATATTCTTGTATCCCCCCACCTTGCTGCCTCTATATTGGAGTTTTCCCCGGTGGATGAAAGGGTTGTTTCCCTGCGCCTTCGGGTTGGGAAATGGGTCCTGACCATCATTTGTGCCTATGCACCAGATGATGTTTCAGAGTACCCACCCTTTTTGGAGTCTCTACTGGGGTGCTGGAGGGTGCTCCTCTTGGAGACTCCATTGTCCTACTGGGGGACTTCAATGCGCACGTGGGCAACGACAGTGAAACCTGGAGGGGGGTGATTGGGAGGAATGGCCTGCCCGATCTGAACCCGAGTGGTGTTCAGTTGTTGGACTTCTGTGCTAACCACAGTTTGTCCATAACAAACACCATGTTTAAGCATAAGGGTGTCCATATGTGCACCTGGCACCAGGACACCCTAGGTCGCAGGTCGATGATCGATTTTGTTATCGTGTCATCAGACCTGCGACTGTATATCTTGGACACTCGGGTAAAGAGAGGTGCAGAGCTGTCAACTGATCACCACCTGGTGGTGAGTTGGATCTGATGGCAGGGGAGGATGCCAGTCAGACCTGGTAGACCCAAACGTATAGTGAGGGTGTGCTGGGAACATCTGGCTGAGGCCCCTGTCCGGGAGGGCTTCAGCTCCCACCTCCGGAAGAACTTCACCCACATTCCGAGGGAGTCTGGAGACATGGAATCTGAATGGGCCATGTTCTCCATCTCTATTGTTGAAGCGGTGGCCCAGAGCTGCGGCCGCAAGGTGGTCGGTGCATCTCGTGGTGGCAACCCCCGAACCAAGTGGTGGACACCAGTGGTGAGGGGGGCCATTAAGCTGAAGAAGGAGTCCTATCAGGCTTGGTTGGCTTGTGGGACTCCCAAAGCAGCTGAGGTGTACTGGCAGGCCAAGCGGAGTGCAGCTCGGGTGGTTGCTGAAGCAAAAACCCGGGTATGGGAGGAGTTCGGTGAGGCCATGGAACAAGACTTTCGGTCGGCCTCGAAGAGGTTCTGGCAAACTGTCCGGCGGCTCAGAAGGAGACAGCAGCTCCCTGTCCACACTGTGTATGGTGCAGATGGGGCGCTGTTGACTTCGACTGGGGATATTGTCGGGCGGTGGAAGGAATACTTTGAGGATCTCCTCAATCCCACTGATACGCCTTCCACAGAGGAAGCAGGGCTTGTGGACGAGGGGGATGACTCGTCTATCACAGGGGCTGAGGTCGCCAAAGTGATTAAAAATCTCCTTGGTAGGTGGGCCCCGGGGGTGGACGAGATTCGCCCTGAGTACCTCAAGGCCCTGGATGTTGTAGGGCTGTCATGGTTGACACGCCTCTGCAACATTGCGTGGAGGTCGGCGGCAGTGCCTTTGGCATGGCAAACTGGGGTGGTGGTTCCTCTCTTCAAAAAAGTGGACCGGAGGGTGTGCTCAAACTTTAGAGGGATCACACTCCTCAGCCTCCCTGAGAAGGTCTATGCCAAGGTACTGGAGAGGAGAGTCTGGCCGTTGGTTGAACCTCAGATTCAGGAGGAGCAATGTGGTTTTCGTCCTGGCCATGGCACATTGGACCAGCTTTTTACCCTCTTGAGAATTCTCGAGGGTTCGTGGGAGTTTGCCCAACCAGTTTACATGTGTTTTGTGGACTTGGAGAAGGCATTCGACTGCGTCCCTCGTGGTTTTTTGTGGGGGGTGCTTTGGGAGTATGGGGTATCGGGCTTGTTGTTACGAGCTATTCGGTCTCTGTACGACCGTTGTGAGAGTTTGATTCGTTCTGCCAACACTCGGTCAGAGTCATTCCCAGTGAGAGTTGGACTCCTCCAGGACTGCCCTTTGTCACTGATCCTGTTCATAATTTTTATGGACAGGATTTCTAGGCTCAGCCAGGGAATGGAGGGTGTCATGCTTGGTGACCACAGGATCTCATCTCTGTCCTCTCTGGGTTGGGGACAGGCTCCTGCCCCAAGTGGAGGAGTTTAAGTTTCTTGGTGTCTTATTCACGAGTGAGGGGAGAATGGAGCGAGAGATTGACAGATGGATCGGAGCGGCATCTGCAGTGATGTGGACATTGTACCGGTCTGTTGTGGTGAATAGGGAGCTGAGTTCTAAGGCAAAGCTGTCAATTTACCAGTCAATCTACGTTCCTATTCTCACCTATGGTCACGAGCTTTGGGTAATGACCGAAAGAACGAGATCATGGATACAAGTGGCTGAAATGAGCTTTCTCCGTAGGATTGCTGGACTCACCCTCAGCGATAGGGTGAGGAGTTCAGTCATCCAGGAGAGGCTCAAAGTAGAACCGCTGCTCCTCCACAAAGAAAGGAGCCAGTTGAGGTGGTATGGGCATCTGATCAGGATGCCTCCTGGACACCTCCCACTTGAGGTGTTTCAGGCACATCCCACTGGGAGGAGACCCCAGGGCAGACCCAGGCCAGCCTCCCACTTGAGGTGTTTTGGGCAAACGCTTGCCAGCGCTAGTCTCACTCCTCACTGCTCCATGAGAGGTGACCCTTAAAGATCCCAGGGCTGACTTTGGGGGCCAACTTGACTGGCATTCAGCTCAGCTCAAGATACATCCCAGCTAATGGCTAAGAGACACAGGAGGGATGGCGGAGTTGATTGTAGTCAGGGGTTTCTTAAAGGTACGGGATTAAAATGAAGCATTTTTAAAAAGCTGGGGAAAACCCAACACATTTCATGCAATAATTAAACAATTAAAGAAAATTTGAGCAAAAAATGTTACAAACATTTCAGTAAGACATGTGTGAGCTGTTAAAATGTGGAAAAAAGTGCAATCAGTGACCCCTTTAAGAGTGGGAAACGTGTAAAAGAGAGGGGGCAATCTGTGTCTGTTGTTTACAGAAGATGTTTACTACAAGACTAAGTTGGACACTGAATTGTGTCAGTATTGTAAGTGGTGTTATAATGAGGTCAGTACATCCTGCCTATCTGTTGTTTACACATGCAGCATTTCTGCAGCACTTAAGAGGTTTTTGTGGAGAACATCCTGGAGAGCATACACATGCAGAGGGGGGCGCTGTGGTTGCTTGAGCACCTGCCCCTTCCACTTTACTGTCCAAAGTGCCCTTTTGACTGGACATTTAAATTTTCAACATTCAGTATATTTAATCGCAGAGATCTGATTATACTGACTTCAGTACCCTCCACCCCACCTCCCCAACCCCAAAAGCCCCAGATTCAGCCTTTGGCATGAAATTTTGTTGTATTACTTAATTAACTGTCAAGCTTTAACGCACCCCTAGTGGCACAGTGCAGCAACTGCGTCTGTCAAGCAATATGACATGCCAAACACTCTCCAGCTGTACAGAGGATTTGTACTGATCATGCCAGTTCACAAGGTGGCAGACACGCGTTGGAGGAATCATGGCTGACATGGAATACACCAAAGAAGAAGAAATTCTTCTTCGTCGTCTTCTTTGAGGTTGGACAACCAAATATGGACGCCATCCATTGCTGTGGACATACTAAATAGCAGACGGAGGAGCATTTGGTCACGAATTTGCCAACTATGATTCAAAAAAGAGATTATTTAGCTTATGAAGGTAAATGTTTACATTTTGTTATAACAGAGGGTGCGGGAAGTAGGTTGATTACACCTGCTGTCGATCACAGCCATGTGACCGGGGAAAGAATCGCTCTAGTTTTTTGCCATTTCATAAGATAAATATCGCTGGAATAAAAGCAAAATTAAGGGGGATAATGGTAGGAGTGTCTGATTGTCTGTGAGAAAGCAAGAATGCCCGACAGAAGAGAAAATATGCTGCAAAAAAGGCGAAGCGAGCCGCAATTCGCCAGCGGTGAGTGACAAATGTCTGTGTTCGTTTTATTGTTTTGTTTACATTGTACTGCATTGTACTGATTTTTGCATTTGCAGATTTTTGCTGATTTTCTGGTTCATATTCTACATTTTTCTAATTGTGTCATACATTGGAAATGTATGACATCTGATCTGAATATTTTCTTGACAAAAATTTTTTACCACTCTTGACCAGGGGCAGCACAGTGGTGCAGTGGTTAGCACTGTTGCCTTACAGCTAAAAGGTTCCAGGTTCAAATCCCCAGGCTGGCAGGGGTAGGAACCTTTCTGTGTGGAGTTTGCATGTTCTCTCTGTGCTGCGTGATTTACTCGGGGGGCTCCGGTTTCCTCCCACAATCCAAAGACATGCATGTTAGGTTTATTGGTTGTTCTAAATTGTCCCTAGATATCTGTCTCCTATAGGAGCTTAGAATAGAGGGTTAGTACTAGTAAAGTGCTTTGAGTGGTCTTTGAGACTAGAAAAGCACTGTATAAGTACAGGTCCTTATCCTCTTATCCCACTAGGGGTTATGTTGCCAAATGGCACCTGGGACAGTTAAATCCTTTAATATATGTTTCTGAAACATCAGATTTCTGAGTGTACCTGAAAGCAACACTGCAGAGCAGGTGGTAGTTGCTCCCTTCCACAGCAGGTACTGAGCAGGGGCCAGCCGACTCAGCCTGCAGTAGCCAGCTCATCCATGTTCGGATTTATGATGCCAGCTTTGGCTCTTATGATTACTGTGTTAAAAATGTTGAATATCTTTGGGTCTGTCCGAATTTATTTTGTAAGAAAGAAGATGCATACCAACCAACATTTAGGTGTTGTCACAGACATTTTATTAGTTTTGTCATAGACATTTTTCGGGATATGTGTTATGTCGGAATAACATGAGACCGGAGCTGCATTCAATGGAGCACTGAACAACCTTTATTATAGAAAAAACAGCTCAATATATTCCCAGCTGTATCCTGCCTGACGTCATCACCCACAACCCCCTGGCCAGGCTACGGCAAGCCCCAACTGTCAAATCCCCAGTCAACATCCCTCCCTCACAAAACACGAAGAACCTCCAGAACATGAGTAACAAACGTTGTTCCCCCCCCCTTTTTTTTTAACTGAACACTCAAAACTCAGTCAACTAAGTGGGTGTCTGGGTAGACTACCAGAATGCCCCTTCGTGTTGGGGCGGATCATTCTGCTGCCGATTCCAAACATGCATTCGCCAACACTGTCTTCAAAGCATAGTCCTCCAGGTACCTAGGCCTCTGACGTATTCTAGCTGAGCGCCCCCTAGAAGGGGAACCTTCTCCAGGCACCGTCGGCTGCACCTGCGAGTCCCCGACCCCCCCATCCGATAAGTCCCAACCCACACCAGTCCGTTCCACCATAGCTCCTGGACTCTGAGCAGGCAAGGACTTCCTGAGTCAGCTGGAGTGCCACCGTGACCCGTCCGAGAGCTCGAATGTGTCCGGGCCCCACCGCCTCACAATCTGTAGGGGCCCCGTCCAGACAGGTTGCAGCTTATGTGTGCGGTTGGGGTGTTTAATCCAAACCTGATCCGACACCTCCAGTCCGTGAGCCCTCACCCTGAACTTCCTGTCGAACCGTTGTTTCATCTTTCACTGTTGGGCCGCGATCTGGTCCTGTGAAGGGTCCGTGCTCCCCGGAGAAGGGGTCGTGGATGGTCTCAGTCTGTCCAGAGGCAGGTGGAGTTTGCGCCCCAGCATGAGTTTCGCCGGGGAGCACCCTGTCGTAGCATGGGCCGTTGCCCTGTAGTGGAGGAGTGTGCTCTGGAGGGCATCCAGAAACGTGAAGCTGCCTGCCAAGTGAGCTCTCATCCTGTTTTTCAGGGTCTTGTTGAAACGCTCCACACCCCCATTGGCTTGAGGGTGATAGAACGCGGTTTTGATGTGCTCCACACCCCTGACGCCCAAAAACTCCTCAAACGCCCCAGAGGTGAACTGTGGGCCATTGTCTGTAGTGATGACGTCCGGGACCCCCATCTGGCAAAAAGTGATAAGAGGAAACCTGTAACCACATCCGCCATGGCTGAATTAGTGGGCAACACCTCTGGCCATTTAGAGAACAGATCGTAGACCACAAGCAGAAACTGGCTGTTCGGGGGTGCTGCACACACACAGTTCTTTACCATAGTTTCAATGTCCTTATCAATACCAGGCCACAAAACTGAATCCCTGCAACGCTCCTTCATTCTGACCACGCCCAGGAGACCCTCGTGGAACATCGCCAGAACTCGTGATCTCAGAGACACCGGGATCAACGTGCAGTGTCCCCTCGCTACACACACACACACACACCGTTCTAACAGCTCACTTCGTCCCTAAACCGGTGAAAAGGTGCCAGCTCGCCCTGCACTTTCACAGGCCAACCCTCCCTGGTGACCGAGCACAGTTGCGACAACGCGCGGTCCCATTCCGATTCTGTCCAAAGCTCCTGGAGGGATACCATGTCCCGTAGGGGTCCATGCAGCGTGTTGATCCACCTCTGTGGGATCGTCACCATCGTCATCTGGTTGTGCGGTGTTGGTTATGGCATGGGACAGGAGGTCCACCTCTATGTTCTCTTTTCCAGGGGTGAACTGGGTAGTAAAGTTGTAGGCCTTCAGCTGCTCCATCCACCTGTGGATCCATAGGGGTCTGTGTCCCGAGCCCGTCGTCTCCAGTAGCGTTGTCAGTGCCCGGTGGTCCATCCGCAGTGTGAAGTGATGCCCGTAGAGGTAGATGTGCCACCGTTCACATGCCCAGACACAAGCGAGCACTTCCCTCTCACCCACGGCATATTTCTGTTCAGCTGCTGAAAGAGACCTCGACGCAAACGCCACTGGGCGCTCCTTACGATCTTGCACCTGAGACATAACTGTCCCCACCGCTGAACCAGATGCATCGCAGGTCACAAAAGTTGGCCGTTTTGGATCAAAATGAGCCAACACTGGAGGAGAGGGGAGTTGAGACTTCAGACTAGTGACCGCCACTGAGCAGGCCGGGGTCCACTGACATGGTGCATCCTGTTTCAGAAGAGCCTGGAACGATTTGATTGTCTCTGAATCATGGGGAATGAAACGTCCGTAAAAGTTCACCATACCCAAAAATGAGGAAATCTGGGCGGGTGTCGTGGGATCCAGGAGATGCAGGACAACCTCCACATTCAAGTGCAGGGGCCTCAGACCCTCCGCCGCTAGCCAGAATCCCACAAACTCGATGGAGTCCACCGTGAAAATGCACTTTTCCCTGTTCAATGTGACTTCGAACTCCTGTAGCACCTCCATCACCCGTCCCAAACGACCATTGTGCTCTTCCCACGATGCGCTGTGGACCACGATGTCGTCCAGGTATGCCACTACACCCTTGAGGCCAGCCAGAATTGTGGACATGATCTTCTGAAAGCAGCTAGGCACTGAGCTCAGACCAAAAGGCATGCAGGTGTACTTGAAAACACCCATGTGGGTCACAAACGCTGTCAGGTTCCTGCTGGCTGGGTGAAGAGGCACTTGCAGGCAACCCTGGTGAAGATCCAGTTTTGTGAATACCCTTGAGCCGCTGAATGTTGTGGTGAGTTCTTCCATCATAGGGAGTGGGTATTTGTCCGGCACAATCACCTTATTCACCATCCTGAGGTCAATACACTGCCGAATGCTACCCGTCTTCTTCCTGGCCACCACGATGTTTGATATCCAGGGTGAAGCGTCCACCCTCTCGATGATGCCAGCTTTGAGCAGTCTATTCAGTTCTGCCGTAACATTGTCCCGCAGACCGAGGGGAAGCCGCCATAATGGTTGGATTTTCGGTGTCATGCTTGGGTCGATGAGCGGGCGGTGGTAGAATGCCTTGATGCATCTAAGGTCCACAAACAACGCCGGCCAGCGGACATGCCATTCGGGAAACACCGTCAGTACCGTTGAGCCCTCTGGGTCCGTGATGGAGAATCCCAATTCCCCCAGCAGGTCGATTCTCAGCAAGTCGGCTCCCTGGTGCGAAACCTGGAAGGTGAACATGAGAACGATCTTTAACCCACGTTTCACCGAAAAGCTGACTGTGCCCGCTATTTTAATTTCAGCGTGACCATACCCAAACATTTTCACCGCCCCTGCATTGATAATTTTGCCCGGGAAAAGTCTTTTCAGTGTAGCCATACTTAATACGGACTGACTGGCTCCTGAGTCCACCATAAATGGCACATCAGTTCCATCTAGCTGCAGAACGTACTACTTTAACGGCCCCTTCTTTGCGCCTGCTACACACACCTGCGTCATACTCTCAGGCTACTCTCAGGCTCTGCCGCCAATGGTTTAGTAGTGATGATACAGACCCTGTCCCGTGCCACAGTCTGCCACCTTTTGGGGATCTGCCCCGAAGAGTTAGCTACGTTGCTAACGGCTAGACTTGAAGGGAAAACTTGAGTAGCTACATTCTCTTTAGCCCAGCTGAGCAGTGGACTCAACCCGCCTAGTCAGTTCAACCACCTTCTCTAGCGTGAGGACATCCGCAGTCAGCATCAGCTTGTCTTTCAGCCACTTGTTCGTACCGTGGGTTAGCTTGTCCCGGACCAACTCCTCCCCGATAGGCCTGAAAGCGCGCTCCCTTGCTAAGCTACAGAGTTCCATAATGAAGGATTGGGTGGACTCACCAGCTCGCTGTCGGCGGTCAAAAGAATTTATATCTTCACGCTGTGATGTTGGAATGATCCCTGAAGAAATAGTCCATTAAGTCCAAAGCTTCCTTCAACGAGCCGTTGCCACCCAGCCCCAAAAATATCCGTTGGCCCTCTTCACCGAGGCAGTGAAAGAGTAGGCTCCTCTGTCTCTCTTCATCGGTGCCGCTCAGACCGGCTGCGGCCACATAGACCTTGAATGTCTCCTGCCACCGGCCCCATGGTATTGTTGGCATGCCCGGAGATTGCAAGAATGGAGGTGGTGGTCTAATGCACGCTCCCATGGTTTATCCTCATCACCAAATGTTATGTTGGAATAACATGAGACCGGAGCTGCATTCAACGGGGCACTGAACAACCCTTGTTATAGAAAAAACAGCTCAATATATTCCCAGCCATAGCCCGCCTGACGTCATCACCCACAACCCCTCGGCCAGGCTCCGCAAGCCCCAAATGTCAAATCCCCACACAATAATATGGCCAACAGAAAGTTATTGTTATGAAGAGTTTTACAATAGCTCGAGGTTGACCCTCGGTTACATGTGACATGTCACACAATAGACATATATACTAGTTTTCACTTTGTGCATATACTGTAATATGATGTTGCATTTTTTAAATAATCAGTATTGTGAAATATAGTCTGATGTAAGACTCCATGCTCTTGTAGTATGGATACTAGGGGTGGGTTCAAAAGATCAATATATCGATATGGATCGATACACGTTTGACTGAGCCGATATCGATCCACAAAATCCGCGGATCGATCTTTTAATATTAATATGTTTTAATATAATATTTTTATGTTTGTGAACGTCTGCTGAGTATAATTGGTTCGAAACCGGGTCAGTGAGCCAGGAACAACGGCCGAGACCAATAAACAACCGACGCGCTAACGGAGCTAGCAAGCTAACCGATATGCTAGTTCTTCTTCTGTGGTGTTAAAACGGTTCTCATCCGGCAAGAGTTTCCTGCCGCGCGGGCTCTTTTGTGTTTACACGAGCGGAGATAATAACGTGCGTCTCTTAATTTAGCAACAAAAGTCACCGTAAAGATTGTCCTCAACAGCTTCTGAATATTTTTCATAAATAAAACTTATGTGTTTCCTGCGGCGCGTGCACACGTCTTTTGTGTTTACATGACGCGGAGTTAATAACGTGCGTCTCTTAATTTAGCAGCAAAAGTCACCGTCTGTCCGTCTGACTGTCCTCAACAGCTTCTTAATATTTTTCATAAAGCGGGGATAAACGGACTTTTACTCCATGCAGCGCTGTGTTGGAACATCAAGTTGACGACTGATAAACGGAAAATGCGCGGAGACTGAAACCCGTGAAGCAGAGACTTGGAGCTGCTGAGACTGTAAGTATAATATTTGTTTGTTTTAACGTTTGTGTCGTCAATTAATAATTTATCCGGCATGATGATGGTTTCTTTTACAAACTATGGACACAGAGAAAACTGTTGGTTAAGCGCTGTGAATAAATGCAGAATTAAGGTATATTTTATGAGATTATGGACTTCTGCCACTTAAGTAAGAGATGTGAAGAGAATAAATCACAATAAAATTAATAAAGGCTGCAGTACAACAAGCTATTTTTACTCAGTAGAACTAAAGTGAAATGAACAAACCTTCTCAGGAAATGAACTGAAACCCTTTTCCAACATTGAAAGTTAATTTGTAGTTAAAATATATTAAAAAAAACCTAAATTATTAAACCCTACTGTGGTGTGGCGATCTAAAAATATGAATGTTAATTTTACTGTGAAATCTATTCTTTTTATCTGCCTTCAGATGTGTGAAGACTGGAAGCTCCATCCTCACTGAGACCTTCTGAAGGTCAGAGGTCGTCAGTGGAGGAGCATCCCTGCTTCATGTGGATTTCAGCACAGAAGAAGACCTTCAAATTCAAGATTCAAGGAGGTGCTGCCATCTTCTCCACACTAACATGCATTCAATGCAATTTAGTTGTTGTAATGACAAATTCTTTTATTTCTTTTTTTTGAGTTCTCAGCAAGAACACAATATTGGTCTTTTTTTTTTTACAGTTTTACTGAGCATTTAATTCTAAATAAATCACTGTTTAACAAGAAATTTTTGGCAATCCTGTACTTTTCTTGTGGTGTTATATAGAATAGCATCACTGTAAACTATGGAAAAAGCAGCTGCTTTAAAATTTGTACTTCCTCACACAACTTTGAGTGCAAAAAAACTCTAAAAGTGCCATAACTTTTTGGAAAAGCTCCCACAAATCCAGGCTTTTTGGGCCACAACAATCACAAAAACAGCTGACAAAATCCTGGAGGGACTGAAATACAATGAGATTATGAATGCATGGTTCATGCATTGAATTTGTTTACTTACTCTGGGTGGTGAACTTGACACGACACATCCTTTGCACTAAAGAAAGCACCTGTGAGCACTTTATGAAATGATAAGTTAAATAATAAAAAGTGCATTATTGTAACTGATTTTGGGTCAGTTCTATATGTGATAATTTATGTATTAACAAAGTTAGAAGATTCTTGGTACAATTTGCAGCATTAGGTCTCGAAGATTTTTGTCTCATGGGAAGTAAAATGTCTATTAAAATGGTAATTCCCCAGATCGAATCGGGATCGAATCGGAATCGAATCGAATCGATTCAGAATCTCAAGAATCGGAATCAAATCGATTCTGGAAATTAGGGATCGTTCCCAGCCCTAATGGATACCTTGTGTACGATTACAGTACATTCCATTTTGTTCAATATGAAGATATAAATAAGTATCCACCTTATTCCTAGGCCCCATGATGCCTTGAGTGATTTATGGTAGCAACTTCTGGTACTAGTTTATAACGCATCGTTGTCACTGAAACGGGACACTTTTCCTTGTTAAAAAACAATGACTTGGGCATCAGAAATGCGGGAACATGGCCTTTTGCACCTCAAAAACAGTAATATAATCATACCACTTCCCACAACTATCAAGGGATGAGAAGATGACCTTAAAAAGTGGCCTGGCAGACTGTTGCTCCGTTTGTTAGTACCGCTGCTAAGATGCTAATGCTGTAAACAAATGACCCATGCTGGCAAAATGAGTCATTTTGAGGACATTTTCAAAACTGATGTAACGTTATTTCCATATTCTGTATTGAAAGACCTTCAAAATGATATTTAATTTGTAGAAAGTGCTCAAAAACGGACCCAGAAAAAGACGATTTGTTTATATTTTGGCTAGGTTGAAAACTCGCGTTCGATCAGTCGGGAGTTATATCTTCTGCAAAAACATATATATTTTTAGAAAGTACGATTTCTAAGCTTTCTAATGATACCAGGCACTCATGGGGGTTTTCCCGGGACTTGCTGCTAGCAAACAAAGAAAGAGTCATGATTTATGACTTTTCATGCCTGTAGCTCATAATGACGTGATGCATATTCCGACTCATTTTGCCAGCATGGGTCACATACATCAATGTCTCCACCACAATAAAGTCGGCTGTATTTTGTTAAAATATGTTGGACATAATCAAATTTACCTCAGAGCAGATGTAGAGTCTAGTCAGAGCCACAAAGAACCACAACACCATGCTTGGGCATTTTAAATTCAGGGTAAAACGTCAGATCTGTGACATTCATACAAGTGAAAACATACTGGTGCTGCTGTGTCTGTACCACCAATCACACGAACAATCCTTTAGTTTTCAGTGCATGATCTGCTCATTGCTGTTGAAGCCACAGATTTAGCTGTGCTTATCTGTGAGTAGCCTTACACCACGAATGCGAGCAAGTACCAGAACTACTCAAAAACATTCAAAAATACAAAAACTACAAGTGCTGAAATTAGCTGTCACTTGAGTGCAAAACACATACAGTATGTGGACTATACATTAAAAAGAATTTGAAAAACTTTTAAAAGCGGAAGCTCCGCCCATAATCGTTCCTACAGCAGCACCCGAAGGAATAGGGTGGATACAGGTGCATCTCAATAAATTAGAATATCATCAAAAAGTTTATTTCAGTAATTCGATTAAAAATGTGAAACTCATATTGTATAGATTCATTACTGTAAGACTGTACTCTGAAAAGTGTGTTCAAAATTGGACAGTTAGCACAAAACCATTTAGAATTACACCAGAGGATTAAAAATCACAAGAGATGAACTATTCCTCAACTTATCTGCTTACTGAAGCATGCAGAGAGTAAACACAGCTGCGGGTCTTGTCCTCAGCTCAATCTGACAGGAAAGATCCCAAAAAAGAATAGAAGGGTATGTATAGTCTTCTGGTTCTGGGCGGTCCCAGCAACTTCTCACAACGGCTATCTTCTTGTTGAACCAGTCTGAACTGGCTTCTTCATCAGATGCTCCTTTGTCCTGCAATGGCTGGCTGGCGGGTGGCAGATGTTTCCTGTTTTTCCTCAAACTGTCTTCTTTCACTACCTATCACAACCCATGACCAACCCATGACCTAGGGACATTTCCCTAAATGTGTGCACAAAAGCATTTCTTCATTGCAGAGCAGTTGTTGTGTGTGTGTTAACTCAGCCACTTCCTGTTAAGTGAGCATGTAGCAGTGCAAAAACTTCATGCAGCAGAAAGCACATTGTGTGACCCCTTTGTCTAACTAAAACATTCTATCACAAATAAGCACATTATGTGATCATATAACACTCTAACTTATCTAAATATTTCTATCACAAATCCCTCTTTTGGCTCCATTCTATGGAGCCAACACCTAAGGCAGGTACATCATCAAACAGACCCTGGACATGTGTTGTTCACTGATCATGACATGAGCGAAAAACCTATTGGGAGTATCTATTTTATTAAGCAATTATGTTTATGCATTTCCTTTATTCATTGATGCATGTTTACAGGCAAAAATTCTCATGCCGGCCCCACTGCCTGGCGACCTTTTCAGAGACTTTTATCAATGAAATAAACACAGCAAATATCATGAATTGCCCTTCGGGGCAGAAAGATGAGACCCACACGCTGAACTGTGAGTTTGGGAGATTTATTGAAAAAAACAACAAACATAAAGTCCACACAGTACTCTAACGGAAAATACAAACAACAGGTAAACTTACTAATGCAGTGCACCAGAGCAGGGACAGGGCTTCGGTGGAGACGAAGAGAAACTTCCTCAAGACAGCAGCAACAAGAAATGAAAATGACTGCCCTTAAATAGGGTCAAAAACAATTTACATAAGTAACGGCAGGTGTTGGTCACATAAGCGAGCAGGAGAAAACAATGATACAGAATTGGACCAGCTGGGGGCAATGAGAGGAGAGGCTGAAGCTGACAGCTGACAGGGGTGATGCCCACACAAAGCAGAAAACCCGGAAATGCCCTTGACAGCTTTCAACCCAACAGAAAAGATCTACAGAATAAAATATCATCAAATGCAGACTGAAATATAACTGTAAATTAATACAAAATAAAAGTGCAACAAAACTAAAACAAAAAAAGGAAAATGGCAAACAGTGCAAGAATACAGAATCCCAAAAAAAGCACATAATACAGCAAATATATAAATATAAAGAAAAGGCCAAGAGACTGAGTCAGGTGGAAATCTCCTGTGCTCAGTTCATGACAGAGCCCCCCCTTCTCAAGGGGTGGAAACCAGACACCCCAGGGTAACATCAACAGAAAAAGAAAGACCCCCCCCCCCCCATCGTGGGGGTTATTGTTGTGCACCAATAGGTGCACAACAATAACCCACCCCAGTTTGGTGGTGGGGGAAACCGGCTAGGAGGGAACGAAACAAAACCCTGCTCAGGACCCACACCAGAGAAAACCCCAACCACCTAGGTCCCCTGGACCAAAGAGCTGGGCAGTTCCGGTGGTCTGCCAGAGAATAAGAACCACCCAACCCAACAGCACAGTCTGTCAGGTGGTCGGCCCGTGTTCTTTAACCACCGCCACAGAGAGGGTGGTCCAGGAGGTGGCCACCTAACCAGGTTGACCAGAGGTGAGGGGAATAGAGAATTAGGGGGAACCTTAACGACATCAGGCAGAGGAGGGGGGACCATGATGGCGTCAGGCAGAGGAGAGGGAACCATGACGGCATCTGGCCGAGGAGGGGGAACCACAACGGCATCGGGCAGAGGAGGGGGGACCATGACGGCATCAGGCAGAGGAGGGGGAACCACGACACCCTCGGACTGGCCCATAGCACCCTCGGTGGTCCTGGACTGGGACATTGCAGCACCCATGGTGGCTCTGGGCTGGAGCAGAGCTGCAGCCGCGGAGGGCCAGGGCTGGGCCATAGCTGCACCCACGGTGGGCCCGGACTGGGCCATCGCTGCAACCACGGTGGCCCCCGGGCTAGAGCATAATGCCCACGGCGGGCCCACGGCGGGCCCACACTGGAGCACAGCACCCAAGTTGGTTTTAGGCTGGGGCGCAGCACCCATGACGGTCCCTGACTAGGACACAGCACCCACGGAGACCCGGACTGAGGAGGAGCTACACCTACGGAGGTCCTAGGCTGGGACAGAGCACCTGTGATGACCTCAGCCAATGGGGAAGGAGCACCCTCTGAGGTCCTAGGCTAGGATGGAGCACCCGCGAAGACCTCATCTGGAGGGGGAGCAGCACCTACGGAGGTCCCGGGCTGGGATGGCGCACCCGCGACTACCTCGGCCAATGGAGAAGTAGCACCCATGGAGGTCCCGGGCTGGGACGGAGTACCCGCGACAACCTCAGCGGGAGGAGTTGGACCTATGGGGATCTCGGGTGGTGAGCCAGAACCCACAGAGTCTTCTGGCTTAGCTGGACAATCCTCGGTGACCATGGGGGAAAGCTCAGGCAAGAAAGACAGAGAAACAGGGTCAGGGTCACCGGGAGCAGTGGAGCCCGGCGAGGTGAGCTCAGGTGCAGCTGACAGCTGCACTTGGCTCTCCCCACCAAGAGCCCGACAAGATCCCTCCAAAACTGAAACAATGAAAACAAAGGAGAGCACTTGCCTGAGCTTGAGCTCCACTGCTGTCCAGGACTCCGTCGATCCAGACAATGGTTCTTCAGGCCTGGCCCTCTGGAGGTCCAACTCTAGCTCTGCTGCAGCGGCCTCTGCAGCAGGCATGGTGGTCAATACAATCCTGGGTCCCCCCCCAGCAAGGAAACCGTCGCAGGTGGCTCGCCCTGCGTGGTGACAGGAGGTCGACTTCTTGCTGGCACTGGATCCTGCTCAGCTGAGGCCCGGGGACACTCAATCATCCGCGCAGACATCAGCTCAGTACCAGTGCTCTCCCTCCATTGCAACAGTGGCTGCGGGGCTGGGACTAGGTCCTTCAGGACCACAGGCTCCTCCATCTTCCGGCAGCTTGATCCTGGGACCGGTGGACACTCAGAGAGAAGAGGAGGAGACACGGAGAGGGCAGGTGAAAAATCAATGGCTGCAGCAGACGGTAAGGAATCAGGGGATTGTAAACACTGAGCCTCACTACTGGGAACCAGACAAAGCATGTCATCATAAAATGTGGGAGAATGAAATGACACTTGTCTGTGTTCCGGGGCTCAATGTTTCCTGCTGCAGCAGGTGTAGAGTCATCCCCCTCCATGGCTACGGTGTACATGTGCCCCTCAGAGGATAGTGGAGGAGCCGCCCCTGCGGACACGGAGATAGGTGGAGCCGGAGGGAAAACAAATGACATTTCAACAGCGGGAGAGCGTTAAGGAGAAGCAGAAAACAGCAGCTGCAGATAGGGAAGAGGCTGACGATACAGCCGGAGAAGAAAAACACTGAGGGTGCACTGCTGAGGGAGGCTTCTGTCTCGGTGAAGGGGAAGTTGCTGTCTGACAGGCGGGAGTGTTCCTCCGGCAGTCCGGAGCGGGATGATGGTGATGTCGTGGAGCCGATGGAGCGGGAGCAGGAATAAACGAATTGGAGGCAGAGCAGGGCATCTGCTGCAGAGTGTGCTTCAGTGTTGTCTTTGGACTTGCTGGAGGCAGTCCCCATCTTAGCCCGGGGAAGGACTGCTGGAGGATGGAGAGCGTAGCCAACAAGTCCAAGAACTGGGCATGCTTCCACAACCCCGGATGCGCCTCAACAAAGGGAGTTGCCGAATCCACCTTTTCCCAGATCTTCTTTGGGCTTCGGGAGGCAAGGGCTTCATCCACAAACCCCAGGATAAACTCAGAAGCCCATTCCTCCTCCACACTAGGGAATCCCGCTGCCGATCTCCCTTTGACTGCCGGAGGTCAGCGTGCTGGGAACATGATAGCTCCACAGAAACAGGTGAGTGAAAATGCAAAAATAACCAAAAATCCACAAACTCACAGCAGCTGGGTCTCTACTGGCTGCTGCCTTCTTTCAGGAATTGCCCTTTGGGGCAGAAAGATGAGACCCACGGGCTGAACTGTGAGTTTGGGAGATTTATTGAGAAGAACAACAAACATAAAGTCCCCACAGTGCTGTAACAGAAAATACAAACAACAGGTAAACGTACTAATACAGCGCACCAGAGCAGGGACAGGGCTCTGGTGGAGACAAAGAAAAACTTCCTCAAGACAGCGACAACAAGAAATGAAAATGACTGCCCTTAAATAGGGTCAAAAACAATTTACATAAGTAACGGCAGGTGTGGGACACATGAGCGGGCAGGAGAAAACAATGATACAGAATTGGACCAGCTGGGGGCAATGAGAAGAGAGGCTGAAGCTGACAGCTGATGGAGCGACACCCACACAAAGCACAAAACCCGAAAACGCCCTTGACAGCTGTCAACCCAACAGACAAGCTCTAAAGAATAAAATATCAACAAATGCAGACTGAAATATAACTAAATTAATACAAAATAAAAGTTTAACAAAACTAAAACAAACAGGAAAATGGCAAACAGTACAAGAATACAGAAACCCAAAAGCACATAATACAGCAAATATATTGTTTAGTTTAACAGTTTATTCACACACACACACACACATCACACATTATCAACAGCATGAATGAATTACAATATGAATTAGCAACAGCATGAGTAGCAGTATACAATAGGCTTTTTTTTCACATTGATTTGGAGTGTGAATGGGTCATCCCAAATAAGCTGTTTAAAGCTTTTAGTAGGGAGCCCATTTCTACAATATTGTGGGGAACCTAGACGTTACATTCTCCACTCAGACTGAATGGCACAGGAGGACAGAAGATGACGGGGGTGGGGGGGTGGGGGGGTGTCAAGACGGGACAGCAGAGGTGGAGACGCTAAAAGGCTGTTAGGTGGATATGCAGGGCAGACTGTGGCTTCTTCACCGGACTGCATGATAATGTGCCTTCTCCACTGGACTGAATGATAATGCGCCTTCTCTACCGGGCTGCATGATAATGTGGCGACAGGCTTGGTGACAACATAGACTGTAACTGTGTGTATTGTGGTGTGAACCCCCCAGGTTGCTAGGCGAGAGGATGTAAGGTATAAAAAAGAGATGCCCAGCGACCTGGGTTAAGCTTCTTGTTGACTTATGGATAGAGAGAGAATAAAGTCCACTCATCCAGCTCACTGCCTCGCCTGCTCATTTCTCTCTCTACACTGGTGACCTTTCATGTATAATGGAACTCGAGGCAAACACTCCGGAGACAACCCGGACTTGAGGCGCCAGCACCGCGTGCGCCGTTTCAGTCAAGCTCCCAGGCTTTTGCCTACATGACCCGAAGGCTTGGTTCCTCCACAACGAGGCCCAGTTCGTGTTCCGTGGAGTGATGGTGGATGACACTAAGTACTACTACTTGGTTGCAGCGCTGGACGTATGCACAACACAGTAGGTGGCGAACCTGCTCCAATGGCCCCCAGCCCACGACAAATATGACGCTGTCAAGACAGCGCTGACCCAGCGCTACACGGTCTCGGACTGCGAGAGAGCGGAAAGGCTCCTGATGTGCTCCAGGTCGGGAGATGGGTCAGCGGTCGAACTAATGGCGAAGATGTTGGTGTTGATGGGCACAGATGGTGAGCAGTTCCTCTTTGCCCACCTTTTCCTCCGGAACCTCCCGACAGCGGCCAGAGTGATACTCGCCAATTCGCCGTTGCTGGCCACGCAGAACTACCAGGCGCTGGCACAAGAGGCAGATCAGAGTATCCTGGAGACCAGAACCTTCGCTGTGAATGCAGCAGCATTGGAACCCAGTGAGACGGCCAGCGAGGGCAAGGAGTCATCGATGGTGGCTGCTGTGGAGGCCAAGAAGCACCGGAGGGGCTTCTACCACTGCCGCTTTGGAGAAGACACACGTAAATACATGTCACTGTGACAGTTCAAGCGCTTTGGAAACGCCAGGACCGACAGTCGGTAGCAGCTGCGACTGCCAGTGACACAACCAAGCTGCTCTATGTGATGGACTCACATTCAGGGAGATGGTTCCTCGTGGACTCCGACTCCCAAAAGAGCCTCATCCTGCCGTCCTACGCAGACCAGCTGGCTGGAAGTAGTGGCCACGAGCTGGCAGCCGTGAACGGCTCAGACATTAAGACTTTTGGTGAGAGGACACTGACCATATCCTTGCACGGCCGTACCTACCAATGGTCCTTCATCATAGCGGCATGTAACGCCCCCATTTTGGGCGCAGATTTTTTGTGCGCACATGGACTATTAGTCAATGTGGCTAACAGATGCCTGATTAATGCTACGTCTTTTGATTCTCTGCCCTGTACAGCTTGAGGAGTCGGGTCCACAACACCAGGCAACGTCACCGCTCCAGGGAATAAGTTCTACACACTACTCACCCAGTTCCCAGCATTCACGGTCCCGACATTTTCGGCGGCCGTCACTAAACATGGGGTGGAGCACTTCATTTCCACCACAGGGCCGTCTGTTTTCGCATGACCTAGGCACCAGGACGCAGCTAAACTGGCCAGTGCGCACGAGGAGTTCGCCAACTTGGAAAGGTTGGGCATCATCAGGAACTCAAACAGCCCCTGGGCATCCCTGCTACATATGGTGCCTAAAGCAGAGGGATCGTGGCGACCATGCGGAGATTTCTGCAGATTAAACAACGCCACAGCGCACGATCGCTACCCAATCCCCCATATTCAGGATTTTTACGTCCACCTCACCGGGGCACGCATTTTTTCCAAGGTGGATCTGGTCTGCGGGTACCACCAGGTCCAAGTGCACGCGGAAGACATACCCAAAACGGCAGTAATAACCCCATCTGGTCTTTTTGAGTTCTTACGCATGCTTTTCGGGTTAAAAGGCATGGCATGGACATTCCAACGCATGATGGATGTGGTGCTGTGCGATCTGCCGTTTGTGTTTGTCTACCTGGACGACATCCTGGTGGCCAGCGCGTCCGTGGATCAACACGTAGCCCACCTCAGGATGGTTTTCCAGAGGTTGGAAGAGCACGGGTTAATAATCAACCCGGTGAAGTACCAGTTCGGGGTTACATTGATTGACTTTTTGGGCCACCGCATCTCACCGGAGGGCGTGATACCCTTACCGGACAAAGTGCGCGCAGTGGCAGATTTTCCCTGGCCTCAGACGGTCAGGGTGCTGCAGGAGTTCTTGGGGATGGTTAACTTTTACAATTGTTTCCTCCCCCGAGCAGCCCAGCTCATGCAGCTGTTGTACACTGCGCTTAAGAAACGGAAATGGGCGGACAGAATCGACTGGACTCCTGAGTGGGAGCAGGCGTTTTCCGATGCCAAAACAGCCCTGGCGAACACTGCACTACTGGCGCACCCGGACCTGGTGGCTCGGATCGCGCTCACTACTGACGCATCAGACATGGCCATAGGGGCCGTCGTGGAGCAGCGCATAACCAGTTCTTTGCAGCTGCTCACCTTTTTTAGCAGGTCTTTGCGCGACAATGAACGTAAATAAAGCACGTTCGACAGGGAGTTACTGGCTCTCCACCTGGCCATACGCCACTTCCAGTTCTGGCTGGAAGGGTGCAGCTTCATTGCATTTGTGGCCCACAAGCCGCTAACGTACGCTATGGCCAAGGCTTCGGAACCATGGTCGGCCCTGCAGCAGAGACAGCTGGCTGCGATCTCGGAGTTTACGACCGACATTCAGCATGTGGCCGGTAAACTCAATGTGGTGGCAGACTGCCTCTCACGCACATCAGTGCTCCCAGTCTACGTGGGGATAGATTACATGGCCATGGCTGCCGAGCAGGCCCACGACGCGGATGTTTGCGGGCTCCAGTCTGGACCAACAGGGTTAAGGCTGGAAAGCAGAGTACTGTAAGACGGGGGGCCCCTCCCTAATCTGTGACGTTTCCACAGGCCGCCCGTGCCCGGAGGTCCCACGCGCTTGGCGCCACCACGTTTTCGAGTCGGTTCACTCCCTGGCGCACCCGGGAGTGAGCGTGACAGTCAAAATGGTGAGAGCAAAGTTCGTCTGGCTGAGCCTGCGCAAACAAGTGAAAGAGTGGGCTGCAGCCTGCGTAGCGTGCCAACGAGTCAAGGGGCATAGGCACACAAAGGCCCCCCTTGAGCTGTTCTATGTCCCGGCTAAGAGGTTCGACCACGTTCACGTGGACCTCATGGGCCCCCTCCACCAGGGGTTTACGCACCTCCTGACAGTGATGGACTGCACCACGAGCTGGCCTGAAGCGGTGCCGCTAGCTTCCACCGCGACTGCAGAAGTTGCATGTGCTTTTTTGGCAACATGGGTGGCACGCTTCGGCTCCCCTTCGGATATCACGTCTGACCTGGGCCCGCAGTTCGTTTCCGACCTCTGGTCCACGGTGGCCTGGAGCCTGGGCATCACCATTCATTGCACAACCACGTACAACCCCCAGGCCAACCGGTTATGTGAGCGTTTCCATAGGTCTCTTAAAGCAGCGCTCAGGGCTTCGCTTACGGATGCAAATTGGGTGGACCGGTTGCCGTGGGTTTTATTAGGGTTGTGTTCAGCACCGAAGGAGGATTTGGCTGCCTCCCAAGCAGAGCTTGTTTTTTCCCAGCCACTGCGGCTCCCTGAAGAATTTTTGCCTGACAACCCCGCACCGAACACCGATCCATCCCCGCCTTCACTACATAGTGCAGAGGCAGGGACGGTACCCAGCCCGGCCCACCACTGTTTTCCCCACGCTTTTGTGCCAAGGACCTTGAAGGATGCATCGTTCGTGTTTGTCAGGCACGATGGCCACCAGACCCCGTTGCGCCCACCCTACGACAGCCCATTCAGAGTGTTGGAACCTGGGGATAAACATTTTGTATTAGACTTGGGGGGACGCAGAGAAACAGTCTGCATAGACAGGCTTAAACCTGCCTTCGTGTTATTAGACGAGCAGGTGGTGTTGGCCCAAGCTCCTCGGCTTGGACGACCCCCACTGAGAACTCCCCAGACAAATGACTCGTCAGCTCAGTCACAGTGACATGGTGAAGATGTATCCCCCCCCCAACCCCCCCAATGGTCCTCCACAGACGGATGCGCCTGCAGGAGTGCCTCACCGGCACAGCAGCGCCTCGGAGCCGGCGACCCCTGTTACAGCCGTTACGGACGTCGGCTGAAGCCTACAGGACATGAGGGTTAAGGCCCATTCTGAGTGTTGGGGGGGGTGGACCTAGACGTTACATTCTCCACTCAGACTGAATGGCACAGGAGGGGAGAAGCCGACGGGGGGTTGAGACGGGACAGCAGGGGTGGAGACGCTAAAAGGCTGTTAGGCGGATATGCAGGGCAGACTGTGGCTTCTCCACCGGACTGCATGATAATGCGCCTTCTCCACTGGACTGAATGATAATGTGCCTTCTCTACCGGACTGCATGATAATGAGCTGACAGGCTTGGTGACAACGTAGATTGTCATTGTGTGTATTGTGGTGTGAACCCCCCAGGTCTCTAGGAAAGGATGTAAAGTATAAAAGAGAGATACCCAGCGACCTGGGTTAAGCTTCTTGTTGACTTATGGATAGAAAGAGAATCAAGTCCACTCTGATCCAGCTCACTGCCTCTCCTGCTCATTTCTCTCTCTACAATATAAATATAAAGAAAAGGCCAAGAGAGTGAGCCAGGCGGAAACCTCCTGTGATTAATTCATGACAGCAAAATGGATAAATGATAAATGAGCAAAGCAAAACATTTCAAGTCAGAAGATATTTCTGTCCTTGTATGCTGTATCCGGGCCTCAAGACCTGCCGTACAACAGAGCTTTAAACCTTCACATCTATTCTGACTACATGACCTCAAATAGCACAATATTTTGAAGATGCCTGTAAAAGAGCACAAGAAATAAGAAAGGACCAGAGGTTACTAGCACATGGCCCACCGCAGGAGGGTGCCTTCAGCACACCCCCTTTTCATGTAAGTATATATGTATGAGTGTGGTGTTGAATGTGTGAACAATGGACAGAATAGTGGATAGCAGAAAGACACAATATATACATTTCAAACAATGGCCTCTCTTTCATCACTGTCATTCCCAGATTCACAATGGTCATTGTTGTGGAGAAGAGACCTACACTCATCTTGGGAGTGGACCTGAGCCATCATCCTTTGGGTTGACTCTTTGGACAGGGTTGTAACTATACATCTTTCCCACAGCGTTCTCAGACGTGGGATACAGCAGCAGCCCACTCTTGAGTATCACTGCTAGTGAGATGACTATGATCAGAATTACTAAGCGTACTACTCCTGCCCAAAGTCCAAAGATAGACTGCAGCCATGCAGTAAAAGCATCTTCATCATAACCAGTATTTTGTCCAAATTCTGTTCTAAGGCCTTCTAAGGCCTCTATAGAACGTGGAATACTGCCATCTGGGCTCGTGTTATTGGGGAGAAAGGTGCAGCAAACGGATGCAAAAATTTGACACACTCCCCCTGACTGTGCCAACAGCATGACAAGGGCAATGTGATTCTGGTAAGCCATTAAGGAGGATGCTGTTCATGCACACCTTTTAAAGCATCAGTGATGTAGTTTAACATTCGTTGCTCATTATATTACAAATATTCAATCCACACTTGCATTTTAGTGCCTTCTATCACCTGTCCTATCCAGGGGATAAGATGAGTGAAGATTGCAGCTTTAAAATTTTGACCTTTAAACTCATCTGGCACACCTCGTACTCTGCCTGTACCATCCACCCAGGGTCTTACTCCTCCTAAGGTATCTTCCATTACTCCTAAAGTTCTCTCTTATGTCTGTGAGTGTGATGGTCAAGAGGCCTTAATGGAAAAACTGAGAAAGGCATAACTAATTGTATTGGAGCACAAGTACCCTTCCAATTTTTAGGCAAAATTAGCCATAACCTCATTTGTCCACACCAAAACCAAATGACTTATTTGGGCTGGGACATATTTGATAACTCTATGTTATGGGAGTCTCTTACTGACTGGGTGGCTAGACAGGAAGTCAGGTGGCACACTGAGAGTGACCTTGTTGTCTTTCGGAAACAAGTATAATTTCCTTTGTAAGGTTGAAATGGTAGAGGTGTCATTGTAGTTATTGGAGGAAAAAAGATAATGCAATGAGCTGCAATTCTTAGTGACATTAGGTGTGGTAAATAACTGAAGTAAACGTTTAAGGGTCAGTTGAAGGATTTAGAGGAAATGGTACAGTGGCCAAACCCAGGCGTGCTGCAGCACAAGCACAACAGTCAACCTGGTTTTGGACCACTGTTCTCACAGAATATTGTACCCACGCTAACCACTCATTTTGATCTGTATAACCTGTTTCCAATGCAATTCTGTCTCTCATAGTTTCAACATTTAAATAAGTGACAACGTTGTTTCCTAAATAGGTGTTTGGTGGTGTAGTCGGTGTAGTTATAGCATTATCAGAAGTTGTGTTCTTTGATAGGTCTGTGAACCTTACTCTAATGTGACCTGAAAAAGTGTAATAACCTGCTCGTGCTCCTAGAGTTAGATAAAAAGAGTCACCATTTTCAAAGTGATTAGTTTTCTTGGTAAAACTTTCCCAAACTAACACCAACGGGTTCAGGGGTCCACCTTGAAACTGTTGTCCTCTGATTAAGGTTATCTTATTTTTATAATCATCCCACCCCTGTGGGTATGGGGCCCAGGAATATTCCTCTTTCCCAGTTGTCCAATAAAACCCCTTCCAGTTTTGACATAGCTGATTCATTATGCGTATACATACAAAAACAACTTTATCTGTCCAATAAAATGGAAGACCTTTTCTATCATCACATCCAATCACGTCACACAAATCAATAGTCACAATGGTACGCTTCCCAATTTGAGTCCGTATCTCTAATTTTGTTCCAGTTTTGTTACTTATCGGTGTGTACACTGAGCACTTAGCTCCATGAACTTCACCATGGTGGTGAATTTTCCACCAGATAACAGGGAAGGATATGATCAATGCTAGGTGCAACAGGAGACAAAAAGTTGCCCTAGTAGAGCAATTAGGCAATGTGGGAAACACCATCTTAACCTACGTTAGCAATGTCTTCAACAGTTTGCAATAAAGGTTGACTTGGCTCAGCTGCTCTAGCACAATGAGTCACATGAATCCAATTACTGAGCATTCCTTTTTTCCAGATCTGCACTGCATGTGATGTGGCTTTTATCAATTTAAAAGGTCCCTGCCACTTAGGAGAATCCCAGTGGGACCTTATCACTTTTTGCCACACCCAGTCACCAGGTTCCAATGGGGCAGTGACTCCTTGTCTGTCCTTGTTGAGACTATCCGGAGCCTGTTGAGAGAGAGCTTCAGATATTTTTCTGAGACTCTTAATGTACTGTGACAATTCTACAGCTTGACTATTTCTAGGAGTCAAAGGTGAATCAACAAATGGTCCTGGTATCTTTCTCTCTGTTAGCAGCTCATGAGGAGTCAGGGAGAGCGTCATGTTGGGGGTAGATCGCAGTGCCATCAGCGCTAATGGCAGTGCATCGACCCATATCATGCCTATCCCCATGCATTGTTTGGATAGCATTCTCTTCAGTGTTCCATTCGCTCTCTCAACTAGCCCTTGGGAGGATGGATGCACTACAGAACTATACTTATGCCTTAAGCTTAAGGCACATTCAACTTCCATCAAATGTTTATTTGCAAAATGACTGCCATTGTCTGACCTGATCACCCTTGGAAAACCATGCCTAGGAATCATTTCCTCTGTCAGTCATTTAATCAGTTCCTTTGCACTTTCCGTTTTACATGCTTTTGCCTCAACCCATCTTGAAAATGTATCCACACACATGGGCCCATGTCTGTAAAGTCAATCACAGTGTCTTTCCATGGCCCTTCAGGAGCTGGAAAAGCTCCCATAGAAGCCTTTAATATGCGTTTAGGATTGAACTTCTGGCATGCTTCACATTCAAAGACAACTAGTTCTGCAACCTCAACCAAATGTGGATGCCACCAATGTGCTTCAGTCAAAGCAGAGATTGTTTTTGAGACATGGCCTTTTGAGTGTGTTTCTCGACACAACAGCAACAACACCTTAGCTGGGGGTACTAGCCTTCTATCAGCTGATCTCCACAAACCTTCTTTATCCTTCTTTGCTCCTTTCTTTATCCACCTACTCTTTTCCTCAGGACTTGCCTTCTCTTGTAGCTGCTTGATTTCCTCTGTGCCTAGTTTCATGTACTCCTGATCTTGATGTTCAATTTCATTAGCTTGGAGATTTGGCACAGCTTTCATGTCTGTGTCCACAATTGCACAACAGTTATGAGGTTCATGTCATGCGGTGGCTCTCGCGAGCCACTATAAGACGCCACACAGTCACCAGTGAGTTTTCAGTGAGTTTTATTACGGTGAAAAAGTAACAACACAAGATGCAGGGGCAATGACACATAAGTCTACACACATCTGGAGGCGTAAGGCTAAACAGCTCTCATACAGGTCCATAGGAGGAGACGGTCATACATGGGCAAGGTTGTTGGAGTAATAACTACACAGGCTGCTGAGGCAGAGACACACAGAGGTCTACTCACACCGGGAGGGGTAAGGCTAACAGCTCACTTACTGGTCCTGGGGAAGCGACGGTCAACCACAGGCAGACGAGGTAGGTAACAGTCCAAAGCATCCATAGCTCAGATGAAGAACGACTGACACTGCTGCGTCTTACCGTCGCCAGTGCCGGGCTTGAGAAGGCGAAGCACTCACGACGGTAATTACAAACAGCTGACCGACCGTTGACAGGCGGAAGCCCCACCGAGCACTTTCACAATAAGAGCCCGGTGAGGCCAGAATACAGCCCGCAACTGTCAAGGCCGGCAGCGAAACATAACTTAGCCCAAGCGCGATCAGAACCGGCGCTCAGGTCATAACAGTTCACCTATGAGCATGTCCTCTGCCATATTTGTGCCTTCACTTGTGTAAATGACATTTGGTGCTTGTAGTATTCTTTTCAATCTTTATGTTCTTTTGGCTGAAAGTGTGAACAACACACTTTATAGATATGAAGCTACTCTGTGCATTGTGTGCACAATCACGGTGTGTTGGATGGTAATGTGAGAAGTTTTCTCCAATGCTTTGGCTATCGCAGTAACATGACATGTGCCTGGTGGGTGTCCTCTTTCTATGGTGTCTAATGTTGAACTGTAATACATTAGAAATGACCTTGACCCTGTACCTTCCCCCCTCTGATACAGTGCGGCATTCACAACGCTGTGCTGTTTAGAAACATCTAGATGAAATGGGGAAGCGTAATCAGGTGGTTTGAGTGAACATGCATGTGACATCAGTTGTTTTAGTTTGATGGAAGCACCTTCAGCTGAAGTAGTCCATTGCAAGGGTGATGTAAGATTTTTGTGTCCTGCTTCCTTAAGAAGGTCACACAGTGGTTGAATAAGCGCAGTGTAATTTGGAACAAAATTTCTGCTGTATCTGCTAAGACCCAAAAATGACATCATTTCTCTCACAGTGCGCGGTTTAGGGTGGGAGAGAATTGATGACCTTTGTGATGGAGACATGTGATTAGTCTGTCCAAATATAGTGAACCCTGGGGCAACAACATTGTCCTTTTTTACAGCTCAATTTGTAGCCTTTCTGGTAAAGGTGTTTCAGGAGGAGCTCCGTGGCTGACAGCACAGAGGCAGCAGTGGGGCCTGCTAATAGCAGATCATCAACATACTGCAACAGCAATGTGCCAGGGGGCAGGAATAAATCCTGCAAATGTTGATGTAGTATGTGATTAAAAATGGCTTGTGAGTCAACAAAACCTTGTGATAGACTGCTGTATGTGTATTGCTGACCTTGATAGGTGAATACAAAAAGAGGGCTGCTGTCTTCATGTAGTGGAATGCTGATAAAAAGCGGTTGAAATGTCCACAACAGTAAAAAAGAATGTTTTGTGGTGTAATACTGTTCAAAGGCAAATAAGGATTTGGAACAATGTAATTCGTAGGTGTGGGGAGCATGAAATGTAGACGCTGAGTGGTTTTATAATTCAGCTTTAATGTCGGCTTCACATCCCCAACATGTCTCACCCGAAGCAGAAAGCAGAAAGAGACTGATCGCAGTCAGACCCCCATACTTATACCTCACACAACAAAAGCCAACATCACACATCCTTGTCATATCCTTCTAATCATCCAATGTCGTCTTCCGATGTCCTCCCGTTCCTTCGCCTGACCCCAGGGGGTCAGGAAGTCTTTTCAGGTCTTCACCGCCGCGCCTCCATCTCCTCGTTGTTCTCCGCAGGCGGTCCAGACCTATTGTCCTCTTCTGAGACGTGAGGTCATTCCACACATGCAATCACAAAACATCCCCCTGTGTCTATACATATGCAGATATGGATATATGAACCACAGCCCCCCCCCCCAAACGTCTAAGAAAAGGACAATATATGTAGGTTCACAGAATATGGTGACATCACTGGCATAACTATACAAGTTGATCACATTAAAAACACAGTGATAACAGTAACAGTACAGTCTATGCCCCATGTCCACCTTAAAAATGCTCTGATAACCCCGACAGCATATCTTAAAACACATTATCACATTCACATCAGTCTGTGTGTCGTCTGGGTTTCAACCGTCTTCCAAATCTGCTGTACGCCTGCCTCGGCGTCCCAGCGGCACTGTCTTGTAAGGAATCTGCAGCTTGAGGAAAAGAGTGGTTATTTGATCCCTGCGGGGAGGCTGGGACGTGTCCCTTGGGGGGTCTACCACGTCGAGGTGCTCTCGCCACCCGCACAGGCTCGTCACTCAACATGAAGGCAGGCTTGAGTCTGTCAATGCTGACTGTCTCTTTTCTGTCCCCCAAATCCAGCACAAAATGCTTATCTCCAGGTTCCAGCACTCTATATGGACCATCATATAGTGGGCAGAGGGTTGGCTTTAAAGCCTCGTGCCTAACAAAAACGAACTCGGCATTTTTTAAAGCCTGAGGAACAAAAACCCGCGGAAAGGTGTGATGAACCGGGCCCGGGAGCATGTCCGCTCCCGTGCTGCTTAGTGGCCTCAGAGCTGGGAGGCGCCCCGGCTCAGGATGTTCTGGTAAGAATTCACCGGGGAGCCTGAGAGGTTGAGCAAAAACTAATTCTGCTGGGGAGGCGTCTAGATCCTCATTGGGCGCAGAACGCAACCCCAATAAAACCCACGGTAGTTTGTTAACCCAATCTGCATCCGTTAGTGACGCTCTGAGGGCAGCCTTCAAAGACCTATGAAAACGCTCGCATAAACCATTAGCCTGTGGGTGATACGCGGTAGTGCGATGGATTGTCGCCCCTAAGCTGCTGGCCATTGCAGACCAGAGCTCTGAGACAAACTGAGGCCCCCTATCAGACGTGATGTCCAACGGGACTCCGAAACGCGCTACCCAGGTCGTTAAAAAAACGCGAGCCACCTCTGCGGCCGTAGTTGACATCAGCGGGACCACTTCTGGCCAACGTGTGGTTCGGTCCACCATTGTTAAAAGATGTGTGAACCCCTGCGACGACGGTAGGGGGCCCACGAGGTCGACATGCACATGGTCAAACATTCTGGCCGGGATTCGGAATGGTTCTAAAGGAGCTTTTGTGTGCTTGTGAATTTTGGCACGTTGGCAAGACATGCATGTTCTTGCCCACTCCTTTACGTGCTTGCGCAGGCCCGGCCAAACAAACTTTTCCGCCACCATTTTTACCGAAGCGAGCACTCCCGGGTGCGCCAGGGAGTGAACCGAATCAAAAACGCGGCGGCGCCACGCGGCCGGGACTACCGGGTGAGGTTGCCCGGTTGACACGTCACAGATGAAGGGGGGCACACCATCACGCAAACCCCTGCTCTCCAGCCTTAACCCTGTTGGTCCAGACTGGAGTGCGCACACGTCTGCGTCACTACCCTGTTCTGCTGCCATGGCTGCGTAATCTATCCCTACGTGAACTGGGGCTGCGTACGCTTCCGTGTTGGTCTCGCGCCCTGCGGCTGTGGTAGTATGATCTGCCTCCACGTGCCCTGACGATGTCACGGCACGGGAGAGGCAATCTGCCACCACGTTGAGTTTGCCCGCTACGTGCCGAATGTCCGTGGTAAATTCCGAAATTGCGGCCAGCTGCCTTTGTTGCCGGCCCGACCAAGGTTCTGAGATTTTAGACATTGCAAAAGTGAGCAGTTTATGGTCGACAAAAGCCGTGAAACGCCGACCTTCCAGCCAGAACTGGAAATGGCGGATGGCCAAATGAAGCGCTAACAGCTCTCTGTCAAACGTGCTGTATTTGCGCTCGGTTTCGTTTAAGTATTTGCTAAAAAATGCTAGCGGTTGCCAAACCCCGTCAACGTGCTGCTCCACGGCCGCCCCTATGGCCAAATTTGATGCGTCTGTGGTAAGCGCTACGCGGGCCGAGGGGTCGGGGTGGGCCAAAAGCGCGGCATCAGCCAGGGCTCTTTTTACTTCCTCGAACGCACGTTCTCACTCCGGGGACCACGCGACTGCGTTGGAGGGCTTTTGCTTTCTAAGCACGGCATATAATGGCTGCATGAGCTGAGCTGCGCGGGGGAGGAAATGGTTGTAAAAATTTACCATTCCCAAAAATTCTTGCAGTGATCTGACCGTTTGTGGTCAGGGAAAATTTGTCACTGCGCGCACCTTATCAGGCAATGGGACTGCCCCTTCTGGGGAAACGCGGTGTCCCAAAAAATCAATCTGCGCCACGCCGAATCGGCACTTGGCTGGATTAATTATTAACCCATGTTCTTCCAACCTCTGAAAAACTGTAGTGAGGTAATTTTCGTGTTCCTCCTCAGACGTGCTGGCGACTAAAATATCGTCGAGGTAGACAAACACGAAAGGAAGATCGCGTAACACAGCGTCCATCGTACGCTGAAACGTTTGTGCCGCGCCTTTAAGGCCAAAAGGCATGTGCAGAAACTCAAAAAGACCAAAAGGGGTTATTACGGCCGTTTTAGGGACGTCCTCAGGTCGGACTGGGACTTGGTGGTAGCTGCGGACCAGGTCTATTTTAGAAAAAATACGCGCACCTGCCAGATGTAGTGAAAAATCCTGGATGTGAGGGATTGGGTAGCGGTCATGCGCTGTAGCATTGTTTAATCTGCGATAATCGCCGCAAGGTCTCCAGGAGCCGTCGGCTTTCGGGACCATATGCAGTGGCGAAGCCCATGGGCTTTTCGAGCGCTGAATAATGCCCAGCTTTTCCAGGCTGGCGAACTCGTCACGTGCTATGGCGAGCTTGGTCGCGTCTAAGCGCCGAGCTTTAGCGAAGACAGGGGGGCCCGCTGTGGGGATGAAGTGCTCCACCCCGTGTCTCGCTACTGTTGCCGAAAATTTGGGAACTGTGAGTGCTGGAAATTGGGTGAGGAGTTTGTCAAACTTACCTCCTGCTGTGGCGACGTTGGCCTGCACGGGTGGTGGGGACACTCGAGCTGCACAGGGGATAGAAGAGAATGACAGTGCATTGATTAAGCGTGTGTTTGCAAGATCAACTAACAACCCATGTGAACATAAGAAATCAGCACCTAACATGTTGAAACTCACCGCCGCTATGATAAAAGTCCACTCATAAGTGCAGCCGTGTAAGGACAGAGACAAGGTCCTTTCACCATAAGTGCTGATGTTCAAGCCGTTCGCCGCCGTTGCCCCGTTGCCGCGGGGTCCTGCCACTCGGTCAGCGTAGGTCGGGGTGATGAAGCTCACCTGAGCTCCGGTGTCTATGAGGAAATGTCGCCCGGAGCCTTCATCAGTGATGTAGAGCAGCTTGTTGGCCTCGCCGAGAGCCGTAGCTGCTAACGGTTCCCGGCTTTGGAGTTTCCCGAGCTCTTGAAACTGCACGGTGGCACACACTTGTATGCCCTCTCCACGAATCGCCGGCGGTAGTAACAGAGGTCGTCTCGTCTGTTGCGTCGCGGCCGCGTCGCTGCCATGGTGGGCGGGATTTGCTCCGCTGTCTCCGGCTCCCCGATGCCCTGGGCTTCCGCACCGAGGTCCGCTGCTGCTGCTGTGGCCATCTGCTCGCCACAGGAGTTGAGGAGCCGCTGTGCTTCCCGGGCTAGCGCACGGAAATCCTGCTGGGTCTTACAACGCATGCTGCCAGAGTCCCTCTCATGTGCGCCGGGAGATTGCTGAGGAAGATGTGCTGAAAGAGGAAGCTGTCGTTGTCTGCCTCCATCAGCTGAAGCATGTCTTCCATCAGGGCCATCGGTCTGCGCCCTCCTTGGCCATACATCGCCAGTAGTCTCTTGGCCCTTTCCTCGGCCGAGGGCACGAAGCTCTCGATGAGAGTAGCCTTCAGCTCCTCGTATTTGTCGCTGGCGGGCGGCTGCTGTATCACGCTCCGCACGCATTGTGCTGTGGCGGCGTCGAGCCTGGCGATGACGTGGTAGAACTTGGTTTCGTCTGCCGTCACCCTTGCGAGCACAAACTGTGCCTCAGCCTACTTGAACCACGAGTTCGGGTCGTTCTGCCAGAATTCTGGGAGCTTAATGGCGACGGCGCTTGCTCGGGCCGCCTCCGACGAGTCTGCAATGGGGGAACGCCGTTCATCCATTCTCACGTCTGGTCACCAATGTGGGGAGCGTGAAATGAAGACGCTGAGTGGTTTTATAATTCAGCTTTAATGTCGGCTTCACATCCCCAACATGTCTCACCCGAAGCAGAAAGCAGAAAGAGACTGATCGCAGTCAGACCCCCATACTTATACCTCACACAACAAAAGCCAGCATCACACATCCTTGTCATATCCTTCTAATCATCCAATGTCTTCTTCCGATGTCCTCCCGTCCCTTCGCCTGACCCCAGGGGGTCAGGAAGTCTTTTCAGGTCTTCACCGCCGCGCCTCCATCTCCTCGTTGTTCTCCGCAGGCGGTCCAGACCTATTGTCCTCTTCTGAGACGTGAGGTCATTCCACACATGCAATCACAAAACATCCCCCTGTGTCTATACATATGCAGATATGGATATATGAACCACAGTAGGCACCTCTCAGATCATGCACCATCTTGTAGTCCTTTTTGCCAGGCTTCTCTACAGGAAGAATAGATGGGTTCCATGGGGATTGTGCTGGCACTAGAACCCCTGCCTGGAGAAGACCCTGTATTGTTCCTGCTATGCCTGTTTCCTTCTCCTTTGTGAGAGGATACTGCTTTCGCCATATTGGCTGAGTATTTGTTTTGAGTAAGAATTTTACTGGTGTACAGGTAATCAGACCAGCATCTGCAGAGCTGTCTAACCATAGTGAAGGGGGCAAAGCGTCCAATTGTGCATCAGAATCTGGATGGTCAGTATTTTGTCTGCCACGTGTTCTGTCAAGGTGCAATGTTTGTGGAGTAGCCTGTATTGGCACATTGCATGAGATACGATAGCAATCAGCAGATGGTGAGTAGTGTAGATCACTGTGTACACTGTGTGACAACCCAGCCAGCCAACTTAAGACAGTTTATCACCATTGGTCCCAGTGCCCTTGCCCCCTCCCCTGCAGACACCCCCAGTGTCACATGAGGTGCAGCCGTGTCCGTGAGGGCATACAGAGGCAACAAGTCCTTGTCCAAATAAACTGCTGCAGCCACTCCTTGTGGACCCACATAAATGTCCTTGCCCACCAAGTCCTATACCCACACCAAAGTCTCCCACTGATCATCATACAGTTCTTGATCATCATGTGAATAGGTCATTGTGCAGTGGAGTGGATCATGTGGTGGAGTCATACGGTTGAACAGAGTCTATCCATGGGGCCCATGAAATATATTTGTATACCAGTTGATTTTTGTCAGGGCTCACATCTTTCAGCTGTAGCCACCACACAGTTGCAGAAGAGGTTTGATCTCCTGTGTTTGTTTCCTGTATTTGCAACTGTGGAGCATTTAAGGAAGTAGACAAATCAGATGTGCACCAGAGCATGGTACCATCTGACAGACACACAACAGTTCCAGTAGAAGCAAAATAGATGTGTGCCCTCACTTTCAGCAACACATCTCTTCCCAAGAGATTTACTGGACAGTCTGGAGAATACAGGAAAGAATGTACAAAGTCAAGTCTGGCCAATGAGCAGCTAAATGGTACTGAGAAAGGGAGACGTTTCGGGGTCCCAGAGATGCCAACAACTGATGTATAGTTAGTGGACAGGGGTAGAGAAGTTGATATTGATGAGAAGCGAACCCCTGTGTCCACCATGACTTCATAAGTTTTGTCTCCCACTTTGAGGGACAGCATTGAATCCAAATGTGCTCCCTCTTCAGTGTGGCTCCCTGGGCCCCATCATTGCTGACTGGGCATCATACTCTGGTTGAGAGCCATGTGTGATTGTTGAGGCTGCTGTGTCTGCTGTGGCTGATCTGGCCACACCCCAGGTGCTGGAGGTGGGGTGGGTGTGTAGTTTATCCAGGCGCTTCCTCTGCCAGAAGGTGGAGCTCTACAATCACGAGCCCAATGGCAACTTCTACCACACTGCAGGCACATGTCACTGCGTGGGCCTAATGGTCTTAGGCTTCCTCTGTATGCACCTCAACCATGCCCTCTTTGCGGTAGGTGGGAATACCATTGTTGTTGGGGATACCATTGTTGTTGGGGTGCCAACACAAAGGGTTCAGCAGAACTGAGCCAATAATGGCCTGAGGGGTTGCCACTGTGACGGCAGGAGTCTGTACAGTAGTTTTTTGTCTTTATTCACTACATCCCTAGCTGCTTTCAGCTGGGCTTTTACCAGCTGATTTGATAAATCTGCTGTTTCTGTCTCTTTTTCATCTTGTTTTTTTATTGTATTGTTTCACATAATGATGCACGTGTGACAACCATTCTGCCCAGGGGCGGGTATTCAAACCCACTACCCCTTCCAGTGCGGCTCTGACAGGCGATGGCATTGGTGTCTGTATGACATTGCGGAATACCTCCTGTGTGGTGGCATTATTACGTGGAATTTCTCCAGCCATGTCAGTCCAAAGTGCCAAACACCTATCCACATAGCCTCTTGCCTCCTCTCCTTTTTTTCATGGGAATATCTGTTAGTTCAGCACTGGTAAGATCTACTGGAAACATCTGTCTCATTATTGCAAAAATGATTTATCACTGTGGTTTCTGAATGGTGCCTCATCAGGCTCATTAGTGATGCCAGCCTCTTCCTCTTTGTTCTTAAGCATAGAGGCTGAAGTATGAGTAGCCAGGATCCTTCTAACATCTGCCAAGCATAAACGGCAACCAACTGTGGCCTTCTGCATAGCTCTAATCCACGGAGAGGCCCCTGAAGTTAGTGGAAGCAATGTGTCACAAATGTCTTTAAGATCCTTAAAAGACCATTCTGAATACTGTGTCCCCCCAGTTTCAGTAGCTATCATGGGCATGTGTTTATAGTTTACTTCAGATATGACTCTTGTTTGTAAACATGTGTGCTGAGGTGCCCTTTCAGTCAGATTTTCTATTGTGGATCCATAATCACTAATTTTCCATTGTTTTTGTGTGCCTGTAGGTGCCTTTTTGTCTGTATAATCAATTATTTTCTTAGGGGTGGCTCCCCCAGTAACAGATAAATTATACAGACTGGTTCTGGTTCCTGCTAAACATTTTCCTAGTCATTCCAATGTACTTAATACAGCTTCCCAGTCATCCCCCTTATCCCCTGTTTCATGTTTTGCCGAGGGGGTTGAGATAAGAGGTAATCCTGATTTATCAGGACCCTTCTCCTCTTCCTGTTCCTCACTGTCATGATCATGCTGACTCATAGGCTTGTTAGGTGTGTGTTGATTAATGATTTGGTGTATTTTATTTGCCATTGCTTTGTTGTGGTGGACTGCATTGGCCTCATGTGTAGTACTCCTGTCACTCCATTTACCGTATCATAGTTTCCTTCAACAAATGTAGTAAGGGGCATTTGTTTAGAGAGCATGTTTACACACTCTGTATATGGACCTGACTGCGACATACATTGTGCTGGAGGAGCTGTTGGAGGAGTTGAGGCAACATCATTATACTGGGGTGGTTTCTCACCGTCTTTCTTTTAATGCGGCCACACGCTTTGGAATGTAACACATAGCCCTCATCTTATTTTTTCTGTATCCTTCAGCTTTCCTTTCTTTTTCACACTATGAATTGTGGGAAGAATCATAAGTTTTAAAGCGTATGATTTTTCTCTTTCATAGTTTTCTATCATGATATTTTATGTAACACCACAAGAAAAGCACGATTATCAAAAAATTCCTATTGCCTCCTCTTGTCATTACTATTATTAATGTTCTTAATTGTATATTTATTATTATCATTATTATAATTATAACCCAAGCCACTGACAACTCATCATTATTGTTTGCAATAGTGTTTGCATTTATTTTTTAAACATCAATTTATTCATTAATTTATCTATATATAATTTGCCAGCTCCTGTAATCCATTATTATTGGTATTAAGTTTTTAATTTTGTTTCTTTTTAATTCTGTTAGCTGTTATCTAAAAATCCTCGAGTATTACTTAATGAAATGATGTGGGTCAGAGTCAGCTATTTGACAACCAACAAAAACTCTGTTTCTTTTTACTAGTTTGCTATATTCTAGTTAATGTGTTTATTCATTAATTATATTATTTTTTTCTCTCAGTTATTTATTTGTTTACTTACTGTTATTTGTACTTCAAAATTCCTCATCAACTCTCCCTGTTACTTGACTGAGAAATAGGAGACTTCTAGTTCAATTATCAGTCTTGAATTACAAATTCTTTTGTTATCTAATCTGTTATTTGTTGTAGATTTTCAATTCTTCCCAATCTGTGTTTGTTCACTTGGTCTTTTAAGTGGTATGCGTCTTTTAACTTATAACTTTTTCTCTTACCTCTGCTGTGTGTCTGTGGCTTTTAACAACACCCTCACTCCTCAGCCTCTTTCCTACAGTTTTTTCTTCACTCGTGTGTGTGTGTGTGTGTGTGTGTTCCTGCACACACTTCTTCTACCTTCCTTTTTCTTATCTTTGGCCAGGAAATTCTTCTAACGCATGCCATTAGTCTGCCACTTGTCATGACCCGAGCGCTGATCTCTTCCGCGCTTGGGCTATGCATCATCTCTGCCGGCCTTGACAGCTGTGGATTACATTCTGGCTCCACCGGGCTCTTATTGTGACAGTGCTCGGTGGGGTTTCCGGCTGTCAAGGTCGATCAACTGTTCTGCATCACCGCTTGTTAGTCGCCAGCTTTATTAGCGGGCGCTGACAGCTGGTTGATGCTGGAGTATCGTCAAAACATCCTGAGAGATTCCTGGTGTGTCAGCACGCTCATGTCAGGTTCGTGTTCTTGTCCATGTCATAGTTAAGGTCGTAGTGGCTGGGGTTGGCCCTACGATCCCTTGTATCCTGTGTAGTGTATTTTTACCCACAGTGGCTCATAGCTTTATGTTCTCGTCTTGTCTTGTTAAATAAACATCTATGCAAAGCTCACTGGCGACTTTTGGCGTCTTATGGTGGCCCGTGAGGGTCACCGCATGACAGTATACTCCAGCCAGGTCGTCTAAACAGAGACGCCACACCGAGACGCCTTTTCACCATGAGTTTTGCTTAATTGGACATTTGTTCTTCCCTGTCTGGGTAACTGCGTACTGGGAGAATGCCGTCATCCAGGGGCCGCGGTCGGCGCCTGGGCAAGGAACTAGCGGAGGCTCTGGAGTATGTGGATGGAACTCTATTCACCGCTACGCTTTACGACACTCCCAGCGACATACACCGGCACCTGGACTACGCTGAGGTTCTTCTAGACAACCTTCCTCTCCACTACGACGATCACCCGGAGGTGATGACGAGGACGGCTGAGCTCTTGGCACAGCGCGAGATACTCCGTGGGCTGGAGGTGGACTATGGAAGGAAGCAGAGGAGGAGGCATCCTCGCTCCCCGCATTGGGAGACCGTTCCTGCCCCTGATCCGGTCCAGGAGTTTGCGCCATCTGGGGGCCATCGAAGACGTCGGTCCCACGGCCAAAGTGAACCTCAGCAGAATCCCCGGCTGGACCTGCTGCCGACGAAGCCCGTCAGCAGACCTCCGAGAGCGGCCCCTCCTCATCCTTCCAGGGGGCCCTTTGTCGCCATCCAGCGGGGAGAGGGAGGAACTACGTCCCCTACAGCAGTCACCATCCTCCCTCCGGGAGAAAGGCAAGTGCAAGTTCGTTCTTTACACCATAATTGTAACCTGCGTTGTCTGACTCCTGGGGGTGGGGTTCGGGGTTCGCAACCCCCCGAGCTCCCGCCACCTGCTGTAGTTATAATAACCAAACCTGCTGCCTCTGTGTCTCCCTCTGCTGAGCAGTCCGCGACACCAGGTCTACATCGCAGGCACGTCGTGGACAGAGGAGAAGAGCGGACTGCGGCCCGGAACCTGTGCCAATGATGAAGTGTCCCCGGGCCTCCTCGCCGGAGCGGTCAGAGCCAGTGGGTCGAGGGTCCCCTGCCTCCACGCCATCCGGGTCATTGGCGTGGGCATCAGCGCTAGAGGAACCTCAGGCTGTGAAACCCATCTTGCCAGCTGCGGACCCCGACGCAGCTGAGTTGGAGCCTGCGCATGAACTTCTTCGCCCTGAGCCTGGATCGACAGAGTCCTGGACGGCAACAGAAACCGAGTGCAGGCAAGTGCTCCCTCTTGTGTCTCTGTCCCCAGTGTTGGAGCATTTTTGCCTGCCTCTCGGGGAGGCGAGCGAGGGGCAGCCGCCTGCTGCGCCCGAACTCGTCTCGCTGGGTTCTGTTGCTGCCGGTGACACTGATCCCGGTTTTTCTCTGTGTTCTGAGCCTCCTCGCAGTGTCACCGGCGTGGAGCCAGTCGGGGCCGCCGAGTTGGAGGGTCCAGGTTCGGGGGTGGAGGTCGTCAGCGGAACTGCACCGACTCAGTCGGGGTCCGTTGTGGAGGCTGCCGTGGCCCAATCGGGGTCCGACGTGGGTGCGCCCGAGACCCAATTGGGGTCCTTTGTGGGAGCTGCTTTGGCCCAATTGGGGTCCGGCGTGGGTGTGCCCGAAGCCCAATCGGGGTCCACCGCAGGTACTGTTCTGGTCCAATCGGGGTCCGACGTGGGTGCAGCTGGGTCCCAATCGGGGTCCAGCGGAGGTGCAGCACCGGTGTTGTCCACGGACAGTGGAGGAGCTGCAGTCCCTTCGCCGCCTGACCCAGTTCGGGCTCATCCTTGCCTTCTGTCCCCCCTTCAGAGTCATTGCCCCTGCGCATCATCGCCGGGGGCCGTGGGGGTCCCTTTTTGCTCGCCCAGGCTCTCCCGAGTTTTGTCCTCACCAGGGGGGCCGCCGCGGGCTGTTTTTCCCCAGTACTGGTGGCTGAGGGACGTGGGTCGGCCGCCTGAGGAACTGTTTCGCCGGTTCGGCGCCTCGGGTCAGCCACCCGACTTAATGTGTGTTTCACTGGGTGATTTGGTTCGGCCACCGAAGGAGTGGACTTTCCGGGCCTGGGACTGTGGTAAGCCGCCCGGTCATGTTCCGCCCCCTATGACCACCCGTCAGTCGTTGGACATGGGGAGACCGCCTGAACTGTTGCTGTGACGCTTGGTCTCCGCCGTTTGGCATGAACTGACGGGTGGGGGGGGGGGTAGAGATCATTCCTTTGTGGTAGTCTAGCCCTGAAATTGTTCTGTTTTTTTTTCTGTCCTGTGTTGTTCAGGTTCAGGTTCAGGTTACTTTATTTGTACCCATAGGTAGATTTGTTGTATCTGCTTTTTGACTTGAGAGTGTGGTATTTTTGTTTTCGTGCCTGGGCAATTGTGTTCATGTATTTTGGAGGGTAGTCTAGCCCTGAAATTGTTCTGTTTTTTTTTTTTTCTGACCTGTGTTGTACTTGCTTCTTGACCTGAGAATTTGGTATTTTTGTCTTTGTGCCTGGGTAATTGGGTTTCACGTATTTTGGAATATAGTCTGGTCCTGTAATTGTTCTGTTTTTTTTTTTTCCCTCTGTCCTGTGTCGTATTTGCTTTTTGACCTGAGAATTTGGTATCTTTGTTTTCCTGCCAGTATAATTGTGTTTCATGTATTTTGGGAGTATAGTCTGGCCCTGTAATTGTTCTGTTTTTTTTTCTCTGTCCTGTGCTGTATTTGCTTTTTGACCTGAGAGTGTGTTTTTTGTTTGTTTGTTTGTTTTCGTGCCTGGGTAATGACATTTCATGTATTTTGGAGTATAGTCTGGTCCTGTAACTGTTTCATGTATTTTGAGTCTTTTTTTTTTCCTGTCTGTGCTCTGGTTAACTATCTGTGGTTTGATCCTCTCCTGCCCCATCCGCCCACCCTGGAGGGGGTGGGGGTGGGTGGGATTGGATGTCTATGGGCGGGCAGAGGGAGGGTACTGTCATGACCCGAGCGCCGATCTCGTCCGCGCTTGGGCTATGCATCATCTCTGCCGGCCTTGACAGCTGTGGATTACATTCTGGCTCCACCGGGCTCTTACTGTGACAGCGCACGGTGGGGTTTCCGGCTGTCAAGGTTGATCAGCTGTTCTGCATCACTGCTTGTTAGTCGCCGGCTTTATTAGCAGGCGCTGACAGCTGGTTGATGCTGGAGTATCGTCAAAACATCCTGAGAGATTCCTGGTGTGTCAGCACGCTCATGTCAGGTTCGTGTTCTTGTCCATGTCATAGTTAAGGTCGTAGTGGCTGGGGTTGGCCCTACGATCCCTTGTATCCTATGTAGTGTATTTTTGCCCACAGTGGCTCATAGCTTTATGTTCTCGTCTTGTCTTGTTAAACAAACATCTATGCAAAGCTCACTGGCAACTTTTGGCGTCTTATGGTGGCCTGCGAGAGTCACCGCATGACACCACTGTTCTTTATAGCAGATTTCAGTGTACACAACTTCGCTCCTCTGTCAGACGTGCGTTTTTCCTCCCTGATTCTGCATTTCCTACACCCACTGCTGAAACTTTCTGACTTCCTTTTTTCTGTCTCCCTCATCTGCTTGCTTTTTTCTACTTGTTCAGCTATTTCCCCTACAGTAAAACATGGTTTTGACAATGCCATAGTTATCAGATTTCCTATACAAGTTATGGGAGAAAAGAGTTAATGGATATTTACAATCCCTAGGGTCCAAACTCCAGATCCTGAACCCCTTCTACAGTTCTGGCCATATCAGGCTTCTACTTGAATCTGTTGAGCCAAGCGTGTGTGGCCAACTCAGAATTATAGTGGAAAACAGGATCTTTTGTTTCTGGTGGACCAAAAAATATTCACATTCCCTGGGGCTTTTGCCTTTATTTCCAAACCCACAAAATGCACTTCCTCTTATTCCAGACAACCACAAGTGGGAATTCGGGATCAGGGCTAGCCCCTTTCACCCTACGCCACTCTTCATGTCTTAAATTAGGATATAAGATAAGATAAGACAAGATAAGCCTTTATTAGTCCCACAATGGGGAAATTCCAGGATTGCAACAGCACAGGGATAGCAACACTCAGAGCAATAATTAAGAAGATACGGAAGATATAAATAAGAGCAGTGGATATACATGCTGATTTTTCTATCAGCACCAAAGTTTTAAATTGCTTGGTGTTAGTAAAAGATCAGTCACTGCACAGAGAAGAAAAGCCAACTTACCCTGGTCCGTGCCCCAGATATCATTCCAGGACAGTGGTCATTCAAGTGCATGGTTCCACTGCATCCACTGCCCTTGAGAGGCGAGCCCTGCAGCTTTCACACAGCGGTCTTCTTCCACTGCCTTTCTGACCCTCTGTATTACGAGTCTTCTCCTGCTTTTGGTGTCAGCTTTACTCTTCCTTTTGCCATTGTAATTTCCTAGCCCGAGTCGTCCCTGACAAACTACACCGATATACAATTTCGTCATGTCTCCAGTATGCTTCAGCTTCCCTGACAGCTTCCTGGGGTCTCCATTTCCTACCACACTTAATGGCTGTGTTGGAATGCCTGACTTTCTATATCGTCAGAATAGAGCAAAGAACAGACAGACCCTGTCTTAGTAGCCTTGAACTCCTCCACCACCGATGAGATTGGTAGGCGAAGCTTGGAAGTCTTACTGTAGAGACTGACTGAACTGAAGGATGGGGGAACTCCTAGCCATCTACGAATAAGTTTGCTACAGAGTCTTTCCATTGCTTCTACTCTGGTGAATTCATATATTTATTCATTCATATATTACTCAATCGTTGATTGAAATCGATATTCTTGTAATATATAGTACTTCCTTTTCTGTATTGATACTTCTTATTTCTCTATCAAAGGCGGCTCATTGATCTGACCCTAAAATGTACCATTGACTAGGTGGCTCATTAATGTTACCCTAAAATATAATAATTAAAATACTGTCTGCATGTTCTTAGTTTTTTCAAAAAATGACGTTAAATTCTAAAATTTTTGTAATCTTTGTTAAAATTATAATTATGACAAAAAGACTTACTTTGACTGAATATTACAGACAATTCTACAGGAATTTAGAAGAGGTTTCCTGCTTACCTTGTGAAAATTGGGCCCCCGAATTGCCTGTAGTAAACAGGCAAATACTTTTTTCCGGTCACCTCTGATGTCCATTCATTGGAGTCAGCCAACTGGCCAATCACGTCGGCGATCACCAAGTTGTAAGACTGTACTCTGAAAAGTGTGTTCAAAATTGGACAGTTAGCACAAAACCATTTAGAATTACACTAGAAAATTAAAAATCACAAGAGTTGAACTATTCCTCAACTTATCTGTTTATTGAAGCATGCAGAGAGTAACACAGCTGCGGGTCTTGTCCTCAGCTCAATCTGACAGGAAAGACCCCAAAAAAAGAATAGAAAAGGGTACATATACAGTAGTCTTCTGGTTCTGGGAGGTACCAGCAACCTCTCACAATGGCTATCTTCTTGTTGAGCCGGTCTGAACTGGCTTCTTCATCAGATGCTCCTTTGTCCTGCAGTGGCTGGCTGGCGGGTGGCAGATATTTATTATATTATTGAGTTTTTCTCAAACTGTCTTCTTTCACTTCCTATCGCAACCCATGACCAACCCATGACCTAGGGACATTTCCCTAAATGTGTGCACAAAAGCATTTCTTCATTGCAGAGCAGTTGGGGTGTGTGTGTGTGTGTGTGTGTTAACTCAGCCACTTCCTGTTATGTAAACATGTAGCAGTGCAAAGACTCCATGCAGCAGAAAACACATTGTGTGGTCATATAACACTCTAACTTATCTAAATATTTCTATCACATTACAGACAGAGTGATCTATTTCAAGTGTTTATTTCTATCAATTTTTCATGGTTATGGCTTACAGCTGTTATGGGCAACCTCTGTGTGATGTTGTATTTTATGTTTTATCGAGAAGTGCGGTGTAGTGGCGGCCACTTCTTCTTCCACCACTGCACCGACCCAAAAATACCAGGGGCGCATCCATGTTACAGCCTCTTTTCTGATGCCCCTGTCTGGTGGCTGTATTGTGTTGCCAATCCCTCAATAAAGCTGAGTTCAACTGTGCACCTGGCCTCGTCATTACAGAGGTAATTTCAGACATAACATTTTGGCCACAAGAATAAACCATGGAGGCGTGCATTATACTGCTTCGGCCCTTTCTGGAGCTCCCAGGTGAGCCGCCTGTGCCCTGGCCAAGATGGTTAGCAGCCTTTCAAAACTACATCATCGCGCTGGACCTGGGTGAGCTAGATAAACTGAAGGCACATGCGCTCCTGGTGCATAGTTTGGGGATTGAAGGCCAGCATATCCTGCATAACCTTGGGGCTTCAGACTCATATGTGGACGTAGTTGAGTTGCTAGCGCGCCATTTCCACACCCTGGACAGTGTGACCATCCGGAGGATTAGGGTACAATAACGACACCAGTGAGTGGGTGAGCCTGTCCACCAGTTTGTCGCTGACCTGTAGCAGCTGGCTAGCGAATGTTGTTTTGGGCCATTGGAGGAAGAAAGGGTATATGACCAGTTGGCGGAGCACACAACCAGCACTGCTTTACGAGCTAGGCTACTCAAGGCACCATGTGACCTCATGTTAGCTAGGGCTGTTGATCTAGCTCTCCAAATGGAGACTGCAGATAAGCTAACATTGGAGTTAAATTGGCAGCAGTCACAACAGCTGCCGGAGCCTCCAGCCGCAGCATTAATAGCGGACCCAGATAGTGAGAATAGCATGGACAATGACACAATGGAAACCAATGCTACCAGCCATAGGTCTGCCCTGGCAAAACCCCTGTGTATGGGTTGTGGGTCTGCGAATCACCGATATAAGGCCAGGGACTGCCCGGCTAGAGGGAAGCGCTGTGGCAAGTGTGGATGCTTAAACCATTATGCCAGGGTGTGCTGTATGTCCAAGTCAAAGAGCCCACGGAGAAAATCAACTCCACCCGCCCCAACAACAGTCCATGCGGTGTCCCCGAGTACCACCGGGTACATGTTCTGCAAAGTGACGCTGGATGGTGAGGAGGTGCCACTGCTGATCAACACAGGGTGGAGGAATCATTATTGAATTGGGCCACAGTGAGGAAATTTTTCCCCCACTACAGAATAAGAGGTAACCCAGCACTGCTCTATGATTATGAAGGTGGCAGGCTGCGCACGGTTGGAACACAGTTGCAAGTCAACAGTTCGGTACAAGTCAGCGGTGATGGCTGACTTCACGTTCCATGTGACGGCCTGAGGCGACAACATCATGGGCTGCGACCTGTTTTATGGACTGGGGTTCGCCATTAAAGACGACGCTGGGGAAGAGTGGATTTGTTGTGGCCAGTGGAACCGTCTGGTTCTGGTGGTGGAGGATGACGCTGTGTGGGACGAAGATTTACCAGGCACCACGGCGGTCAAGTAGGACCAGCCTTGCTCATGTTCGATGCAGGAGGGTGGGTCTCAGTGCTGGCACTTGAGGTACGGTAGGAGAGGATAAGGAGCGTGGTGGCAAGGCGCCTGCATTGGTGATTGATGCCGATGAGCTAGCCCCAGATTCCTCCAGAGATTGGCTGCAGAGGGCTGGAGGATCTGCAGCTACAATGGCGATCACTACAGCGGCTTTAAAAGAGGTCAGGGCCAGACTGACAGGCACGGAGGGACCACGTGCCAGACGGCATCATTGCAGGCCAAGCAGAGCGCCTCTGAAAGTTATGGACCTGGTCCGGGCTCGAGGAGAATGACATCCATTGCAGATGTGGGCAAAACGGCAGCCAGAGGAACACCAGGAGCAGTTGCGCATTGTGGCTAAGCTGGGCGCAGCCTACTTCCAGCTGTTGGATGGCTCATAGAGGCATGCCAATGAGCTGTAGCATGCCCGAGAGGAGGCTGTGGATGGTGGGTCTGGACGACAGAGGTGACCGATGGTGAGGAGAAGAGACACTCTCATCTGTGAGGTCAGCTGTGACCCTGGGGGCATGCCGCTTCCAGGGGCAGATCTACTGAGGTGCTGCCCTGGGCCCCCACAAGCCAGTTCTACCCCTTTCTGCCAGAAGGACAGTAGTGTGGTTTTGAAATAAAAATAGTTCTTATGCTCAAATGTTTGTATGTTTTAAAAAAAAGTTATTGTTCTGGTGTTTTATTAGTATAGGAACACGGCAGTATTTGTAAGTTATTAATGGACTGTTATTTGTTTTACAGGTGGCAGAATAATCCACCTTGCCATGTGAGGTAGGACGGTAGTCCACCTGTCCCCCCTAGTTTTAGGTTTTGTTGTGTGATTGTGCTAGGCCATCTAGTGATTTCAGTTTTCGTTTTCTTAGTGCGTATTTCGGATTCTAAATTGGGGAGGGTCTTGATTGTGTGTGTGTGTGTTCTTGGACTTTGTACGTGGGGGGGGGGAAGTGATGTTGTATTTTATGTTTTATTGTGAAGTGCAGTGTAATGGCGGCCACTTCCTCTTCCGCCACTGTACCACCCCATAAATACCAGGGAGGCATCCATGTTATGGCCTCTTTGCTGATGCCCCTGCCTGGTGGCTGTATTGTGTTGCCAACCCCTCAGTAAAGCTGAGTTCAACTGTGCACCTGGCCTTGTCATTACAGAGGTAATTTCAGACATAACACTCTGACCGGCAGAAAAGAGAGACTAACATAGGCAGGATTTCAGTTTAACTGGCTTTATTTTCCCAAACAACACAAAATAAAACCAGCACAAGGGCTGAACATAAAGTGAGCCGGGAAAGGCTGAAAACTTACAGATGCAGGCACAATCACGGGAACCGGAGTCAGAGGGGAATCACAGTATGAACGTAGACAAGGACATATATAGAGAACAGATGATCAGGGAAAACACGAGACAGCTGGGGATAGTAATCAGGGATAAATCAGCAATGCATGAGGAGAAATGGCTATGACTACCGAAGACATGAAGGACTGAGAAAGATAGAAAAGGGAGTACAGGGAACATGACCAAGGCAGAACACAGAACCACAACAGTTGGTAATGGGGACCACATGACAGCCTGAGTACTGGGGAAGACAATAACAATCACAGAGGACTCAGGGAAGACATAGAAGGCAAAACACAGGCAAATAATCATAATAATAAAACAAACTGTGGACATGATCCTAGGACTCAGCCCAGACCATGACAGTACCCCCCCCCCCTTTTTAAGGGCAGATTCCAGACACCCCAAAACAAAACAAAGAACACCCCAATTGGCCGGGAGGAGGAGGAAAAAGGCACAGCGGGCAAAATGAGGACACAAACACAACAGAAGAATGTGTTCATCAGGTGGTCAGCCAAAGTCCCAAGACCACCAACAAGAGGAATATGGCATATCTGGTGGCCTACCAAAGTCCATGGACCACCAGAACAGGGAGTGGGGTGGGTCAGAGGGTATACCCAAGTCCATGAGCCACCTGACGGATGAACATGGTGGGTCGGGTGGCCTACCAGTGTCCATAGGCCACCTGATAAAAGAACACAGTGTCTTAGAGGCGTTAAGCTCAGGAGCCTATAATGCGAGCGACAGCAAAGGAGCCTCTTGCACAGGGGACAACAACACAGAAGCATCATACTTAGGAGATAATAACATGAAAACTTTACCCTCCAGAGAAGTTGGGACTATATTGGAACTTTAGTTGATACGAAATTGGAACTATAAACTCAGAAGGTGATAACATGGAAACTGTAAAGTCAAGAGGTGGTCAAATGGGTACTTTAAACTCAGGAGGTAATGACAATACAGGAACTTGAACCTCAGGAGAGAATGACAACATGAGATCTTTTTGATCTACAGATAACATAGAAGTTTTAAACTCAGGAGATAACATAGGTACCTCTTGCTCAAAAGAAAACAACATGGGGGTTTCAAACTCAGGAGATGACATTGGGGCCCTTTGCTCTGGGGACCACAAAGGAGCCTTTTGACCTGGAGATCACAAAAGAACTGTTTGCTCTGAAAATAACAACATAGGAGCCTTTTGCTCTGAACATAACAGCATAGGAGCCTTTTGATCTGAAAATAACAGGAGCTTTTTGCTCTGAAAATAACATAGGAGCTCTTTGCTTTGAAGATAACATCATGGGAGCCTTTTGCTCAGAGGATAACAACACAGAAGCTTTTTTCTCTGAAGATAGCATCATTGGAGCCTCTGAAAATAACAGCATAGGAGCTTTTGCTGTAAAGATAACAATATGGGAGCCATTTACTCTGAGTATAACAACACAGAAGCTTTCTGCTCCACAGATAATGTGGGAGCCTTTTTTACTCTGAAGATAACATGGGAGCTTTTTGCTCTGACAGTAACATCATAAGAGCCTTTTGCTATGAAGATAACAATATGGGAGCCTTTTGCTTTGAAGATAACATAGGATCTTTCTGCTCTGAATACAACAACATGGGAGGTTCTTGCTTTGAAAATACTTTAACACGGGAGCTTTCTGCTCCAAAGATAACATGGGAGCTTTCTGCTTCAAAGATGAAGATAACAACATGAGAGCTTTTGGCTTTGAAGATAGTATCTGAGTGGCCTTCCACGTAGGGGCCAAATGCAGCTGAGAAGCGGCGACCTCAGGTGGTGAAGGTGGAGCAGACTGCTCTGATGGCCAGGGTGGAGTGGACTGCTCTGATGGCCAGGGTGGAGCAGGCTGCTCTAATGGCCGGGGTGGAGCGGACTGCTCTGACGGCCAGGGTGGAGTGGACTGCTCTGATGGAACCACAGGAGGACCACGGTCCATCATCGCCATCATTGGAACATATTGCTCCATCATCTGGACAGTTTATTGTGCGACACAAAACAGAGACATATGACCATGGTGACAGCACTTGACAGTAGCCCCGGCCTCCATGAAGCTGAAGGAAAAAAAGACCTGGATAAAGCCCACACTGCATGCAAGCCCCACCAAGCCAAACCAAACCAAGACACCCTGGAAAAAACGTGCAACCAAACTGCACACCTACATCCAGAGGTAAAAAAAATTGGCCTCCACTGCCAACCAGAGGACCACTCACAAGTAATGTCAAAGTCTCCCCTCAACCCAGAAAAGGTACCCGTATTCCACCGTTGAGAACGAGGGCCCCATGCCACACAATGCACTGGACCACAGCCACAGCACAATGTCCCCACTGCGGAGACACCCCACAGAAAACCGCAGTCATGGAATCACTGAAGACAGGATTTCTTTTAAAGGGCCTATATTATGCAAAATCAACTTTTCAGCTTTTAAGCATGTTATAATGTTAATTCCTCACCAAAAACACCCCCAAAGTAGTATTTTGCTCCATTCACGCATCTCTGAGTATTCCTCCTCAACCCTGCTCTCTGAGCTGCTGCTCTGCCCTGTCCCTGATAATGACTGGGTCCCCACGTTCATACGTATGAACGTGGGTGAGCCGCCCACTCCAGGAAGTGCCTGTGCTGCCAGCACCGCCCCCAGGCTAACGCACACACCCACTTTCTCCGCGCAGCTAACGGAACGGTGATCGCCAAAACTCTTTCACTTTAGCATTGATGCTGTGAAGTAGTTCCTCTCACACCTAATCTGCTCAGTGACAACTGTTTGCTTTTTTACGTAAGACAATGTCTTCTAAGTGGTGTAAATGTGTCTTTGGCTGTGAGAGATTTAGGAGTTTGTTCAGCCTTCCTAAAGAAGAGCCTACTCGTCAGAAATGGTTGGAGTGTGGAAGATGTGAAAATGACGAGGCAGCGTTCTTTCTCAGAGTCAGCTTTATTCACATCTCCATCATTTCAACAGCAGAAAAAAGAGAAAATGAAACAGTAACTCTCGTCCTTAAATATCAGGGACTTCACACCTCATAGATCACATGTCCCACAGACCACCTTGCATAATAAAGACAGTCACAATGCATTTCACCACCTGGCATAATAATTTTCACTTCCGCCCTCCCAAGAGAGTAGACGCTTTTTCCTCCTCTCCTGCTCTGACTTTTTTTCCTTCCCTCCCAACTACTGGATCCCAGCTTGCTGTTGTCTGTCTGCGTCTAACTGCGACCGTCGAAAGAAAGAAATTATGGAGTTAATAAGCTGGGCTTTGAACACAATTGACACTATTTTTTCAACAAGGAAAAGTGCTCCGGGGGAAGCTGTCTGCCCCGCAGGTACGGCTCCAGTGGGCTATTTACGTGACACAAGTAATTGGAAAATCTTGTGTCTCACTAATCTCTCTATCGAAGATATTGAAGATTTGTATGTCTTCGTGGTAATGGTGATCGGGATCTTTCTGATTGGAACTGGGATTGTCCTGGTGTACCGCAAATTGCTGAAGATGGATACAACCTATCAAAATGCTGGCCAGGCGAGGTGCATCTGTCAAATTGAAAAATTGGAGAAGACCCTGATAGCGACAAATGGAGAACTGTCTCGGAAGGTGGATTACATCATGGTCTCGCTTAGGTCTTTCCACGATGGATTTAAAGCCCCGCAATGAAGGATTAAGTACTGAATCTACAGAAGAAATAAAAAGCCTTCTCTGTGATCAGTCCGATTTGGCTCAATTTCCCCATGAAAATTCCTCCTGGCTGTCTGCAGTCTGTGTTTTCAAAATCATCGAGCATAAGGCCTTGGACAGCCATCTGGACAGCCTGCCAAGATAAGGACTCGGCGGCAGCCAGACAAAACATCTCCTGCCAAGTGTCCTTGTTGTCTCTCTTATTATCATCAACACTGCTTCAACACCGCACACACATTGATCCATGAACTGAATAAAGATACACACACTGCTCTCTTGTGTCTTGTGAATCCTGTGGAGCGAATGTGCATCGAGAGCTTTTTTTTTTCTTGAAATCTTAATATTGATTAATTATGTAACCAGTATTTTGAATCAATGATTTTTTTGCTCCTTCCTATTGTTCCTCGTATTATTCTTATTCTTATGCTACTGTACCCACTATCCTGTTGGCAGGCGCGTCTCTGATGCAGCCGTGTCACTGGAAATGCAGGTTCATTTTCTGTGTCAAGTCAAATTCTCTCGTATGTTATCAGTGATCTGTTAATGTACTTGGCAATAAATCTTTTCTGATTCTGATTCTGATTCTGACAGTCACAATGCATTTCCCTCCATGATATCACTTCCACTGTCTCCCACGCATCCTTTAATCGACCCCCCACAGTCTCCAGCCTTGCATAACAAGGCTAAGCTTCCTGCCTTTGTTCTGACCTGAAATGCGAGTCACAGAACCGGTCCAACAGGTCCATTGAGTGTTCACCACAGGAGTTTATTATCGTCATGAAATGGGTGGCAGCCACAAGAAGGAGAGGTGGACCCTCAGAGATCGAGGCATCTTACTTCCGGGTTGGAAAAGTAGCTCGTGAAAATAACTCATATTTCATAAGAAATTCATTCTCCAGTGTACCAAAGGTAATATACTATCACATACATGCATATAGTTTACTCTGAAAGGCTTAAAATAGCATGATATAGGCCCTTTAATTTTCAATATAAGTCTAATATTTATATGTTAGAAATTCTGAGTATTTTTGACTGAATGACTTAGTTGTTGCACATAACAGGAAAATGTTAGTTAGAAGTCTATTTGTTAAATTCAGGGTACTCTGAAGTCTGTGTTACAACACAAATGCTGTTACAGCTGCGCTTTCATATTGATTTTTGAAGTGCTGGAATATATGCCGTCAAATGTAGCATTTCATGTGACTTACCATGTTTCTTTTCCATTTGTTTTATCAAAAGATAGTAGAAGTCATGGGTCATTGCAAGCACTTTGCTTTAAAAGTACCAAGTTGTAAAACAGTAAGAGGAAAAAATCCTGAATAGAAAAAAAGATGCATTGAGAATCATTTTAGAATTGAACTGAAGCCCTCTGAATTGTAAATAGCTTGAATGTTGACATTCCTAAAGATTCCCACCCCTGGTCTAAAGCAGAGACATGCGTGTCCACCTAGGCAAAGGTGCCTACTGTCAGGGAGGGGCAGTCATCTGCTGTGACTTGTTGGGTGGGGGTGGGTGGCGAGGGGCTAGAGAAAAAGAAGAAAAACATGTAGAGAACAGACAACACAAAACAATCTAAGTACTGTTCTTCATCAAACTCTTTCAACTATCAAATAAAGACATTTATATTTTTCCATTTTAAACTTCTCCCACCAAGCTGTATTACCTCTAAACTTATAAATGGCTGACCTTTGAAAATCGGTGTCTTTAAGCCTCTGCTGTTTTGGCCTTCTGTAAATGTCACATATTATTGGGCTCTGACAGCAAAGATTCATTCGGCTTCACTATGCAGTCTGGCTGAGGGAAATTTGGTGGGCAGAGCAGCGATATCACTAAGTAGGAACATCAGAGCAGCAGTGTAAACATCATTTAGACACTGGTTTTTCTGCTCAAATGGGTTTGATGTTAATGAAGAAAGACCTTTTCAAAGTCCACTATTGCACAGTGTCTGATCAATGCTGCTGCGGTTAGGAGTTATTATGCTGTTGGAAAAGGTGAAAAATGTGAAATTCTCATTTTTCCACAAAGATGTTGGACAAAGCAGGAAATGTAGATGTGAATGCAGAGGATTTTAGGTTTCAACATATCAGTTTGCTCCTCTGAAATTCCTGCTGGCTATTACAAAAAACCTACCTCAAATCAGAACAGAATAGGAAAAAAAATACAAGCACTGATTCTCAAATTTACTTTGACTTCATTCCTGTTTTACATTCCTGGAATACTCTCCTAAAAAGTGTTTAGCCCATGTTGGCACCTTGCGAAGACAGCCCAAAAATTAGTCCAAATTTCATCTCCGTCCAGATTAAACACACGGACACCAACATGTTTTATGACATTTTCACACACAAACCTCTTTTTTGTCCAATTCCAGAGACCCATGTTGGAGTCAACATTCAAAACAAAGTGTCAGTTTTATGATCCCTGTGGAAACATTTCAATATGACAGAAGCTAAAATCCAGGTTCCCAAAACAACCTGTCATCATTCTTCAGCCAGACAGATCCTCCTAAACCACTTGAGAGATAAAAAGTAGACGTCCATGTCCATGCCTTCTCTCTTGGGCTATATTGCAGCGATGCAGTCAAGAGTCAATGGTCTCAGATGCAGGGCACATTTATGGGCATTTTCAAATCTATTTTGGAGGGGACTGTCCTACCTAATGCTCTTAATTATTCAGAGGTGTGATTGGGGCATAATGCCAAATGAAGCAATTGCTATCTTTGCTCTCATTCCTTTAAACAGGGGCGTGAGATACAAGGCAAGATTCTAATACAACAGCATTTAAATGCTGACAAATCTGTTTTGTGCTGAGGACAGTGCGTGCTCGTTCACAGAATGGGAATGTTTTTAAAACCAAATAGCTTAAAAGGAGCTTTTTGAACCTCCTTCTCCACAGCCCTGGTCGCAGTGGGGATACATAGTCATAACACATGGATGAGAGCTGTACAATTCAGATGTTATGCCAGTCTTTGTCTGTGATTTTGACATAGTTGTAAAAATTGCTTCCTCCACAAAACCGCAGAAGAGTGACTGTTCCTCCCTCGGACCCTGGGCCCTAGGTCCATTAATGTTCCCTGTTGTGCTGAATGCAAAATTGCTGTATTTAAAAAAAAAACAAACAAAAAAAACACTTAAAAGAATGTCAGTGAATGACTAAAGAAAAAATGAAATGGTCATAAATTTGATAGATGGATATAAAAGGGGTCATTGCGCAGTCTGGTGTTTGGTGTGTGCAGCTCTCAGCAGATAGGCTCTCCAGCCCTGTGACAGCTGCTTCCTGGTGTCCTTCACACGCTGGTCCAGCAGTGTGATGTATACAAAAACTGTGACCCACACGCTGGTCATTGAGGAGAGGATAAATGCAGTGGTGTGAAAAAGTGTTTGCCCCCTTCCTGAGTTCTTATTTTTATGTATGTTTATCACACCTAAATGTTTCAGACCATCAAACAAATTTAAATATGAGACAAAGATAACACAAGCAAACACAAAATACTGTTTTAAAATGAAGGTGTTTATTATTAAGTGAAAAAAAATCCAAACCTACATGGCCCTGTGTGAAAAAGTGATTGGTCCCAAAACCTAATAACTGGTTGGGCCACCCTTAGCAGCAACAACTGCAATCAAGCGTTTGCAGTAACTGACAATGAGTCTTTTACAGCGCTCTGGAGGAATTTTGGTCCACTCATCTTTGCAAAATTGTTGTAATTCAGCCACATTGGAGGGTTTTCGAGCATGAACCGCCTTTTTAAGGTCATGCCACAGCATTTCAATCGGATTCAGGTCAGGACTTTGACTAGGCCACTACAAAGTCTTCATTTTGTTTTTTCTTAAGCCATTCAGAGGTGGACTTGCTGGTGTGTCTTGGATCATTGTCCTGCTGTAGAACCCAAGTGTGCTTCAGCTTGAGGTCACGAACAGATAGCCAGACATTCTCCTTCAGGAGTTTTTTGTAGAGAGCAGAATTCATGGTTCCATTTACTACAGCAAGTCTTCCAGGTCCTGAAGCAGCAAAACAGCCCCAGACCATCACCCTACCACCACCATATTTTTCCCCTTGTCCTGTCAGGCATCTAGGTAAGCAGAACAGAGATCTGTCACCCTTATTGTGCCCAAACAGATTTACTTTGCCAAAAGGAGCTTTATACGCTTTATATATATGTTTATATTTATATATCTATGTATTTATTCCATCTAGCTACAATGCTCCGCACTGTGTGTGTTTATATATCTACATATTATTCCATCTAGCTACATTGCTCCGCACTGTGTGTTTATATATTTTCATATTTATTCCACCTAGCTGCAATGCTCCGTACTGTGGGTGTTTATATATCTATATATTTATTCCATCTAGCTACAATGCTCGGCACTGTGTGTTTATATACTCATATATTTATTCCATCCAGCTACAATGCTCTGCACTGTGTGTCTGTGTGTATATATACACTACCGTTCAAAAGTTTGGGGTCACTTAGAAATTTCCTTATTTTTGAAAGAAAAGCACTTTTTTTCAATGAAGATAACTTTAAACTAATCAGAAATACACTCTATACATTGCTAATGTGGTAAATGACCATTCTAGCTGCAAATGTCTGGTTTTTGGTGCAATATCTACATAGGTGTATAGAGGCCCATTTCCAGCAACTATCACTCCAGTGTTCTAATGGTACAACGTGTTTGCTCATTGCATCAGAAGGCTAATGGATGATTAGAAAACCCTTGCGCAATCATGTTAGGTCTGCAATGCTGTAATTGCTGCAAATGGAGGATTCTTTGACGAAAGCAAAGTTTGAAGGAAAAAATTATTATTTCAAATACGAATCATTATTTCTAACCTTGTCAATGTCTTGACTATATTTTCTATTCATTTTATAACTCATGGTGGTAAATAAGTGTGACTTTTCATGGAAAACACAAAATAATTGTCTGGGTGACCCCAAACTTTTGAACGGTAGTGTATATATTTATAGTAATATGTACATATGTATATTAGCTGCTCTTGCTTTTTTTTTTCTTGCCTTCTGATTGTTCCTCTGAGTGTTGCCATCCCTGTGCTGTTGCAATCCTGGAATTTCCCCGTTGTGGGACTAATAAAGGCTTATCTTATCTTATCTTATACAGGACCTAACTATGTACTGTATATTGTTGTAAACTCCTCCTGTAACAACTTTTAATACTTTATTTAAATTATTTTACCCATGGAATATCCAACAGGATGGGGAATAGGGAAAGGAACTGTGTGGAGTGGGAAAGAAAAGGGAGGGGAACAGACAAAAAGACAAACAAACCAACAACTAAAACAAACAGAAGACAAACTGCTTCTTCCGCCGAAGATGTCTCAACACGAGTCTGGTTTCTGCACCTGTAAAAGGAGAGACATTTGTGTGTGTGCGTCTGTGTGCATATATATGAGAGCTCGCGCAAAATAAGTGTGTGCATGTGAGTGGTTTGTCAGGAAACATACGAAGAGAAGGGCTTGTCACAGCAGCTGTCCCCCCACCGGGAACCCTGAGCAGGCAAGGGAGTGCCACCAACCCCCACAGGGCACAAATGCCAGAGATCAGCAAGCCCCAGGAAAGCCAGGCATTTGCCCCCGGAGGGACGATCGAGGGAGGCCAGGCGGCCGGCGCGGCGAGCCCACACCCCCCGGGCCCACCAACCCCCCACACCCCCAGTGGGGCCAACGCCAGTCCCCGGGCCCCAGGCACCAGGAGGCCAGCGACCCCACCCCCCGGGCCGGAAACCGGCCCGTGTTCCCCGAGCCCCCCCAGGCTCCCCCACAGCGCCCCACCCCCCCAGCACCACCGCCGCACACCCCAGGGACCCCTATGCCCAAAGAAGTCTCCCCCGCCCAGGGGAGCCCACATAGCTGAGAGGCACTACCCCCCTCAATCCAGCATCTCTCAACTCGCAGACACACCCGTCCCCACACCTTCACACCCTCATGCTCCCATACGCACCCACATGCACTCTCTCACTCTCACTCACTCACCTGGACCCATCCATTCACTCTCACTCCTGTACCCGTTCAATCTCACTCCCACTCGCTCTCAGGGTCACCCACACCCACTCACGTTCACCCACACATGCACTCTCACTCACACACTGACCTACTCACATCCATTCGTGTTCTCCCCCTCACATTCACCCACCCTCATTCACCTTTTTTTTTTTAGGGCGACTGCAATGCAGATGCATACCACAATATTTTACTGTTGGTATGATATTCCTTTTCTGAAATGCTGTGTCACTTTTACACCAGATGTAATGGGACACACATCTTCCAAAAAGTTCAACTTTTGTCTCGTCAGTCCACAGAGTATTTTCCCAAAAGTCTTGGATATCATCAAGATGTTTTCTGGCAAAACTGAGACAAGCCTTTATAAGTGGAGTCATGAACACTGACCTTTACTGAGGCAGGTGAGGCCTACAGTTCTTTGGATGTTGTTGTGGGGTCTTTTGTAACCTCTTGGATGATTTGCCGCTGCGTTCTTAGGGTAATTTTGGTCAGCTGGCCACTCCTGGAAAGGTTCACCACTGTTCCATGTTTTCGCCATTTGTGGATAATGCCTCTCACTGTGGTTCACTGTAGTCCCAAAGAAATGGCTTTATAACCTTTTCCAGACTGATAGATCTCAATTACTTTGTTTCTCATTTGTTCCTGAATTTCTTTGGATTGCAGCATGATGTCTAGTTTTTGAGAATGTTTTAGTCTCCTTCACTTTGTCAGGCAGGTCCTATTTAAGTGATTTCTTGATTGAGAACAGGTGTGGCAGTAATCAGGCCTGGGTGTGGCTAGAGAAATTGAATTCAGCTTTCTAAAGATGTGATTAAACACAGTAAATTTATGTTTCCATGGGGGGGGTGGAGTCACTTTTTCACACAGGGCTATGTAGGTTTGGATTTTTCTTCCCCTTAATAATAAACATCTTCATTTAAAAACTGCATTTTGTGTTTACTTGTGTTATCTTTGTCTAATATTTAAATTTGTTTGATGATCTGAAACATTTAAGTGTGACACACAAAAAATGACAAATCAGGAAGGGGGCAAACACTTTTTCACACCACTGTAAATGAATGAATGCTTAATGCGTTACTTTGTAACGCGTTACTCCCAACACTGCAGAGAATGCACCATATTAACAATGAGCTGCACCTTTGCACCAATCCTCTCTCACTTTATAATCAATTCCATCCTACAAGCACAAGGTGAACACACAGTTATTACCTAATTAGGTGGTGAGGGCGCACAGCAGAAAACCATACAATGCGCTAACATAAGCAGCTGTGCAAGGCGCACAGGGTGGTGAAAATGTCCCCTTCAGACTGTTGTAATAGAGCCCCTAGCCTCTGCACCGACAGAGAACCCTCTCTTTGCCCCAGCTTTGTGAAAGAAGCATATCCTTTCCTGTAACAGCAGGGCTTTTGTCCTACCTGGCTGTCCAAGAACAAATGCTAAATTCCCACATTTCTGAAGGCCAGAATGACCTGAGCCAGAAGTTTGACTATGTATCACACCACAAAGTGTGACCAACTGCAGAGAAGATGATCAATGCTGTCCAGAACTGGACCCAGAACATTGTGTTCATGTGGACCAAAAACAACCAACCATCTCCCAGTTGGACTGAGAATCCATCATCTTGACTGCAGGGCATCTTCTGCACTGATCATTGACACAAGCAATCAGAGCAACCACATGTACACTTCACCCCAGTCCAAGGACTCATTTCCAAAGATCCCTTCCAAGTAAGCCTAAGTGTCCTAGACAGGGACAGATACAGTAGGTACTTTCCTTTTGGTTACCTTTTATATTGATTGATTAGTGTGTTCAAATTTGTGTTCTGTGATTCATTTACTGGTCACACTGCAAAAAGTGAAATCTGAGTAAGATTAAATGTGTTACGGTTCAGCTAAGGTTTGGATCAGAGGTGAAATAAATATTCTCCATCATTGACATGTGAGGGTAGAAATGAGATGGTGGCAGGTTTAATGTTAAAGATGCAAGGAGTACAGGTAGTGAAGACAAATGAGTTTAAATACCTGGGGTCAACCACCAAAAGCAATGGACACAAGAGAGCTGAAGAAGAGAGTGCAGAGAGAGTGGAGATGAGTGCCAGGAGTGATTTGCAACAGAAGGATAGCAATTAAAGTGAAAGGGAAGATTAACAATATGGTAGTAAGATTTGTTATGGTGTATGGTTTGGAGACAGTAGCGCTGATGCAAAGACAGGAGGTGGACCTGGTGGTGGCAGAGTTCAGTATGCCAAGATTCTCATTGGGATTGACTAGGTGGGACAGAATTACATAGAAATTAGTATATCAAAGGGATGGCCGAAGCTGAATGGTTTGGAGACAAAGTAAGAGAGGAAAGGCTGAGATGGTTACTATCTGGAATACCAGTTTACCTCTACTGAGCTCCAGCCCAACGTTGCAGACACTGGGGTTAGTGTGGTGGCTGGCTTGTGAAGCTTAGGCCCTGTCTGGCTTACTCAAAGGATATCACCTCACAAATCCAATCCCCAGGTGGAGAAGAAATCCTTTCTTCTCCTCCTGGGGATTGGATTTTCCACCGCGTGACTGAAACATGGATCTCTCCCGGTGATTCCAGTGCCATTGCTTGGATGGTTCACTCCAGTTATTTAAACTCATCTACTTGCAATGGCAACCTTTCTGTGTGGCATTTGCATGCTCTTCCCATGTCTGCATGGGTTTACGCCAGGTACTCCACTTTCCTCCCACAGTCCAAAGACATGCATGTTAGGATAATTGTCATTAATTGAGGGTAAACTGCCCTTAGGTATGAATGTGAGAGTGAATGGTTGTCTTTCTGCGTTGGCCCTGTGATGGATTGGCTATCTGTCTAGGGCAGGGGTTGGCAACCCGTGGCCCTGGGGCCACATGCGGCACTTCAGCCCCAATGCTGTGGCTTCCTGCAGTTATATCTTAAAACACATGGAAATTAATGAAGTTCATTTTAATTATTTTATTTTTCAAATTATTGTTTATTGGCTAAATTTCTATATAGAAACTCATACTTTCATGAATGGAAAATATATATTTCTTAAATTATTTGTTATATTGTCAACCATACGTCACATCCGACAGCAGCTCACACCACTGCCTGTTCTGTGTGTGCAGCGCATGTGGAGAGCAGAGAGCCGCAGCTTCCTGCTTATCCTCCTACTCTCGGTAAGACATGGACAGATCCAGAAAAAGTAAAATCAAAGATAAAATCAAAGAAAAACATCATAGAGTTTAATTCTGTGTGGACAGATTAATCTGTGTCCATGTAGATTGTTGTGGAGAGAATTTAAGATAAGATAAGATAAGCCTTTATTAGTCCCACAACGGGGAAATTCCAGGATTGCAACAGCACAGGGATAGCAACACTCAGAGCAACAATCAGAAGGCAAGAAAAAAAAGCAAACAAGCAAGAGCAGCTAATATACATATGTACATATTACTAAAAATATATATATATACACACAGACACACAGTGCAGAGCATTGTAGCTGGATGGGATAAATATGAGTATATAAACACACAGTGCGGAGCATTGTAGCTAGATGGAATAAATATGTAGATATATCAACATCCACAGTATGGAGCATTGCAGCTAGGTGGAATAAATATGTAAATATATAAACACACACAGTGCGGAGCAATGTAGCTAGGTGGAATAATATGTAGATATATAAACACACAGTGCGGAGCATTGTAGCTAGATGGAATGAATATATAGATATATAAATATAAACATAAACATAAACACACCCAGTGCGGAGCATTGTAGCTAGATGGAATAAATATGTAAATGTATAAACACACACAGTGCAGAGCATTGTTGCTAGATGGGATGAAACAGCACAACCGTCTACTTAGTTATCCTACATCAGTCCTTGCGCGATGCGATGCCGGGGGGGGCGTGTGTGACCCCGGGGAACAGGCTTTGCTTTTGCCGTGCAAAGTGTAATTGCACATCCACGGCAGCAGGTGGTGCAGTGGCGCTCTCATTGTCAAAGTCTGTGCGGGAGTTTAAAACTTTTTAAATTGCTGTCAACAAACCCCTCGAGAGACACCATGGAGAAATATTTAACAGTAACGAAAAGAAAGGCGGAGAGAGACACAGGTAAAGAGACAAATGAAAGTCTCCCAAAAGCTAAGACGAGGAAATATGACGAAGCTTATCTAGCGCTTGGCTTCACTCTGACTACGGTGGGAGACGAGGAAAGACCGGTGTGTTCACTGTGTCTGAAAGTGTTGGCAGCGGACAGCATGAAGCCAAATAAATTAAGACGTCACCTACAGACATTACATCCTCAACACGTTGATAAGCCGCTTGATTTTTTTCAGCGAAAACGTGCGGAGTACGGCCAACAATCATCCCGCTTTGTGAACGCTACATCAGTAAACCAGCGAGCACTTTCAGCATCATTTAAAGTGGCGCACCAAATTGCGCAGTGCAAAAAACCCCACACAATTGCAGAGGAGTTGATACTGCCTTTTTCTACCTTTTTCTTCAGACTAAAATGTTAAATATATTGGTACTCCTGTGTTAATGTTCCAGATCAATTTACATTTAATATTATTTATTGATTGAATTATTTTTCTCAGCATCAAATGGTTCAGTTGGTCAAAAATGTTTCTAGTTTAAATAAGGATTGACATATTTTTTATTTCAGGCACTTTGATGCACTTTAAGTTTTTTTTTTCTGTTTTAGACTATAACAGGGTTTCTGTGTGGCAAAATAAAGTTAATATTTGTTGAAAGTTGATTTATATTGCTTTTTTCTTTTGTTAATGTTAAAAAGGATACAATTTTAGGTATACTTATACAATTTTTATAGATAATGATCTTATTTATAGTCACTGCGGCAAGTTGGGGGGGTGCGAAATATTTTCTCTTTCCTAGGGGGGGCTTTGCAAAAAATAATTGAGAAGCACTGTCCTACATGGTATGATTATGTGCCCATACATATTCTCACCCTCCATAGTGACCGGTATTTTCCTAGTTGTATGCCGGAGGGGACCATTGTGTAAGTCTATTGCATCTTTTGCATTCAAAAAACTATTAGGTTGTTACGTCTTTTTGCTATCTCTGCGAGCAGCCCTGCTTAGGTTGTACAGTCTGACAGCCGTTGGTAGGAAGTACTGTACCTGCGAAACCTCTCGGTTGTGCACCTGGGATGATGTAGTCTGCTGCTAAATGAGCTCCTCATTGCATTCAGTATGTCCTGCATAGGGTGGAACTCGGACTCCAGCAGAGATGACAGTTTAGCCACCGTCCTTCTCTCTCCTATCTCCTCCACCGGATCAAGGCGCTGCCCCAGGACAGAGCTAGCTTTCTTGATCAGTTTGTTCAGTCTCTTCCTATCGGCTGCAGTAATGCCACTGCCCCAGCAGACCACTCCAAAAGTGATGGCTGATGCCACCACCGTGTCATAGAATGTCTTCAGCAGTGCCCCTTGTACACCAAAAGACCTGAGTCTCCTCAGTAGGAACAGCCTGCGCTGTCCCTTCTTGTAGAGTGCGTCAGTATTGTGTGACCAGTCTAGTTTATTGTTCAGATGAACACCCAGGTACTTGTAGGATGTCACCATCTCAATGTCTGTTCCCTGTATATTTACTGGTGCTGTGAGGGGTTGTCCTTGCCTGCGGCAGTCCACCACCAGCTCCTTAGTTTTCCTTGCGTTGATCTGGAGGCAGTTCCGATGGCACCAGTCCACGAAGTCCTGGATAAGCCCTCTGTACTCAGCTTCATCTCCATTGGAGATGAGGCCAACGATCGCAGAGTCATCAGAGAACTTCTGTAGATGGCAGTGTGTTGTGTTGTGTGAGAAGTCCGCAGTATAAAGAGTGAACAGGAAGGGAGCCAACACCGTTCCCTGGGGGGCCCCCGTGCTACCGATGATCGTATCGGACACACAGTCCCGGGTTCTCACAAACTGAGGCCGGTTCGTGAGGTAGTCCAGGATCCATGATGACAGGTGCTGGTCCACCCCTGCGCGCAGCAGCTTGTCCTTCAGGATCATCGGTTGGATGGTGTTGAAAGCACTGGAGAAGTCAAAGAACATGATCCTCACCACATTCCCGGGCTTCTCCAGGTGGGACAGAGAACGGTGAAGGAGGAAGATCACCGCATTCTCCACCCCAATGCCATGCTGGTAGGCGAACTGGAGTGGATCCATCGCTGGTTCCACCAGGGGGCGGAGGTGAGCAAGGAGCAGTCTCTCCAGGGTCTTCATCAAGTGGGACGTCAAGGCCACCGGTCTGTAGCTGTTCAGGTCTTTGGGGTGGGAAGTTTTTGGTACAGGTACCACACAAGATGTTTTCCACAGCTGTGGTACCCTCCCCAGCTTCAGGCTCAGGTTGAAGATGTACGTCACAATCCCACACAGCTGGTCTGCACAGGACTTGAGGAGCTTTGCGCTGATGCCGTCCGGTCCCGACGCCTTCCTCGCCTTGATCTTTCTCAGCTCCGTCCTCACCTGGGTCCTGGTCAGGGTCAGGATGGGGGGCTGTGTGTTGGGAGTGGGGGGGTGTTGGTGGAATGGGGAGTGGGCAGCAGGACTTGATGTCTTCAGAGGCAGCAGTGGTTGTTGTGCAGTCAGGGGGGAGGGTGGCTGGTCAAACCTATTGAAAAACAGATTCAGATTGTTCGCCCACTCCCTGCCTCCTGTGGCCTGGGGGGAGGTATTCTGGAGCCCAGAGATGGTTTTGAGGTTTCTCCAGACCCCGCTGATGTCGCTCTGTTGCAGCTTGTCCTCCATCTTCCTCCTGAAGCTGTCCTTGCCTTCTCTGATCTTTCTCCTCAGCTCCCTCTGTACGGACTTCAGCATCTCCCTGTTCCCCGACCTGAAGATCCTCTTCTTCTCTCTCAGAAGTGTTTTTATCTCAGGGTTGATCCAGGGTTTGTTGTTTGAGCAACACCGTATGGTCTTGGTGGGAACGGATTTGTCCACACAGAAGCTGAGGTAGCCCATGAAGGTGTGAGTGAGGCCATCGATGTCCTCACCATGTGGATCGCAGAGCTGCTTCCAGGCAGTGGCTTCAAAACAGCCCTTTTCTCCACGAGACCACGAACAACGAGAAAAACAGCTGCCTCATTAGTTTCTACAGGTCTATAAAAATTCTTAAATGTAAATTACATAGAAATTAGTATAGCAAAGGGATGGCTGAAGTTGAATGGTTTGGAGACAAAGTAAGAGAGGAAAGGCCAACAGTTTTCCTTCACAATTTGTAAAAAAAAAAAGAGAAGAGAGAAGATTCTCTGACAGTGAGCCTTTTATTTCATTTTAAGAATGTTTTCAGCTTTTTGTCTGTAGAATAACTGCTAGTTTGTTACCTGTGGGGCTTTGGACAGTGAATTATATGTGCAGATTGTCTATCAATGCCACACATTTAAAAAAAAAATTATAACCAATATTTAGCTCAGCAGAAGAAGGTATTTTTTAAATGTTTTTTTTTCCCCCACTCTTCTGTTATTATTTGTTACTGGCTTAATATGCACTAAATGATCTTTAGTTATATTATTTAGAAAGTTGTTAAGAATTCTTTTTGTTTTATTTTAAAATAAATAAAAAAGAATATCAGACACCCAACCCGCTAGTTGTCAAATTGAGTCTGGAGAACAGGTGAAGGATACAGATTTACTGTATATTATATTAGTACATTTGAATAAGGAGTATTATGAGGAAACATAAAAAAGGTTGAGAAGTACTGTAGCTTCTTCTAAATAAAACTTTCATCTCCAATTTCTTAAAATATCAGGAACTAAAGCTATGTAATCACTGTTGAAAGTAAGAGATGGATGATATTTTTTTCAGATTTAAATAATTTATGAATGTGCTGCTAATTGAAAATTGTAGTAATAATTGTATGAATTTGTTAATGCCACATAATATTTAGAACTATGTATATAAAAACTTTATAAATAGCATAATCTTTATTTTAAAGGTCAAATTGCCGTTTTGGCCCTTAGCCACTTCTATTTTAGTTGGAGACGGGCAAAATGGCTCTTTGGTTGACAAAGGTTGCAGACCCCTGGTCTAGGGTCCACCCTTCTTCTTGCCCAAAGATAGACACTTTAAGCAACAAACATTTTTTAATACATGCACAAAGCCTGATGATGGAGTATCACACAAGAATGCTCCAGCGCACAATTAGACTCTTGGGAAATTGAAAGGAAACTTTGGTTGTGCTGCCAGCGGGTCTTGTTTGGCATTCACATGGTTCTGGCAGGTAGTGTCACAGGATGGTGACAAACTGTTTTCTGCTTCATAACACCTGATGCCTGTTGGACTTTCAGACTCTTCATCAGTTCACACACATTTTTTTTAAAAAGAACACATACACAACCCTTCACAAATTCATAAGAATGCCTCCAGCCACTTAAGCGCACACATACAAGAGCACAATTATGCAGTCTCACAGAAACATACATGCATGTGTGGGTGTGCACATACATTTCACAAGATGCACACAAACAGAACTGCTCAAGCTTGTCATAATGTCATTTTAGCCCTGTGGAGTCACCTAATTATAAAATGTAAAAATCTATTCAATATTATTTAATCACATGAAAAGATAAGGCTTTTCCAGGTCATTAATCACATACACCCTCACAGGGGGTGTCCTGTCTACTGCCGCACTGCACTCTTCACAACCATTTTGGGGGAAGAGAGCACACATAGCGGACACACCAAATTCAGATTGGCTGAATAATTTTCTAAATAAGCAGCTGCTGTTCATAAATGGAGAGGGACTTCATGTTCTCGATCATTTTTTTTTTTTTTTCCAGGATGCAATGCTGTTTTCGCTTTCAGTTATACGAAAATCATTTGTGTCATGCTTTCAGTGCTATTTATTATTACATGTCAAATTGTGAAATAGATGCACAGACATTTTATACACGTTTACCTCTGCCAAGGAGGGTATGTTTTCATCAGTGTCTGTTAGCAGGATTATGCAAAAACTAATGGACAGATTTCCATTTGGAGAGAGGGTGGGTCTTTGTCCAGACTAGATTCCATTAAATTTTGCTAAACGAAAAGGTGCAAACCACAACTTTTTCTGTTTTTTGTTTTTTTTTAATTGTGCAATCGGGCTTTATTTTTGTTATTTATTCACACATACAACATGCAATCTACACAAAACTCTACATGTTTGATGACAATCCCCTCCTGAACACACCTACATGTCAATATTCTGGATGATGCCTAATTGTACAGAAAGGCTTCTTGTAAAATTTGAATCCCTCAAAATGAAAGAGGAAGTTCTTATATCTCAGAGATACAAGACACAGTATGCACCAAAATACACTTTTGACGATGGCCCACCTCTGACACATCTACAAGTCAATATCTTGTCAATGCCACAGCCCTGCCCACTGACAACAGGAAGTGACGTGTTTTAAACTACTTTCATATACAGTATGTTCCAAGCCAGTGCAACAAAACCCTTTTTTAACATTAGTAACACACATGGGGAATTGTTCAGGGCTCCTTATGGGAACTCCTTATACAAAGATATAGAGTGATGATAGTCAAGTCAGTGGCGGTAATGCACCTGTAGGCTGGTTGCCAACCACCATCCATCCGTCCATCTTCTTCCGCTTAATCCTTTTTAATCTTTAATCCTTTCGGGGGGCGGGGGGGGGGGGCTGGAGGCTATCCCAGCATCTTTGGGCAAGAGGCAGGGTACACCCTGGACAGATCGCCAGTCCATCGCAGGGCCAACACAGAGAGACAGACAACCATTCACTCTCACAGTCATACCTAAGGACAATTTAGAATCCCCAGTTGATGCCAATTAACCTAACTTGCATGTTTTTGGCATGTGGGAGGAAATCGGAGAAATCCCAGAGTAAACCCACGCAGACACGGGGAGAACAAGCAAACTCCACACAGATCACTGTTGGTCAGGGCCTGGGATCGAACCCAGGATCCTCTAGCCAAGGGTGAGTTGCTGTGCTGCAGCAGTGCTAATCAAATCTAAAAGAAGAAGTCCAACAAAACCACTTAAGCTTTGCGCACAACATGCTTAACATCACTCTATAAATTCAAGAAATCTTGTGTGTCTGTGTGTTACGATCATAGGCCGCCTATGATATTCCTATGATGTCTATATGATGTCCTATGGTGTTCCTATGATGTTGGCGATCACAGGACTGTTTACATGATGTTTGTATGATGTCAGAGAAACCGTAGTCTATATGACGTCAGATAACCATAAGGCTGATGTTCCTATGATCTATTAAGGACGTCTGTATGATGTCATACAGACCACAGGACTCGCTAAAAGAAATATATAGACACAGGTAAGCAACATAACACAGAACAGTAACAAGCAGGAGAAGAAGTAACAAGCAGGGGCAAATAGACGGCTGGGCATGGTTACAGAAAACTGCATGGGTGGGGCTGCACAGATAATCACACACAGGGGACCAGAGGGGAGACAAGACCAAGGCAATAATGATAATGATAATGATGATAATAATAATACCAATGCTGATAAACTTAAACTAAGAGGAAGACCAATGAAGAAATAAATATACAAGAGAGAATAATAATAATAACAATAATAGCAACCCAGGATAACAATAATGTGAAAAACAGAAAAACCCAACTTAAAGCAAGGATGTGGGCTGGGACCCATGCCCTGGAGACAAGGAAAATCACTCCATACTTATTTCAAAAAAGCTCTGTCTGTCACGGTCGTGATGTCACAATCAGAGGTCTCGCTAAAAGATCATAGGACGTGGAAAGAGATCAAAGGCAGGCTGCACTCACGATCATAGGACTCCCTATGACATCATCAAAAATCAAAGGCAGACATTACTCATGATCATAGCACTCACTAGGACTTTATCAAAGATCAAAGGCAGCCATCACAGATCGACGGCAGGCATCAATGAACGAGTGGTGACGTCAAAGATCCAAGGCAGGTTTCACCATGGTTGCTGTTGCCATGGTAACAGTAACTTTCTATGACCACGCAGAAATGTTTGCTTACACTTGCTTTCTATGGGCATGCACGGGTATGGCACGGGCATGTACAGGTATGCACTAGTTATGTCAAAACCTCATTTTGCAGATTGTTATGCCATCTTCATCAGCCCCATTTTCACTACAGGAGACAATTTTAGGGGACAAGAACTTGGTAAGGGCTGGTCCTGTATCTAGCCTTCTCCCCCAGTGTGTCTCCATTATGGGGATAGGAACCATCAGTCTCCACAGGATTTGTTGGTTTAGGCCATTTGGCCAGATATAGGGTCACCGTACAACACCCCATCTACAAAATTATGTTTTTCAGAAGTGTATGGATATACTGAACATGAAAATACTGTAAATGTTAACATTGAAAATTTGGGGATACAATACCTATCTGGACCACTTCAATGTGGGTAACATACAGTATGGGTAACATCTAACCCCCCCCCCCCCCCAAAAGAAAAAAAAACCACATTGTAATAATTACAAGGTCAAAAAAATCATCATTTTCAGTGTACTTGTCATAAACTCGCCCACCAGGGCAGGACGAAGACCTAAACGCTGGACTGTGAGTTGCAATACGTTTAATAACAAAAACACACACAAAAAAAAATAACAAGGACAAAAACTTACATGATACAAGGTAAAGGCAGGATATGAAATAGCATAGTCCAGAATAGCACAGCGGCTAAGGTGGACAGAAACGACGGTGAAGATGTGGGATGCACGTCAGGACTACGCTGGAGATAGGGAGAAATAAGACGGAAAACACCTGTCTGAACACTCAGACAAAAAATGAGACGGGGGACTCCCGTCTGCACATTGAGAAGGGCACTGCAATGAGTAGCATTGCAGTACCCTTTAAATAAGGCATAGAGTAAATGAACAAATGATTACAGGTGTGGGTCACATGAGCAAGGAGTAATTAGTCCAAAATAATGACAGCTGTGCTAGGCCGCGAACTTGAACTAATACAGGAAGTAAACACAGCACGCTGTTAACCCAATGACTGAGGATGGCGCTCCATTGCGCCGTCAGCCCCTAGTGGTGAAGGTTTTTTCAAGAAAATATACAGTTCAAATGTCAGAGATTTCCAAAGCTATAACTTCAAAGTGGTAAGGGATAATTGCTTACTGTCAATTAGAAAAATGTAGAATATGATCCAAAGTTTGAGATAGGAGTAAATTTATGCATCTCATTTGCGTAATGTCATGACACCCATATCGGATTACATAACTTTCAGTCAAAAGTGGACTTTGGACATATTTACACAAAGAATGGTTCTGCTTTTTGCCACTGTTTCTTGTTTTGGGCACTTTGTTATCTTATCTTCAAAGTAAAGCCAGTTTAGAAAGCTTGGGATCAGTCCGCCAAGGTCTCTGCCTTTGACCGCCACCTAATCCACATAGCACCAGACCCCCATGATCCCTCCTGCAGGTGGTGAGCCCACTGGAGGGCGGACCCATGTAACTCCTTTGGGCTGAGCCCGGCCGGGTCCCATGGGTGGAAACCCGGCCACCAGACGCTAGCCTTCGAGCCCCTCCCCCAGGCCTGGCTCCAGGGTGGGGCCCCGGTAACCCCATACCGGGCGGGGTACACTGAATCCTTGATATAGAATTTATCATGAGAGTCTGTTGGATCGTTCTTAGTCTGGCCCTTCACCCAGGACCAGTTTGTCTTTGGTGACCCTATCAGAGGCAAATTGCCCCGGACAACATAGCTCCTGGGATCACTGGGGCACGCAACCCCCCCCACCACGATAAGGTGACAATCCATGAGGGGGTCTTAGATGCGTCATGGGGAACCATGAGTTTAAATATCTTGGGGTCTTGTTCACGAGTGAGGGGAAAATGGAGCGAGAGATTGACAGACGAATTGGAGCAGCATCTGCAGTGATGCGGATGTTGTACCGGTCTGTTGTGGTGAAGAGGGAGCTTAGTTCTAAGGCAAAGCTGTCAATTTACCAGTCAATCTACGTTCCTACTCTGTCCTATGGTCATGAGCTTTGGGTAATGACCAAAAGAACAAGATCGTGGATACAAGCGGCTGAACATTTTAAAGTTAATATACATGATCATGACATCAGTTTAGTTACAGAATTCAAATACCTTGGCATTGTACTAGATCCTCAACTCAAATTTAATCTTCATATAAAGAAAATTTCAAAAACAGTAAAAAAAAATCTGAACTGCTTTAAATTAATTAGATATTACATACCTTACGAAGCAGCTGCACTGTATATGCATTCTATGGTTTTTTCTCATATATCATACTGTTTGACAGTCTGGGCTCAAGCAGCCCCTTCCACAATAAGACATATAGGTTCATTATATAATCAAACCCTAAAAATCTTGGACAAAAAGCCCATTAGGTGGCATCACTGTAATGTTTTAAAAAAATACAACCTATTGAGTTTTGAGAGCTTCATTGACCTCTGTCTTCTGAAATTAACGTTCAAATGTTTTCATAAATCAGCACCCGAGCCACTTGCTGGTTTTGTCCAAAGACAGGACAGCAGCAGAGCCACCAGGAGTTCTGTTAACAATAACTGTAAAATATTCCACCGCAGAAGCACATTTGGACAAACAGCTTTCTCTATAAAGGGCAGTCACATCTGGAACACAATGCCAAATGAAATTAAAATAATAACGGACTTTAAAACATTCACTAAAAATGTTAAAAACTGGCTGAAAAATAAACAAGAATGTACTCATGTATGAATTAATTGTCTGCAAAGTGAGAGTGAATGAAGGGAAGGAATAAATGTGTTTGTTTATAGTGAGTGACGGAGGGAGGAAGGCCTGAAATAGGCAAATGTGAGTTATGTTATATGTGTTAAATGTGAGTCAGGCTGTTATATTTGTGTATTTATAATATTTATAATATTTATGTTAAATGTGAGTCAGGCTGTTATATTTGTGTATTTATAATATTTATAATATTTATAATTGTGTATTTATAATTTTTCTGCATTGATGTATGTGGTTATTGTGTATATTTTTTATCTTGATTCTTTTTTCTAAAGCCCATCCAGGGACAAGAGTTGCAAATTAGCTAATAGCTATACACTCTATGTGCAACACATCAGATTGATTGTCTTTGATTAATTGTCTATGTTTATTGCACTGTCCCTGTCAAATAAACTAATCTACTACTAAATGAGCTTTCTCCGTAGGATTGCTGGACTCACCCTCAGAGATAGGGTGAGGAGCTCAGTCATCCGGGAGAGGCTCGGAGTGGAGCCGCTGCTCCTCCACATTGAAAGGAGTCAGTTGAGGTGGTATGGGCATCTGATTAGGATGCCTCCTGGACGCCTCCCACTTGAGGTGTTTCAGGCACGTCCCACTGGGAGGAGACCCCGGGACAGACCCAGGACTCGGTGGAGAGACTATGTCTCCCAACTGGTCTGGGAATGCCTTGGTATCCTCTCTGAAGAGCTGGAGCAGGTGGCTGGGGAGAGGGAAGTCTGGGCTCCTCTTCTTGAACTGCTGCCTCCGCGACCCGGACCTCCGGAAAAGTGGTAGAAGATGGACGGATGGATGGATGGATCTTCAAAGTATATGAACCAGAAAATCAGTACAATGCAGTAAAATGTAAACAAAACAATAAACAAACACATACATTTGTCACTTACCGCTAGCAAAGGCTGCTTGCTTCGCCCATTTTGCAGCATCTTGGTCGTTATTTTCTCTTCTGTCGGGCATTTTTCCTTTCTCTCTCACATCCAGAAACTGAAATGATTATGCCACCTCAATTTCGCTTTTATTCCACCGCTATTTATGTAAAACGATGACATGCGACCAGAGCGACTGGTCTGTGCAGTCATGGGGGCGACAGCAGGTGAACATCAACCAGCTTCATGCACCCTCTGTTATAACAAAGTGTAAACATTTACCTTCATAAGCTAAATAATGTCTTTTTTGAATCATAGTTGGCAAATTTGGGAGCAAATGCTCCACCGTCCTCGACCAAGTACGATCACAGTAATCGGTAATGTCCATTTGTGTTTGTCTAAAAATTTCTTCCTCTCTGGTGTAAATAAGGATGCTTCTATGTCCACCATAATTCCTCCAAGGCAAGAGCAGTAAGTTATAGGTGGTGACAGAACTGGGGAGCGTTTGGCACATCACATAACATCATATGACAGGCACAACACTGCGCCTGTCACAGTGGTGGTGCTATCCGCTCATGTAATCAACAATGTTAAAGGGTTAAAATAAGAGCACGGGAGGAAATGGCGAAAGGTGACTGACTATGAATATGGAATGAATACAAAATGAGAACATGTAACATTCCGCTTTAAAATAGTGAATATTACCAAAAAAATGGGATTGAAATGATTTCACTCGAGACAAGCCAATATGTTTTTTTGTGGGTTATTATTGCAACTCAAGGTGAACCAGTGTTATTTACACAACCAATAATTAACTTACAAATTATCCACAAGTGTCACATACCATATTCAGTCTTTTTTTATAACCAAAATATCAGCGGTAAACCGTCCGTAACAATGTCCAAATCTTTGCCGGCACAAAACAGAAGAAAAGGTGAAAAGTCCTAATGTCCCCCGAAAAATAATAGGACGTCACTGTTTTTCAGTCACAACAAAAAACCCCTGAGCTCAGGCAAAGTACAATTCGTATATAAGGAGAAGAAATATAGGAACGCTACTGGCCTGTGGTCCCATCACCCCTCACTCCAGGTGCGCTGTGGATTCCTGCTAGACCCGGCGTCCTACTTCCTGGGCCAAACCAACTCCCCGTTCACCGGAGTGGATGCGCCGACAACCACAGGTCTCTTGTAGCCTTCCTGCGGTTAGATGCTAATCTGGCTGCTCCAGTCCTCTGAGAAAGGCCTTTCCTCCTCTCATCTCTCCTCACCTCTCTCCTCTCTCGCTTCGTCTTCCGCCTTCCTCTTATCCTGCCGCCAGCTGCTGGAAATCAGCTGCTTTTCCGTCACGTGACCAGCTGATGTTTTGACAGCTTGATTATTTCTTTTTTCCAACATACAAAGATGCAACCCGATAGTGAAACTTACCTATGAAAGAGGTACAAACAGTGAATGGAGTATTTAAATATTGCATCTTATTATTTATAACTAGGCTTACCCTTTATGTATTTAACATTTTATCCATACAAGGGGGGAAGCAATAACATATGTGGCAGTGCTACAAAGACCAGATAAATACAGACAGGGAAAAAATGAACCATAAAGGCAAGGACACGATGAATACAAAAACAAGAGATACAAATACTGGAATGCAAATAACAAAATACAGAAGGAGGCTTGAGAATAAAAGGGGAGGGTAGGCTCATGTCTAAACAGGTAAATAATATTAATAATGTGAAACTGGATGGTTGTGGACGCATAATATAAAAAATGACTAAATAAAAGTAACTAAACTAAGAACAAAAACATTCAAACAGAAACAAATGACAGCCTCAAATAACATAGTACATCCAAACCCAAACATGAAGACAATGACACTAAGAAAAGGAAATACAGAAAAAATAATCAAAATGAACTTAAAGCCTGAGCACGGCTCTCCACCCATGTTCAGCATCATGACAGTACTGCAATGAAGTCCTGTTTGGGGTTCCCAACAAAACCCTTGACAGGTTCCAGTTTGTTCAAAACTCAGCTTCCAGGTTACTACTAAGCCATGGCAGCGCATCACCCCCACCCTCACTCACCTACACTGGCTGCAAGTTAAGTACTGCATCACCTTCAAATTCCTCCTGCTTGCTTATAAATCGCTCCACAACCTTGCCCCACACTACCGATTGGACCTCCTCCATCAACATACCCCATCACAGAACCTACATTCCCCTGACTCTGGCCTCCTCTCCATTCCTATCACTAACACCAGAACCTTTGGTGATAGTGCCTTCAGTGTAGTGGCTCCCTCCCTCTGGAACGCTCTCTCAATGAAGATTTACCATGCTACTTCTCTGGACACCTTCAATTCTTCTTTCAAAAGACACTCAAGCAGGCCTTTGGCAGCTAACCTTCTATTGTGTTCTGTCTTAAGTCCTCTGGAAAGTTAATAATAATAATAATAATAATAATTTTTCACTATTATCCTGTTCAGATCAAACTTGACATTTCTCATTTCCATGTGCTTTGTCCACAAAACAGTCTAGTCATGATGCAGAGTTTTATCCAATCAGTACCAAGTCAATCCAAAATCCCACTCAGCAGGTTTTGAGGCTGCTCTGAAGTACCAACTCCTGAACAGGGCGCTAACTTGGCCCCTATGAGTTCTTGAAATCTTCCCTTTTTGGGAAGGTTCCTGTAGTGGAGACACATACCATGGGGGAAGTTCCTGTAAAATTCATTGCTGGTTTCTGTAGTAGAAACAGGGCTACTGGCTCCCTGTAAAATGTCAAGTCTTTGCCATTATTGGGGAAATCGTCCCACCTGATTCAAATTTCTCATGCTTGATAATATGTCTGGCTTGAACACATTTACATGTCAGCATTGAGCCATAGTTACAGTGCCACATGATGGCTACATGAAGTTACAGTAACATGATGTCACAAATATCATCTGATTTATTTGAAATTGATACTGTGTATCAATCATGTATACATGATACTGTGTATCATGTATACAAGATCGACAGCAACATAGTGTGTCATTTTTAGCTCTTCTTTGAAGTCACATAATTTCATGTGGAAGCCATCTGTTTGTCTTGTGCACAACATCAGAGATGTCCCAGGCCTAAATGTGTCAATGCAGTGGCCATCAAAGCCCTTGACTCCAACACAAGCTGGAGTAGTGGGAAAATATACACACGTGGACAAAATTGTTGGTACCCCTCTGTTAATGAAAGAAAAACCCACAATGGTCACAGAAATAACTTGAATCTGACAAAAGTGGTAATAAATAAAAATTCTATGAAAATTAACAAGTGAAAATCAGACAGTGCTTTTGAATTGTGGTTCAACAGAATTGCTTTAAAAAACAAACTGCAGAACAGCGGTATAAAACATACAAAAATAAGTTAACATACAGTAGAGCAAGGGTATGCAATTGCAATTCAAAGACTATGACCCAGAAACTAAAAAACCCAGTTGAAGCAATGGAAGCACTATGACTCACCACCTCTGAAGAACCATGGTAAATGGTAAATGGCATTCACTTATATGGTGCTTTTTCTCATCTCTAGACTAGATTCAGACTAGATCATGTGTCCAACCCTTGGCAAGGTCATGCTCACGGTCTTTTGGGACAAGCAAGAAGTACTGATTATTGATTTCTTGTCAAAGGGTACCCAAATTATCAAAACTTACTATGCTTCACTGCTGCAGAAATTGAGGAAGGCCATCAAAACAGAGGCATGGCATGCTGATCAAAGGTGCCCGCTTCCTGCAAGGCAAAGCCCCATTTCTCAATTCAATGCCTGTGTCTTGGGCCTCATCCAGCAGTTGCAGCGTGTGCACCACTCAGGGAAAGAGGAAGCGTATTGACGTGGAGGAACAGGAAGCCAGCAGCTCAGTGTCCATTGCTCACTTCAACCACAGGACCTATCTCCATAGATGAGATTGACACCAACAGCAAGTCCATCTCCCTTCATAACAGTGGCAATGAGGACCAGGCAATGGTGGGCTATGAGCTGATAAAGACTACTGGAAGTGCTACACCCACATACTGTACAAGTTTACTCCCAAATATGTCCTAAAGGCGGGCCAGAAAGTGACGATTTGGGCATTTGATACTGGTGTAAGCTTCAAACCTCCCACAGACCTAGTGTGGAAGAGCCAGACCTCCTGGGGTACAGGGGAAGACATGCACATAGCACTCATCAACCCTCAGTGAGTAGAAGTGGCAAAAAGAACCACCACATGTTGCCCAGGTGTTAGCACGGATGGGAGAAGTGTGTGACCCTTGCTTGTACCTACGTGGAAAAACCCTTATAACTGTTGTTACGATCTAAGGTTGGGTTCTGTTCTGAAGTACATGGAAAAGAAAATAGAATTGTTTTCATGAAAGAAAGACTGTGTGTGAAGTTGAAGCTCACCAATGTTGTGGGTCTTCAGGATCCCCAGCAAGCCCATTCTCTGCTCTCTTGAGCAGCCAAATCAGCTGGTGTTATGTTAGTTCAGTTTATTTTAAAAGTCAGATCCTTTTTAAATCACAAAATGTGAACTGGTTTCCAAAATCCAAGAAGCACGTGTTGATGCAACAGTCTAATACAAACATTTGGCGTCGGAGTCCACCCCTCACACCTGAGATCAATTCTCATTTCAAGGCTTTGCAGCTCCTGCTGCATGAACTTCTCAGATGGTGCCTTCATGACCATAGGCCGTCACAATCATAACACAGATGGCATTTCTTTATGAAACCAGTTCCAAACTAAAGAAATGACAACCAAAATAAGGAAAGGAAACAGACCTATGATATTGTAACACTGTACCAAGTTTGATTCCTCTCTGTCCATGGGAAATGAGTCAGGAGAAACCTTTAATGAACAGCCCTCATCTCAAACAAGTTTATTTTGTCTTCTTGATGATAAACTGATCTTGTTCTTCTATTGAGACAAAGTAAAGAGATGTCTCATACCTTTGACATGTTTCGACTGTCATCTGCAGTTTTCTTCAGAAAACATTGTCTGATGTCCATGATGTGTCACATCCGCTGTTTTATCCTTTCTGTAGGCGTGACCTTCCTGACAGATTTGACAGATTTGCCAGCTCAGTCACGCCCCTCAGCATGCAATGATCTCTGGAGGAGAGAGTCCCAGGTGTGCAAGAGCGTGAAGGCTCCATCATCTTAGTTCATGGTGTTGTGGCCTCGCTTCCTGATTTCAACTGTTTCTTTGATCCAGTGTTTGTGTTGTCCTCTGATCCAATTATTTTTGTGTTGTTCCAGTCCATAATGTGATTGTTTATCTTGCAGTGGTCTCACATTGCTGATTTGAGGTTTTCCTGTTCTGCCTTTTCTTTTTTGCGTTTTTGTGAGTCGCCCTGCTGTTTCTTTTTCACATTCTTTTTGGTGTTCCCTTTTCCACGTTGCAAACATCCTCCCCATTTCTCCTATGTAGTTTGAACAGCCCTCATATTCATACAGTATATACATGGGCCTCAAGCATACATGAAATCTAATCAATATTAAGCCCTTTTCCAATACTACCCTCTCAGCTCTATTCACCTCAGCTCTACCCGGTTTGTAGGGTTTTCCATTAGTACCTGGTACCAGGTACCAGGTACTTTTTCGTACCCACTCCAGTCGGGTTCCAACCGTGCCGAGTTGAGCTGAAAATGTGATGTCAACAGACTGCAGGCCACTGATTGGTCAGGGCGCAATGTCATGAGAGCACCGTCTTCTGCAGAATATACAACCGCCATTTGCAAAAAATTCTACACTGTGGTCTAATCTACACTGTAGTCCAACGGAGACGTGCAGACTTTTCTGTGTTTGATGGCTGACGATAGAATCCAGACAGAGTTTAGATGAAGTGACCCACAACAAAAAAGTTTACCAGGAGGTCTCCGAGCAGATGACAGCCCACGGATACAACCGGACATTAAAACAATGTAGGGAGAAGCTGAAGAAAATGAAAAGTGATCACCGGGCCATCAAGGATCACAACGGTCAAAGTGGGGTGAACAGAAAGGACTGGAAGTGATTCAGTGGACGCCATTTATGGCTGGCAAGCAATGGCAGGGAGATTGGGGCCGACATGTCATTGTTGCAAACCATGGATGGTGAGTGTTTTGTGATACTGTGCATGTTTTCGCTTATTTATCCTATTGGTGGCAAGCTCACTTTTTTGCGCAATAATGCCATTCTCTCCTGGCTAATGAGTTTTAGTTAGCGCCAACTCTGCTGATTCATGCTTGCTTTGTCTGAAGTATTCGCTTGTGAGAGCAAAATGATGAAATATGCTAATCCTGGTTAAAAAGTTTTGTGTACATGTTGCACTTTGGTGCTGTGCATTAAGTTGTGTGTATTTTCTTTCTAGAATCTGTTTCCACATGCCAGGGGTCCACCTCCCTCAGCATGAATACCCTGGGCTCTCCTGCGTCTGTCGCAGCACCAGCATTGGAGCCGACACCGATACTGGTAAGGCACAATAAACAAAAGATTAACACCCTGTTGTGTTTATGGATACAGGTCAAGTGGACCCCAGGATCCAATATCTCAACATATACAAGTGTATTTTCAAACCAGTGATTTATAAAGTGATTCATATAATTTCCTAAAGCCTCATAATAGACCCACATACCTATTCTGTGGATTTTCCAAAAACAGTGTTGGAACAGTGGTGTTGTGCTGTTTCTTTTCCACCATAAATCCCTGGATTGAAAATGTACTTATGTCCGCTGCGTAATTGCACATATGACACAACATATGAATTAATGTGAGCCCAAAACGCAGGTGAAGTGAACGTATTTATTAACAGAAAGGGGAAACTCAAAAATACACAAATACAGGGAAAAAGTTTAATTGAGGCACAGTCTGGCACACAAAGCAATGGAAGTCCGAGCTCAGTTGGTTTGAAGAGGAACCCCACGCGCCCCCAGGGCGGAACAAGGAAGGGTAATTAATAATGTAGGTGAAGACTTACATAGGCGTCGGAGCTCAGTGGGCTCTGGGTGAACAACACCGGCATAGTCCAAAAAGGGAAAATACCAACAGCTCCAGGTCTCAACATAAACAGGTGTAACCAAGACGGGTAGGACTTCAAACTGAACCAGGATGAATGCTGACTTACGGCACAACACCGAATGCTCCCACTGTCACCCAATAAATACCAAACGGGCTAATGAGTGACAAGTGGACACAGGTGTGTGGCGGGAGTCTGTGTAAGAGAGAGAGAGTGTGTGTGTGTGTGTGTGTGTGTGTGTGTGTGTGTGTGTGTGTGAAACCCCAGGTGACGGTTATAAACTGATAGGTGCCTGGCAGAGAGAGGTGAGAGGAGGGCTGTGGCTGAGGACTAGCAGAGGAACCAATAATCTGCCAGCTGGAAAAGATAACAGCAATCAGAGACCATAGCCACAGGTCATGAACGGGGCAGGAAACAACAGCCCTACACATGACAACTTGTACATGTACAGAGTGGATCCTGGGGTGCTCACTTGTCAGGGGTCCATAACTTGGTCCCATTTTTAGCTGTGGTGGAGGAAGTACTGATATAATTCTTGTTTTTGAAAAACTGATGTAGCACATGAACTCACTTTCGAATGTACTTGCAGTCAGCGTGCTTCCTTGAAATGATTCAAGTCAGCTGACTGTATTAACTCATTCAGATTTCTGAGGCCACAATAAAAACAAATTATTTTAAACATAACCTGGTGCCTGCAAAATCTGCTCTACTAAGGTGCAGCAACATGACAATTGTGCTTAAATACAACAACGAAGCATTTTTGTCACATCCCACCACTGGCTTTCACAAGTGAATGAAATATATGTTTTGAACTTTCTTTAACTAACACCATTTATTTCTGTCTTTCATCTAGGCAAGAGGAAAAGGAGTCACCTCACAACAGACCTTGCCACTGTGTTTGCCCAGATGCATGGTGATTTGGTGCGGCTCCATGAATGGCAGCTTGAACAGCACCGTGAAGCACTTGCCCAGCACGTGCAGGCCATCAACTCGATCGCCGATGACGCACGTGAAGCAAGGGAGCAAGAAGTCGCCTTCTGAAGGGAGGAGATGACACAAACTGCTGCCTTCAATCAATCTTTCCTGGCTGAACTGGGCAAGCTTGTGAATGCGATGAGTGGCCGGGGTGTGTGGCCCTGTCTCCCCATCCCCAGTGTTTTTTTTTTAAACTTGTATACATACGAAACAAAACAGTCTGTAATTGTGATGATACTTATAATAAACCAGTGACTGTATTTGCATCATGATTGTGTCTTGTCTGTTATGACACTGGTGGGAAAAGAGTCAATAATTACATACACATCCTCTCTTCTGACCAAATTCAGCTGTACATCAGGTTATGTGTCTGTAGTACATTACCAATTTTCTCCAAAGTTTTAGAAAAAAAGTGTTGCTAGACAATTTTATTCGAGTATATTATGGAGTCGAATTACTTAAACATCCTATAAAAGTCTATAGATCAAGGTCAGGTTGTAGGTTGTGGGAGCAGTTTTGGACCAACAAAATCTTGTGATGCAGTGAATCATGACATTGTAGTTAAAAAATATTTATAGACACATTTTGGTAATCCAGCCATACTATATTTCCATGTTATCTGTGTGTAATGGTAAAAAAATGAAAGATTTTTCTTAACCAAAATTCTACTTTCCCACCTTGGAAAATTGGCAGGAATGCTCAGGGGTTAAGAAAAAGTTAAAAAAAAAAAAAAGTTTGTGTTTGTATCATGATTTTCTATTTTGTCTGTTAAGACACCAGCGTGAAAATAGCTAACAGTACAAACCATTTGTCAGTGATGTTCAAAATAATGGCCCATTTTTAAGAAAAAATAACCAAAAACAATTATTTTATTTACTGAAGACTGTATTGTTGAATGTGCCAGTGCAGAAGACACTGCACACTTTCGTGATAGTACCAGTATATGGAGGAATTCTGGGCCATATTGGCATCTGTATTTGCTAATAATGGGTTAAGATAGGGATGTCCAATCATGTGCCATGGAGGACCAAGACCCTGCAGGCTTTACCTCCACCCAGTGTCTTCAACAGCAGATTCCAATGAATTTCTTTCACTGACTGCTGAGCAGTGAAAACGCTTGCTGAAGAGACTGAGTAGAAGAGAGAACCTGCGGGGTCTTGGCCCTCTATAGCACATGACTGGACACCCCTGGGTTAGTGTTTAATGGGATTTAACATTTTAACACAAACTGCGTTATGGTTCATAATTCTGTTGACAGACTTACACCAAACCAGAAGTGATTTCTCAAACTGCTGGATTGTTCTCAGACAGCTTTTCCAATCTTTTAGTAGTTAATTTATGCCACTTGGTGGTAACCTTCACACATAAAACAAAAGTAGAGGCAGATCTGCAAAAAGTACAAAGGTTTATTGTCAAAAATCCCAGTGCAATACTAAATGAAAACATGCATAGTACATTGTTGATGCAGAGAATATATATTTGTACAGTATCTACCTGTATCTATCCAGTAAATCAAGTATTTTCCATGTAACCTTGTGACTGTATTATTTTAATTTCTTTTGATCCTAGATCAAGTTTGTTTTGGCTTAAAATGCATCATAATTGTTAAATATATCTTATTATACCTAACTATATATTTTACGGCTAATATAACCCCATAACTACAATATGGCACCTGGCGATCAAGTTTTGGCAGCTGATCACTTTTTGCTATGACACCACCACAGACTCAGTGCTGCTGGAGCAGGTACGTCCCATGATGTCACAACAGTTTCTCCGTGATTTCCACACAGATCAGTGCAATTTGTTGCACAGGAAGCTAAACATTTCTACAGACATTTTGAAGTTCTATAACCTCTGAGCGTTTGTGAAGCTGGGGTGACATCAATGAGAGGCTGTGTTGAATGCTCAGACCCACGGTTTGAAGCAGTAGTTTTCCCACAAGGTTGCCATCTGAAACACACACACAGCGTACATATTTTTGTGCCTAATAGTGATAACTTGCAGACATTACAATGTAGTACGGCAGACTTAAAGCAAACTAGCATTAGCAATCATTAGCTTACCTTCATATGTGATCTGGTTCGTATCCTCATGTCTTCGGCTCTATGGCTTCTTAAACGCTCCAGTACTTTTCCAGAGTGTTTCATCTCGCTGCCTGTCTCCTTCTCTGGCTATCCTTTTTGGCCTTTACTCCTTTTGCTTGTGTTGCGTGTTTTACGTCACGGGAGTGTGGTGCCGCCTTGCTGTAAAAAAAATCCCACCCACCCCAGGCGGTAGCCTACTGAGCTGTAATGGAAACAAAAGCAAAATGAGTCAAGTAAAGCTGTGTCGAAGTGAGTAGGGCCAAACAGGTACTCGTGGAAAAGGGCCACTAGTGTGTATTTTTTTAAGCCCTCATTGACAAGCAACAGTATTCCCATGAAAATATTTACAAGCAATTTATGACATAATCCATATTACCAGCTGAACATTGTTCATATATCTCCACTTATGTACATTCGTTAATTCCCTTCCACAGCATGTGGGACACCATATGGTGTATTGGGGCGGCACCTATCTCCATTTCTTTGACCCTAGACCACACAGCTACTGTAAGTAGTGAAAGCTACAGTGGGAGGTCAGTCCTCTGATAGCTCTGTGTCATGGGCAGCGAGAGCTCGCCCCTCCCATCCTGCCTCACATTCACCAACTAATCACAACACCTGAGGCAGAAGACACACCTGCACCCGCTCATCAGCCAGCGTACTTAAGGGGGCTCTCTCTGCTCAGTCAACGCTGGCTCGTCTGGGTATACTGCCTGCAAACAGGCAAGCAGGTCTAAGTTATAAGTGTGAACATGCTGTCTCACCTTATTTCTCCTCTTCCCTCAGGTTGCTGCCACCGTGTAGGTGTGTCTCTTGGACTGCGCGTGCTCTCCTGCCACATCTCACCGTCCTCAGCTTCCTACTCCACCCAGTCAGGCACCATCAGCTCATCTTCCACCTCACCCTACTGGTTCGTCTATTCCTTGCTGGGTCATGCCAGTTCTCCCTGGATTTCTCAAGTAAGGGGCAAGCCTTACTTATATTCAAAGGAAGTGTCATGGGCAGCGAGAGAGTGCCCCCTCCTTCCCGTTAATCTCTCCTCAGGTCATCAACGCACCTGAGTGAGAGGACACACCTGCGCCCTTTCATCAGCTAGCGTTTATAAGGAAGCACTCTTCAGTGACTCAACGCTGGCTCGTCTGGGTTGCTGCCATCGTGCGAGTGTGTCTCCGGGACTGCGCGTGCTCTCCTGCCACGTCATCGCTCATCTACGGCTCTCAACCTCCACCCGGTCAGGCACCACCAGCTCCACTTCCCTCACCCTGCTGGTTCGTCTATTCCCCACTGGGGCCCTGCCGGTTCTCCCTTGGAGCTCACGTAAGTGGTAATTTGGCCAGCCCATTTTCCCCTTACTCTGTTCCTCCACTCACAGCTCTCGTTTTCTCTCCACAGGCTGTTTCCTCTGGCGAGTGACTGTTTCTGTAGCTGTGCGTTCATTTTGACATTTAATAAAAATCTCAAACGTTTGTTTTTGTTTGATTGCTCTTGTTGCTGCATCGCGCACGTGAGCTGATTAAGTATCACAATCATGACAGAATGAGCCAGCTATGACCTTGGTTAAGCAGGTGCAGCAGCATCGGGGCAATCAGCTCTGGATTGCTTAGAGGCGACCGAGCAACAGATAGCCATGATGTCCCAGCAGCTGCAAACGATGATGCAGCAATTGGGCACCGTCACGCAGCATTTAGCCAATGCAGCTTCCCTGGCTCCTACTCCTCAGCCTGCTCCCATTGTTCAACCTCCTGTGTGCTGTACCACCTTCATTCCCACACCTACCCCGTACGTGGGGGAAGTGGAGAAGTGTAAGGAGTTTCTTCATCAGGTGCGGATGTATCTGGAGCAGGTCGGGGGGGGGGTACCAGGGGGACGTTGCAAAAATTCAGTTTTTCACCTTACCGCTATGGGACCGAGCCCTTAGTTGGGCTCGGGCCACTCAGACAGCCCTGAGGGGCGGGGATATACATTTGAGTAATTTGTGGTCGCTTTTTCTCATCCATTCGACCATACCGAGAGTCAAGGGAACATCATGAGCCGCCTTATGACTCTCCGCCAGGGCACTCGGTCAGTGGCCGAGTACTTGGTGGAGGTTTGGGTTGAAGCGGCGGACTCGGGGTGGAATGAATTTGCCCTACGCAGCGCGTTTCTCCACGGGTTAAATGCCCACCTCAGCGACAACCTGGTGGTTTATGCAGTTCCCAACACCCTCGATGGTCTTATCGATCAGGCTGTAGGGTTAGACAACTGCTACCGTGACCGCGCGAAGGAACAACAGTCCTCCTCTTGCCTGTCTGCCGAGTGGGTGCCCTCCGCGGTGACTGACTCTGGTGTGGCTTGTCCTCCTCCCAAGCCAATGGAGCTCAGTCGGTACCAATTGACCGATGATGAGCGCCGGCGAAGGAGGAGAGCTAACGCATGCACGTACTGTGGTTCTGTGAAGCACAGTCGGGACGAGTGCCACCAGTGGCCAAAAGACATGGCCCATCAGTAACCGTGGGGGGGTCTGGCGGGCGGGACCAAATTAACTCCCTCCGGTAATTTCTCTATTTCAGCCCTCGTGCAATTGCTGAGGGTCGAGAGGAGGACGATGGCGCTAGTGAATCCAAGGGCAAGGGGCAATTTTGTGTTGGCCCAGTTTATTTGGGATATGGGTATTCCCACACTCAAATTGCGGTAGGTTGCGGTAGTCACTGAACATATGGCGCAGATCGCCATCCTTCTTTCTGGGAACCATCGGGAGGAACTCTCATTCATGGTTCTCCAATTTCATCTTCCCCGATGGTCCGAGGTTATCCATGGCTCCAGAAGCATAACCCCATTATAAACTGGGGGCAAAATTCCATCTCCTCCTGAAGCCCATTCTGTTTGGCTAATTGTTTAAGTTCAGCAGAGTGTTCGCTGTCGCTCCCCATCTCTCCTCCTCTGGCCGAGCCACTGGACCTCAGCCTTGTAGCTTACCACGATTTAGGAGAGGTCTTCAGCAAATCGAGAGCACTGTCGCTTCTGCCTCATCGCTCTTACGACTGCACTGTGGACCTCATCCCGGGGGTGAGGCTGCCATCCAGCTGGCTCTATAGCATTTCTGGTCCGGAGAGGGAGGCAATGGAGAGATATATTAATGAGTCGCTGAACGCTGGCCTCATTCAGCCATCTTCGGCTCCTTTCGGGGCTGGATTCTTCTTCGTGGGGAAGAAGGATGGCTCGCTGTGCCCGTGTATCGACTACCGGGAGCTCAATGCTATTACAGCCAAGGACAAATATCCCCTGCCCTTGATCAGTTCTGCGTTTGAACTCCTTCAGCGCTCACGGGTATTCACCAAATTAGACTTGCGCAATGCTTACCATCTAATCCGCATTTGCGAGGGGGACAAGTGGAAGATGACATTTATAACCCACCAGGGACAATCTGAATATTTGGTGATGCCATTTGGGCTCACCAACGCCCCCACTGTCTTCCAACGGCTTATTAATGACATCCTCTGCGATATGCTATATCAATTTGTGTTTGTCTATTTGGATGCTATTTTGATTTTCTCCTTCTCGCCAGAGGAACATGAGGTCCATGTAAGAGTTGTCCTACAATGGCTCTTGGAGAACCAACTCTACGTTAAGGCTGAGAAGTGTGAGTTCTCCACCAGTTCCACCACCTTCTTGGGCTTCATAGTGGCTGAAGGGATACTGATTGTCGACCCGGCCAAGGTGAGGACAGTGCTTGATTGGCCAACTGCCCACTCCCGTAGGGAGCTTCAACGCTTCCTCGGGTTTGCAAACTTTTATCGCAGGTTCGTTTGGAACTACAGTGGGGTAGCACTGCCCTTAACACAGCTAACCTCCATTAAAGTTCCCTTTTGTTGGACCGAGGCAGCTGAACAGGCCTTTTCCAAATTGAAAGGCCTGTTCACTGAAACACCAATCTTGGCTCAGGTTGACACACAGCTCCAATTCGTCCTCGAGGTGGATGCGTCTGATTTGGGGGTAGGCACTGTTCTCTCACAGTGCATACCCTCTGACCAGAAGCTCCACCCATGCACGTTTTTCTCTCGTCGGCTTACGCTGGCTAAGAGGAATTACAATGTAGGGGACACAGAGCTGCTCACCATTAAGTTGGCATTGGAGGAATGGAGGCATTGGTTAGAGGGGGCCATTCACCCCATTGTCATGTGGACTGACTATAAAAACCTAGAGTAATTGCGGTCGGCCCGCCGGCTCAATGCCAGGCAGGCTCGTTGGGCCCTGTTTTTTTCAGCGGTTCAACTTTACTCTCACTTACCGGCCTGGCTCTCAGAATACCAAACCAGACGCGCTATCGCGCCAGTTTGATTCCAAAGAGGTAGTGCCCCCTTCCCACCTCCAACCCATTCTTCTCTCTTCCTGCGTCCACGGAGCCCTTACATGGGACATTGAGCTGATGGTCTGTCAGGCCCAGCCTCAGGAGACTGTACCAGCAGGGTGCCCCCGGAACCGCTTGTATGTCCCGGCTGCCCTCCGCAGTGATGTCATTCAGTGGGGCCACACCAGCCGCTTCACCTGCCACCCTGGGATCACCCGCACCATGGACCTAATTCGGTGGGTGTTCTGGTGGCCCACACTGCGGAGGGATGTGCAGGAATATGTGCGGGCCTGCAAGACCTGTGTCCGGGGCAAGTCGGACTCCTCCCCCCCGGCTGGACTCCTCCATCCCCTGCCCATCTCTGGTCGCAAGTGGTCCCACATTGCCCTGGATTTTGTGACTGGACTTCCCCCCCTCCCACGGAAAGACAGTCATCCTGACCATTGTGGACCGCTTTTCCAAGGCTGTGCACCTGGTAGCTCTCCCCAAACTCCCCTCAGCCTTGGAGACGGCCACCCTTCTCACGATCACGTGATTCACCTCCACGGCATTCCATTGGACATTGTGTGTGACCGGGGTCCCCAGTTCATGTCTCAGGTTTGGAGGGCCGTCTGCTGGACTCTGGGTACCACCGCGAGCCACTCCTCTGGCAACCATCCCCAGAGCAACGGGCAGGTGGAGCATGCCAACCAGTCTTTGGAGGCCACTCTCTGATGTGCAGCGGCCGAGAGTCCGTCTGCCTGGAGCACACACCTGACGTGGGTGGAGTATGCCATGAATTCTGCCGTCTCCACAGCGACCGGACTCACCCCTTTTGAGGCATCTTTGGGGTACACTCCTCCGCTGTTGCCTATGGCCACGCTCGCCGCTGCCGGCACCTTTGGAGGTTCACGCGTGCCGCCCTCGCCCCCTCTACTGAGCGCAACTGGGTCATGGCCAACAGAAAACGGGTGCCTGCTCCCAGGTATGCCGTGGAGCAGCAGATCTGGCTGGCGGCTAGCCAGATCCCTCTGAAGGTCAAGTCCAAGAAACTTTTTCCATGCTTCTTAGGACCGTATACGATCTCCAGAGTGGTGAACGACGCATCAGTACAACTTAAGCTGCCACCGGCCCTACGGGTGAACACGACCTTCCACATGTCACAGATCAAACCCCTCTCAGTCAGCTGTCTCTGCCCTCCCCTGAGGCTGCCTCCTCCTCCCCGGATGATCGACGGCCACACCGCTTACACAGTTCACCAGATCCTGGATGTTCGCCGTCGAGGCCGGGGCCTCCAGTACCTGGTCGATTAGGAGGGCTACGGCCCAGAGGAAAGCTCCTGAGTTCCCACGTCTTGTATTTTGGACAAGGAAATGCTCCTGGCCTACCACCAAGCCCATCCCGAGAAGCCCTGTGGACCGCCAGGAGGCGATCCTAGAAGGAGGGGCCCTGTTACGGATGGCGAGAGCGTGCCCCCTCCTTCCAGTATATCTCTCCTCAGGTCATCAACTCACCTGCGTGAGAGGACACACCTGAGCCCTTTCATCAGCCAGTGTTTATAAGGAAGCACTCTTCAGTGACTCAACACTGGCTCGTCTGGGTTGCTGCCATCATGTGGGTGTATCTCTGGGACTGCGCGTGCTCTCCTGCCACGTCATCGCTCATCTACGGCACTCAACCTCCACCCGGTCAGGCACCACCAGCTCCACTTCCCTCACCCTGCTGGTTTGTCTGTTCCAAGCTGGGGCCCTGCCGGTTCTCCCTTGGAGCTCACGTAAGTGGTAATTTGGCCAGCCCATTTTCCCCTTACTCTGTTCCTCCACTCACAGCTCTCGTTTTCTCTCCACAGGCTGCTTCCTCTGGTGGGTAAGTGTTTCTGTAGCTGTGTGTTCATTTTGACATTTAACAAAAATCTCAAACGTGTGTTGTTGTTTGATTGCTCTTCCTTGTTGCTGCATCGCACACGTGAGCTGATTAATTATCACAATCATGACAGGAAGAGGTTAGTAAAGAAAAAGCGGGATCGTCCGGGAGATGAAGAAAATAGACAGGGCATGTATAGTGAGTTGTATACAGAGATGGGTAGAATTACAGTCACAGTGGTGACTGTAATTGTTTGGTCACAGTGGTGACCAAAAATTACAGTCACAGTGGTGTGAAAAAGTGTTTGCCCCCTTCCTGGTTTCTTATTTTTATGTATGTTTGTCACACTTAAATGATTCAGGTCATCAAACAAATTTAAATGTGAGACAAAGATAACACAAGTAGTTTTTAAATAAAGGTGTTTATTATTAAAGGTAAAAAAAAATCCAAACCTTCATGGCCCTGTGTGAAAAAGTGATTGCCCCCGCCTATTAAAACATAAATTTGTCATGGTCTGAGCTCTGATATTGTCTGCGCTTGGGTCATGCAGTGCTTTCCTCCCATTCTGTGTAGTTCCTGGTAGCTCTCCGAGCTTTTTATTTTGACAGCGTCTCAGAGGGGCTTCCAGCTGTCACAGAGGAGCTCAGCTCTGACAGCTGGATTGCATTCAGCTGATGACTGCCTCATCAGCTGATTAATCCTTAGCCCTATTTAAGGGAGCAGCTTAGGTTACTCCGGGCTGCAACCTCACATACGCATAACGCTGGTTTCCCCAACGTTCGGCTGAAGCTCCTAACCCTGGCTTTAATCACTCCCTTGATCCTCCGTGCTCCTAGTAAGTTTCTCCTTGTTCTCAGTGTATCGTTATTGTGTCCTAGTCATAGCCTTTTTTTGTGTTTTGCTCCACGTGGCTCATTATTTTGTACCTTGTATCAGTCCTTTAATAAATACGCAAACTCACTGGTTGCCTATAGCGTCTCATTAGTGGTCCGCGAGGACTGCACCATGACAGTAGGTCGCAGCCAAAACGAGACGCCGGTGACCATGAGTTTGCTTTATTTGGGCTTGTAGTTTTTCCCCTTTCCGCGTACCAGTGTGCTGGGAGATGGCATCGCCACCCAGGGGCTATGCCATGAGCCTGGGCTACGAGCTGGTGATGGCCCTTATCGAGACCGACGGGATCATTTCCAGCGCTTGCCATCACACTGTCCCCAGCACCTCACACTGGTACCTGGACCTCGCTGAGGCGACTATGAACCGCCATCCTCGCTACGCTGACCATCCTGAAATCACGGCGAGGATGGCGGAGATCTCTGCATTCCGGGAGAAGCTCCGTGGGCTGAAGGGAAACTTCGGCAGGAAGCCGAAGAGGAGGCATCCTCATTCCTCACCTCAGGATCCCATTCCTGTCCCCTGTCCAGCCCAGGAGTTCGCACCACCCAGGGGTCATCCCCAGCAGAGAAAGACGTCCAGACCCAGTCCAGACCCTCGTCCAGACCCAGTTCCGGGTAGCCGCACGAACTCTGTCTCCCAGCCAGCTGTAGCTCTCGTCAGAGGGGTAAGACAGCCGCCGCTGCCTCTGGGTTGTATGTGCCTCGTCCCTGGCCCGCCTCGGCAGTTCCTCCCTCCTCCTCGATGCTCTCTCCAGCTGCTGAGAATGCCACGAGTCCTGCCCCGGCTGTGCCCGTCATCGATCCGGTGCGAGTGGCTCCTCCTCGTCTTCACGGGGGGCCCTCCGTCACCACCCAAAGGGGAAGGGAGAAAACAAAGCCCACCGCAGCAGCTTCCATTGGCCCTGAGCAGATCAGGCAAGTGTCTCTTCATTCTTTTCCTCCACCGGGTGAACTGCCTTGTTTGATCCCTGGGGGTGAAGTTCGGGGTTCTCAGTCCCCCAAGCTTCCTCCACCTGCTTCCTCCAGACGAGGAAGGAGCCTGCGGCCCTGGAGAGCCTGGTTCCAGCCCCGCAGCCACATCATGGACAGAGGAGGAGGGCGGATCGCCAACTGGAGCCTGCGCCGACTACTAAGCGTCCCCGGGTCTCCACGGAGGAATGGTTCGACCCAGCAGGTCAAGGATCCCCTGCCACCACGCCGTGCGGGTTTTCGGCGTGGACATCAGCGTCAGGGAATCCCCAGACTGAGGACACCATCATGCCGGCTGCCCTTTTCACATAGGACCATGTAGGTTTGGATTTTTTTTTCTCCTTAATAATAAACACCTTCATTTAAAAACTACATTTTGTGTTTACTTGTGTTATGTCTGTCTAATATTTAAATTTGTTTGATGATCTGAAACATTTAAGTGTGACAAACATTCAAAACAATGAGAAATCAGGAAGGGGACAAATACTTTTTCACACCACTGTACTTTAAAAAAAATATGACTCAAGTAGAGGTAAAGAGTAGTCATCCAAATAATTACTCAAATAACAGTAAAAAAGTAATGAATGAAAACACTACTCAAGTACTGAGTTACTGCTTAGTAACATCAGATTTATTGTTCTTTAAAATAGAACATTAATAAACTAGAAAAGCACTCAGAGAGCGCATACCTCCGCCAGGGCTCCTTCAGTCTGTCACGGAGTACCTCCACAATGTAATGGGTTTGTGTGTAGGCCTAGAGCCACTTGTGGTGAAAATTGCATCAAAGTCTGTCCATTAGTTTTGGAGTATTGTGGGTGACACACTGTGAGAAGACCCTTGGCTGAGGTATGCATTCCCAGATCTTCACCAAAATGTAATGGGTTCCTCTGTAGGCCAAGAACCACCTGCGGTGAAAATTTCATCCAAATCCATCCAGTAGTTTTTGTGTAATCCTGCTGCACAAAATACAAAAAAAGCCCTTGGCGGAGGTATGCACTCTCAGATCATCACCAAAATCTAATCATCTGTTCCCCGTACCGTTACACACCTTTCCTGAAAATTTCGTCAAAATCCGTTCATAACTTTTTGAGTTATGTTGGTAACAGACAGACAGACAGACAGATAAATAGACAAACGCAGGTAAAAACATTACCTCCTCCGGTAATGAAATTTTAATAAATAAATAAATACATAAATTAAGAAATCTGCCACATGAAATAAAATATTCTTTTTCAATACATTCTCATCTGTTTGCCATTAAATTACACAATATTCAATCAGTTGCCCTTTAAATGGCACAGCAGGCTCTAAATACAGATATACTGTACATAGAACAAAGTAGCCTGAACATACAAAGGATGTGTGTCCATCTGTGTCCATTAACAGTGTGGTATGTTTGGGTTAAAAATTTGTGTTTTTGTATGCTTTGCCCCAAAAGAATTACTCCGTGAAGCGACTGTTAAGCTTCAGCAACAGTTGGCTCTTAAGTTCCTTGCAGTGAAGCTGTGATCTTTTAGCAGTGAAAAGTACCCCTGCATGACTAAAAAGTCTTTCACAGACTGCAGAAGCTGGAAGACCTATGTTGACTTTGAGGGACAATTTATTGATTTGAGGAAATGAATGCAACAAATCTATACCTCCAGTGGATAGACATGAAAGGTACCTTTCCAGCTCCCCAATTTGTGATTTTCCTGAGTTCACTGATGCAGAGAAGTCATCTTTTTCTTTCTCTTAATAGTTCTGTGAGGAACATTGGAATTATTTTTGACCACGATCTGTTCTTTAATTCACATATGAAACTTGTTTCTAAGATTGGCTTCTATCATTTGTGTAATGTTGCCAAGATTAGGAGCATCTTGTCTCAGAGTGATGCTGAGAAACTATTTCACGCTTTTGTTAGTGCTAGATTAGATTATTGTAACTCTTTATTGTCAGGCTGTCCTAAAACATCTTTAAAAAGTCTTCAGCTGATCCAAAATGCTACAGCAAGAGTTTTAACAGGTACTAGAAAGAGAGATCACATCTCTCCAGTTCTGGCCTCCCTTTATTGGCTTCCCATGGAATTTAGAATTAAGTTTAAAATCCTTCTCACTTACAAAGTGGCTGCACGGTGGCGCAGTGGTTTAGCACTGTGGCAGCACAGTTTTACCCTCGGCCGGGGGACCGCGGGGATCATGAGATCGTGGGTTCGATCCCAGCCCCCGACCAACAGTGAGCTGTGTGGAGTTTGCATGTTCTCCCCGTGTTGCACGGGTTTACTCTGGGATTTCTCCGGTTTCCTCCCGCACACCAAAAAAAAAAAACATGTAGGTTTAGGGCGCTCGCGCACGCAGCGACCAGCAGCTGGTGGCTTGTCACCAGACTGCAAACCAAGTCTACCTACGGGTACAAAAAACTAAAAAAAAAAAAAAAAAAAAAAAAAAGCTCTAAATAATCAGGCCCCTTTTTATTTAAAAGATCTGACACTACCCTATTATCCTAACAGAGCACTACCCTCCCAAAATGCAGGATTACTTGTAATACCTAGAATCTCCAAAGTACAATGGGAGGCAGAGCCTTCAGTTATCAGGCTCCTCTTCTTTGGAACCAGCTGCCAGTCTGGATTCAGGAGTCAGACTTGATAAAACCTTCCTTTTTGATATAGCCTATAGTTAGGGTGGGATCAGGTGCCCCTCAACCCTCCCTTAGTTATGCTGCTAATAGGTTTAGACAGCCAGGGGACCTCCAACAATGCACTGGGCTTCACTCCTTTCTTCACTCTCAATGAAATATTTTTGCTGGTCATTAACATCTGTTTGTTCTCTCCCATAGAGTGAGTCCCCGTCGTGCTGTTTGCTCTCTACATGTCTGTTCTTTTCTTCTTCTGTTACGAATCCTTGTGCTGTAGAGGGTGTAAGGAAAGGCTGTGGAGGCGAGGCACAAGCGTAGGTCGACCCAGGTTCTTTATTGACCCTTGAACATAAATACAGCCGGTGGACCCCAGCATTGCCCGCTGGGGCTGTGTGTCTGGTAGGAAAGTTTCCCCAACTCTCTGCATTCTGCTTATATAGCCCCAGTGGTATACACAAAGAGCTGGGCTAGTGGGCTAGTGCATTATGCTTGTGTGTGACACATTAACATAACACTTACTGCATTCCTGTACAAAGAGAATGTGTGACACATTAACATAACACTTGCTACCTTCCTGACCATACCTTCATCCCCCTGCCCTCATTGTCTGTCAAGTTACTCCTTAGGGGGGCTACCCCCTTCAGTCCATTGTTCTGCCCCTTTTCCTGCTTCTGGGTGTGAGAGGAACGTCCACCCGCTGTGTCTAGTGTCCCTACAGTGCGCCATTACGCGGCTCACTGAGGGCAGAATGAAAGACCCACGTGCAGGAGTAGTTTTGTGCATTTTATTGAACATAAACCCCCAAACCATAAGTCTAGCAAATAGTCATGATAAACACAGAACGTTGGATTGATTGGCTTAAGGCCATCAGACATACAGGGACGCCTGCTGGATACTCTACTGTCCGGGGAAGGGAATGACTAACTAACTAACCTGCACTGAAATAGCGCTTTTCTAGTCACAAAGACCACTCAAAGCGCTTTCACTAATACTAACCCTCTTTTCTAAGGGCCTATAGGAAACAGATATCTAGGGACAATTTAGAACAACCAATTAACCTAACATGCATGTCTTTGGATTGTGGGAGGAAACCGGAGCCCCCGGAGTAAACCCACCCAGCACAGGGAGAACATGCAAACTCCATACAGAAAGGTTCCAACCCCTGCCAACCTGGGGATTTGAACCGGGAACCTTCTAGCTGTAAGGCAACAGTGCTAACCACTGCACCACCGTGCTGCCCAAATGACTAGTGCCACAGAGCTACTGTCGGCACAGGGTGAAAGGCAAACATAGACTTAAGGTGCAGGAGCGATCCGGGGCAGTCCGTGCAGTCCGGTGGATGAAGATGAGGTAAGCTGACAGAGTAACGTAGGTAATGGCGAATTGCATACATGGAGGTATACGCTGCTGTGTATGAAACTCATATAACGCTCTGGCGGTCTCTGTCTACTCTCACAGCATTTAAGTAGTTGTAATACTAATGAGGGAAGAGACCGCCAGTGTGGGGATGCATGGGCTGGACATAATTGAAAACATGTGTGCATGAATGAGTGTATGAGCGTGTGAATGAGAATGAATGAAGTGTGTGCATGTACGTGTGTGAAACACCCAAAATACGGATCAGCTGGCGATGCTGACAGGAGGAGGGGGCGTGCCCAAGCTGTCAGGGAACGAGGACCCAAAGGACTCCCTGAAGCGCCTGATGGAAAATAAATAGGAAAGCGGGCCAAAATAACCACGGGTCAGAAATGGGTTTGGGACCACCAAACCCAGGTTCATGACATCTTCTTCTCTATCCCCTCACCCCCAAGTCAGTCACAGCAGATAACTGCTCCTCCCTGAGCCTGGTTCTGCTGGAGGTATCTTCTTGCAAAAAAGGAGTTTTTCCTCTCCACCGTCACAAAGTGCTTGTTCACAGGTGATCACCTGATTGCTGGGGTCTTCCTGCCAACTTGTGGGGGTTTACCCTACAGTTGAAAGTGCTATGAGATGACTGTTGTAGTGAAATGGCACTATATAAATATGTTGAATTGAATCTTCATCGGAGTTACTGCTGGTTGTGTAGGCATCATCCAAGTCAGTGTCCAGGTGATTTTTGATGTAGTTAAGACCTCTGGCAAGACAAAGATAAATTGTTTTCAGAAGAAATAGGTCTGCACATTCTTCTTACCCTTCTCATGGACCCTCCTGCAGTCTTCAGCCTGGAGCCCAACCAGTCACAGACCTGGGCTTGAACAACCTGTGGTGGGTCTTCCTTGGAGGGGGGTGTCGCATCAGGGGATTCTGGCATTGGGGGATTCCAGCATCAGAACATCAAAGGATTCTGGCATTTGATAGTCTATGACATTGTATAGGATGTCTATGACATCATATAGAATGTCTAAGACATTATGTGGGATGTCTATGACATCATATAGTCTACATATGACATCACCATTTCCTGTGCTCTATAGGCTATAAAGAGGTGGTCGACAAGCATCATTAAAATACCCAACTGAGTTTCTAAGGATACCACCGAGAGAGAGGAGACCAGTTGGACCATTGGGGCGGTGGACGCACTTCAGCAGGTGGAAGGTTGAGACGGCATTTACGTCTGTTTTCGGTTGGCGGTAGGAGTGATTTGTTTGTGCTGTACTCTGGCTGTAACATTATGGCCTCTAGCTCTGACGGGCTCGATAAAGATGAGATGGGTTGGACACTATCCATGTATGGGAGGCGGAAAAGAACAGCTACTGGGACATCAACAGGTAGAAGTGGGTCAGATGAGAGTGACGCGGGAGGAAGTAACAATGGGAAGAAAACACGCACTAGCCAACATGGATGGCAGTTTGATGATGTCGGGAATGAGTGGAAGGTTGTCACTGAGTTCAATCAGGGTGGGGGTGATAGACCCTGTTAAGCTAACAAAAGCAATTGAGAAAGAAATTGGGAGAGTTAAGTTTGCAAAGTTCTTGTGTAATAACCGGCTGTTAATTCATGCATCAAGTAAACAACAACAAGAGAAAATACTGGCAATGACATATGTCTAAACGGAGAACAAATGAAGGTGCATGTTTCTGGTGCAACGGCAAACTTGAGAGGAGTTGTATCAGGTATCCCTTTGAGCATGTCTATGGAAGAAGTGAAAAACGAGATCCAAGGAGGAAAGGTGAAGGATGTGAAAAGGCTCAAGAGTAAAAGAGAAGGTTCACTGAAGGATACACTGTCTGTAATGATCCAGTTTGAGGAAACACTTCCTAAATCAGTCCAAATGGGATACCTGTATTACAGTGTCAGAGAATATGTCCCAAAGCCACTCAGGTGCTACAAATGTCAAAGGATGGGTCACACTGCTCAGCAATGTAAGGGAAAGTTAAGATGCGCTAGATGTTGAGGGGAGCACGAATATGGCAAATGTGAAAAGCATGCCAAACTAAAGTGTTGCAACTGCGGGGGTGACTATAGTGCTGCACATGGAGGATGTGTTGTGCAGAGGGAAGCTAGACAAGCCAGGAAATCAGAATAAACAAGAAAATCTCATATGTGGAAGCTCTAAAGACAGAGAGGCAGGAATGGTCAGAAACATAACAGGCTTTTCTCAAAGAAGTTCAGCTCAAAAGGAAGAACAGCCATCAACAAATCCCACACAAACACAAGATCATGCTGCTGCAAGGAATTGTTGTGTTCACAAATGCAAAATGGATGATGACATATTGATAGTTATGAGGACAAACTTTGTAGCTTTTATCTGCCACACCATTAATGTTGCAGCACAGCTACAGAAGAAAAGTAACAGAATCAAAACCATTGTGGGAGCAGCAGGAAGATTCCTACAGGTGAAAGATATCAAAGCCGACCTGATTCATGTTTTATCGAAAGCTGAAACAGATGTTGAAACTTAATATCTGAATTATGGTACTACACATACTACAGTGGAATGCGAGGAGTCGTATAGCAAACAAACAAGAACCCAAGAAGTATCTTTACGAACTACTAGTTGTTTCAGAGGTAGTGTGTGTACAGGAGGCATGGCTTCAACCTCACTTAGATTTTGTTATTCCAGGATATAGTTCAATCAGACAGGATAGAAGTAACAGTGTAAATGGAGGAGGATGTGCCTCTTTCATTAAAGATGGCCTGGCATATAGGGTGATTCCCTCCCCTGAGGATATGGAGTGTAATACTATTGAAATATGTAGGCCAAATGGACAAGGAAATATTAAGTTGATCAATTATTACAACCCATGTAAGGAAGTTAACCTCTTGCACTCCGGGATACTGCGGGCGGTCACGTCTCTGCATCCTAGCGCGCCCTCGTGTGTACTAGGACGCACACTGTGCGTCTCAGAGCACACTGAAAAAAAAAGAAGCTGCATTTCTGTTCTTCCACTACAGACACAGCCACGAACAGAAAGCCAAAGGAGTGCTTTGATTGGTTTAGATTTGATTGACCTCCCATTCGACTAATAAGAGCCTTGAATTGGGTTTCTGAAACCTTGAAGAACCAATGACTGAAAACCTGGCAAGAAGGACCCGCCTACCAACGGCTGCAAATACAGCGAGCCAATTGAAGCAGAGAAGTTCAGCAATTGAAAGCGTGCGTCCCGTGCGTAAAATCTGTTTTGAGTAAGCCGCTGGGTGACACACACGCGTTCGCCAGTCTTTTTTTCTTACTACTGTTCTTATTTGTTTTGAAAAATCGTTCGCCAAAACCGCAATCATGGAAGTGCAAAACCGCAATAATGGAATCATGGTTTGACCGGGTCGCGTGACCAGAACCACGAGTCGTAACAAGCGGACCAGCGTCATGTTCGTCTGACAATGAGGAAGAGAAGTTCGCCAGCGACACTGCTGTTGTGGACAGGTAAGTGTTATAAGCTAAATTATTCTTTATCCCTGAAAATTGTAATCCAAATGACTTTTGACCGATCGGTAAATTACAACTGTGCGTCATCACCACATGACGGACCGGTCCGTGCGCCACGTCCGGACCGTGAACCCCCCCCCCCCCCGCTACTCTTCTGTAGCGGATTGCAGATATATTGCAGACATTTTAGTACAACTGTGCGTAGTAGACCGCGGCGCACTGTCCCCGCTGTCCGTCATGTGGCGATGGACGATGTCCGTCCTCTGTAGCGGGGGGGGGAAGTTGTTATCCTCTACATTAGATATTTTAGTATAATTTTTAGTGCACTGTAGGTTATTTTTTCTTGTAAAAAAAAAGCCACACATTTTTTACGTGGCATGCTTCTTTGTGTGTGGGGGCTTGTTTGTTTATTCATTCATTCATGAATGAATAAACAACCCCCCCACACACACACACAGCCCTGAGTGTCACCTTTCATTAGAGCCCAAGATCAAGCTTCTATATTGAATCATTCAAAAGTCATAGACGTTTTTCCAAACTGTGCCATTTGGCACAATTTGGCACAGTTCAAAAACGCCTGGGAACAACCTGACAAAAAAGCTGTGTAATATATTCATTTTTTGTGGTATTGTTACAAAATTTTGACCTCAGCTGGATAACACTTGGTTCTACATTTCTGTTGCATTTTCCAGCCCGGATCTGACAGCTGTGTGTTATTTGCAAGCATTTGTATCCAAAAAAACACCCAGGCGAACTTTATTTTCTTCAAGTTCAGTATGTTTAGATGACTGTTACTCAGTGGCAGGAGCACTTAGAGAGATTATGACTGTTTTGCCAAAAAATTCAAAGTGTTTTCTTTTAAATGAGACCAACCCCATGAAGATGCTGCAAAGGGTTGAAGAACAGCTTTTGATTTGCTTTGGGTACGTTATTTTTAGGTATTTTTAGGGAAATTGACCAGAGTGCAAGGGGTTAACAACAGATACTTTCAGTGTTACGGCAGGGGAAGGCCATATGAAAAGCATGGTGTGGAGACTTTAATGCTCATAACAGCTTGTGGGGAACCACGCATACAGATAACAATGGAAATTCAATTCAATTCAACTTTATTTATATAGCGCCATTTCACAACAACAGTCATCTCATAGCACTATCAACTGTAGGGGGAACCCCCACAGTTGCAGAAAGACCCCAGCAATCAGGCGATCCCCTGTGAGCAAGCACTTGGCGACGGTGGAGAGGAAAAACTCCCTTTTAACAGGAAGAAACCTCCAGCAGAACCAGGCTCAGGGAGGGGCAGTCATCTGCTGCGACTGGCTGGGGGGTGAGGGGATAGAGAAGAAGAAAATAACAGACATGTAGAGAGCAAACAGCACGATGGGGACTCAATCTATGGGAGAGAACAAACAAATGTTAATGACCAGCAAAAAAAATATTTCATTGAGAGTGAGAAAAGGAGTGAGGCCCAGTGCATTACTGGAGGTCCCCCGGCTGACTAAACCTATTAGCAGCATAACTAAGGGAGGGTTCAGAAACACATGATCCCTCCCTAATTGTAGGCTATATCAAAAAGGTAGGTTTTAGCCCTATTCTTAAAAACAGAGATCGAGTCTGACTCCCGAATCCAGATTGGCAGCTGATTCCACAGGAGAGGAGCTTGATAACTGAAGGCTCTGCCTCCCATTGTACTTTTGGAGATTCTAGGTATTACAAGTAATCCTGCATTTTGGGAGCGTAGTGCTCTGTTAGGATAATACGGTAGTATCAGATCTTTTAAATAAAAAGGAGCCTGATTGTTCAGAGCTTTGTAAGTAAGAAGAAGGATTTTAAACTTAATTCTAAACTCTATGGGAAGCCAATGAAGGGAGGCCAGAACCGGAGAGATATGATCTCTCTTTCTAGTACCTGTTAAAACTCTTGCTGCAGCATTTTGGATCAGCTGAAGACTTTTTAAAGATGTTTTAGGACAGCCTGATAATAGAGAATTACGATAATCTAATCTCGAGCTAACAAAAGCGTGGATCAGTTTCTCAGCATCACTCTAAGATAAGATGCTCCTAATCTTGGCAATATTACGCAAATGATAGAAGGCAGTCTTAGAAACAAATTTAATATGTGAATTGAAGGACAAATCCTGATCAAAAATAACTCCAAGGTTCCTCACAGAGCTATTAAGAGAAAGAGTAACCGCATCCAAACTGAAAGTTTGATTTGGAAAGGAATTTCTAAGGTTTTTTGGACCAACAAGAATGACTTCAGTCTTATCTGAATTTAACAGCAGGAAATTACAAGTCATCCAAGCTTTGATTTCCTTAAGACAGGCTTCTAACTTGGCTAATTGATTACTATCATCTGGCTTCATTGACAGGTATAATTGTGTGTCATCAGCATAACAATGAAAATGTATACAGTGCTTTCTAATAATGTTGCCAAACGGAAGCATATATAAACTAAAAAGAGTAGGGCCTAGCACAGATCCCTGTGGAACTCCATGACTGAGCTTTGAGTTGAAAGAAAACTCATTATTTACATGAACAAACTGGAACCTATCAGATAAATAAGATCTAAACCACTGCAACGAAGTTCCTTTAAGTCCAACATAGTGTTCTAATCTATCAAGTAGAATATTATGATCGATAGTATCAAAAGCTGCACTAAGGTCTAAAAGGACAAGTACAGAAACTAGTCCATTATCAGATGCAATGAGGAGGTCGTTAGTGACCTTCGCTAAGGCTGTTTCAGTACTATGATGGATTCTAAACCCAGACTGAAACTCTTCAAGTAAACCATTTCCCTGTAGGTGGTCAAATAATTGCGTAGCAACAACTCTTTCTAAGATTTTGAAATGAAAGGGAGATTAGAGATTGGTCTATAGTTAGCTAAAGCTCCTGGATCTAGCGTTGGCTTTTTGAGTAAGGGTTTAATTACAGCCGTTTTAAAAGCCTGCGGTACATGGCCTAAAGTTAATGAAGAATTGATTATATGAAGAATAAGGCTACCAATAAGTGGGAAGACTTCTTTAAATAACCTGGTAGGAATAGGGTCTAAAAGACAAGTTGAAGGTTTGGATGAGGAAACTATTTTGTCTAACTCACAAAGGTCGATTGGAGTAAACTCATCAAGACAGACATCAATAGAAGGAGTTGTAGTAGTTACAGTATTTAAGTTAACTGTGGGAAGAATCTGATTGATTTTTATCTCTGATGGATGAAATTTTATTATTGAAAAAGTTCATAAAGTCCTGACTAGTAAGCTCTAAGGGAATGCTAGGATTGACAGAGTCCTGACTCTTTGTCAACCTGGCTACAGTACTGAAAAGAAACCTGGGATTATTCTTGTTCTCTTCTATTAATGCAGAGTAATAACTCGTTCTAGCTTTTCTAAGAGATTTTTTATAAATTAAAAGATGATTTCTCCAAACTAAATAGATTTCATCTAAATTAGTGGAGCGCCATTTTCTTTCTAATTGACGAGTCTTCTGTTTTAAAGCGTACCTGTGGTGGTCGTGAAGACGCATTTAACTTGAAAACATTAGGAAAAGGTATTTGTTATTTGGGTAAATAATTGTTGCCAGCCATATACCACCTGAGATATATTGAAATAGGACCGCGGGCATGGCCAGCCAATGAAAACTATGGGCGCCGCCATGACATATGCGGAAGTGACGTCATACCGTTGCTACTGAAAAGAAAATACTCAGCGTTTCACCGGGACTACGGTGCTGTTGTCCGTTGTTTTTGTTCTATTATGGCTGAATTTTCTGACTCTGAGGAAGAATTCGTCCAACATGGCTACAGGTTTGAGCCAGAAAGGTCTTCTGAGAGTTAAAGTGACGAAGTGGTCCTCACACACAACGCAATTTCGTCTGAAAGGATTCACCTGTGCCCTGTTTCGAGGTTGTGCAATCACTTTTCCTCTATGATCTTCGGACAAGGTGAGCTGGGTTTGGGTACACAAAAGAAGTGTTTATCTTTGTTTTTTCGCTTATTATTGAGACATCCAAAGGCTTTACATTCCACCATGTTGCGATATCCATATCACATTGTATGTTTTTGTTTTAACAAGAGCGCCGAGTGTCTGCTGCTCTGTATAACGGCGAGGGAGGAGCCGAATCATCTGCCGTGTTGCGGCAGTTAGGACCTCAGATCAGACGAGTTGACCCGCTGAATTTAAGCATTTATTTATTTATTTTCTACTCGTTTTAGTTCCGCATTTAATATGAACCCTGAGTTTGAAATAAACGTTTGAATTTTGGTCCTCCCACACAACGCAACGCGCCGAGTGTCTGCCGCTGTGTATAGCGGCGAGGGAGGAGCCGAATCATCTGCCGTGTTGCGGCAGGTATAAGCTCAGATCAGACGAGTTGACCCGCTGAATTTAAGCATTTATTTATTTTCTACTCGTTTAGTTCTGCATTTAATATGAACCCTGTGACATAACGTTCGGCTCAGGAGACGCACACACACAGGCTCAGAGTAGTTCAAACTGTTTATTAACAACAGGGATGTTTGGGTGCGTGTCTGCAGAATGTTAATGTGTTGGTGGGGGCGTCTGCTTCGGACCCAGAGGCAGGAGACCGTTCAGCCGGCAACCCTATGGGAGAAATCAGACACAGGGTGATGAGCACACACCAACACGGGAGGAGAATAGGCGAGGGAGAGAAGCTTACTTGTTTGGGCAGATGACTGGCGCTTCAAGGATGGAAGCCCGGGAGACAGCCACCTGCAGGGCTCGGTGCAGCAGCGAGGAGAGACGAGGGACGGGATTGTCCGCCGCCGAGGAATCCACCTGTGCACAGGGGAGCAGACTGGAGAGATGAGGTAAGTGAACTTCTTACCGGTAAAGAGGATGCTGAAGAGAATGTGGTAGAAGTCCATGCAAAGGAAACGAAGTCTACGGCTTCAGGCCGACGCTCAGGGCGAGGCGGCTTTTATCCTTCGCCGCTGACGAGTAGCAGGTGCGTGAGCAGGTGGCGCCGCTGATGAATGGCGCGGCGTGACAGTACTCCCCCCTCTAGCAGCGCCTCCTGGCGATGGCTTATCCGGGTGCGCTCGGTGGAAGTCCGCGATGAGCGATGGGTCCAACACAAACGATGGGGGCACCCACTGTCGATGCTCGGGCCCATAGCCCTCCCAGTCCACCAAGTATTGCAACCCACGACCCCGGCGCCGGGAGTCCAGGATGGAGGAAGCGGACCAGGCCGGATGGCCACCAATCATCCGGGGCGCGGGTTGCGCTGCAGGAGGAGGGCAAAGGGGGTCAGAAACCGCCAGTTTCACCTTCGACACGTGGAAAGTAGGATGAATGCGGAGGGAGGGGGGAATAGCCACGCGCACAGCCACCGGGTTGATGATCCGGGTGATGGGGTAGGGACCCATGAAGCGCTGTGCCAGCTTTCTCCTCTCGCCTTTTAGAGTGACGTCCTGGGTGGAAATGTAAACAAGCTGCCCAACTCTGTACGCCGGGGCAGGTCTCCTACGCCGGTCCGCCACAGTCCTGTTGCGCTCCGCTGTGCGTAATAGCGCATGGCGCGCGGCAGCCCAGGTGGAGCGGAACTGCCTGAGATGGGCCCTAACTGACGGGACAGTTACCTCACTCTCCTGCTCCGGAAACAGCGGGGGGTCGTAACCCAGGGACGCTTTGAAGGGGGACATCCCTGTAGCAGAAGAGCGAGCGGTGTTGTGGGCATATTCAACCCAGGCAAGATGGTTGCTCCAGGACGCGGGTTTGGATCTGGACACACAGCGGAGCGCAGCCTCCAGCTCCTGGTTGGTCCTCTCACACTGCCCGTTGGATTGGGGGTGATGGCCGGAGGAGAGGCTCACCTTGGCTCCGATGGCGTTGCAGAATGACCTCCAAACCTCAGATGAAAACTGGGGGCCCCGGTCCGAGACCACGTCCACCGGAATCCCATGCAGCCTGACCACGTGTTGGACGAGGAGGTCCGCCGTCTCCAGGGCAGTAGGGAGGCCTCGCAGGGGGATGAAGTGCACGGCCTTGGAGAAGCGGTCCACGATGGTCAGGATGGTGTCATAGGAGTTGGAGATGGGGAGTCCGGTGACGAAATCCAGAGCGATGTGCGACCAGGGCCTGCCAGGGACGGGCAGGGGCTGGAGCAGACCCGCTGGAGGGGCATTTCCCGATTTGCAGGTGGCACAGATTGGGCAAGCCCGGGCGTAGCGGGCTGCATCCCTCCGCAGGCCTGGCCACCAAAAGGACCGTTGGAGGAGATCTATCATCCGGGAGGTGCCAGGGTGACAGGTGAGCTTGGAGGTGTGGAGCCAGTGGATGACCTCTCCTCGGACCGCGGATGGCACGAACAGCCTCCCCTCCGGTCCGCCGCCAGGGTCAGGTTCCACCTGCTGTGCCTTCCGGATCTTGCTCTCAATGTCCCACGAGATGGCTCCCACGACGCACGACCTGGGCAGGATGGAGTGGGGCGCCTCCTCCGACTCCACGGGGGCGAACTGCCTGGAGAGGGCGTCAGGCAGGACGTTCTTAGAGCCAGGCCTGAAGGTGATGGAAAATTGGAACCTGGCGAAGAACAGGGACCAGCGCGCCTGGCGGGCGTTCAGGCGCTTGGCAGATCGTAAGTATTCCAAGTTCTTGTGGTCCGTGAGGACCACAAACGGCAGGCTTGCCCCCTCCAACCAGTGGCGCCACTCCTGCAGGGCGAGCTTGATGGCCAAGAGCTCTCTGTCCCCCACATCGTAGTTTCTCTCCGCCGGGGACAAGCGCCGGGAGAAGAAGGCGCACGGTCGCTTGGCGCCATCGTCCGGTGACCGCTGGGACAGCACTGCTCCCACTCCCGTGTCCGAGGCGTCTACCTCTACAATGCACTGCAGCGCGGGGTCGACCTGGCGAAGGACCCGGGAGGAGGAGAATTCCGCCTTCAGCGCCTCAAAGGCGGCAGCGACCTCTTCGGTCCACCGGAACGGGACCTTCGGGGACGTGAGGCGGGTCAGTGGTCCCACGATGGCACTGAAGTTGGGGACAAAGCGGCGGTAGAAATTGGCGAAGCCAACAAATTGCTGCACCTGTTTCCGGGATGCAGGTGTGGGCCATTCCACCACCGCCTTTACCTTCTCTGGGTCGGGGAGCACCCTATCGTGGGCGATGATGAACCCCAGGAAGGACGTGCTCCTGGCGTAAAATTCACACTTTTCTGCCTTAACGTACAGACGGTTCTCCAGCAGCCTTTGGAGGACCCGCCTCACGTGGACCTGGTGCTCATCCCTGGACTTGGAGAAGATGAGAATATCGTCCAGGTAGACGAACACAAAAAGGCCAATGAAGTCCCGGAGGACGTCATTTATGAGGCGCTGGAAGACTGCAGGAGCGTTGGTCAACCCGAACGGCATCACCAGATATTCAAAGTGGCCGTTCGGGGTACGGAAGGCCGTTTTCCACTCATCTCCCTCCCGGATCCGGACGAGGTGGTAAGCGCTGCGTAGGTCCAGCTTGGTGAACCAGGTCGCCCCCTGGAGGGAGTGGAAAGCAGTGTCCATGAGAGGCAGGGTGTAACGGTCCTTCTCCGTGATATTATTGAGGGCCCGGTAGTCGATACAAGGGCGGAGGGACCCATCCTTTTTCCCCACGAAGAAGAACCCTGCCCCCACGGGTGACGATGATGGGCGGATAATCCCAGCACTTAAAGATTCCTTCAGGTAGGCGTTCATCGTCTCCTTCTCCGGCGCAGACAGGCTATAAAGGCGACCAGAAGGTAAGGGAGCCCCCTGGCGGAGGTTGATGGCGCAGTCATAGGGCCGATGAGGGGGAAGAGACATAGCTTTCGCTTTGCTGAACACCATACCCAGGTCGTGAAATTCTGGGGGCACCAGAGACAGGTCCGGGGGTGCAGCGTCCGTCGCAGGGGGAGGAGCGGACGGAGAGCAGGCAGCGGACTGAAGGCAGGTGCCCATACAGAACGTACTCCATGCCGAGATCCCAGCTGATTTCCAATCCAGGACCGGATTGTGAAGGCGGAGCCAGGGATACCCCAGGATGACGGGCGACACAGAGTTGGGAAGGACGTAAAAGGTCATTTCCTCCCGGTGGTTTCCCGAGATGATGACCGGTAGGGGAACAGTTTGATGTGTCACTCTCCCGAGGGTGGCACGGGAGAGGTGGATTAGGGAGATGGGAGTATTGAGTGCCTGGCAGCGGATGCCCAATCGGGTTGCCAGGCTTTGTGAAATGAAGCTGCCTTCTGCGCCCGAATCCACCAGTGCGTGGGTGAGGTGCCCAGTAGGGTTATGGCAGAAACGGATGGGCAGCTTCAATTGAGTCAGTGATCCTAACCGATTGACATCCGCGAGGCTTCCAACAGTGACTCGCGGACCCCACCGACTGGCTTTCCGTGGGCAACACTCCACGGTGTGTTGGTCGCCTCCGCAATACATGCAGAGGCCCAACTCACGGCGGCGTTGTTTCTCCACAGGGGAAAGTTTAGTCCAGCCCGTCACCATCGGCTCCGACTCCTCGGGGCGCGATGCTGGCGGCGCCGCCAGGGGGCGAGCTTGGAACAGGTGCGGCGAGGCTCCACGAGGGCGAGAAGAAGAAGACCTCCGCCCCGAGGAGCGCTCGCGCAGCCTGTTATCCAAACTTATCGCTAAGGACGTCAGCTCCGCTAGCGTCCCAGGGATATCCCGACCAGCCAGTTCATCCCTCAGATCACTATTGAGGCTGCGGAGGAACAGGCCACAGAGGGAGCGTTCCTCCCAGCCCAATTCCTCCGCCGCTACCCGGAAGTCGACCGCGTAGTCCGCTGCCGACTGGCTTCCCTGCTGGAGAGCGAGAAGCCGATCGACCTGGACCGTTTCGGTTTGTGAGTGGTCAAAGACCTCCAGAAAGCGCCTCACGAATTGGTCATAGGTGAGGGTGGCATAACTGGGCCTCGCCATTACGGCGTAGGTCCAAGTTAACGCACGCCCCTCCAGAAGATTCCCTATGTAACCAATTCGGCTGTGATCCGAGGGAAAATCTCCGGGCACACGGTGGAACACGGACTCACACTGCATAATAAACCCCCGCGCTCCGCCGAGCTTACCGCTAAAGCGGGCGGGGGTCGGAATCGGCGTGAGCCGAACCGGTGCCACTGGAGCCGGCTGGACGGCCGCTGGAACAGCAGGAGCCGCGCCACCCTGGCGAGTCGGGAGGAACGGCTGTTGGGGGTCCAAGCGGTTCAATCGGTTAGTCAGTTCTAATAATTGGTTAAGAACCACCTGTTGCTGATAAACAATCTGATCCACCCGAGCCTCGAGGATGGTAAACCGGTGTGCGAGCCCGCCGTCCGCCGAGCCGCTCTGCTGAAGCCGTACTGACATAACGTTCGGCTCAGGAGACGCACACACACAGGCTCAGAGTAGTTCAAACTGTTTATTAACAACAGGGATGTTTGGGTGCGTGTCTGCAGAATGTTAATGTGTTGGTGGGGGCGTCTGCTTCGGACCCAGAGGCAGGAGACCGTTCAGCCGGCAACCCTATGGGAGAAATCAGACACAGGGTGATGAGCACACACCAACACGGGAGGAGAATAGGCGAGGGAGAGAAGCTTACTTGTTTGGGCAGATGACTGGCGCTTCAAGGATGGAAGCCCGGGAGACAGCCACCTGCAGGGCTCGGTGCAGCAGCGAGGAGAGACGAGGGACGGGATTGTCCGCCGCCGAGGAATCCACCTGTGCACAGGGGAGCAGACTGGAGAGATGAGGTAAGTGAACTTCTTACCGGTAAAGAGGATGCTGAAGAGAATGTGGTAGAAGTCCATGCAAAGGAAACGAAGTCTACGGCTTCAGGCCGACGCTCAGGGCGAGGCGGCTTTTATCCTTCGCCGCTGACGAGTAGCAGGTGCGTGAGCAGGTGGCGCCGCTGATGAATGGCGCGGCGTGACACCCTGAGTTTGAAATAAACGTTTGAATTTGAATATCCCGAAAGCCACTGCTCATCCGGGCACTCCAGGCTCAGCCAATATTGATCCAGATCGCGGTGCCCACTTTATTACGTCACAGGAAGCGTCCTGGCAGGCAGGCCATGTAGCCGCTAGTATGGCTGCACCCATGTTTTGCTGACATAGCTGAACCAGCACATCAGCAATGGATTTATATCAAATTGCTTTGAACATGAATTTCAACTTAAACTTGAACTAGAACGTGAGACAGGGGCTCAATATAATATTTTTTTTTTCACGACCACCACAGGTACCCTTTTTTAAGCTACGAGTTTCTGTGTTGAACCAAGGAGTTAGAAATCTCTGATTAGACTTTTTCTTTTTTAAGGGGGCCACCAAGTCTAGAGTCTGATGCAGAGAAGCTGAAACGCTATCCACCATGTTATCAATTACAGAAGGAACAAGCTGTCTATAGCTTATTTCTGTTGTGTTGACACATGGCATAGAGGAAACAATCTGCATAAATTTGGTAACAGCATCATCTGAGAGGCATCTACTGTAATAATATTTTTCTTTAGGAGCCAAATAATCAGAAATAGTAAAATCAAAGGTTAACAGACAATGGTCTGACAGTACAGGGTTATGAGGAGACACTACAAGATTTTCTATTTCTATGCCATATGTCAGAACAAGGTCCAATGTATGGTGGAGGTAATGAGTAGAATTTCCTACTTTCTGAGAAACCCAATCGAGTCTAATATTGAATTAAATGCCACATTAAGGCAGTCACTGTCTACATCCACATGTATATTAAAGTCCCCTACTATAATTATTCTATCAGATTTCAGCACTAAATCAGCAAAGAAATCAGCAAATTCGGATAAAAATTTTGAGTAGGTTGATGGGGGACGATAAACTATGGCAAATAAAATTGGGTTTAACCTAAAATTGCTAAAGTGGCCAATACTGAGGACCAGGCCCTCAAAGGAATTATAACATGTGTTTTGCTTTACATTAAGTAGTAATTTGAAATGGTGAATTGTTGCTACTCCTCCTCCACAACCAGAACTTCTGGGATTTTGACAGTTTAAATAACCAGAGGGAGCTGATTCATTTAAACCAACATAATCCTCTTGCCCTAACCAAGTCTCTGTAAGGGAAATTAAATCAATCTGATGATCAATTAACAGATCATGGACTAACAGAGACTTGGGAGTTAGAGACCTAATATTTAATAAACCACATTTAATTTTTAAATTATGAGGAGGAACAGAGGCCAAATCATTCAATTTTAGAGGCTTTATGTTTAATTTGAGTTTTACCAATATTTTGCTTTATCACTTTGGGATGCTAATGCATTATATTTTTATTTACTTTGAAGGGAGCAGACAACGATTCTCTGATGGGGAAGTCAGGGGCTAAGCTGAGGGGTGGCGGATGAAGAAGAGCTGCAGAGAGGCGCGTAAGACTGCGACTTTGCTTCCTGGTCCCAACTCTGAGTAGTCAGGGTTTTGGAAATTTGGATAAAAAAGATGCCAGATTGTTAGATAAATAAGAAGCACCATCCAAAGTGGGATGAATGCTGTCTCGTCTCATAAGACCAGGTTTTCCCCAAAAAGAGCTCCAATTGTCAATGTAGCCCACGTCATTTTTAGGACACCACACAGACAGCCAGCGGTTCAAGGATGAGGAGCGGCTAAACATGTCATCACTGGTCAGATTGGGGAGGCGCCCAGAGAATACTACAGTGGCAGACATCGTTTTTGCAAAGTCACACACCGATTCTATATTAAGTTTTTTGACTTCTGACTGCCGGAGACGGATGTCATTAATGCCGGCGTGAATAACAATTGTGGAATATTTACAGTTACTTTTAGCCAGCATTTTCAAATTTGACTCGATGTCGCCTGCTCTGGCCCCAGGAATGCATTTGACTATGGCCACTGGAGTCTCTAGGTTCATGTTTCTGACTACAGAGTCGCCAATGATCAGAGTTTTTTTCCTCAGCGGGTGTGTCGCTGAGCGGGGAAAAACGATTAGAAACGTGAACAGGTTGGTGGTGTACCGGGGCTTTGCAACTAGGCTTCCTTCTCACCGTCACCCACCCAGTCTCCTCGCTGCTGAGGACAGCTGGGGAACCGCTGACAGGGGGGCCTAAGCTAGCTAGCTCCGCTGCAGCTAAGGGGCGTCCGTTGAGATTAACTGGCGCAGACGGTGTTTCAATGCAGCGGAGCCGGGATTCCAAATCAGACAACCTCGCCTCGAGCGCCTCACAAAGACAACATTTATTACATTTACCGTTATCACTAAAAGAGGCAGAGGTGTAGCTAAACATCTGTCAGAGAGAGCGCACCACAGGAGGAGAGGAAAGAGAACTAGTAGCCATAGCTAGTGGCTAGCTAGTGGCTGGAGAGCAAACCACACAGGCAGACAGCAAAACAGGAAGTGACGATACGTTACCACAAGGAAGTGACGATCCCAGATCCCAGATCAGATCAAATGTTGTGGAAGAGATGTTAGATGAAAGATCATTAATTTGTCTCAACAGTGGTGAAGGTACCAGGGTGGATGTGCATAGGGGCACATCATCATGTATTGACCTGTCTCTGGTACCTGATTCTTTAGTGAGCGCCTGTGAATGGACGGTTATGAACAGTACAACTATGGGAAGTGATCACTTCCCAGTACTTACAGTCATTAAAACTGAAGTATGTATACAAGAGGGAAGATGTTTTACAAGATGGTGTTTGGACAAGGCAGATTGGGAAAAATTTAGGCAATACTGTGTACAATCATGTCATTTGGTAATATTTGAAGGTGGCATAGAACAGTGTTCAAGTCAGGTGACCAATCATATTCTGAATGCTGCAATAGCAAGTATATCTAAGAAAACAACACGGAGTAGGAAGAAGGTTGTACCCTGGTGGAATGAGGAATGCAGTATTGCAGTAAAAGAGCGAAACAAGGCATTCAGAGAGCTGAGGAAGAATATGAATAGTGAAAATTTCATAGATTATAAAAAGAAAAGGGCAGTAGCTAGAAGGATTATTAAAAACAGAACAAGGTCAACATGGAGAGAATTTTGTTCCACCCTTGGTAGGAAAACAGAACTAGGTGATATCTGGGGTATGTCATAAATCCCTGTGCGCTATTGTATGGCACACGAGGGAGAGATTGAAAAACTACTAACTAACTAACTAACTAACTAACTACTAACTAACTAACTAACTAACTAACCTACACTTATATAGCGCTTTTCTAGTCACAAAGACCACTCAAAGCGCTTTTCTTTAATACTAACCCTCTATTCTAAGGGCCTATAGGAAACAGATATCTAGGGACAATTTAGAACAGCCAATTAACCTAACATGCATGTTTTTGGCATGTGGGAGGAAACCGGAGAAATCCCGGAGTAAACCCACGCGACACGGGGAGAACATGCAAACTCCGCACAGATCACTGTTGGTCGGGGGCTGGGATCGAACCCACGATCCCACGATCCCCACAATCCCCCGGCCAAGGGTAAACTGTGCTGCCGCAGTGCTAACCACTGCGCCACCGTGCAGCCAAAAACCCAATTGCGTGAGTAGAAAGTGCCATTTTATTAAACTTAGCCACAAAATAACAAGTCCAGTTGTCCACAAAAATACAGAAAAGTGCAAATGGTGACATTAAGGCCACCAGACATACAGGGTGCCTGCCAGAAGTTCTACAGCCTGGTCAAGGGAAAGCCTAGTGCCACAGGACTGCTGTCAGCACAAAGAGAAAGGTCAACATGACACTTACGGGGCTGGAGCGACCCTGGGGTGATCCATGTAGTCTGGAGGATGAAGAGGGTGAGCAGGGTCAGCCGATTACACCAAGGGGATTAACCGAACTTCAAGTACTTGGCTGAATAATAGCTGTTAATGAAAACTCATACGTAGAGAGCTAGCTGCCGCGTATGGAGGTGAATGTGCCAACAATCTCTTTCCACAAACGCAACAAAGAAATACTCCTGAAGCTAACGAGGAAAGAGATTGTCGGTATGAGAAAGCGTGGGCTGAACGTGATTGGACCTGGTGTGTGAGAGAGCGTGTATGAACATGTGAAAGGGAATGAATGGAGCGTGTGTGTGTGTGTGTGTGTGTGTGTGTGTGTGTGTGTGTGTGTGTGTGTGTGTGAACACCCGTGACAGTACAGCTGATGGCACTTGACAGGAGGAGGGGGCGTGCCCAAGCTGTCAGGGAGCAGAGGCCCAATAGCTCACTGAAGTGCCAGGTGGAAAATAGGGCACAACATAATAAATCAGAACTGGGTTTGGAACAGCCAAACCCAGATTCATGACAGCCCCCCCTCCCCCAGGGGTAGAGACCAGACACCCCAGTACCATCAACACCCCTCAAGGGATGGGTTAGGAAGGAAGCAACCAGTGAAAGCACAACCAGTAAAAAACAAACTAACGAGCAAAACCCTCCTAATGACCCTCTACCTGGAACACTAACCCCCCTCCCCAGAAGTCCAAAGTTCAGGGGGTCGACCAGAATCCCAAGCCCTCAGCATGGCAAGGAGTGACAGATCGGGTGGCCTGCCCGAGTCCCAAGTCCAGCAGGCGGCCTGCAGGATAGTGTCTGGTGGCCTGCCCGGCCCGATGGAGCCACCAGGACCGGAGGGGAAAGCGGAGAGGCAGCCTACATACTCGGGATCTACGGCAGTCAACCCAAGGAACAGGAGTCTCTCCACTGTCCGAGGCTTGGGACCAGGAGGCCGTAGCACCCATGATGGTCCCAGTCTGGGACGTGGCTGCACCCGTGATGGTCCCGGTCTGGGATGTGGCTGCATCCGCGATGGTCCCCGTCCGGGATGTGGCTGCACCCGCGATGATCCTGGTCCAGGACATGGCTGCACCGGCGGTGGACCACGGCTGGAGCTCTGCTGCACCGGTGGTGGACCCCGGCTGGAGCTCTGCCGCACCAGCAGTGGACCCCAGCTGGAGCTCTATTGCACCGGCAGTGGACCCTGGCTGGGGCTCTGCTGCACCGGCAGTGAACCCGAGCTGGGGCTTTGCTGCACCTGTGATGGGCTCCGGCTGGAGCACCGTTGCACCTGCTGTGACCCCCATCAAGGGCCTCCCCAGTGAAGGAGGTGATGCTCCTCATGTCACCTGACGCTGGACCCCGATCCTTGGCGGCCTCCAACGAGACCAGCAGCTCTCCGGTGGCCCTGGCTGGGGGCTCCAAGCCCGAAGGGAGAAAAAGAGAAACCGGGTCAGGGTCACCGGCAGTGGCAGAGCCCGGTGTGGGGGCTCCGAAGGCTACTATGCGCTGCCCCGGGTCCACCTCACCATGAGTCGGGCAGTGTGACATTGACATTGACATTGCTGACATAATGGAGCACACTTGCCTGAACGCTGGCTCCACCACCGTCCAGGACTCCGGCAATTTAGGGTGTGTGGGTTCCCTGGGTCCGTCGGGTGCTTCACCCCTGTTGGCCTCCTCTGAGAATACTGGGCCTGCTTCGTCGTCTGTGGGTAACCCAGGTTGTGGCAGCTCCTCTCTGGCAACCCTAGGATGGAGCTCGAAGGGGATAGGAGAGGAGGAACGGTTAGGGTCGCCAGCAGCAGCAGAGCCCGGCGAGGGGGGTCCAGATGCAGCTGAGAGCCGCACCCGACTCCCCTCCCCAAGAGCCAGACAAGATCCCTCCACTATAGACAGATGAACTACCGGAGAGATTACTTGCCTGTACTTAAGCTCTACCGCCGTCCAGGACTCCGACGATGATGCCCCGGGTTCCATCGGCTGGAGGTCAGTTCCGGGGAATGACTCTGTTGCGGCGGCCCCCGCAGCAGGCGTGATGGTGATTGGAGTCATGGTACTCTCGTGCGCCGTCCTCCACATCTCCGGCTCCTCTGGTGTGGTGGCCGTGGATGACCTTTTCGTTGGCCCATGGACAGGACCCTCCCGGGCCTCCGGCTCCTCCTCCCCCGAGTGACCTGGATCCAGGACCGGTGAGCTCATAGGGGCACACAGAAAGGAGTTGGTGAGACCAGGTACGAGAGCACTATATGCCGCTGGGGCGGAGCACTCGGGGGACTGCACACCCCAAGTCTCCTTGCCAGGAGGCAGGCAAAATTGTTCATTGACCGTGAAAATTAAATAAGAAACTTGCCTGTTCTCCTGGCACTGGAGGTCCCCAGCGGCCTCCGAGGCGTCCTTTCTCCTCTCCTGGCATTCCTCATTGGGCTGCGGCTCCTCCTCCCTCGGGGTAAGTTCCTTTAATCATTCGGCCATCTCCGGGAGGAGCCATGGCTTCACCTCCAAGATGAGGTCCGTCTCCGCCAGGAGAGCCAGTCTACGTTCCTCGAATTCCTCCCGTGATGGAGCGGAGCATGGCTCAGAGCAGGGAGGCAGAGCTGTCGTCAGCGGGACTGGACGCTTCTTGCGGTGGGGATTCCTCCCTCTCCTCCTCCTGGGTGACTCGGGAATGAGATAATCTGGAATGCAGAGCACTGTGCTGGGCAGCGGATCACCCATGCAGAAAAGCCCCGCATTCTCTGGAAAAATGAGCGCAGTGGCTGCGAGGAGCTCGAGCACTGGGAGATCCTCAGCCGATTCCTCACATGGCAAGGTGAAGATGTCCCGGAGGATCTCCATTGCCTCCGGATGATCCCAGAGGCTGTCTTGCTCCATCACCCTCCTCGCGGTGTCCCGAGCCTGTCGAACAGCCAGGGAGGAGCAGGGCTTCTGCGTCCATGAAAAGATCTCCTCCAGGAAGCACAACAAGCGCAGCTCCCGCTCCAACTCCCTCTCCACCATGTTGACACTTGGGGAGGAAGAGAAAAAGGCGTGAAAAGGAAAGGAAAAAACACACTTCTACTCCGCTGGTTTTTTTTCTGACTGGTTGGAGCATTCTGACATAAATCCCCGTGCACCATTGTACAGCGCACGAGGGAGAGATTGAAAAACCCAATTGTGTGAGTAGAAAGTGCCATTTTATTACACTTAGCCACAAAATAACAAGTCCAGTTGTCCACAAAAATACAGAGGAATGCAAATGAATGAATGAATCAATCTTTATTTTGGATAGATTAAAAGTAAAGATTAAAAGAAAGGAACAGAATAATATAACGGGGGAAAAAAAATCTAACAAGGTCAAATTAAACAATAACTCCTCTGATTATACAGTTCAACATAAGTTATCCGAAATGGGTGATGGCTGAAGCTGCAGCTTATATTGCCCACCCATACTGTATTCCATCCAAGAATTCAAAAGAAAAACAAAACAAGAGCGATTACAATTCAGAACAAAGCTAAGACAAAACATGACTAAAAAAACCAAAACAAAACTAAGCAACAGCACAACACAGATTGAATATGATAATTCTTATGTGATTTTACATGTCATCTTGTATATATGTTTGGAGTATTTCTTCCTTTAGTTTTTGTTTAAATTGTCCAAGCGTTGTACATGATTTTAATTCAGGCCCAAAAGCGTTCCACAATCTGACTCCATGCACTGAGACACAGTGTTGCTTGATAGTAGTTCTCACTGAAGGTTTTTGAAATATACGTACATGTTCCTCTGAAATGATATTGTTTCTCCCTTACTTGGAGCAACTTTTGGATATTTGCGGGCAGTGATAGATTCTTCACTTTAAACATTATTACTGCATTATTACTGAACACTGCACATTTTTTTCCCTCCATCTTAGTGACTCTGATTGCTTTTCCTTGTTGAACACTATCTTTACATGTAACCAGCAACAAACCACTACGAAGAACCCTTGCATTTAAAACTTCTCCAAGTAACCAATTAATTGCATTTGTGAACTTAATTGGGTTCCATTCATGAAACGATGCCCCTTCCTGAGTAAGTTTAATGATTACTTTACACTCCTTCTGTTCATTCTGGGATCGTTCATCCTCTGATTCCTCAGCACTTGATAACAGTCTTGATTGAGTTTCTTGACGTCTATGTTTGCTTCTTTTAGACTCCACCGTGCTCCAAACTTCCTCCTCCCCACTTCCCACCTCCATTCATCCTAGCCGAATTATATCCACTTCTTCCAGATTTTCAGGAGCTGTCCTCTTCTGCATCCTACCGCCACCATCTTTCTGTCCAGACTGCTAGTTATTATTATTGGTATTAAAATTAATTTAATTTAATTTAATTTAAATTTTAAAAGCTCTTGAAATTTGTAACTCTTGGCAACCTTTGTCGCTGTTGTAATATAAACCTAAATGACATCATCATCATCATCATCATCATCATCGTCATCATAGCAGTCTGTCGGGGGCGACAATGACTGTTTCATTTAGGTCTGATCAGATTCCTCCACGTAGCTCTGTCCTTCGCCTTCCGCTGCCAGGAACTCCTGACCTTGTTAACCTGGGCGACGTCCGAGCCGGGATGAGTTGCTCTCTGACTGACCATTTCATGAAACTGCTTGCAAAGTATTTGAGTACTGCTAGCTTTTGCTGGACTAGTGGCACATTCTTGGCAGATAGAGGTATTATCAGTGGCAAGGACAGGCCAAGACAAACTGACTCCAGTATCTGTTGCAGTGACTGACCAGATGATAGGTTTGTTTATCTCTGCTTTTTGTGTAGTGCTTGTCACGATGCACCGACTAGCAAAAGTCCACCACTGACCTTGCGATAGATGTGCTTATCTGCCAGGATGTCCAGTCTTACCCCGTGTAACTGGGAGTGGTCCACCACAGACCTGTGACAGATACTGTTTTTAGTTCTGCCAGGATGCCCAGTTTCACCCTCCATGCCCTCGGAAGGGCGGGGTTGCTGGTTGAGTCACCGATGGCCCGACTCATGAGACAGGTAGTATCAGTTTTCATGGTTATCTGGTAGCAAGCAAACCAATAACATTACATATACTATATGCATGCAAAGCTGTAATGATTCACATAAGAACTACTAAGTACATTTACCAGCTTTCAAGATGCCCTCATTCTGAATTTTAGTAGGAGTATAGCTGCAGCAATCACCTCAGGTTCTTGCATGACCTCCCCAAAATGCTTCTGGATCCCATCCTGCAGGATGTCAACAAGCGGTCTACACACTTTATAAGTTGACTCCAACTTCTTTAGCTTGTCCTGCAACTGGTAAAGTGTTGGCAGCAGGAAGCCCATATGCACACATGATCCACCCTTGGAGGACATTAAGTGCCATGGCAACAGGCTTCATTACAGCAGTATACTCAGACAAAAATCCTATTTCAGCTGGATTGAGCCTGTAGAAGATGCATAGATAGAAAAATAGATGGTAGTTATTTCTGTTGCAATATAGTTATTGTTGACTGCCATGTTAAATAAAAATATACAAAATAAAATCAAGTTAATTATTTCACTGAAATCAACTACAACTTTTACACAATTATATTGCAACTGTAGAATCATGTATTCACCTATTAATCATGCCATCCATCCTCAAAGAGTGCAAGGATGTCATGCCCTTGTGAGCGCTTGCCCCCTCCTTCCCGTTTCATCCTGCGCTCCTAATCAAGTCATTCGATGCACCTGCTGTTCCTGCTGAGCCAGCGTTTATAAGGAAGTGCTCTTCAGTGATTCAACGCTGGCTCATTTGGGTATACTGCCGTGAAGCAGAACTATCTAAATAAGTGGCTACTTATGTAGTGGTTAATCTCACCTGACACATTTTCTCCTCCTTCTTCTCCACAGGTTGCTGCTGACAAAGCGGTGTGTCTTCAGGGGCGTTGGGAGTGCTCGCCAGCCTGTTGCTCATCCCCGCTGCAGTCATCCTCTCCACCCGGTCAGACTTCGCTCCTCATTCCCCCACCAGCAGTCCTAACCTGCTAGTTCATCTCGTTCGCTGGGTTCTGTGCCGGGCTCTCTTGTCCAACGTGAGTGGTATTATTTTGGATGTCCACTTTCCCCTTTCATTCTTCCATTAATCAACCTCATCTCTCCCTCTGCAAGTTTGCTGCTCCTCTGGCGAGTGACTGGTTTTCTTCAAGTTTGCGTTTTTTGAAGTTAAATAAAAGGTCAAACGTTTCTTGTGTGTTACACTGTTGGTGTTGCATCTTGCACTTAGCCTGATTGTCCAGTCAATATGACAAAGGATAGTACAATAGAATATACAGTAAGTGACAGTATAGACTCATATGGACAAGAAAAATGTTGAAAATTTGTAAGAATAAAGTTGCAAACTTAATAGGAAGTTTCAGTTTATGAGTATATGGCTGTAAATTTGAGTGGAAAAAGGGTGTAACAATATGGTGATTAATAATTATGATCAGGTATAAAAATTACTTAATTTGTATTAATGTACTGGGACCTGAGATGACCTCTGGGTCCACACACACATAAACAGTTAATAAAACACTCGTGGGGGCACCAGCTCCTATCTCTTTAGGAGCAAGTTAATCTTTAATTTCACTTTATACGTGTTTAATCACTCAATAAATTAATCAATAATCAGTCTCAAAATTTTAGAGAATTCGATACTGGGGACTGTGAACCAGACTCAGAATGAAATAATATTCCCAACAACTTCTCTCATGTTCACATATTTATTAAATGAAATGATGATTAAAAGACATTGCAATGGTTTCATTAACCATGAAATTAAACTTGTAAATGATAGATTAACAATGTAAACATTTGCAGAACCAGGGTTAAAATGTGAGCTAAATTCAGATCAGTTTGAAGTTAACAGATTATGGAAAACATAACACAAATTTATGGAGAAAATTAATTATATGGAAAATTCTGGATTACTCTTAAGAAAATAAACGTAATTTTAATGAAAAGAGGAGTTATGTTAATGGCTCTTTAATTTGCATCTGATTAGATATCAAATTATTATCGAACCTCAGATGTTTTTTTGAATGAATTTTATTTATTTCGGATAGTACATTACAGGTTAAAAGAAACTGTATAATATAACAACAAGGTCAAATTAGACAAAGACTCCTTCTACTATACAATTCCACGTGAGTTATCCGAAATGGGTGATGGCTGAAGCCACAGCTTATATTGCCCACCCATATTCCATCCAAGAATTCAAAGGAGAAAAAAGAGAAAACAAGACAAGAGCGATTACAATTTAAAACAAGGCTAAGACAAAATGTGACTGAGAGAAAAAGAAAACTGAGCTAGTCTAAGTTAAGCGGTTACTATTCAAAAACAAATCTAAGACATAGTGTCACAGAGAAAAAAAGAAAAAAAGAAAAAACTAAGCTACAACACAACACAGGCTGGAAATGTCAATCCTTATGTGAGTTTACATGTCGTCTTGTAAATATGTTTGGAGTATTTCTTCCTTTAGTTTTTGTTTAAATTGTCCAAGCTTTGTACATGATTTTAATTCAGGTCCAAAATCGTTCCATAATCTGACTCCTTGCACTGAAATACAGTGTTGCTTGGTGGTTGTTCTCACTGTAGGCTTTTGAAATATACATGTTCCTCTGAAGTGATATCGTTTCTCCCTTGTTTGGAACAACTTTTGGATATTTGCGGGCAGTGATAGATTCTTCACTTTGAACATTATTATTGCGGTTTTAAAGTCAATCAGATCTTTCAACTTGAGAGTTTTTTGTTTAAGAAAAAGTGGGTTTGTTGGTTCCCTGTAAGCTGCTTTGTTGATTATTCTAATAGCTCTCTTTTGAAGCATAAAGAGTGGATATACTGTATGTTTGTTTTATATGTATTTCCCCATACTTCATTACAATATGTCATGTATGGGAGTATTAATGAATGGTACAAGGTGTATAGTGTGGGTTGATTCAGCAAATTTTTCACTCTGTGTAATATTGCAAATGATTTGGATACTTTACCTTTTATATAATTAATATGTGGCTTCCAACACAGTTTGTTATCAATTATTACTCCAAGGAATTTAGTTTCGGATACCCTTTCAATCTCTACACCATTTACACTGAGTTTGGGTACTGGGTAGTTGTGATGGTTGTTAAAGACTATAAATTTTGTCTTGCTTAAATTGAGCGTTAATTTGTTTGAATCAAACCACAGTTTCAGCTTTCCTAATTCCTTTCCGAGTGTATCCAGAAGTTGTTCCAAATTGTTTCCACTGCATAGCAGATTAGTGTCATCAGCAAACAATATTAAGTCCATTTTTTCTGAAACTTTACATATATCATTTATATACATATTGAATAATAATGGTCCCAAAACTGAACCCTGTGGGACTCCACAGGTGACCTTCAGTAACTCTGAGTTTTTGCTGTTAACACATGCAAACTGATATCTATTCTTTAAGTAACTACTTAACCAGGACAGTGCTACCCCTCTAATACCACAATTTTGTAGTTTCTTTAATAATAGATTGTGATCTACTGTATCAAATGCTTTTTTAAGATCCAGGAATACTCCAACTGAATACTCTTTATTTTCAATGGCTGTTGATATTTTTTCTGTAAATTCCATTAAGGCATATGCTGTTGTCCTTTTGTGTCTGAACCCATATTGCTGCTCACACAATAAATCATTCTTCAGTATGAAGTTGTCAATTCTCTCATAGAATATTTTTTCAAGTATCTTGGAAAATTGCGGTAATAGTGAAATTGGTCTGTAGTTGGAGAGTTCCCCTCTGTCGCCTGTCTTGTAAATCGGAATTACTTTAGCTATTTTCATTGCATTGGGAAATATACCTGATTGGAGAGACAGGTTACAGATATACGTCAGTGGTTTCACTATGCATTCGATAACAGTTTTGACTAGTAGCATGTCAATACCATCGCAGTCAGTAGATGTTTTACTTTTGAACGATTTAACAATTTCAATGACCTCTCTTTCGTCTGTGTTCTTTATGAAGATGGTGTCTTTTACAGCAGTGTTATTGCATATTGTATCACCTGTAGGCGCCGTAGTGGGTATTTCTCGGGCCAGTTTAGGTCCAATGTTAACAAAAAAATTATTAAATTCATCTGCAGGTGAAGCTATATTCACATTCGGAGTCGATTTATTATTTTTTGGAATATTAGTTGGGTAGCTAGTATTTCTGCTTTTATTTCCAAGGATACTGTTGATTATTGTCCATGTATTTTTAATATTGTCTTTGTTTTTTTCCAGTTCTTTACTGTAATAGTCTCTTTTACTGCATCTTATTATATATGTTAACTTATTTTTGTATGTTTTATACCGTTGCTCTGCTTCTTTTGTTCTTTTCTTTATGAAAGCTTTATATAATAAATTTTTCTTTTTACACGCCTTTTGTAGTCCTTTGGTTAACCATGGTTTGTCAGCAAATTTGTGTTTAAGCTTTTTTTTAACTAATGGGCAGTTTTTTTCATAAAGAGTGGTTACAATGTTTATAAATGTGTCATAGGCTTCATTTACATCTGATACATAGACTTCTGTCCAGTCTTGCTTCAGCAAGTCCTCTTTAAAAGAACTGATTGCGTTTGGTGATTTGTGTCTGAATGATTTTGAGATTTTTTCTGGGTTGGGCCCCGTGTGGCCATGGATAAGTGCAAAGATTGGCAAGTGGTCGCTTATATCATTTATCAATAATCCACTTTCTATTTTCTTATCGAGAACATTGACAAACAGGTTGTCAATAAGTGTAGCAGAGTGAACTGTGATTCTACTGGGATGTGTTATTGTGGGATATAGACTCATGCTGTACATAGAGTTCATGAACTCTGTAACTACATTTTGTTGATGTGGATTAAGTAGGTCAATATTGAAATCTCCACAAATTGCTACCATTTTCTTACTAGTAATATTATTGTACAGCTCGACTAATTTATCTCTGAATGTCTCAATGCAAGTTCCCAGCGTTCTGTATATGCAGCTTATGATTAGATTTTTTGTTTTGTCTAGGTCAATCTCAACAGTAACACATTCCAAAATCCCTGGTAGTGCTGAGGACATTTCATTTACAAGCTTACATCTATATAGGTCATCAACATACAGTGCAACACCACCACCCTTTTTTTGAGATCTGTTAATGTTAAACATCTGATATCCCTCTATTGCCATCAGGGGAGCCTGGTCTTCATTAAGCCAGGTTTCCGAGACTGCAATGGCTGTGAATTTTCTGTTTAGCTGTTTTAAATAGTCCTGAATCTGTGAGAAGTTTTTGTTAAGACTTCTGCTATTGAAGTGTATTATTGACAGTTTACCATCTAATTGCACTTGACTTTTGAATTGCTTTTCAGTGTAATATTCACAGTGGTTATGAATATTATTGAAAAAGTGGTTATCGGGATCAATATCATTCTCCATCTCTTGTGGTTTATGTTCAGCATAGTGGCATATTTTTAGAGTTTGAGTTTCCTCACTCTGTGTTTCATAGACAGTGTTCATTTGTATTTATCTAAGTCAGTAGCATCTCTGATCATTATACTTTTTGCTTGCTCAGGTGTTCCATTTAGTTTAATCCAAATTCTACAATTTCTTGTCCAGGTTGACTGTATCCTATTTTGTTTTTTTAGCATCCGTGCCTGCCGTGCTAATTCAGCGTTTTTTTTTTTTGTCAGGTGTTCATTTAGGTAAACTTGAGTTTCCTTTAGTTTTTTTGGCCTGCCTCAGTATGTCATTTTTCACCCTCCTGTTCACAAAGCGCATCACAATTGAGCAGATGAATAAAATTACAGCTCACGTGACTCCTTGTTGAAGCTGAAGTTGAAGATCCTTCTGTGTCGCTGTAATATAAATGTATTTTTAATGTGTGCCCTGATTTGTTTCTCAGTTGCTTTTAATATGTTTTGACAATCCAGTTCTCTTTTCACGGTGGATTTATCTTAAGGCACACCATGATCTGGGCAGTATGACCTGTAACTGTTACTCCTTAGCACAGCTGTTACTCCTTCCAACTATGCTTATGAAACAAAGGCATTCCTTTATTCCTCATGTGTGTGTGTGCAATGAAATGAAGCAGATGTTCGTGTATGTTTTGGGAGCCGGGCAAAGAGTTGTTTTGGGAGCGGGGACTGGCCCTCCCCGCTCCTCATGCAACTCTGAGAATGTGAGAGGGGGGCTCCCTCAGAGCAGAGATGGCCACTCTGTTCTGTACATAGCCGTCCCTTTAAAAACAGGGGTTTTCCCTCAATACGGCAGGGTCTGCTGTGGATTTTTTGCGCGAATGCCCAGCTGAGAGATCAATACGCTCTTCCTAAGACTGCTCGGCTCTCCGGTCTGCTGTATCATGGGTAAGAGCTGGTGAAATGACATGAAATGCATTAATCCTTTGTGTGTGAAGGAGATGTGTGACATGAAATGCATTGATCTCTGTGTGTGTGAAGGAGATGTGATCTGTGGGGAATAAAAGATACAGTTTATTCTAGCAGTCTGTCTCAATGTGAACTTTCTTTCCTGTGTGCCGACTCCTCACGAACCTGTCTAAATATTTTCATAAAACATTTTGGCGTCACGAACAGGATTTGGAATTTAAAAAAAAAAAGGTGAAGAGGAGCTGTACATAGGAAAGTCATGTTTAAGAAAAGAAATAAACAAGGTGTAGCCGGGGGCTCTCCCGGCGATTGTGTGATCCCAGGCTGGGATGGTTCATGGGAACAGGTGGGTGTGTGTTTAGCTGATGGTGGTGGAAGATTAGAGCCATGGGGAGACCTGGTGGGGGACGGGTCACCCTCGGTGGTGTTTGAGAGTCTTCGGGGGATTGAGGTTGCCCCGAAAGCTCCACTGAGTGGAATTCAGCGGCGAATGTGGTGTTGTGCTGCGGCGTGGCGCCGATGTTACGATACAGAACGGGAACAGGAAAAACAAATAGCTGATTTAGTTCAGCGATTAGAAGGATGGCAGAAAAAAGAGGAGGATTTGACAGGGCAAATCCTAAAGTTGCAACAAAAATTGGAAAAGGAAAAACTCCGTTCATCTCGGTTGACAGTGATGGCAGAACAGGGTGTAGCACGGGTTGCACAGCTAAACAGGGAGAGAAGAAAAAAGAGACCCCATGCTACCTCCGCTGTTAAAGTGCGGTCGTATGTGGCTGGGATGGTGGATGGAGATGGGGATTGGGACCCCGACAACTGGGATGAAGGGGGTGAAGAGGAGGAAACTCCTCCACCGATCTCTCCATTGTACCCCAAACTACCGGGGAATTATCAGGCTGCCCCTGTCCGGAGACGGCGGGAGGAGCAGCAGTTTGTTCCACCCGTCCGAGAGGCGGTGGTGGATGATGCCGGACAGGCGGTATATGATGAGCATGGACAGAGGCTATATGCCATGGTGCCTCAGGTCCAACCGGCCCCCTTGGCAGTGACTATCCTTGAAGATTACACTGCCGAGGAAGTAGCTAATTTGACAACCCGGCATCATCAACGGGACGGTGAACCGTTGGACCTGTGGGTCACCAGGTTGCTAGAGGAGGGGGCAGCACGGACTATGGTGGATCCACAGGATGCAATGCGGTTCTCAGGATTATCTAAAATGTCTAGGGTAAATTCAGCATATCGGGCACGGGCCCCAGATATTAACAACCCAGAGGGGAAGAGCCTATTCCCAGGAGGGATCCGCCCCTGGATTCCAAGGGATCCAGTGGGCCCTCTAGGAAAGATTTATGGAATGCGCTGATTGCAGCTGGGGTGCCTGCTAACAGCATTGATGGTCAGCCCACCAGTGTCCTGAGGGACATGTGTGCCAAAAAAGGGTTAAAGGTGAGGGCTGGACGAATTGATGAATTGTCATCGCTGCTGTCAGCTCTTAAGGATCATGTATTAGGAGCGACGGTTTTGCCTAGCACTCCTCCAGCAGAGGATTCGGATAATTCAGAGTCCCAAGAAGAGGGGGAGGAAGTGCATGTGAGGGCGGTGCAAAAGGGGAAAGGGAAAAAGAAAAAGGGGAGAAACAAGTATAAGCATCATGATCTCCTCCTGGATTTATAGGATGGAGGCCGAGCCCCACAGATTGGTAATTTAAATTGGTCAATGACAGACATACGGCCCCATGTAAAAGTAGAAATTTATTGGAAAAAGTCTGTCCAAAATGTGGTGGCTCTAGTAGACACAGGGGCGGAGGCCACTTTGATTCATGGTAATCCGGCCAAATTTGTTGGTCCTACGGTCTCTCTCACAGGTTTGGGAGGAAATGTTGTGATTGGAAAAAGCGTGCAGCTCCCATTAAAAGTTGGGAGTATGCCCGTAAAATATTACCCCGTAATTATCACACCCATTAAAGAGTGGATAATTGGCATGGATATTTTGGCAGGTTTAACCCTGCATTTGAAACAGGGACGGTTCGAATTCGGAGTAACTCCTCCACCGACGGCAGACTGTAAAGCAGTCACGGTGGGGAAGGTACATATGGAACCCTTTCCCATCCCATTGGCAGATAAGGTGGTGAGCATGAAGCAGTATCGAATCCCTGGAGGACATGATGAGATCACTGCTACCATAAAAGACTATGTGGAGGCTGGAGTGTTGAGAACATGTACCACCGCGTGGAACAACCCCATTTGGCCAGTCCGAAAGTCTGACGGCTCCTGGCGAATGACGGTTGATTATCGGGAACTAAACAAACACACTCCTCCATTGACAGCAGCAGTACCTGATTCTCCTACCATAATTGACCTGGTGCAGCACCATCCGGGAATATGGTATGGGGTGATTGACCTGGCTAACGCCTTCTTTACGATTCCAATTCCAGAAGATAGACAGGAGCAGTTTGCGTTTACTTGGGAGGGACGACAGTATACGTTTACTAGACTCCCGCAGGGCTATCTACATAGTCCTACCATCTGTCACCGGACGGTGGCAGAAAATTTGGACGGGCTAACAACGCCCCCTGGGGTATTGATATCCCACTATATTGATGACATCATGGTACAAGGGACCTCTGAAAAAGAAGTCCAGCAGGTACTGGATCGGCTGATCCAGCACATGAAAAGTCACAGTTGGGAGATTAATCCAGCAAAGGTGCAGGGACCCTCCCAGAGGGTGAAATTTCTGGGAATCTGCTGGAATAAGGGAGAAAGAGAAATCACGGACAAAGCCCGAGAAAAGATAATGGCCTTTGCCACCCCGCACACCAAAAAGGATGTGCAGCGGTTTATTGGGTTGTTTGGATATTGGAGGAGTCACATTCCTCATTTGGGGCAAATTTTGCAACCTTTACATCAAGTGACAAGGAAAAAAGAGCAATTTGAATGGACAGAAAAACAGCAAGTGGCTTTTGACATGGCCAAAGAGGCCATACAGCAAGCCTTATCACTAGGAAAATTGCAGTCTGGTCCGGTCGAGTTGCAGGTGTCGGCTCGGAATGATTATGCAAATTGGAGCTTATGGCAAAAACAAGGCAAGCAACGGAAACCTTTAGGTTTCTGGTCAAGGAAGTTGCCAAGTGCAGGAATTTGTTACACGCCTTTTGAAAAACAACTATTGGCGTGTTATTGGAGTTTGGTGGAGATGGAGGCATTGACTGCAGGGCATGAGGTGATTATGAGGCCATTGATACCTATTCTGACGTGGGTAATGAGTAACCCCACCACACATCGGGTAGGTACCGCCCAGGAGAGTAGCATCATTAAGTGGAAATGGTACGTGTCTGAAAGAGTGAAATCTGGACAAAAAGGAGTTTCGGTCTTGCATGAACAAGTTGCTGATGTCCCAGAGACAGATGAGTCTTGTTTTGAAGTTGAGCAGCTGCAAGAATCTCCTGTGTTAACAGGGCCCCGCTATGACGAACTCACAGACGAGCAAAAGAGCAGGGCGTGGTTTGTGGATGGCTCTTCTCAGTGGGTAGCGGGAAAACGAAGGTGGAAAGCCGGGGCTTTCAACCCTCATCTGGGGCAAATTTTGGAAGAAATGGGCGAGGGAAAAAGCAGCCAATGGGCCGAGTTGAAGGCCGTGCATATGGTGATACAACACGCGGGTGTGTCAGGAGCATATATCTACTCTGACTCCTGGTCAGTGGTTAATGGGTTAACCACATGGATGCCTACATGGCAGTCCAATCAATGGCGGATTCAAAAGAAAGAGGTGTGGGGTAAAGAGTTGTGGGAGGAAATCTGGCAAAAGGTCCAAGGGGTCACTATCCATGTCACCCATGTCGATGCCCATACCCAAAATATGGACTCAGAAGCCCTCCACAATCGTTATATTGATGGAGTGGTTAGAGCAATGTCAGTGGAGAGGCAATCTACTGCGGATTTGGCCCGGTGGGCTCATGAAAAGAGTGGACATTGGGGAATACAAGCTACCACCCAATGGGCCAGGGATAGGGGCATCGACTTAAAAACTGATGATGTAAAGACAGCCATTGAACAGTGTGAGGCCTGTCAGCATCATAGAAGAGGTGTCCCACAACATCTCACTGGACATATACAAAGGGGAAAGAGTCCAGGACAAATCTGGCAAATGGATTTTATTGGTCCTCTTCCAGAGTCACAACGATGTAAATATGTATGCACGGCTGTGGATACATTTTCGGGTGTGGTAGTGGCACACCCAGCCAAAGTGGCTAATCAGAAGGCCACGCTGGCCTGTGTGGAACTAATTGAAAGGTTCTATGGGCTACCTGTACAGATTCAAACTGACAACGGGACCCATTTCACCGGAAACCTGGTGAAAGATTGGGCCAAACACAATCATGTGGAATGGATCTATCACGTTCCATATCATCCCCAAGCCGCGGGTTTAATTGAAAGGATGAATGGGCTGTTGAAAGCCACTCTGAAGAAAGGAGGGATAAACAATAGTTTGGAAGGGTGGAAAAAAAGCTTACCACAAGCGCTGAAACAGCTAAACAATAGACCCATTGCACCTGGTACAACACCACTGAACCGAATGATCACTGTCAATCTTGAACATTCTGAAGGACAAATTATTAAAATGTGGAAGATTAACCCAGAAGCAACACTACCAGTGCGAGCGACGAAAGGCTCGGCTGGATTAGATCTAAGAACTATGGAAACCCTTACCTTGGTACCAGGAACACCTACTGTGGTAAAAACAGGGCTAGGGTTGCAATGTCCGAATGGAATGTATGGTCACATATTGCCAAAGTCTGGATTATCCCTAAAAGGTTTAACGACTCTGGCAGGTGTGATTGACAGTGATTATCAAGGGGAATTGGGAGTGGTGTGCTACGTACTGGGATCAGAGCCCATAACCCTGAATAAGGGGGATAAAGTGGCCCAATTGGTCATTAAACCATGTCTAATGACTAACCCTGAAGAAATTGCTAAGCCGGCTGTGATGACGCAAAGGGGCGAAAAAGGCTTTGGTTCCACAGATAAATCTGGGGCCAAAGTATGGGTGAGGCAAGAAAATGGTCCTCCCCGCCCGGCTGAGATCATAGCTCAAGGGACGGATCAGGTGGTGACCATTTTGTATCCAGGAGAGGAAACCTGGATAAATGTACCAGTATCAAAATGTTATCTAAGGGAGAACTAATTCTGTGCTTTCTCTTCTCCTAAGTATGTGCTTGCTTTGCAGGAATGTTCGGGTAGAGACTGGTGATTGGACACCCGCCACGTCATGGGTCTTCTTCAACACCTCCACAAGCACCGAGGACATGGCTATGTCGTCTGCTGGGACATGTGCCGCCCTGCCCTCATTGTGATCCTGTGGATGAGTATCGCCGGTTGCTGGATCCGGATCCACGCCACACCAGGCCAAGAAATGTTTGAGGTGGACCAATCTGTCTCGTTGGAATGGAGGGAAAGTCGAATCGGTGCCAATCAGAGTCAAGACGGTTTCTATTGTTTATCAAACCAAAAGTGCAAGATACTGAACTTAACCAGCCACTGTCCTATTTACATATGCCCCAAATGTGTCAAATATCAATATAATGTGCCTGCGGTGGAGAAGGGGTGCATGGTGAACTTAACTGCCAATGTAACCATATGCGTGGCCAAAATGACTAATGATTCACTGAAATGTGATACTACCTTAAATGGTACAAAGCTATCCATCAATATAACAGGAGATAAGGAAGTGTATTTGATGAATGGAACAGTCATAAGCGGTCGACAAATCCCCTTTGTGTACCCTATTGTAGTGATCGACAAAAACCCGAAGCATATATCCCCAACGAACCTGGCACCCATACTGTCGACCTGTACAACGGTGGCCACACAAACCAGCCATATCACCGTCAATTGGATGGTAAGGATACCACCCATTCCCAAATGTTCAACCAAGAAGAGAGCATGGTATGACACATTGCTGGGAGGATTTGGCACAGTTTTGGGAATCTCCAACACCATTAACAACGAGGTAACCAGATCAATGTTGGCAGATACTGGACATCAAACGTCTTTAGGCATTCAACAAGTTGGATTTTGGATGCCTACGGTGGTGGGGCCTCAAATGGAGGCCGCCAATCTGTTTCAAAAACGTCTGAATTGGGATTTGACCATGTGGAATGCTACGAGTGAATTGATGACGAACATCACTCGAGCTTTCAATTGGACTGTGTGCAACATTCAAGTTTTGGATATTCGCACGCAGTTGGAACGTTTCACTCGCATTGTCACTACCAATCACGCTCGACAATGGCGAGAAGTGCGGAACATTACTGAAGAATGGTGGATAATTCCACATCCTGAAAAAACCATCTGCAATAGCACGATGTGTAGCGGGCAATGGACTCAATTAAATGTCACAAGAGCTGTTGACGTGTGCAAATATCATGTGTTACCAGTAATTACTGCTACGGCATTTTGGTTTATTCAATTAAAAGGGGGATGGTTTGATCCAGGGCAAAATAATACATATGATTTATCAGAATGTGATTTGACTGACCAAGGATATGCATGCCTAAGTCGAGAAATATATACTGAACCATGCTTAACCATGACAGAGGCACTATGTGAATGGAGAATAGAAAAACCTTGTGACATGATGTGGCAAATAGGGTCCCATACTCTATGTGTAGCCACCTTAAACTCCCATCCAATGTTGCCTAGGGTACCTTTCACTGGGTGTCTGCATGGTGTTCACATGTGGCAATGGCATAATCGGACATATCGTCTTACCAACTTTTCCAGTGAGGTTCACCTGACCGCCCTGCAATGGCGGGTGTTGGAAGTTCCATGGCAGGTGTCCCTGGATCGATTCAGAGGCGCACTGAATGGATCCACGGAAATACAAAAGCTCATTGGTGATCATATGTCGGATGTGCGTGCTGCGGTGATATCCACTGTGGTGGCCCAAGGAAAGGTATTGCATGCAGCCCATCAGATAGAGCAAGCTTCTGCTCATCACTGGTGGGACATATTCTCAGGCATGTCGGTTACTGCTCGTACAACACTGGTGCCTCCCCTAGCTATATTAGTTGCTGTTCTATCTGTCTTAACACTATGCAATTTCAGTGCTTTCTGCTATATTAGAAGAGTAAAAAAGGTTTTAAGTGAAAGAATACTGTATATAATTCTCTGGCAATATGAAAATAAAGGTCATCTTTCGAGATGGAGGATATGGTACCACATCTTGCAAAGTAGAGGTGAGTGCTGACCCTCCTGGTCACTGGATATGTTATGATTATGCTGTAGGTATGACTAATGAGTGGAATTACTACAATAGACATTTCAATACAAGAAGTGAGCTATTGTGGCATGTTGTAACATGCATTTGGGACATCAATTGGGTGGAATTATCTCACCATAATCATGTCGGCATACCTTATGAGAATGAAAGTATTCCCCAAGAAGACAGTAATTACCCAATGTTCTTCACCAACTGATAGAACAAATAAGGTCAAAGGGTGGAAAATGTGATATAAATATTTTTTAATGTGTGCCCTGATTTGCTTTTCAGTTGGGGAAGAAAGCACTTAGTTGGGGAAGAAAGCAATTATCAGAAAGCAATTATCTTTACCAACTGATCACAAATAAGGTCAAAGGGTGGAATGTAATATAAATGTATTTTTAATGTGTGCCCTGATTTGTTTCTCAGTTGCTTTTAATATGTTTTGACAATCCAGTTCTCTTTTCACGGTGGATTTATCTTAAGGCACACCATGATCTGGGCAGTATGACCTGTAACTGTTACTCCTTAGCACAGCTGTTACTCCTTCCAACTATGCTTATGAAACAAAGGCATTCCTTTATTCCTCATGTGTGTGTGTGCAATGAAATGAAGCAGATGTTCGTGTATGTTTTGGGAGCCGGGCAAAGAGTTGTTTTGGGAGCGGGGACTGGCCCTCCCCGCTCCTCATGCAACTCTGAGAATGTGAGAGGGGGGCTCCCTCAGAGCAGAGATGGCCACTCTGTTCTGTACATAGCCGTCCCTTTAAAAACAGGGGTTTTCCCTCAATACGGCAGAGTCTGCTGTGGATTTTTTGCGCGAATGCCCAGCTGAGAGATCAATACGCTCTTCCTAAGACTGCTCGGCTCTCCGGTCTGCTGTATCATGGGTAAGAGCTGGTGAAATGACATGAAATGCATTAATCCTTTGTGTGTGAAGGAGATGTGTGACATGAAATGCATTGATCTCTGTGTGTGTGAAGGAGATGTGATCTGTGGGGAATAAAAGATACAGTTTATTCTAGCAGTCTGTCTCAGTGTGAACTTTCTTTCCTGTGTGCCGACTCCTCACGAACCTGTCTAAATATTTTCATAAAACAGTCGCCGTCTGGAAGTTTTCAATGTGTGAAGAGTGCCAAAACCCGGAATATTTGTCCAGCAAATATGCAGTGATACGGCAACTTTTCCATTCGGTTGTCACAAGATGAGGTTTCCTATGTTTGATCACAACGGCTGAGGTCTAGCCCAGGATGTCTCCTCCTCGTGGCATGTTGATTTCTTCAGCTGTGCGTGGTTGTGGTGAGCTGCGTCGAGAATCTGCGGCTTCCCATGAGGAATTCGAGAATAATTAAAAATATCTAATCCAATAGCAAATTAAGAGATTTTCTATGCCTTGATGGAGATGAAATGAACTTCTGGTATGGAATTGGTCAATAAAAAAATTATAAAAATAAAGTCAAGATTAAAGCTTAAATTAAAATTAAAATGGTGGTTTTACAGAAAGTTTAACAGGTGAAAAATTATAGAAATAGAGACGTCTAGGATTGGAGTTTTTAACTCCTAATTAGAATTGAGCTCAAGAAAGAAAAAAAGATTTAAGTCCTAGGCATTTAAAGAAAAAACAAACGTTAAAGTACACAAAGTTACAGAATGCGAAGTTACGAGTTATCTGCTCTGTGATTGTAGAAAAAAACACGTGGGAGAAGGCTTCTTTGTTCGGGCAGTGAAGTCCCTTTGTTCTCCCGAAAAGATCTCTGCTGTGTAGACAGACGTGAAGTGACAATAAGACAAAGGAGAAAGAGCTGAGCCGAAAGAGACAAAAGAGAGTGAAAGAGGGTGTCGCTTCCTTTTAATCTGTGGAGAATTTTCGTGGGCTTTCTGGATTGACAGAAGCCCAAACCAATAGACTTCCTTCGTGGGCGGGTTTTATGAACTTTAGTCCAATGACAGGCTTTTGTCTGCGAGGAACCAATGGAATGGAGGAGCTGGAGCCCAGTGAATGCTGGGTGATATTTGATACTGGTCCCCATGGAAATACACACAATTTTAATACACTGAGAATTCCTTAACCTACTTATGTATAACATCTAAGTTAACCGTAGTGATTCATACAACTTGTAATCAGTGCTTCTAAATTAGTATGCAGGAATAAACATTCATTTAAACATTTTAACATTTACATATCTAAAATCAGGGATTAATATATTTCAAACCCATTGATTGTCCAGATCAAAACATGAAGAGTCCATTTGCTTTTCATGGTGTCCTGAAAAAGAAGAGAAATGTTGAGAAGTGAGTCTTAACAAAGATGATTAAAAAGATTCACTGGTTAAATCCAGCATGTCCCGGAGTTGCCAGTAGAGGGCAATGTTGAGCTGTGGATCTTTGTAGGCCATGAGGTGCTCCAGAGGTCTGTTCTATGTCTCTTAAGTTTTTATTTGGCCCTAAAAGTTCAAGAGGAAGTGCATTAAAAGGGATTCTGGAGTCTGGTTTAACAAAGGAATGTGAGTTCAGCATTGGCCTGGGGATGAAAAAGCAGTTTCCTGGTTGTCCTTTTCCTGAGTCAAACAGTGTCTTTAAGCTGAAGAATAATTCTTATTGATGAGCCAAAGTGAGATGATGCTACAAGGGGTACAAAATTTATCATGAAAAGTGGCAAAATTCACACCTCCACGCCTTTGCGGAAGGCGTGGAGGTGTGAAATTGCGCCTGAGAAGACGTCAGTTTGGTAACATTCCTCTTCCTTCGATGATTTTTGGGAACGTACAGTCTCTGAGAAACAAGGTGGATGAAATTCAAGGGAATGTACGCTACCAGAAGGACTTTAAGAACTGCTGTGTCATGGCTTTCACCGAATCTTGGCTTACTGCGCATGACCGAGATGCAGACCTGTGGATTGACGGCTTTGGAGCCCCGCTGCGCTCGGATCGGCAGGAAGAGGTAACGGGGAAACGTCAGGGGGGCGGCGTATGTTTATACATTAATAAGCAGTACTGCACATCTGTCACGGTCAGAGAGCACATCTGTACACCCGATGAGGAGCTGCTGTCTGTGTCACTACGCCCCTTTAATTTGCCTCGCAAGTTTCCCCAGCTTTTCATCACAACTGTGTATATTCACCCGAGGGCAGACGCTGACTCCGCCTGCAGCACTATCTTTAAGATAAGATAAGATAAGCCTTTATTAGTCCCACAATGGGGAAATTCCAGGATTGCAACAGCACAGGGATAGCAACACTCAGAGCAACAATCAGAAGGCACGAAAAAACAAGAGCAGCTAGTATACATATGTACATATTACTATAAATATATATATATATATAGACACAGTGCGGAGCATTGTGGTTGGTGGATGTGCAGCAGAAATTTTAAGCTCTCTCTCTGCGGATGTGGCGGGCCAGCTGGATGTCTTTGGGCATGATAGTGACCCTCTTTGATGTGATCCAGCAGCTGCAATCAATTTCTCCAGAGGCGCCAAACTTCATTCATGGGGATTTTAACCATGTTTCTTTAAAGAAGACACTTAAAAACTTTTATCAGTATGTCTCCTGCCCAACCAGGCGAAAAAAGACATTGGACCTGTGCTATGGATCCATAGAGAGGGCCTATAAATCACTCCCCCTTCCTCCTTTAGGATCCTCAGATCACAACTGTGTACATTTGCTGCCCACATATAAAACTGCTCTCAGAAGAGGCAAGGTGGAGACGAGAGACACTGATGTGTGGACAGAAGATTCAGTGCACAGCCTCCAGGAATGCTTTGACTGTACAGACTGGGAGATGTTCACACTGGCCTGTGGGGATGACTTGGACTCTTTGGTGGACGTCACATTCTCATACATGGCTTTCTGTAAAAATAAGATTGTTCCACGTAAACGTACCAAAATATATCCCAACAACAAACCATGGGTTACAAAATCAGTTAAATCCTGCTTACAGAGGAAAGCACTTGCCCTTAAACAGGAGTCTGTTTCTGAGCTACAGGTTGCCACAAAAGAGCTGAAGTCCGAAATTTTAAGAGCAAAACAGAATTATAAATCAGAGTTGGAAAGCAAGATGGCAACAAAGAAACTTGGTTCAGCCTGGGCCAGTATGAAAACTATTGCAGGCCTTCAGAGCACAGAGCGCAGTAATCGTGTGTTTTTAGACGGTTTTAATTCAGACACAGAGCTGGCTAATGCTCTTAATTGTTTTTATGGTCGTTTTGACTCCTTTGATTTTAGCACAGAAACCCAAGATTTGAAACAGAAACTCAAAGACAATCAGCACTTTAATATTGAGGTGCAGGATGTTAAAAGGGAGTTCTACGCTGTAAAAGTGAAAAAAAGTCGGGGCCTTGATAATATATGTGGGCGCTTGGTAAAGTCCTGTGCACATGAACTGAGTCCTATATTTCATTACATTTTCAATAAGTCCTTACAGGCACAAGATGTGCATAAGATCTGGAAAGAAGCTGTGGTTGTCCCCGTTCCAAAGTCCAGCTGTCCTAAAACGGTAAACGACTTTAGACCAGTTGCTTTGACTTCAATTTTAATGAAAATTTTTGAAAAACTGGTCAGATGTGAGGTCCTAAAGCAGACTGAGCATGCATTGGATCCTCTGCAGTTTGCCTATAGGCCTCACAGAGGAGTGGAGGATGCCACTGTCACTCTGTTTAACATGCTTTTTAAACATCTGGATTTTAATGGGACACACTCCGCCAGGGCTGCCCTTTGTCACCGGTCCTGTTCATAATTTTTATGGACAGGATTTCTAGGCGCAGCCAGGGAATGGAGGGTGTCATGCTTGGTGACCACAGGATCTCATCTCTGTTGTTTGCAGATGATGTTGTCCTGTTGGCTTCATCCAGCAATGACCTACAGCTCTTGCTGGGACGGTTTGCCGCTGAGTGTGAAGCGGCTGGGATGAGAATCAGCACCTCCAAGTCCGAGTCCATGGTCCTCAGCCGGAAAAAGGTGGATTGTCCTCTCCGGGTTGGGGACAGGCTCCTGCCCCAAGTGGAGGAGTTTAAGTATCTTGGGGTCTTGTTCACGAGTGAGGGGAAAATGGAGCGAGAGATCGACAGACGGATTGGAGCAGCATCTGCAGTGATGCGGACGTTGTACCGGTCTGTTGTGGTGAAGAGGGAGCTTAGTTCTAAGGCAAAGCTGTCGATTTACCAGTCAATCTACGTTCCTACTCTCACCTATGGTCACGAGCTTTGGGTAATGACCGAAAGAACGAGATCGCGGATACAAGCGGCTGAAATGAGCTTTCTCCGTAGGATTGCTGGACTCACCCTCAGAGATAGGGTGAGGAGCTCAGTCATCCGGGAGAGGCTCAGAGTAGAACCGCTGCTCCTCCACATTGAAAGGAGTCAGTTGAGGTGGTATGGGCATCTGATTAGGATGCCTCCTGGACGCCTCCCACTTGAGGTGTTTCAGGCACGTCCCACTGGGAGGAGACCCCGGGGCAGACCCAGGACTCGGTGGAGAGACTATGTCTCCCAGCTAGTCTGGGAACGCCTTGGTATCCCCTCTGAAGAGCTGGAGCAGGTGGCTGGGGAGAGGGAAGTCTGGGCTTCTCTGCTTGAACTGCTGCCTCCGCGACCCGGACCTCCGGAAAAGCGGTAGAAGATGGATGGATGGATGGATGGATGGACACGCCAGACTTTTATTTGTGGACTTTTCCTCCACCTTTAATACAATCCAACCTCATATCTTAGTTGAAAGGCTCCTGCAGCAATTTGATCTGAGCAATAATCTGGTGGGTTGGATTCTGGATTTCTTAACCAACAGGATGTAGAGAGTAAGGGTCAATGGTACATTGTCTGACCTAAAGTGCTCTTCTACTGGCTCTCCTCAGGGGTGTGTGTTGTCACCACTACTCTTCATCCTGTACACAAACATGTGTCGGAGCAGACATGACAACAGACACATTATAAAGTATGCTGATGACTCAGTTATTGTCAGTCTCCTCCAGGATGGTGAGAGTGGCCACAGCCCAGTAGTTGATGATTTTGTTCACTAGTGTGAGGATTCCTACCTGCAGCTGAATACGACAAAAACTAAAGACATGATTATGACATGTTTCGGGACCCAGGAGACAGACACTGACACGGGTAAATTAGTGAACAATAATCTTTATTATAGAGAAAGGGTGTGTAGTGCAAATGTGAGAGCGTGGATAGTATCCTGGTCACTGGAGCTGAGCACTCTGGACGGAGACCCGGCAACCCTGGAACATATAAGCACAGACAATTACTTTTGTCCCACACTAATGACAGGCTATCAGTAGTGAGGCTTACTTGGGAGAAGCACAGGTTACGCCCTGCTGAGAACCAGCGGCCGTGCAATGTGGAGGTGAAGGCGTCCGTGAACGTGCTGAGGCTTCCACCTGTGACTGTGGCGAGGATAGGTCTTCCAGAGACTCCGGCTGTGACACCACAGACCGGGACAATGACAAACCAGCTGATGACAAGACGAGTGACTCCACTGAGCGTGGTGACCATGACAATCCAGATGATGACGAGGTGAGTGATTCCACAGAACGTGGTGACGATGACACGACAGATGACGATGACACAAACTCCACCGGTAACGGTGGCCAGTACTCCTGTAACTGATACAGTAACAGTTCAGGAATTTGTGGAGCAAGACGTACCGGTAGTCGTGGTGGTAGCGAACCGCTACGTGAGCGCGTTGGCGTTACCCCGTCAGCTGGGGACGCAGGTCCACCGCCAAGGGGGTCCACCTGTGCACAGGGATAGAGGTTGGGTGTAGAGTAGCAAACAGCTCTCTTACGTGTTTGACTTTGAACAGAAGTCCTAGGCGAGGCAGGAGAGGTCCTTGACGAGGCCAGAGAGGTTCCTGACGAGGCAGCTTCTGACGAGACAGACTCTGACGAGACAGTTTTTGACAAGACAGTTCTTGATGAGACAGTTTCTGACGAGACAAGAGAATACCTTGATGAGGCCAGAGAGCGGAGTTCTGGTTCTTTCTCTGACGAGGAGGACAGACGACTCCGTACTGAGCTGTCAGCAATGCTGGCTTTTAACAGCTGCTGATTAACACCTGTGGATCTGTGCGCAGCTGAAGATAATGATGCCAATGACGGCCCAGAGGCCGCCATGACAGTACTCCCCCCTCTAGCAGTGCCTCCAGGCACCTGCCCAATCCTACCTGGATTTGCCCGGTGGAAGTCGCGAATCAGCTGCTTATCCAAGATCAACGCTGGGCGAATCCAAGACTGATCCTCCGGTCCAAAGCCCTCCCAGTCCACCAAATACTGAAGGCCACGACCCCGCCTGCGAACATCCAAGATGGCAGTCACCCCCCAGGCCGGATGGCCATCGATCATCCTTGGGGGTGGGGGTGCCGCGGGAGCAGGGCACAGGGGGTCAGAGACGTATGGCTTGACCTGGGAGACATGAAAAGTGGGGCAGATACGCATCGAAGAGGGGAGAGACAAGCGCACAGACACAGGGTTAACAATCCGATTAATGGTGTAGGGACCAATAAAGCGTTTAGTTAGCTTACGCTTTTCAGCCGGCACACCAATATTCCGAGTAGATAACCAAACCTTCTGACCCACCTTATAGTCCGGGGCGGGTCTCCTATGCCGGTTGGCCACCTGGATATTACGTTCAGTGGTCTTCAACAAAGCTTGGCGAGCGAGGAGCCACACACGCCGGCAGCGCTTAATATGTGCCTGGACTGAAGGAACCGCTACCTCCTCCTCCTCCTCAGGAAACAACGGAGGATCAAACCCACACGAGGCTTTAAACGGGGAGACGCCCGTGGCCGTGGAGATCGTAGCGTTATGAGCGTACTCAATCCAGGGCAGGAACTTGCTCCAGGAAGATGAGCAGGAGGAGCTGACACAACGGAGGGCGGCTTCCAGCTCCTGATTAGCCCTCTCGCACTGACCATTACTTTGGGGGTGATAGCCAGAAGAGAGGCTGGCAGTGGCTCCTAGTGCCGTGCAGAAAGCCTTCCAAACTTGAGATACAAACTGGGGTCCTCGATCGGACACAATATCCGCAGGGATGCCATGAAGACGTACCACGTGTTGCACCAGGAGGTCCGCAGTCTCCTGGGCTGAAGGCAGACCTCGAAGTGGCACAAAATGGGCCGCCTTCGAGAACCGGTCAACAATGGTTAATACTGTGGTGTAGTCATCTGAAGTGGGTAACCCAGTCACAAAGTCCATTGCTACATGAGACCAAGGGTGTGAAGGAACAGGTAACGGATGTAGTAAGCCTGCCGGGGGAGATGACGTCATCTTCCCGGTGGCGCACTGAGCGCAGGCCCGGATGTAGCCAACAACGTCCTTCCGCAACCCTGGCCACCAGAAGGTCCTTTGAAGAAGATCCACAGTCCGACCCACTCCAGGATGACAAGCCAACTTGGAAGCGTGACCCCACTCAATCACCTTGCCTCGGACAGCGCGTGGAACAAACAAGCGGCCCGGGGGCCCCCCCCCCAGGGTCCGGCTCAGTCTTCTGGGCCTGGCGAACCGTCTTGCAGATTCCCCAGGACAGGGCGCCCACGACGCAGGAAGGCGGCAGGATAGGGGTCTCCTGATCCTCGGAGGACGGGGGGTCAAACTGCCGGGAGAGAGCGTCCGGCTTACCATTCTTGCTTCCCGGCCGGTACGTGATGGTAAAATTAAACCGGCCGAAGAAGAGGGACCAGCGAGCCTGGCGTGCATTCAGGCGCTTAGCCGTCCTGAGGTACTCCAGGTTACGGTGATCAGTCCAAACCACGAACGGCTGAGCAGCCCCCTCCAGCCAATGTCTCCATTCCTCCAAGGCCAATTTCACAGCCAGTAACTCCCTGTCCCCGATGCTGTAGTTCCTCTCTGCAGGGGAGAGACGATGAGAGAAAAAAGCACAAGGGCGAATCTTACCATCCATGGGAGATCGTTGGGAGAGTACTGCTCCAACTCCCGCATCAGACGCGTCCACCTCCACCAAACATTGAAGCTTCGGGTCCACCTGGGTAAGGACTCGGGCCGAGGCGAACTCCCTCTTGAGCTTCTCAAATGCATCGGCTGCTTCCTTACTCCAGCAAAATGGAATCTTAGGGGAGGTGAGAGCAGTCAAAGGACGGGCAATATTGCCAAAGTTAGGCACGGACCTCCTATAAAAATTAGCAAACTCCAGGAACCCTTGAAGCTGCTTTCTGGAGGTGGGTGCAGGCCATTCCACCACTGCCTTGACCTTGGCAGGGTCAGGAAGCACCTGGTTCCGAGCAATAATAAATCCAAGGAAAGAAGTCTGATCAGTATGAAATTCGCATTTCTCGGCCTTGACGAACAGCTGGTTCTCCAGGAGGCGCTGTAATACTCTGCGGACATGCACCCGATGTTCCTCTAGTGTGCGGGAGAAGATGAGGATATCATCGAGATAAACGAAAACAAATGAGTTCAAGAAATCCCGTAGTACATCGTTAATTAAACGCTGGAAAACGGCTGGGGTGTTAGTTAACCCAAACGGCATTACCAGGTACTCAAAATGACCGCTGGGGGTCCGGAAAGCCATTTTCCATTCATCACCTTCTCTAATGCGCACTAGATGGTAAGCATTCCTGAGGTCCAGTTTAGTAAACCATGATGCCCCCTGGAGGGAGTCAAACGCAGTGTTCATCAAGGGCAGTGTATATTTATCCTTGACCGTTATTTCATTCAACCCCCGGAAGTCAATACAGGGGCGTAGTGAACCGTCCTTCTTTCCAACAAAAAAAAATCCGGCCCCCACGGCCGACGACGACGGGCGAATAATACCAGAGGCCAAAGATTCCTTAATGTAAGTGTCCATGGCTTCGCGCTCCGGGGCTGATAGGCTGTAAAGGCGGCTAGCAGGTAGAGGGGCCCCAGCCTTCAGATTAATGGCGCAGTCATACGGGCGATGGGGGGGGGGTAAAGACAACGCCCGAGATTTGCTGAACACTTGCCCCAAATCGTGATAAACCTCAGGTACCTTAGATAAATCCGGTGGAGATGAATCGGGCAGAGGCACTTTCACAGATGGGGCGCACGCCGCAGATTGGAGACAGGCACTAAGGCAAAACGTACTCCATGCCGTTATTCTCCCAGCTTGCCAATCAATAGTGGGGTTATGTAGGCACAGCCAGGGATATCCCAGAATAACGGGCGAAGAGGAAACGGGCAGCACTAGGAACTGAATCTCCTCCCTGTGATTTCCTGAGACAATTATAGACACAGGCGCTGTCTGAAGGTTAATGGTAGTCAACGACGCCTTCGACAGGGTAATCAATCTGACAGGGGGTTCTAAAGTCTGACAACTAAGGCCCATCCGGGTTGCCAGCTCTCTAGAAATGAAATTTTGCTCAGCTCCAGAATCGACTAACGCTAGTGTGGAGTGTTCTGTGTGAGTATGAATGAGTCTGAGGGGTAAATGACAACAAGTAAGGGGTTCCTCTGTATTCTTGCCCGTGAATCCCCCTACTGCGATCCACGGGCCTTCCCTTTTAACTTACTAGGACATTCAGAAACCTCATGTGACTCCTCCCCACAATAAAAACACAGGCCTTGATCCCTACGGCGTTGTTTCTCAGCTGCAGACACCTTAGAATGACCAACAATCATGGCTTCCTGATCCGGGGCCTTCTCTGACGCGGGTAAAGCGAGAGGAAGAGAGTCAGTGACACGAGGGCAGGGTTTAACCGGACGGGAAGTAACTCGCCGACCAGCCGCCCGTTCCTTTAACCTACTATCGATACTAACTGCTAAAGCAATTAAATCGTGCAAGTTATCTGGTTTATCCCGTGCCGCTAACTCATCCTTTAGCTCGTCGTTAAGGCTGCGTAGAAAAATACCACAAAGAGATGGCTCCCCCCACCCAATCTCTGCGGCTAAGACCCGGAAGTCAATGGCGTAATCTGCAGCTGATCTCTTTCCCTGCTGTAGGCTTAAAAAACGTTCTGTCAACACCTCTCCCCTGTCCGTGTGATCAAATACAGACAGAAACTCAGTCACAAACTCCTGGTAGGTAAGCAAAGAATAGCTAGGTCTAGCCATGATCGAATAAGCCCAATCCAAGGCTCTACCAGCCAGCAAATTTATGACATAGCCTATCCGGCTAGAGTCGAGGGAAAAATCCCCAGGCACACGCAGAAAAACTGATTCACACTGTAAAATGAATCCTCGAGCTTCCCCGAGTTTTCCGCTGAACCGGGCAGGTGTTGGAATAGGAGTGAGGCGAGAGGACGAGGAGGTGTTAGCTAGTCCTGACGCCAAGCCTGCAGGGGTTGAAGTACTTGTGGTCGGGGGAAACGTTTGGTGTCCCTCCAAACGGTCCAGCCGACCATTAATTTGAGTCAATAGATTCAAGATTACTGTCTGCTGGTGGGCTAGCAAATCTACCCGGGCGCTAAGAGTGTTAATTAAGCGCGACAGTGAGCTGTCCGCTGGGTCAACGTGACGGAGTCGTACTGACATGTTTCGGGACCCAGGAGACAGACACTGACACGGGTAAATTAGTGAACAATAATCTTTATTATAGAGAAAGGGTGTGTAGTGCAAATGTGAGAGCGTGGATAGTATCCTGGTCACTGGAGCTGAGCACTCTGGACGGAGACCCGGCAACCCTGGAACATATAAGCACAGACAATTACTTTTGTCCCACACTAATGACAGGCTATCAGTAGTGAGGCTTACTTGGGAGAAGCACAGGTTACGTCCTGCTGAGAACTAGCGGCCATGCAACGTGGAGGTGAAGGCGTCCGTGAACGTGCTGAGGCTTCCACCTGTGACTGGGGCGAGGACAGGTCTTCCAGAGACTCCGGCTGTGACACCACAGACCGGGACGATGACAAACCAGCTGATGACAAGACGAGTGACTCCACTGAGCGTGGTGACCATGACAATCCAGATGATGACGAGGTGAGTGATTCCACAGAACGTGGTGACGATGACACGACAGATGACGATGACACAAACTCCACCGGTAACGGTGGCCAGTACTCCTGTAACTGATACAGTAACAGTTCAGGAATTTGTGGAGCAAGACGTACCGGTAGTCGTGGTGGTAGCGAACCGCTACGTGAGCGCGTTGGCGTTACCCCGTCAGCTGGGGACGCAGGTCCGCCGCCAAGGGGGTCCACCTGTGCACAGGGATAGAGGTTGGGTGTAGAGTAGCAAACAGCTCTCTTACGTGTTTGACTTTGAACAGAAGTCCTAGGCGAGGCAGGAGAGGTCCTTGACGAGGCCAGAGAGGTTCCCGACGAGGCAGATCCTGACGAGGCAGCTTCTGACAAGACAGACTCTGACGAGACAGTTTTTGACAAGACAGTTCTTGACGAGACAGTTTCTGACGAGACAAGAGAATACCTTGATGAGGCCAGAGAGCGGAGTTCTGGTTCTTTCTCTGACGAGGAGGACAGACGACTCCGTACTGAGCTGTCAGCAATGCTGGCTTTTAACAGCTGCTGATTAACACCTGTGGATCTGTGCGCAGCTGAAGATAATGATGCCAATGACGGCCCAGAGGCCGCCATGACAGATTATTGACTTTAGGAGGAAAACTCCCAGGCACAAAGTCACCGTACTAAAAGGCCAGACCACCGAATGTGTACAATCCTACAAATATCTTGGGACGATTATTGATAGTAATTTAAACTTTGAAGAGAACTGTGAAAGGGTGTGCAAAAAGGGTCAGCAACATTTGCATTGCTTGAGAAAACTTGCACGCTTCCAAGTTGACCGAACCATAATGACAATGTTTTATCGGGCTTTTATTGAATCTGTTTTATCCTTTTCTTTAGTGTCATGGTTTGGTCAGATAAAACTGAAACAGAGGAAATCCTTGGATCAGGTAGTTAGATGGTCCAGTCGTTTGCTTGGTGAGCCACAGTTGAGCCTGATATCCCTGTACACCAGACAAGTACAGAGGATGGCTACCTCCATTTTAAATGATGACTCCCACCCTTTGCACTGCCACTTTCAGCTTCTTCCCTCAAAACGGAGGTTTGCTGTCCCAAAAAGTAGAACCCAGCGCTACAAAAACAGTTTTGTCCCTGCTGCTGTCAAAGAGTTGAACAAGCTGTAACAATATATTGCACATAATTTAGGTACCTATTTATTAACTCCATTTTATATTTACTTATTTTTGTAGGATGTTACTTGGGTTCTAAATATTTTATTGGGTTTTAGACCTTTGAGTTTTTAACCTCTTTGACTAGTTTTTAACTTTTAATATGACCCTTCTCTCTTACCTCTGGTTTTTCTCCCATCTCTTTGTCTTTTTATACCCTGATTGATGGAGCCTTGAGTATTTTTATCATGCTTATAGTCAGCTTCATGTGTGCCCGTGTTTGTGTCTATGTTGAATGTAATTTGTGGCTTGTAAATATGGATGTCACCAGACTGCAAAACAAATCTACCTACGGGTACAAATAAAGTAACCTGAACCTGAACCTGAACCTGAAAATTAAAGAAAATTTACCAGGAAAAAAGTGTTACCTCAAGTGTTTTCTTGTAGATTTGCTAGAGTTTTTCAAAAAGTTGAAGTTTTTTTTATGATATGCACCCATTTTTTTTTTTTAAATTTGCAGTTTCTTTCTCATAACTTCAAATTTTCAAGAAAGTTAAAAAGAGAAAAAGTTTAAATTTACTATAATTTTGCTACTTTTTCCTCACAAATCTGTAATGTTTTTCTTGTAAATATACAACTTTTTTCACACAAATTTAAAGTTTTTGCTTATAAATGTGGTGGTACTTTTTTCACGTAACTTCTGTCTCATAAATTTCCAACTTTTTCTACAAATTTGTGACATTTTTTCTTTACTAGTGCATACCTGTGCATGCCCATGCATACCCGTAGAAACCAAGTGTAAGCATGTATTTCTGCACACAGGTATCATGTAGTGAGTCCTATGATCGTCAACATCATAAGATCATCACTGGACATCATGCAGACATCATAGGCACATCATAGGCCAGGGGTCACCAACCTTTTTGAAACCAAGAGCTACTTCATGGGTATCGAGTCATGTGAAGGGCACCAGCTTGACACACTCCTCTAAAATAACAAATTGTGTGTGTGTGTGTGTGTGTGTGTATATACTGTATATATACAGTATATATATATATATATATATATATATATATATATATATATATATATATAAAATTATCAATAACTTAGAGTGGGTAACAGACAAGATCAATATTCAACACTTTATTTTTATTAATCTCAGCAATTGTTCAGATGATCACTTCTACATTAAAAAAAAATGTCCAGTTTTCACCAGTCCCTTTTAACCATAAAAAACTAAACCCTGTTAATTCATGAACTATGTTGAACCATGTTTGAAAAAGTTATGCAGCATTTAAGAAAAATCAACTTTCATATTAAATAAATCTTGTCACATTTTTAACTGAACAAATCTGCTGCAATTCTGCTCAAAATATGTTACATTTAATAAACACACTTTTGTGTGTTCTTCTTCACTGGAATTATGTCCATACAGTTCTTGCCAAGAATCATGCTTGAGAAGAAGCTAAACAGCACTGAGAGTGCTTATATGCACGGTGGCACCGCGGCAGCACAATTTACCCTCGGCCGGGGGATCGTGGGTTCGATCCCTGCCCCCGGCCAACAGTGATCTGTGTGGAGTTTGCATGTTCACCCCGTGTTTGCATGGGTTTACTCCGAGATTTCTCCGGTTTCCTTCCACATGCCAAAAACATGCAGGTTAGGGAGTTAAGGGGCGCTTGCGCACACAGCAACTGGTAGCTGGTGGCTTGTCACCGGACTGCAGAAGAAATCTACCTTCCGTCAAAAAAAAAAAAGAGTGGGCAGCAGTGGACCACAGTCACCCCGCAAATTAAACACACGCAGCTTCCTTTCATGGTTGTAAAAAAGAACTCTTCCTCCCGCTCACTTTGAAAATTATAAATTTTCTGTCTTTTTTTTTTGGAAAAAGAACTGTGTAGGAAACTGCACTCCACTCACATCTTCACTGCCGCTAGCTTACGTTCCACAAGCGCGAAGGTTTTGTCATGCGCACAATACTGACCTTTGAACTAGGTCAGAGTTCACATTAACTTTACGTGTAATAAACATATTTTCATTTTTTTTAATTTTTAAGACATTGTCATTTTAAAATCTATATAAATGCAAGTGTGATTTTAAAAAATAGCGGCAGAAAAAATTACATCTTAGACGCAGCTCACTTGCGAGTTGTGCTATTTCTAGAACAGGCCTGCAGGCGACTCATGTGGTCCCTGCGGGCAACATGGTGCCCGCGGGCACCACGTTGGTGACCCCTGTCATAGGCGGTCCTACGATCGTGACCTGTCCATGCCTGTAGAAAGCAAGTATAAGCAAGTATTTCTGCATGCTCGTTGCTGAAGGGTCTCCTCCTGTCTCAGACGGCTGTGTTGTTCACAGTCATGGCTGCAACAAACTGGTGGAACCTCAGGTGTTTCATCTTCACGGCATCTTTTCTGACGTGCAGCAGTTCTCCTCACTGTATTGCTCTCCATGTCGTGGAACATCATCAGCGACTCTATACTCTGGTGTCTATGTGACGTCATGTAGGCATCATATGATCATGACACACAGAGACACAGAGACAAACTGACAGATAGATACCTGTGCATGCCTGTGCATACCCATGTATGCCCGTAGAAACCAAATATAAGCATGTATTTCTGCATGTCCATAGAAAGCAGGTGTAAGCAAGGCATGCCTGCAGTGTACTGCTGGAACCTGAGGTGTTTCATCTTCACGGCATCTTTTCTGACGTGCAACACAGTCATGCCTGGGAGGTACTGCTGGAACCTCAGCTGTTTCATCTTCATGGGATCTTTCCTGACGTGCAGCAGTTGTCCTCACTCTATTGCTGTCCATTTATGTAGCGTCTGGTTTAAATTAGTGTGTCCTCTTCTTAATCGGGTAATGAGTATCTCTGCGTTCCTGTTTCTGCCAACCCCATTCCAGAGTTTACCTGCTTTTGAATGTCATAACTCATATATCAGCTCGGACATCACCTGGGTTAACAAGGTCAGGAGTTCCTGGCAGCGGAAGGCAAAGGACAGAGGTACATGGAGGAATCTGATTAGATCTAAATGAAACAGTCATTGTCGCCCCTGACAGACTGCTATGATGATGATGAACGATGTCTTCCTGTATGTATTGAGTGCCAATATCCTTGCCACTTTTCCACTATCTAATTTTTGATTATTGATTTGCCTTCTGACTTACTGAGATTTCCAGATTTACTGCTTCACATGATGTTGAGTGAGATTTCCAGATTTACTGGTTCACATGATGTTCCTATGTAGGTCCGCCATAGTGAGTGCTATGAATGTGAGTGATGGTCTATATGACATTATGTAGACAGCAAGGCAGGCATCACTGACATAGGAACATCATAGGACAGCATGGTCTGTCTGACTTCATATAGACATCAAGGCAGGCATCAGTGTGTATGACATCATAAAGACATCAAAACAGGCATCTTATCCTAAGCTTGTCCTATCATGCCGACATCATAGGGACATCATAGGCAAATGATAGGCAGTCCTATGATGTCCTATGATCGTTACAGACACAAATTGACAAGAGATTTCTTGAATTTATAAATAAATGGTGTCTTCTTTTTTATAAATCAGCTATTTTCTCTCTTAAACTTGTAACTTTTTCTCATAAATTTTCACCTTTCTTATAAATTTGTTTTTTTTATTGTGAATTAGCATCCTTTATCAAATGTTTTGCAACTTTATTCTTACAAATTTGTAATTCAGTTTGTTTGTACATTTATACCTTATGCCAAATTTGTGAATACCACCACCATCCTCCTGTTAAAAAGTAACATAACCCTGCTGTCAACAGCCAAAATGTACAAAAGTTCATTTGTACATTTCTTCTGCTTTGTCTAAATCCAAATCAGAAGCTGTCATCTCAGCCATTGCAATGTCCACCCCTCCTGTGTGCTCCAGTGCACTCACAATGTTCCTGTGTGTATAATCGGTGACTGGTGTTCTGCCATTTTACCAAACTTTCTCAGAATACTGTACCCATATGGCAAACCAATGGCTATAGCTATGTTTAACATACTTTGTCAGAATCAGTTGCACTGCAAATATGGCACTAACATTACATAATTGCTTATCTTCTGTCAGCTGTATCGAAGTCTCTGGTGGGCCGCAGTATGCTATTGTTTACCTTCCGTCAGCTGTATTGAGTAATTTCTTCTTCTTCTTCTTTTAGATTTGATTGACGGTTGGCAACCAGCTTACAGGTGCATTACCGCCACATAGTGATGGGTCCGGCAACGCCGATGCGTCGGTGCATGCGTCGAGCTCATAGAGCAAAACCCCATGTCGGTGTGCGTATCGCTTTAAGAAAGTCACGTGACTGATACAGGTACTGTTTCGAACTGACACTGCACGACAAACTGCGTTTATAAAGAAGCGCATCTGTCAGCAGGATGCATCTGCCCAAAGAATCTCTGATGTGTTGCGGACGGTTCATCGGCAAATTCCTCAAGACTTATGGAGCACGAGCAGCCTCAAGCTAAAAGAAAGGTTTCCGCTGTGTGGGACCATTTTGATCTCATATCGGAAAATAAGGTATTTGTTTTAACATTCCTCCTGTGTTAGCTTTCTGTTACCATCCCCAGTGTTAATGGGTCGGTTTCGACCCGTGTCTTAAATCAGCTTTAAAATACACTAAAAACAAACTATCATCCAATTTTTTTGTCATCTCTTGGTTACCTTGTTAGGCTGACAGTGCACTTATGATTTCAATTTTGGCTCTAATTATTGCTTTCTAATCTTATTTTTATAACCGGGTTGAAACCGACCCTAACACCACAAAGGACATAATTTCAACCAGAGCATTTTATAATGTAGTGGAAAATTTTTTTTTTCCACACTATTTTTTATTGAGCCTTTTTTTTTTTACAAACATGGCACAAACAGTCAAACACTAACACTAAAGTAATTTAAAAATAAAAACAAAACAAAACACTAACAAAAAAAATGTACTAAAAACAACAACCATTAACAAAAGCAAGTCAACAACAATGCTCCTCTGTTTAGTCTAGGTAATCTATTACTTAAGAATACATAATATTCATTCACCAGTTTGGAATTTGCAAGGTCCACACACATCATTCACCTTCTTCTTCAGAAGTTATGTTTAATTTCTTTACATAATCAATGAAAGGTCTCCATATATTCTCAAACACATTTTCCTTTAATTTCAGTATATATGTTATTCTTTCTAGTGGAAGGTTTGTTAACATCTGTCTTAACCACTGAGTCACATCTGGTCTATGAGTCTTTTTCCACAGTAGTGCAATACATTTTTTGGCATTAAGCAAACCGAGGTCTATGAATGCTCTTTCACTCTTATTAAAGTTATGTTTTTCTGGATATTGACCCAACAAAAACAGTTTAGGGTTCAATGTGAATTGTTTTGAAATTATTTTTTCAATTGTTACCCTCACCTCTTCCCAAAACATTCTGATTTTTCTACATTCCCATAAACAGTGAAATAGGGTTCCTTTACTTTCCATACATTTTGTGCATGTATCTGGTATATTTTTGTTATATCTATTTAACTCCACTGGTGTAACATACATCCGCATTAACCATTTAAAATGTATCAATTTAAGACGTACATTTATTGATTTGGTTTGAGCTTTTGCACAAGCCATTTCCCATTGTTCCTCTGAAATTTCAATTTGCAGGTCTTCTTTCCAATAATTCAGTCTTTTCTGTGAGTTTTCACTTGAGAATAGTGTCAATGAGTTATAAAACTCTGAAATAATACCCTTTCTCTTACTATCTTTCGTCAAAATTTTTTCCAAGGATGAATAAGTAGGTCGGGTGAGAGCATTATTTTGATTTGATCGAATAAAATTTCTAAGCTGAAGATATTTAAAAAAATGTGTTCTATTAAGATTGAATTTAATCCTCAGTTCTTCAAAAGACATTATGCTATCTGAACGTGACAAATATAAGTCTTGAATCTTTTGAATCCCTTTTAAATTCCATACTTTAAATACAGCATCCGCTCTCCCTGGTGTAAAATATTGATTACCCCATACTGGGCTAAATTGTGACAGTGAGTGTGGTTCTTTTAAATATTTTTTGGTTTCACACCATATTTTGATCATGTGCTTTACAATTGGATTTTTAACTTGTTTCTGTAATTTTTTAGCCGAGTCTGAGTATATGAATAAGGGAAGAGGTAAAGGTAAATTGTATGATTCCATTTCAGTCCAGTGAGGAAGATCATTTGATGAAAAATAATATGTCATAGACCTCAGTTGTGCTGACCAGTAATACAACACAAAGTTTGGACATTTCAGACCTCCACGATCAAATGGTAAATATAGTAAGGACAAACGTAATCTAGCCTTCCTATTGTTCCATATAAATTCCACTAACTTTTTTGTAATTCTTGAGAATAGATCTGAAGGTGGTGGTAAAGGAATGTTTTGAAATAGATAAAGTATTTTTGGTAAGATATTACTTTTAAGTATATTAATTCTCCCGATCATCGACATTGGTAGTGACATCCATCTCTGAAGTAACTCATTAATATCTGTCATTAAGGCTTCATAGTTGGCACTGGCGACTGATTCTAGCTTAGGCAAAATTTGAATTCCTAAATATTTAAACTGATTTACAACATTGAATTGATTTGCCTCAGGAGCTGGGTGATTTCTCTGGGTCTCATTTAGCATTAATATTGAAGATTTAGTTTTATTTATTTTATATCCTGATATTTCCCCAAAGTTCTTTATTAAATTTAACAAGGTCGGAATTGATTTCTTAAAATTCGACATAAACAAAATTATGTCATCGGCATACAGGGAGATTTTATGTTCTGTTGGTCCTACTTTAATTCCATATATTTGTGGATGTAAACGTACTGCCATCGCTAAAGGTTCAATTGCCATAGTAAACAGTAAAGGTCAAAGTGGACAGCATTGTCGACATCCTCTACTGATTTTTATTGATTTTGAGATATTGCTGTTTGTTAGGATTTCTGCTGTAGCATTATTGTATATTATCTGGACCCATCCATCCATCCATCCATCTTCTACCGCTTTTCCGGAGGTCCGGGTCACGGAGGCAGCAGTTCAAGCAGAGAAGCCCAGACTTCCCTCTCCCCAGCCACCTGCTCCAGCTCTTCAGAGGGGATACCAAGGCGTTCCCAGACCAGCTGGGAGACATAGTCTCTCCACCGAGTCCTGGGTCTGCCCCGGGGTCTCCTCCCAGTGGGACGTGCCTGAAACACCTCAAGTGGGAGGCGTCCAGGAGGCATCCTAATCAGATGCCCATACCACCTCAACTGATCTGGACCCATTTTATGAAATGATTTCCAAGTCCAAACCTTTGTAGGACTTCAAAAAGATAGGGCCATTTGACCCTATCAAAGGCCTTTTCGGTGTCCAGTGATAGGAGAGCTGTATCCGGTGCTTCTTTATTGGAATAAATAATATTAAATAGTCTTCTTACATTATGGAAGCCTTGTCTTCCCATTATAAAGCCATTCTGATCTCGGTTAATAATATTTGATAATATTTCTTGTAGTCGTTTTGCTAAAATTTTACAGATTATTTTAAGATCAGCATTTAATAGGCTTATTGGTCTCATGTTTTCACATTTATTAGAGGGTTTACCTGGTTTTGGCAACAGTATAATTAAGGCATTATTCATGTATGGTGGTAAATTACCATTTTGAAATGCTTCTAAAACCATTTCCAAAAGTGGTTTTATTAATTTATTCTTAAACATTTTATAGAGGTCAACTGGAAGACCATCTGGTCCTGCTCTTTTTCCTGATTTCATATTATCAATGGCTTGCCCAACTTCTTAACTAATTTTAGACTCCAGTATCTCCCTAGGAAAAAAAAAAAAAATTGGTTTAGTTTTGTTGAACTCAAGGTTCCTGACAAAGTCAAAAAGCCTTGATGCAATAAACAAATTTTAAGTGATTCTTTTATGCATTTAAAAACTAAAATGGGTCAGTGCTGACCCTAACACAAGAGGAAGGTTAACTCTTCCTCTAACCTTCCTCTTGATCTGTCTCATTCAGATAGATCAAGTGGAAACTCGATCTATCTGAATTCAAATTCATTTCAAAGTGACTCTTAGTTTACTATTCATATTATTTTGCAGGTTAAATGCCGCATTTGCTCGACAGAACTTTCATATCTAAACAAAAGCACCTCAGTGCCTTGAGGCATTATAGGGCCAGGCATGACAATGAAGTCCCAGATACACCCAGGATAAACTCAGGTATACAGCCATTCTACAACTTACTCACAGTTGCTTTACTGATAATTAATTCCTATTAATTTATTCTTTACTTCATTTTTAACCCTCAAGCTTCCAGGAAGCAGATGCTGGATGAGGCTTTGCTCAGTTTCATCCTGAAGGACTGCCAGCCCCTCAGCATTGTGGAGAGTGAAGGGTTCAGGGAACTGGTTCAGGCCCTTCAGCCCTCATATGTTTTGCCCACCAGAAAGGTTTGTGTGTAAATTATCTAAAGTAGTAGTTGATATATCCAATTTATTTAATCTTTAATTTAAATATATGGATTTGCTTTTGGTTTGACTTGGTGTAATTTTCAGACCATCAAACAAATGGTGGCCAAAAAGTACGAGGAGGAACAGGAACGAGTGAAAAAGGAAGTACAGCAAGCTGTGGCAGTGAGTACAACAGCTGACATGTGGACATCTGTGAACATGGAGGCTTACTTGGCTCTTACCTGTCACTACATTAATGAGAATTTGCAGTTGTGTACGTCTGTGTTGGGTGTGCAGTACTTTCCACAAAGTCACACTCCTGACAATTTGGCCCAAGTCAAAAGGGGCATGATGGAGGACTGGGCCATAACCAATAAAGTAAAGTGTCTTGTGACCGACGCAGCACCAAACATGACTGCATCCACTCGACAGCTCCAAATTCGGCACTCAATTTGCATTGCACATAGTCTAAATTTATTAGTTAGTAAATCATGTGATCAGATTCCCACACTTACATCCACCAGACACAAAGCTAGGCACATTGTCACATACTTCACATCAAGCACTACAGCCAAGGAGAAGCTTGCTCAAGTGCAGCAACAGATGGGACGATCAACCCTGAAACTTATCAATGAGGTGCCAACACGCTGGAACAGCACATATGAAATGTTGTCAAGGCTACATGATGAGAGGGAACCAGTGTGGGAATCTCTGGCCTCTCTAAAAACAGATTTGACTCCACTTACAGCTGATGAGTATACCATCATAGGAGAAACACTTCTTGTGCTTGCTCCTTTCCATCAAGCTACAGTGGAGTTGTCTGAAGAGAGGCGAGTGTCAGGGTCAAAGGTCAACCTGATGATGAAAATGCTCTATCTTACACTAGCACAGGTGTCAAACTCATTCCATGGAGGGCCAAGACCCTGCAGGTTTTACCTCCACCCAGTGTCTTCAGCAGGTGATTTCTCTGAATTTCTTCCTACTGATTGCTGATCAGTGAAAACACCTGCTGAAGAGACTGGGTGGAAGTAAAACCTGCAGGGTCTTGGCCCTCCATGGATTGAGTTTGACACCCATACACTAGAGCGTAATGCTTCAACCTTGCACACACAGGCAGCCATACACCTACATGAACACCTGAAGCGTCGAGTCACAGACACTGCTTCCAATCTGGAGTCATTAAGTGTGTTGACCCTAGCCACACTTCTAGATCCCAGATTTAAATCACTCGGGTTCCGCAGTTCCTCCAAGTGCAATGAGGCCATCAGTAGACTGCGGTCAGAATGTGTGTCTGTAATCGGACGTACAAATGAGCCCCAGCCGGGACCGTCTTCACAACAGCTGTCTGCACCCACTTCAGGCATGTTATTCAGCATTATTTGTTGTTGTTTGGAAATCATGTACTAAAATGCCAATTTGTTGTTTTTTAGATAACCTTTGGCAACCTCTTGACATAGAAGTGGGCAGGCAGACCAAAAGTGCCACAGCTGATGCCATCCAGGAGGTGCAAAGATACCTGGCAGAGGGCAATATTGCCAGGTCCCAGGATCCTCTGAGATACTGGGACAACCAGATGACCATCTGTCCCAACCTCTTTCAGATGGCATTACAATTCTCTGCACTCCAGCCTCATCTGTGCCATGTGAGCAGGTTTTTTTTCGACAGCAGGAGAAGTTGTGTCCAAAAAGCGTAACAGACTAAAGTTCAAAACGCTGGAAAAACTTAATTTTTTTGAATAAAAAATTGTAAAAAAAAAATAAAAAATCCCAGTCCACAAGCATACTCATTCACAACATGTTCACTTAGATTTTCACATTATGATACATGTTATTTGAAATTAAAATGAAGAGATGAAATAATATATATAAATTATAATTTAAATTATTAAATTAAATTATAATTATTATAATTAAATTAAAAGTATAAATTATATACTGCTCAAAAAAATAAAGGGAACACTAAATAACACATCCTAGATTTGAATGAATGAAATATTCTTATTAAACACTTTGTTCTTTACATAGTTGAATGTGCTGACAGCAAAATCACACAACAGCATGTGAAATTGATTGTCAATCAGTGTTGCTTCCTACGTGGACAGTTTGAGGGACAGTGTTCCCTTTTATTTTTTGGAGCAGTATATTATTGTATATACTAGGTCATCAAATCAGTGTCAGTTGAGTCTGTCAACTAGGTTGCCTGTAGGGATTTTTAAGGGCCAGCATGTGTCAGTATTCAGTGACAGTATCAACACAGTATCAATACAGTTTTGCAATGTGCCGAAACGCATCATGACGCCTCATCTACCCATCACTACGTGGCGGCGCCACGTACTTCACTATATCATCACTATCTGGTCAGGAGCTGTAGTCCTTCTGTCATCATTGCTGTGTCCAATCGAACCTCAACTATATCTTCAGACATCACTCTTGTTCGTCTCCTCATACTTCACTCTATATCATCACTTCACTCTATACCATCACACATCTTAGCGCCACGGCCCCGGGGGCCGCCAGCTGTAAAATGCACCTATTGAGTAATTTTTAACTGCGGGAAATATATATAATCACTCTATTAAAGCAAGAAATGTCTGTGTGTGTGTGTGTGTGTGTCTCTGTGTGTCACGTTTGTAGGTCATCATAGGACGGCCTATGATGTCTGCCTCGAGCATCATAGGATTGCCTGTGATGATCCTATGATCTCAGGGCATCATAGGACTCATGATGCCGTCATAAAGATATGTCTACATGACGGCACATAGACAGATAGGCATCATAGGACTGTGTACATAGACACTGTGTATATACTGTAGACACAGGTAATCAACAGAACAGTAACAAGCAGGAGAAGAAGTAACAAGCAGGGGGCAAACAGACGGCAGGGCATGGTTACAGAAAACGGGATGGGCGGGGCTGCACAGATAATCACACATGGGACCAGAGGGAAGACAAGACCAAGGCAATAATGATAATGACAATAATACTGATAAACTTAAACTAAGAGGAAGACCAATGAAGAAATAAATATGCAAGACAGAATAAGAATAACAATAATAGCAACCCTTGCTTGCGCACGCAGCGACCGGCAGCTGGTGGTTTGTCACCAGTCTGCAAAACAAATCTACCCAGGGGTACAAAATAAGTAATAAAAAAAAAACAAAAAAACAAAAAACAGGATAATAATAATAAGGTGAAATACAGAAAATCCCAACTTAAAGCAAAGGTGTGGGCTGGGACCCATCCCCTGGAGACAAGGAATATCATCATCGCCTTTCACCCGAAACGGGTATATCCACAGTTCCTTCCTTACTCCTCTCTGCTCTGCGTCGAGCCTGTCTTTCCTCGTGAGCCATCACTCTCTTTGTATTATGCGCCCTGCAAACTTTCCTTGTGAGGTTCTTCCATTCCCCTCTATCATGTACTACCAATTGCCATTGATCTAAAACATCGGCACACTTCAATGCATTTTTGCATGTGTCCTTAAAACGGAGTTTGAGTCTACCTACTTTGCGAGAACCATGAGCCAGCTCACAATACAGGAATTCCTTCACCGGCCTATCATCATTCATTCGACAGACATGACCTAACCAGCGCAGGCGACTCATTACAAGCTTGATCTTGATGTCTTTGACGTGTGCCCGCCACAGCACCTCCTCATTGCTGATGAAATCATCCCACTTGATATTTAGTATAAGGCAAAGGTGACGCTGTTGGATTATGCAAAGCTGCCTGACTTCATGCTGGTAAAGGGTCCAAGTTTCGCTGCCATACATCAGGAGGGGCATAAGGCACTGATTGTAAACTGTGACTTTGGTAGAGACTGTGAGGTCATGCGAATCAAACACCCTCTTGCGCAGATGGCCAAAAGCACACGATGCTGCTTGGATGCGAGATGCAAGTTCCCCCTTCATAGAGCAGTCACTGCTGACATAACTGCCGAGATACTTGAAGCGAGTAACGTTGGCCAATTTGATGTTGTCAATAAAGAACTCAGCTGTATTGCCAACACACACACGGTCTCTGTTTTGACTGTGTTGATGCAGAGACCCATTCTCTTAGCGACGTCATTGTAGGAGGATAATAACGTCTACAGGCCCTCTGGTGTATCACTGAAGAGCGCGGTATCATCTGCGTACTGACGGTAAAAGATCATAGGACTCCCTATGACATTATCAAAGATCAAAGGCAGGCATCACAGATCAAAGGCAGGCATCAACGAATGAGTGGTGATGTCAAAGATCCAAGGCAGGTTTCACCATGGTTGCTGTTGCCATGGTAACAGTAACTTTCTATGGGCATGCAGAAATGTTTGCATACACTTGCTTTCTATGGGCATGCACGGGTATGCACGGGCATGCACAGGTATGCACTAGTATATATAAATAGACACACCAAAATTGTGCCACATTTTTAGATCAGCTAATCACGGTGCAGTACCCTGTCCCTCTCCTGTTATACGCATTGCTTACCTTCCGTCAGCTGATTCCATCAGCTGTATCTTATGCTGAAATTTTGAACGGAAGTGTATTTTCTGTTATTATGCGTGCGCGCACATGCCGTGTGTGTGTAGTAGCCCAGGGTATGGTTGTTCTGATAAGTATGGTAAAATATCAGAACACTGGCGCCAAGCTGCCACATGACTACCTGGCTACATCTGATTGGTGGTACATATTCAGATGTAGTCAGTGACTATGTTTGATTGGTGAAACAAGGTCATGTGAGTCTGGTGGAAGTCTTCCTGACAAGACAAAACAAAACAAATGGCTTGTGCATTGATTATCAAATGGCCAAAAATAAAAGTAACGAGCGGAATGTACCCGACTGTAACGGAGTAGAAGAAGCATTTCTTTTTCATAAATATACTAAGTAATAAGTAAAAGCAAGAAGTATGTCTTATTAAAAGTACTCTTAGAAGTACAATTTATGCAAAAAGTTACTTCAGTAAATGTAATGGAGTTAATGTAATGCGTTCCTACCCACCTCTGGCTGTATGAGAGGCTGTACACTAATGAAGGTGAAAAGGACTTGTATTGATTGGCTAGAAAGAGAGCTCAAGTTGGAAAGGATGTGCAGCAAGTTAAGCTGATTAAGGACAGAGATGGTAATAGGGGTGGGAACCGCGAGGGACCTCACGATTCAATTCGGATCATGATACTTGGGTCACATTTTGATCCTATCACGATTCAACGATAATCACGATATCACAATAATCGAGAATCTCAAATTTTTTCACCTTATTCAACCTCAAATCATGTCCCAAAGTAAAACTGGTGACATCTCTTTCATATAATAAAGTATTGTCAGGGCTTCATTTTCCTTTTGTCTTTGCACACAGGGAGGGTGGTGGACAGTGCTCTTTGGAAGGGACTCTCACTCCAGATATGATTAACTGACTCTGTAGATTTTTAAAAAGCAATTGAAAACTTTTTTGTTTAACGAGGATTTCCGTTGAGTTTCAACTGCTTTTTAATGATAAGTCTGATATTTTAAAATTAGTTTAATCTTGTGTTTTAACTTGTTTTTGCATTTTAAACATTATTTTTTTAATTTATCAACTTCCTTTAATTCCATTTTATTGTACAGCGCTTTGTGACTATATGTCTCTGAAAAGTGCTTCATAAATAAACTTTAATTGCTTGGCGATCGGAGAAAAAGCTCCATGCCGATGTCTCTTTAGCTTAGCTGTTGCTAATGCTGCTTGAAGACAAGTGTGGCCTGCCATGTTCTGAGTGCTTTTTGTTGTTTTTGTGCAGCACTTTTTGCAGGTTGTGTATCATGTCAAAGTCTTCCCTTTCATCTTTGATATAAAATCCAAAAAAGGCCTGACATTTGAGCTAACTTTGAGCTAACTGCTTCCTAACTTTCAAAGATGGCTGCAAGTGTCTGAGACAAGCTATGACTTCACATGACTGGGTGCTTGCTTTGCCCCATCTAGTGGACTGAAAATGCCATTGATTAACTGATAAACCAAAAGTATATGTGTGCACATTTTTTTTTAAAATAAAAGCTCGATCCATGCATTTATGGATTGATGTATTGTCACCAGTGCCATGCATCACAATTCATCACTGAATCAATCTTTTTCCCCACCCCTAGATGGTAAAGTACTAACAAGTGATGAGAGTGTTGAGAACATGGAAGGAGTACTTTGAGGAGCTGATGAAGGAAGAAAATGAGAGAGAAGATAATGGATTAAGGAAAGACAGTGGATCAGCAAGTTCAGAAGATTAGCAAGACAAGGAAGTGAGGGACGCTATAAAGAGGATGAAGAATGGAAAGGTGGTTGGTCCAGGTGACATACCTGTGAAGGTATGAAGATGTTTAGGAGAGATGGCAGTGGACTTTTTACCCAGTTGTTTAACACAATCTTGGAGATTGAGACGATGCTTGAGGAGTGGAGAACAAGTGTTGTGGTACCAATCTTCAAGAACAAAGGGGATGCTCAGAGCTGTAGTAACTACAGAGGCATGAAGTTAATCAGCCACATTATGAAGATATGGGAAATAGTTGCTGAAGCCAAGTTAAGAAGAGAGGTGACAATCCGCAAACAGCAGTACGGTTTCATGCCAAGAAAAAGTACTACAGATGCAATGTTTGCTCTAAAGGTGCGTTCACACCAAACGTGAACGGGCTAATTTTTCGTGCGGCACGATTACATTTTAACTCAATGTAAACATGCAAACAGACATGAATTCCCCTTCTGATTGAGATGCAGACAGGCGAAGTTGCCTTTATAACTTCTGCAGCTGTGTTCAACCTGCTGTAGAAATTCCCAAAATAATGTCATGCTTAGGTTTACATTATCTGACGGAAGGCTCACCTGAAAAAGTTGTCCCTGCCTCCAAAACTTCACAAGATGATGGGTGTTTCCGTTGCTAGCTTGCTAGCCTTGTTTAGCATGTCTGTGGAAGGAATCCGAGGGTAAATAACTCTGACATCCCGATTCAGCTGAAGGGCTCCCGGTCCTCCTGTTTCCAGGTGAGCGGCAGTCTCATTTTCAAACTAGTTTACTCTGCAATGGTGATACTTCTATTCCGGTGATGTCAGAATTTCAAAGCTAGCTATATTACCTCGGACGCAAATGTACAAATGCATAATTTCACGTGTACTCATCTCTTTCCATTCACTTTGTATGGATTCATGCCACCCCTTTGGTCTGAACCGACCATTAGAGTGTTGATGGGAGTATAGAGAAGGTCAGAAAGAGTTGCACTGTGTGTTTGTGGATCAAGAGAAAGCATATGACACGGTGCCAAGAGAGGAAATGTGGTACTGTATAAGAAAGTCAGGAGTGGCAGAGAAGTACATAAGGGTGGTGCAGGACATATAGCAGGACAGCAAGATGGTGGTGAGGTGTGCTGTAGGAGTGACACAAGGTGGGGGTGGGATTACATCAGGAATCAGCTCTGAGTCCCTTCATGTTTGCCATGGTGATGGACAGGCTGACAGACGAGGTTGGGCAGGGGTCTTCATGGACCATGATGTTTGCAGACTACATTGTGATTTGCAGTGAGAGTAGGGAGTAGGTGGAAGAGAACCTGGCAAGGTGGGGGTATTGTTACATTCCCCAGGTGGTTCAAGGGGAAAGGAATAGGGAACTGGGGAAATTGGGGGGGGGGGGTAACTTAAATGTAGCAAAATATGCAAATGAAACAAATACAAACTAATGGGGGAAAAATAAAACTCCCACCCAACATATACTAAAAACCCATAGATGTTGCCAGACTGGTGGCGAGATGGTAAATGCCAGCTAGAGCAGGTTTGTTCCTCAGCTTATTAGCTCTTCCTGCTGATTGTCAAGTGAAGCCAAGTGTGATCTCACTCACCTGAGCAATCAACAGCAGAATGGGGACATCTGAGCAGCTCTGAATGACCATGGAGAGTGAAAGAAATGAGTGAACAAAGGCAAGGCCTGCTGGGGGGCCGTAACAGTATGCGCTGGAGAGAAGAGGAATGAAACTCAGCAGAAACAAGACAGAATACATGTGTGTGAATGGGAGCGAAGCATTAATAATAATAACAATGGGCAGCGCGGTGGCGGAGTAGTTAGCACTGCGGCAGCACAGCAACTCACCCTTGGCTGGGGGATCCTGGGTTCGATCCCAGCCCCCGACCAACAGTGATCTGTGTGGAGTTTACATGTTCTCCCTGTGTCTGCGTGGGCTTACTCCGGGATTTCTCCGGTTTCCTCCCACATGCCCAAAAACATGCAGGTTAGGTTAATTGGCATCAAACTGGGGATTCTAAATTGTCCTTAGGTATGACTGTGAGAGTGAATGGTTGTCTGTCTCTGTGTGTTGGCCCTGTGATGGACTGGCCGTCTGTCCAGGGTGTACCCTGCCTCTCGCCCAAAGATGCTGGGATAGGCTCCAGCGCCCCCGCGACCCGAAAAGGATTAAGCGGAAGAAGATGGATGGATTAATGGATAATAATCAGAATCAGAATCAGAATCAGAATCAGAATCAGAATCAGCTTTATTGGCCAAGTATGCACAACACATACAAGGAATTTGACTTTGGCGAAAAACTTGCTCTCGTTGTTCAGGTGAAGGATTTAAATAAGGATTCAATGACAACCAGAGTATGTACAGTAAATTACAGTCTGTCCACGTTTCTATAAAAGGATGCAAATATATACAGGAATATATGCAGTTATTTACTCGGACTAACCACACTTTGCAGAAATATATGAAAAAATATACAATCACACAGTATTTCAATGTGGACTCAGATTCAGTGATATAATGTGAATGAAGTAAAAAGCAGTGTGAGAGTTATGTGCAATGTAATAATGGATGAAAAGTCATGAGTACAGCAAACAGGTAGGACTAGGTGAATGTTAGGAGTTCATCAGAGTGATGGCTTGAGGAAAGAAACTGTTCCTGTGACGGGTGGTTTTGACCTTCAGTGATCTGTAACGACGACCAGAAGATAGAAGTTCAAACAGTTTGTGGCCGGGGTGTGATGGGTCAGCACAGATGTTTCCCGCCCGTTTCCTGGTTATGGACCGATATAAGTTCTCAATGGAGGGTAGGTCGGTACCAATGATCCTCTCCGCAGACTTAATGATCCGCTGCAGTCTGGTCTTGTCCTGTTTAGTGGCAGATCCAAACCAGACAGTGATGGAAAAGCAGAGGACAGATTGGATGATGGCGGTGTAGAAGACAACCAGCAGCTCCTGAGGCAAATCAAACTTCTTGAGCTGACGCAGAAAAAACAACCTCTGCTGGGCCTTTTTCCGGACAGTGTCAATATGGGAGGACCACTTCAGGTTCCGGGAGATTGTGGTACCCAGAAACTTGAAGGAGTCCACAGTGGACACTGTGCTGTTGAGGATGGTGAGTGGGGGGAATGAAGGGGGGTGTCGCCTGAAATCCACAGTCATCTCCACCGTTTTGGCTGGGTTAAGTTCAAGATGGTTCTGGCTGCACCAGAGGATCAGCTGCTCCACCTCCCGCCTGTATGCAGACTCATCATCATCCCGGATCAAACCGATGACTGTGGTGTCGTCCGCAAACTTCAGGAGCTTCACCGAAGGGTCCTCTGAGGTGCAGTCGTTGGAGTAGAGGGAGAAGAGCAGTGGGGAAAGGACACATCCTTGGGGGGCGCCAGTACTAATTTTTCGGGAGCTGGATGTAAATCTCCCTAGCTTCACCTGTTGCCACCTGTCAGTCAGAAAGCTGGAGATCCACTGGCAGGTGGAGGGGGGCACCTTGAGCTGGAGGAGTTTCTGATGAAGAATGCCTGGGATGATGGTGTTGAACGCTGAGCTGAAGTCGACAAACAGGATCCTGGCGTACGTCCCTGGGGAGTCGAGGTGTTGCAGGATGTAATGTAGTCCCATATTCACTGCATCATCCACTGACCTGTTTGACCGGTAGGCAAAAAGGTAGGCATAAAGGATTTATATAGCACCTTTCAAGATACCCAAAGCGCTTTACAATGAGTCCATTATTCATTCACTTCACAGATAGACAATGGTAGTGATATAGTGGTAAGCTACTACTGTAACCACAGCTGCCCTCGGGCAGACTGACAGAAATGTAGCTGTGTAGCGGGTTGATTCAACCCCCCACAACACACAGAGACAGTCAGCTCGTTACTCCTGGGTTTTTTCCGCTGCATGCTGCGTTTACAGCTGTGAGGTTAAAGTGTCATCCATGCATTGTGTTCATGCATCCTGTCTGTACCTCTGATACGCAAATGCCCAGATCGACTGCTGTGAATGTCTTTGATGTATTGTCTTGAGTTGGGTATATATGCTGCACTGTTCTGTAAATCTGTCTCTCATTCTGATTCTGCAACTGCTGCTGCTGGACACAGACTTTGTGTCCCTCTTCTCTGAGAGCCGCCGGGCTCGCTCCTGGCGCACATGCACGGCGCTGGGAGCGGAGCTCGTGACGGCGGTATGATTTAATAAAACCTACTTAAAACCTCACCATCGCTGCCTTTATTTTATCATGCCGCTTCACTGGTGACCCCGAACATGCACACGTTTTGTGCAAAGCAACCTTCTGGTCTGGACGGCCACACTGGCGACCCGACGCTGAAGAAAACGAGCTGCCGGCGAACGCAGCACCGGGCAGTGATGCTCCGCCGACGAGCAAACACAGCAGCCTGACCGATCTGCCCTCCCTGCGGCTTCAGGGAGGCCTCAACGCAGAGCCCACGGCAGGCGAGTTACTCTCCGGACATCGCCCAAGACCGGGTAAACGGCAGTAAACGTCATGGCGCGACCCTCGCTGAGATCGGGGCGTCCATGCGGGACAGCCTGAGGGACAAAGATCGTCTATCTCCCCTCAACGCTCCAACGCACCATGACTAATCTGCAGCCACGGCTCATCATAGATGTTTTTCGGCGCCGACTGCGCCGATCTCCACCAAGTTTCTGACCCTGGTTTCCGCTGGAGAGGAAACCAGGGTCGGACGACGACCGGCGGTCGCCGGTGACGAGGACGGCGCAACACGCACGGAACAAGAATTGCTCCAGAGACCGCCATCGTCCTGCGCAGCTGCACGCAGAATCTTCAGGGCTGCGCGCTCACCTGAAGCAAGCACGTGCGCAGCGTGCTCACAGGATTCACTGATGGTTTCAGCCACGGCGCACAAAGGATTCAGCCGTCTGCTTTTCCCGAGGGCTTTAAGGCTGCGCACGCACCTAAAGTCAACACGCCAAGTTCCCCTGCTTTTGTTTACGCAACCTCGCCGCTCCTGTTTTTCTTCATGGCCACGAGAGGAGTCAGAGACTAATTTTTCTTCTGGTGATCTCTGCAAGTTCAACGGGACAGCCCCTCGACATCGCGGAGCAGCAAACAATTTTTGGCGCGGCCTGAACGATTTCACCGCGCCCGGTCAGCACTTACTACCCCCCTTCCCCCTCTCCCTCCCCCTCCACCTGCACAGAGCTTTTCCCTGCTCGCTGCCAAAACTGCAACATCAAGGTCTCGGCCCCCTGCCGTGCCCTCTGGGGGGGAACGGTGTAGCGGGTTGATTCAACCCCCCACAACACACAGAGACAGTCAGCTCGTTACTCCTGGGTTTTTTCCGCTGCATGCTGCGTTTACAGCTGTGAGGTTAAAGTGTCATCCATGCATTGTGTTCATGCATCCTGTCTGTACCTCTGATATGCAAATGCCCAGATCGACTGCTGTGAATGTCTTTGATGTATTGTCTGAGTTGGGTATATATGCTGCACTGTTCTGTAAATCTGCCTCTCATTCACTGACTCCTTCAACTGCTGCAGACACGCACTTTGTGTCTCCTCTCTGAGAGCCTGAGGACATCACCTCAGCCCGCAGCACGAGGGCTGGGGAGGTGTTCCGATGAAGGCGGTATGATTCAATAAACCAACTAAAAACTCCATCGCTGCCTTTATTTTATCATGCCGCTTCAGCTGCCAATCTGTGCCAATGGCCTCTCCAACCACTATTACTGATTATTATTGAAAAAAACCATCAAAACACTCCTCTAAAAAAGAAGGTAAACCCAGCCTTGATACCTGCCCACTGCTCTATCGTTGGCCAGCCTAATGTTGTAGAGATGCTGCACAGTCAAGCTAACAGTGCTACTAGGGAGTTAGCTTACCAAGGCAAATTTATGTTATTTTCATTAGATTTCAGTCATACCTGTTTCCACATACCTGTTTCCACCTGGTTCACTAATCCACAATCGATAATATATCTTGCATCATTCTGGCTTATTTTGTTATTTTTGCTGTGATGCTCCATCTAAGTTTTAGCATTACCTTGGCTAAGTGGTCAGAGTCTGTCAGTCTAATCACATTAGAGCTCACCTCAGCGGAGAAAGGCCGACAGACAGGCTGCCTGGCCTTAGCATAATTGTCGATTATGATGACTCTTAGATGAGATTTTAGCTTAGTTTACTAGTTTCTTTTCTCTAACTGAGACTCAAGGTGTCTAGCTAATGCTGACCACTAGCATCAGCTTGCTGTCTTGGGTCCACATTAGCTCATTCATGAACGTTTCTGGTCTTATTGAACTCGAGGGACTGGTCATGTCCTATGATCACTGAAACCACACACACACACACACACGCACACACATACACACACCTGTCCACCAGTGATAACTTTATTTAATTCATTCTTTAATGTGAATTTTTGCTTGTTGGCTTGGGCTCAGTATCCAAACTACAAGCTAGCCAGCTAAGCTTAGCAATAATGATGTGAGAGGGAGGGCAGCGTTAAGTCCAGCTCTTAGACATTTAAAGAGACATTCCCTGAAACAAGCCATTCTGAGGAAGGCTGTCAAAGATAATTCACATGATGCTACAAACATGAAATAATTAAAGTCAGTTTGACCAAAATATGTCACAAACATTTCATTAAGACTTGTGAGAGCTGTCAACATGTGGGGGGGGGGGGGGGGGGAAACCGCAGTAAATGCTTTTAAAACAAAGTTCTGTTTAAAACTGAAAATATTAGACTATTTGGAATTATGTGAAAGATAAAGTCTGACCTTGGTATTTGTTACTACAGGTCATTAAGGTTTTTTATGTTTTGATGTTTAGGAAATCCTGTTTGAATGAAAGGACTCTGTTATATGTATTAAATGATTTTCTTGCATATCCACCAGCGCCACTATCTACTCTTTTATGTTTATGTGAAATAACATGGGCACACTGAATGAAAATTATTTAATACCATGGGATAACATTAGCAGCTTTGATTTCAGAAAGCAGCTTGGCATAACAGTTAGCCAGCCAGCTAACTGGGAAGTTAAAGTAGTGCAGGCAGACAAAAAAAAATCCCAAGCTGTAGACAAGGTCAGAGCCAGTGACTGTAATAAATTGTGAGGGAGTGTGCTGAAGCCATTATCTTCCTCTTTCTGCTAGCCGAGCAGTGCAGTGACCTGACATTATAACAAATGGCGGGGAAAACTCTGCCATGAGATGTAAATTTCTACTTTGCCTCCCTATGAATGGACGAGTCTCCTCAGAAAGTGAGGCACTGACCCGTGACGTCCACTAAGATTTGACATGACAGAAAAGGAAGGATTACGGAGATGGAGGGTTGTCAGAGGACAGATGTGGGGGAAGGGAGAACCGGCACAAGGAAGGCTGTGTAAAAGCGAATTATGAGCACAGGGGATAAATGAGATGTTACGACAAGCAACATATTACTGTCAGACAGGAACGTGCAGTTCTCTACACTGTAAATGACAGATAGCAGGCAAAGTATGTTGTATTAGTATGCTTGTGAATCAGTGTAGCTGTCTAGAAATCAAAACATTAAAAAATAAAATATTTTATACTGACTGTAAGATGTATTGAAAGTTTTACGTCAATGCTGGTATTGAGGCAGACTGCATACTGTAACTTTAATAGCACTTCTGCATCTGCACAACAGCTTTAAATCTAACATTCTGTCAAGATGGGTAATCAGTTTCTCTGAGTCATTTTTCCTTTTGCAGTTTTGAAGGTGTTATAAAAAATATACTAACATCTTCCGTTGGGTGTTTGAGCTCGTCCTGCCTGTCCTTTTTCCATGTCACTACCATTTTCCCATGCAGTCAAACAGAACGATGACGTCAACACTCTTTCCCTCTTTCTGCAAATCTGTCATGAAAAGCAGGCAAGGGAAGAAGGACCTGTAACAGGTTAAATAGGTCAGACATGGTTAACCCAATAGCTTCACTGTCCTTTAATGCACTGACTATAGTTTTATGCATTTGATAGAAATGGTTTCATACTAAGTTTTTTTTAATGTGCTTCGGAATGTGAAATTAAGGCTCTTGCATACGTTTTGATAGACAAGGAAGACCATAAGTTAATTTTGGATTGCTCTGTGATCTGTTGGTCATGCCTTTTTGCTCTGTGATCCATTGTTTATGCCTTAGGGATTCAGAAGAGGGAGTTGGCACTCTGCACCTCACTTAATACAGACGAGTGAAGGCGTGTGTGATCATTTCTCTTTCCCTCACTACTTTTCTTCTCTATTTAAGGTAAATATTGCACATAAAGCACTGAGAGTTTGAGGAAACGTGTTAGATAGTCTTTTCCATGTATTGTTGTACTGTTTGATGAGTTTTACACGGCTTTGTTGATGAAAGAATGTGAGCTAAATAGATGAAATTTAAGCTAGCAGTAGGGAAGCCCCATAGCTGTTCTACGTCTTCAACTGTGCAACATATGGTCGTTGTCAAAGGCCCTTTGCCACTAGCCCCGCTCAGCCCCGATTTGAAAACCCGGCTCTACTCACTTTGGTTCGGTTCAGCCTCAGTTGCTTTTCAACTACTGCTGGCGCACCTGCTGGCACACCTGCTGAGGGTGGGATTTGTTGAACAGCAGGCAGCGCCACACCCTCGTGACGTAAAACATACGACCGAATCCTCCACAACAAACAAAATGGCTGATGATGAGGAGAGAAGGAAGGAGGAAGGAGAGAGGAATGACTGTGACATGAAACTGGTTAAAGGCACTTTTCCATGGGCCCCGGTCAGCCTCGGCCCGAGAACACAACTCGGGTCGGCGCGGCTCCATGGTCCCTCGATTGCTTTTCAACAGTACTGCAGCCCGGCCGCGGCTGGGTGGGATTTCTTAACAGCAAGGCGGTGCTTCACTCTCGTGACGTGAAGCGCGCGACCCAAACAAACATAACATGGCTGCTCTACAAGGCGACTCCTCGGTTTGTGGCTTTTTTCGCCGTAAATAACAAAAAGCACCGCCAGATAAGGGTACGGGCAGCGAGACTAAACACTCTGGAATAGTTCTGCAGCTTCTGGGAGAGCCGAAGACATGAGGATACAAACTAGGTAAGCTAATGGTTGCTAATGCTAGTTTGCTGTAAGTACGTCGTGCTACACTGTAATGTCTGCAAGTTAGGTACTAAAATATGTATGCTGTGTGTGTGTGTTTCAGATGGCTCTGTTGTTGAGAAATTACCTCTTCAGATGGTCGTTCTGGCTCAGCAACGCCTCTCACTGTCATCAGCCTGGCACTAATGACTGCACAGCTTCACCAACGATCAGTGGTTATAGAGCTTAAGAATTTCTGTAGAAATGTTCATTTCCTGTACAACAAATTACTCTGATCTGTGAAAATCATGGAGAGACTGTACCTGCTTCTGCAGCAGTCTGAGGTGTGGTCATAGAAAAAGTTGATCAGCTGACACAACTTGATCGCCAGTTTAATAACTATATTAGCCACAAAATATCTGTTCAAAAAATAAACAGTACTGAGTTACGTATAAGATATATTTTATAGTTATGATGTATTATAGGCCAAAACAAACTTGATCTAGGATTAAAGGCAATTATGTAAAATAGTTAAAAATAGGTAATGTTAATGAAGGCCTGTCTTTCTCTGTTTTTTTTTTTTTTTTTCTGGGGGGGGGGTTATTGCCTTCCCTCACTGATATCCTTGCTTTGTAATCCAGTATATGTATACATATATTTTTTTTCACCCTATTTATCCTTTTTGGAGACTGATGTGATACTTGGAAGATCAGTATGTGTAGTACCATCTTGTATAAAGTCAATAAAAACTTTAATTACAAAAAGGCAATTAAAATAATGCAGTCATAAGGTCACATGGAAAATAATTGATTTCCTCGATACATGTACTGTAGAAATGTATATTCTCTGCATCAACAATGTACTATACATGCATTCATGTAGTATTGCACTGGGAATTGCACTGACAATAAACCTGTGAATTTTTGGCAGATGTCTTTTTTTTTTATATATCTGAAGGTTACCACCATGTGGCACAAATTAAACACTGAAAGATTGGAAAAGCTAAGAACAATCCAGCATTTTGAGAAATCACTTTTGGTTGGGTGTAAGTCTCATCAAAATTATGAGCCATATTGTATTATATAATAATATGAACCATAAAGCAGTTTGTGTTAAATTTTAAATCCCATTAAACCTAATCCGGGGGCTTCCAATCAGTTGTCATGGGGGGTCAAGACCCTGCAGGTTCTCTCTTCTACCCAGTCTCTTCAGCAGGTGTTGTCACTGATCAGTCAGTGGAAGAAGTTCAGTGGAGTCTGCTGTTGAAGACACTGGTTGGAGGTAAAGCCTGCAGGGTCTTGGCCCTCCATGGCACATGATTAGACACCCCCGCCCAAACCCATTATGATGAAGAGCAGATGCTAATATGACCCAGAATTCCTCCATATACATCCAACAATACAGTGTTCAGTTAATAAAATTATTGTATTGGTTACTTTTTTCTTAAAAATGACCCTTTATTTTCAAGGTCACAGATAAATCCTTTGTACAGTTGACTCTTTTCCCACCGGTGTCTTAACAGACAAAATGGAAAATCATGATGCAAACACTTAAGTCACTAAATTCTTTATTACAATCAGCAGCAAATTCCAGATTATTCAGAATGTGCAAAATTCAAACTGTAAAAAAGAATAAAATTTGAATGGGTCACACACGGCTGCCACGCTTCGTCACTGAGAAGCAACTGGATCGGCCCCTGGTCCTGGTCCAGCAGATCTTCAGCCTGCATCTCTGTAAATAGTGAGGCAAGGTCCAGTTGGGGTGACAGTTTCCCTCTTGCCTAGACAAAAGACAAATGGGTGGTGGTTAGTTAAAGCAAGTTTAACACATATTTGGAAAATACACTTGTTGCTAAAAGCCAGTGGTGGAATGTGAATTAATGAATGAATCTTAATTTCGGGTTGATTAAAGGTAAAGATTAAAAGAAAATAGAATAATATAACAAAGGGGAAAAAATTTAACAAGGTCAAATTAAACAATAACTCCTCTGATTATACAGTTCAACATAGGTTATCTGAAATGGGTGATGGCTGAAGCCGCAGCTTATATTGCCCACCATATTTCATCCAAGAATTCAAAAGAAAAACAAAACAGGAGCGATTACTATTTGAATGTGACAATAAAGTACTTCGTTGTTGTATTTAACCACAGTTTTCATGTAGCTGCGCTTCGGTAGATTTTTCAGGGGCTGCGTTACATTAAAAATCATTTGTTTTTACTGTGGCTTCAGCAATCAGAATGAATTAATAACGTTAACTGATGCTGTGAATCACCGAGTATGGACTCACTCAGTCAAAATCTGAAGTTTTTATCCAAAACCACAAACCAGGACTTTAACCAGGATTAACATATTTCATCGTTTTGCTATCACAAGCGAATATTTAGGAGAAAACATGCGCGATTCACCAGTTGGTACTTGCTAGCTAGCAAATTAAAAACGTTAGCTTTAAAACGTTAGCCAGCACAGAACAGCACTGTAATGGCTCAAAAAAAGTGACCGTACCACCAATAGGATAAATAAGCAAGCAGATGCACATTATTACAAATCACTCACCATACTAGCAAAAACGTTAGCTAAAAAACGTTAGCCATCATAGAACAGCACACAATTTAATGCCCAGGACCAAAGTGGAATAAAAAACGCAAACCAGGACTTTAACCAGGATTAATATATTTCATCGTTTTGCTGTCACAAGCGAATATTTAGGAGAAAACATGCGCGATTCACCAGTTGGTACTTGCTAGCTAGCAAATTAAAAACGTTAGCTTTAAAACGTTAGCCAGCACAGAACAGCACTGTAATGGCTCAAAAAAAGTGACCGTACCACCAATAGGATAAATAAGCAAGCAGATGCACATTATTACAAATCACTCACCATATAGATGGTTTTCGTATACTCCGTCCATACTCCGGTTTCTGTGCAGCCATAGGTCCGGGTCACTCCTCACTGTGGATCTGCCACAAAGCAGAGAAAACTCCGCACCTCTTCATTGGACCACGGTGTAGAGTGCCGCAAAACCTACAACGCTGTCTGTATTAATATCATATTCACTCCGTGACCGACTTAGTCCATGACAATATTGCAATGGCCGTTATCAGAAGACAGGGAAGACTGTCGCTATTATCGTGACGTTACGACCTGACCAATCAGCGGCGAGCAGTCTGTTGACGTCACATCACAGCCCCGGGCCGGCTGAGCCGAGGCCGTGCGGGACCCTGCCCTCGATCAGGTACGAAAATCGCGCCTGCTAACCGGTGCTGGGGCTCATGGAAAATGCACAAACACCGGGGCCCTGGTGCGGTGCTGGGGAAAGCGGGGCCCGTGGAAAAGGCCTTTAAATCTATGGTGCTGACTTGTTGTGCTCTGCACAATCTGTGTGAGAGTCATGGAGAGACGTTTGACACTACATTGGATGATGCAGTAGATGAACCAGTGGTGGCAGCGGCACAGAGAGCAGAGGAGCAGGGTGGTGATATTGTAGCGAACTCAATATAAGCACCCTACTTGGCTTGACAAGTGGGTTGACCCTATTGGCGACACAGGTAGAGTGCGGGACTCCGGAGTGAGAGGCGTGAGTTCAAACCTCCTGGTGGGACGTCGCCATGTCGAGCTGCACGTTACAATATAACACGAGATGCTGTGATGCAATACTTGTCTATTTTGTCCACATTTATGTGCATACATATTTCAAAAATGTTTTTTGTAAATAAAATGTTGTGCATGGTCCATCTACCTGTCCTCTTGTTCATAATGCTTATCTGTTAAGAAGGTGCGAAGCCATCAGCCTAATGATGAGTCCACACTTCTGTTGTGATAATTGCTCACGCTGAGCGCTCTGACAGCCCCGTACGCTGTGGGGGTCACACACGACGTGTTCCTCCCCACACTCTCAATTTTTTTTCCCGTATATTTTTCTCTTTGGCGTACAGAAATGGCAATACGCCCGTATTTGCTAAAATTGCATTTTCCCCGTATTAAAATACGGCAAAACCGTATCACGTGACAGGTATGTAATTACATGCAGAAACACCGCACAGGCCATCTTCACAAAAATCCAGCTCGACAAGCCACTTTTGCTTAGGTGGAAATGCAAATTGAACTATAAATCATGTGCTGATACATGTCATATTTTCCCATATAAAGGTCTCCCACTTTTACTTACAAATTGATTTTTAATTTTTGGGAGAAGGGAATATAAATTTTGCACTTGTTGGTAACAACAGTTGTGTGCAACAAAAACACAGTTGTGTATCCTTGTCCGATTTGTCTGCTGTTATTAGTGCCAAATTTTAGCTAGATTCCTTCTTAATTTATTAAATTTTGACTGGTGATGCAACATTCAACTTACATGTACTTACCTTTATCAGTGTCTACTGTACAAGTTCAAGCACACCTGTACAACTGCTTATAACCTAAAAAATGTACCCGTTCAAGAGAAATGGATTCAGCATTGCAGATTTGTTTAAAATAAAAAAAAAAAACCTACCAAGACATTACGTTTCGTTGTGTTGTTAAAAATTAAATTACCATTAGAAGGCTATACACCTGACCTGATGAACAGCAGCATGTGGAGTGAACAGAGAATGGAATGTGTATGTAATTATTGGCTTTTCTCATACGGTGTCATAACAGATAAACCAGACTTTTGATGCAAACAATACAATTTTATTCCAGAAGCAAAATTTACAAACAAAAAAACAGACTGGGCGATGACATCTCTGCGAGCTCTTCCCTTCGTAACGCAGCGTCCTGCTCCAGGGCCTCACGTGCATCTGCCCGCACATCTGCGGCCACCTGTCGCAAATGCTGCATGTACTTCTGATTCTTGCCGCTGGTCATGTTGCCGTTCCAAGAGCCACATCTCTTCGTCACGCATGTTGACCATCGCTAATGTAAGGTCAGCGATGGGAGTTGTCTGTTTTCGTCTTGCCTAGATGGAAAGACAGAAAGGCATGGTCGTTAAAGCTGGATCACTACATATATTATGGAATTACACAGGTGAAAGTCTGTGGTGGAATGTCACTATTATATTATGCTTCATTGCTGTATATAAGCTGAACTGTCATGTTGCTGCCCCTCAGTAGAGCAGATTTTGCAACACGCAGGGTGCTGTCTTCGGCTGCAGCCCCCCTGCAAAACTAAAAAGGATTAAGATTAAGAAGATGGATGGATGGATGGGTAATGTTTAAACTAGTTGCTTGTAGTGTGGCCGCAGAAATCTGAATGGGTTAATACAGTCAGCTGACGCGAAGCATTTCATTGAAGCATGTTGATTTCAACAGTAGTTCATGCACTTTGTTTGTCTAAAACAGGAGTTACAACAGCACCAATCACCACACCTAAAATGGTTGTGGAACACCGATAAGTGAAGACCAAAGAATAACCTTTTTGTACATTTAAAAAGACATTTTCAATTAATTAATATGCAGCTACAGGAAATTGCATTAATCAATTTGGTACATAACTTGTTAGGCTCCAGCCCCCCCGCAACCTGTAAAGGATTAAGCGGTAGAAGATGGATGGATGGATGGATGGATTTTCGACCCTGGTTTCCGCTGCTGGACCAAAAAAAAAAAAATCGTGGTTATTGTGCCTTACCGGCACTTGAACGTGATCCAGATGGAGCTGGTGATGTGGAGCTGATCCAGCTGGCACTCCGCCAGACGCACACGCAGACGCAGCGCCAGGAGAGTCTGCTGTGTCTGTCCACTGAGGTGGACCCCTGTGATATGAACTGCGATTCTAGAAAGAAAATGCACGCAATTTAAAACTTAACACCAAAGTGCAACATGTACACAACACTCTCAAGTTTTTAACCGGAATACAATAAGCGTAATTCAGCTTTTTGTTCGCGCTAATACTTAACACAAAGCAAGCGTGAATCTGCAGTTGGCTGCAAAACAATACGCAAGCCTCAGTAACAACCATTACCCACAATCTAACAACCTTCCTATTTCTTAAAAACAGTGAGCTTGGCACAGAAAGGATCAAGTGGCGAAAAGATGCGCAATATCAAATAAACACTCACCATCCACGGTTTCCAAGGCCGTGACCGTGACCGTGACAGTGACAGTGACGTGTCGAGCCCAATGTCTCTCAGCAAACCACTTCCACTCCTTCCGATCCGCTGAACTTCGAGCAATGTGGTCCTTCACTGCTCGGTAATCGCTTTTCAGCTTTTTCAGCTTCTCCCGACACTGTTTGGCAGTACGGATGTGCCCTTGGGAAGCCATCTGCTCGGACACCTGCATTTCAAGTAGATCCGTCCAACTCGCGCTGGATGCGATCGTCGCCTAATATAGAAAGAAAATTGCACACCTCCTAATATATAATATTAGGGGTATATTATTATATAAGTATATTATACAGTATATTAATATAATATACCGTATTAAAGGGGCACACTGTGTTCACTGCTGAACAATTACAAATGGCGGTCGTGGAGTAAATTCAGCAGAAAAAGTCGCTTTCATGACGTTACGACCTGACCAATCAGTGGCGACCAGTCTCTTAAAGTCATATCACAGCCCTACTCAGCCCTACTCAGCCCGGTTAGACCCTGTCCTGGATCAGGTACGAAAAAAGTACCTGCTAACCGGTGCTGGGGCTAGTGGAAAAGCGCCTCAAGCGGGCTGAGTGGTGCGGCGTAGGGCTAAGTGAGGCTAGTGGAAAAGGGCCTTTATAAGCTAGCCATGGGTTCATGAGTATGTGGTGATGAGATGTGTTTGTTTAAAACTATATTTTGTTCTTGAGTTCTTTTAGCAGTGAGAACAATTTAGTGTGTTAAAAGCATAATTCATAATCCTTGGTAGCAATAATTTAAAAGGTTAAAAACATATCTTATAAATTCATGTGATGTTTAATGTGGTTAGGAAAAATGCATTTACAGTTTGGCCTACTTTTGCTGTGCCAGAGGTGTACTAAGGCCCTGGACTTTTGCAGTGCGGCTGAAATGTGATTATGCTGAAGATATGTACATGTTATTGGTCATGTTCAAGACTTAATACAGACGAGTGAAGGCAGCAGATGCGTGTGTGATCACTTCTCCTTCCCTCACTGCTCTTCTTTCCTGTTTAGTACAACAGACCCAGTTGCAGAAAGGAATCAGGAGTCGAGATTTTTAATTAACCAGAAGCCATGGTAAACCCATCTGAGCCCCACATGGGTTTAATGCGGGTGAGCAGGGTTCAATAGCACTGGCACCACAGGCAAAATTACGAGAAAAAACCCCACAAATTTATGAGAAAAAGTTTCAATTTATGAAAAAAAAATGTGGAAAATTTTTGAGAAAAAAGTCACAAATTTACAAAAACGTAGAAAATTTACTGGAAAAAGTAAAATTTATGAAAAAAAAATAGTAAAGTTACTTGAGAAAATTACAAACTTACATGAAAAATTTGGCAAATTTACAAAAAAAAATTCACACATTTATGAGGGAAAATTAGAAAAAGTTGTGAATTAACAAAAAATAGCAAATATATGAGTACATACATTGAAAATTTACAAAAACTTACAAATTTACAAGAAAAAGGTGACAAATTTATTTAAAAAAAATGGGAGTTTTCAGAAAAGTTCCAAATTTACAAGAAAAAATGTCACATTTATGGGGAAAAGCCACAAATTTACAATAAAATAGCAAATTTACAAGGAACAAAGTAAAGTTTGAGAAAAAGTTGCAGGATTACAGTAAAAGTGACAAATTTGTGAGAAAGTTCCAAATTTACAAGAAATATTTAGCAAATTTGCAAGATAAGCCACAATTTTACAAGAAAAACTCGCAAATTTATGAGGAAAAAAGTTACAATTTTGCAAGAAAAAAATCATAAAAAGTTGAAAGTTTACAGTAAAAAAGTTGCAAATTTATGAGCATTTCAATTTTTCATGAAAATGTGCCAAAGTTATGGGAAAAAAGTCACATATTTACAAGAAAATATCAAATTTATGAAGAAATAAGTTGAAAATAGGTCAACAGGTAAAGTCCATGTGGGCAAAAACAGATGGGGCTAACATGGAAACTGGGGACAACCCCACATGGGACCCATAAGACAGCCCATTTAACTTTTGGTGGGGCCCACATGGACGTGCTGGCTGGGTGGTAACCATGAAAATAACTCACGGAATGAGGACCAGAAAAACACATGAACAAACGTAAACACAAGGAGCTGTGCTCTAAAGAACGGAAGAAATGGATAACTAAGCAGTAAACCATCAGGGAGTGGAGGAGTCAGGGAACATGTGTGGAGCACAGGGGGGAATAACATCAATGATGCTGCATAAGAGAGAAGACACAAGACAACATTTAAAGGTAAACAGACGGTTAGGGAATTGACAGCAGGTGAGCAATCAGGCAGATGCAGGTAACATTAATGAGAGAGACAAGGAGCCGGGCAGACAAAACAAATAGGAGGGAACACAATCACAGAGGGAGATAAGACCATAAAACCATAAGGAGCAAACCCTAACTAAACATGGAATTAACTAAGGAAGGTACATTCAACTAAACATCAAAATAACAACAGAACAAAACCTAAAATTAAGCAGCAGCGAACTTAAAATCCAAAGCAAGGACTAAACAGGAATAACTATCAAAAGTTTAGTGCAGTTTAATGTTTTATTTGAAAGAGACAGTATGCACTAATGAACATCACTCTATAGTATAAATCCAAGAAATCTCTGTGTCTTGTCTGTCGCGATCATAGGACGTCATAGGATGGCCTATGATGTCTGCCTAATGTCCTATGATGTTCCTATGATGTCGGTGATCATAGGACCATTTTCTGGATGTCTATATGACGCCACATAAACGGAACTCTATATGACGTCAGAAAAACCGTAAGGCTGCTGTTCCTATGACCTCAGAAGGATGTCTATATGACATCATACAGAGTGCAGAACTCGCTAAAAGACATACACATAGACACAGGTAAGCAACATAACACAGAACAGTAACAAGTAGGAGAAGAAGTAACAAGCAGGGGCAAACAGAGACGGCAGGGCATGGTTACAGAAAACGGCATGGCCAGGGCTGCACAGATAATCACACACTGTTCCTATGATCTCAGGAACCAGAGGGCAGACAACACCAAGGCAATAATGATGATGATGATGACGATAACAATATGGGCTGGGACCCATGCCCTAGAGACAAGGAATATCACTCTTGTATATAATTCAAGAAATCTCTGTCTGTCACGATGTCATGGGGAGACAAGACCAAGGCAATAATGAGAATGATGAGAATGAGAATGACGATAACAATAATAATAGTGCTGATACACTTAAACGAAGAGGAAGACCAATGAAGAAATAAATAGGCAAGACAGAATCACTCTATAAATTCAAGAAATCTCTGTTTGTGGGTCTGTCTGTTTGTGTGTCTGTCTGACTCTGTGTCACGGTCATAGGACAGTCTGTGATGTCTGGGACTGGCTCCTATGATGATCCTTCACTCTATAAATTCAAGAAATCTCTGTCAGTTTCTGTGTAAATCTGGAAATCTTACTCATCACCCGAATGAGTGCTGACGTGCTTGCTTAAGCCCTTGCTTACACCTGCTTTCTAGGGGCATGCAGAAATACTTGCTTATACTTGGGTTTCTATGGGCATGCACAGATATACACGGGCATGCACGAGTATGTACTGGTTAATACAAATGTAAGTATGCCAGATTTAGCAGTACTGCTAATTTGCATCTGTAGTCCCCCGGTGGATCACAAAAACACACAAACAAGATAGAAAATTGTATTTCTTGTAGATGTGACAACAATATGTGGGATCTTTCTTATCAAAGATTTTATGGCTTTTTTGTGTAAAGATTTAATGGGTTTGATTATGGTTATACCAGCGAGTGACCAGTTGGTAAAACGGTAATCAATGTGTGAGAAGATCATTGCATGCAGAAACATTTTGTCATGATTTAATGGAAATTTGAGGAGGCGTAAGTGCAAGACAACCACTTCAGAAGAACACACAGACGCAGATGAAGTTACACCACTTTTAATGAAAACCCAAACCCTATACAAAACATGCTAACTTAATGAATATATACACACACCACAATTAATGAAACCCGCAACCAAGAAGCCAAACTATATACAAGAAAATAGTTGCACGCTGGAGTCACACGTGGCCTAGGAGAGAAAGAGAGGAGGGATTAATAATGGATATGGCGTACAGGAAAATAACTACAGAGGATATGGATCTTACGGTACTGGCAGAGAACCCAGCAGTGACTACAGCGTGGGAGAGGAGACGGTGAGTTAATGACGGCAGGGAGGGAGGAGAAGTGGCTGGAGGACCTGGGGGGAGAAGCCATTGTCCTGGAGGTAGATGATTCAGGCTAGCGAGCAAACACAGCTCCGGAGACGCACTGCTGGAGGCAGCAGCAAACCTGGGAGAAGAGGAGGACAAAAAGGTAAAACAAGGGAATAATAATTTTGCCAAACAACAAAAACTGCTGTTGAGAGACGGCACGAACTCAACGATCCATTGGAGAGTTCTTCACACATCATCATCATCATAGCAGTCTTGTCGGGGGCGACAATGACTGTTTTATTTAGGTCTGATCAGATTCCTCCATGCAGCTCTGTCCTTCACCCTCCATTGCCAGGAACTCCTGACCTTGTTAACCCAGGCGACGTCTGAGCCAGTATGAGTTGCTTTCTGACTGACACTGGCCCTTAAATATGCTGGTGAGTCAGGAGGCAGCAGGTGTGTACTCACACAGGTGCGATTGATGAGCTCTGGAGCTGGGAAAATAGAGACAGGAAGGGAGGGGGGAGGCACGCTCGCCTGATCATGACAGGGCCTCCCCCTCAAGGGACGCCTCCTGGCAGCTCCCCGGCTTCTGTGGATGGGCAAGGTGGAATGCCCGTACCATACCCTTGTCGTGGAAATAGGATCGTGGAATCCAAGATCTCTCCTCTGGACCATACCTCTTCCAATGCACCAAATACTGCAGACTGCAGAATCCGCTGGACGATGTAGGTGGTATGTCCATTGATGACCCGGGGAGGTGGAGGGGTTTCTGGAGGAGGAGACAGGGGACTGACAGACAGAGGCTTGATTTGAGAAACATGGGAGGTGGGATGAATACAGAGAGATGGAGGCAACTTTTTTTTTTTTTTTTTTTTTTTGTTACTTATTTGTACCCGTAGGTAGACTTGGTTTGCAGTCTGGTGACAAGCCACCGGCTGCTGGTCGCTGCGTGCGCGAGCGCCCTAAACCTACATGTTTTTGGTGTGCGGGAGGAAACCGGAGAAATCCCGGAGTAAACCCGCGCAACACGGGGAGAACATGCAAACTCCACACAGCTCACTGTTGGTCTGGGGCTGGGATCGAACCCACGATCTCATGATCCCCGCGATCCCCCCGCCGAGGGTAAAACTGTGCTGCCATAGTGCTAAACCACTGCGCCACCGTGCAACTTCCACTGGACGGTGATGTCATTGATAATGCGGGAGATTGGAATGGGCCCAGAAAGCGTTGGGACAGCTTATGTGAGTTTGTCTTCACCGGTGCCTTCTCCGCGGATAACCAGACCTTCTGGCCCATGGTGTGTCTTGGCACTGCCACACGCCTGCGGTTGGCATACAGGCGGTTCCACTCGGACGATCGTTGAAGAGCCGCCCGAGTGGACCTCCAGAGTTGGCAACAATGACGTGCGTGGGCCTCCACAGAAGGTACCGCGATCTCCCTCTCCATCATGGGTAGAAGTGGTGGTGTGTACCCCATGGCGGCCTCGAAAGGAGTTAGCCCCGTAGTGGAGGAGACGGCAGAGTTGAGTGCATATTCCACCCAGGTCAGGTGGGAGCTCCAGGTAGATGGGTTGCAGGATGCTACACACCTCAGCGTGGCCTCCAAGGACTGGTTTGCATGCTCAGCCTGACTGTTGCTCTGGGGATGATAACCAGAAGTGAGTCTGACAGAGGTACTCAAGGACCGATAGAATGCCTTCCACACTCGTGAGGTAAACTGTTGTCCTCGATCAGAAACAATGTCTATGTAGTCAGGCAGATAGGTGAAACAATTGTTCACTTCTGGATAGAAGCATGAAATTTGGCATAAATGTAGTCCAATAAGTCCTCTTTCATATAAGATTAAGACCCACTTCGAATCTTGCTTGGTACTTGCATTATTCAAGATGGCGTCCAAATATGGCCGCCAAAAAACACGTTTTTGCTTATAACTAGAAAATGTGAGCTTTTAGGGCATAATAATGTATTGTTGACTAATATAAATGTGTACATTCCGCACATTTTGAGCCCAAAATCAAGTCTGTATGACAAACGGTTCTTGAGATATAACATTTTGAAAATTGCCACAAACTGTATAATCTTAATCATATCAAAAGTTACAGAGATACAAATGCTGAACAATAGTAATTGAACATTTATGGTATATGTTCATTCGAATCACATTCGAAGATCAATAATAGCATAATGAGAAACCCCAAGAAAGTTAAAAATACAAAACGCAGTCAGTGATATGCCAAATATTATGTAATCGACTGTAACCTCATTACAACCCATGCATCAACAGAGTGAAGTGATCGAGAAGACCTCCGCTAACCTTCTGCCTGGTAACATGCACCACCACAATAACACAGAGAAGTGCAGCTTAAATTTGCCCTGCTGCACTTGCACAAGCCCCTACAAGCTTTCTTGCAACCACAGTGCACAAGCTCTTGACATACTTTGGAAGCTTCAGGGAGAGTGGTCCACTTTGGGACGAAGCCTTCCCTTGCTTTAGTCCATCCCCAATGTGTAGGACTTGGTAGATTTTGCACTGGATCCAGTGCTTGACCCCACACATAGCCACCTTGATAAGCAGCTCTTTTGATATGTTCTGTTAATGCTGCCTTTGTTGGTGGAATATTTTCAAGTGACTGCGTTCCTTGTGCAAAAAGGGTCTGACAAGCTTTGTTTACCTGATACAGTGGGCAGGTACGACTGTACATTATTACCGTGTACCGTTCAAGAACAGCTTCATCCTCTGCTGTTATAACTTCAGGAGTGAAGCTCAGTTTCCTGAATACAGGTGTCACTTCAGGAAAAACTTCCCAAGCATCAAATGCAGTCTTCTTGCCCCTGCCAGCAAACGAGGAAGTAGTGTCTGAGCCACTAAAAGCATGGAAGAAGGGAAGGGCTTTGCACTTGTCAGGACCAAGGTTACCTGCCAAGCTGTTTGCTGATATGTAGGTGAAATGTTTTCCCACACCAAACGCCAGCCACAGGTCAATGTCCAGCTGATTTACATATGTAACAGCTAGAACAACAACATCTGTGTCAACTGTCCTTATCAATACACTCCTGTGGCCTTGAGCTGCACCATGGGCAACATGCAACATAAGCCTTGTATCAGCTTCTTCATGATCAGTTGGATCAATGCCAGCAGAAGCCATGTCACTTGGTCTGTTGCTCACAACATTCACATCAGAAGTTGAAACAAACAAGACACCTTCCACCTCTAGAGAAGCCAGTTCTCTACCAAGGAATTGGAATAGCTCTTCTTTGTTATCGGTGCAGCGCAAAAAGGTCTTCCAGTTACTGGGAATGACAGTGTCAGGAAGCACCCTTCTTCGGATACCTTTGCCTCGAGACACTCTGGTTGCCTTTTTGAGGCTGCAGTCAAGATATCGGTCCCACACTACATCAACACGTTTCACATCTTTAGCCTGATCAATGATGTAAGGCAAGAAAACTCCCCTTGAATACTCTTGGAAAGTCTTTGCTTTACCAGGTGCAAGCATATTCACAACAGCTGCTCCATCAAAGACCTTCATGGTAACAGCTGGTAACAACTGATTTTGTGATACCCCAGTACACTGAAGCAAATCTGACTTCTTGCCTTGACGCAATTTGCCTAAAGCAGACAGTGAAGGAGGATGGGCATTGTTTTCATGTCTGAAAAACTCCTCTATGTTTCCATCACGGGTTTGACAGGCAATATAGAGCCGAGCAAAAAGATTGCAATCAGATTTCAAAGCAGACACCTTAGATTGACTGACATTGTTTGTCACTTCATAAGTACCAAACAGAGGTAGATTGTTTCTTGAAACTGTGTCAGTTAAAGCAACTGTACGCTTATTCAGTCTGTTATCAACAAACTCCTGATACTGAGCAATGCCTAATTCATGCGCTGATTTCACTGCATTAATAACATGGTGAGGCATTATTTCATTGGTGTCAAGTCTAAAAAGGTCATTGCTTGTCTCTTTGAAGGGATTTCCCATGTCCTCTAGTGAAACTACTAGGTTACAAACATTTTTTGCAAATGCAACCTGGACACTTGGAATTTGATCGTGATGCTTGAGATTCATTGCCTTGGGCTTCAACAGAGATTCTTCTAGCTCACTAACAACCCTAGCAACTTCAGGGCCAGCAACCAACCACCTTCTTAAGGCAGAAGGATCCTCAGTGATCTGGACATCCCTGTATCTCAATACTGACACGCCCACTGCTGTACCTGAAATGAACATAAGAAGTTGCATTATTGTGATTACTTGAATAAGCCATATCTCAAGAACCGTTTGTCATACAGACTTGATTTTGGGCTCAAAATGTGCGGAATGTACACATTTATATTAGTCAACAATACATTATTATGCCCTAAAAGCTCACATTTTCTAGTTATAAGCAAAAACGTGTTTTTTGGCGGCCATATTTGGACGCCATCTTGAATAAAGCAAGTACCAAGCCAGATCCGAAGTGGGTCTTAATCTTATATGAAACAGGACTTATTGGACTACATTTGTGCCAAATTTCATGCTTCTATCCAGAAGTGAACGATTCTTATGAAAATTGGCCCTTATCTGCCTGACTAATGGGAATGCTGTGTAATTGGATGATGTGGATGGACAGGAGGTTGGCCGTCTCTGCAGCAGAAGGGAGACCAGGAAGGGGAACCAGATGAACGGCCTTGGAGAAGTGATCGGTGGTAGTGAGAATGACGGTGTTGCCTCGAGATGGAGGGAGGCCTGATACAAAGTCAATAGCGATATGGGACCAGGGACGGGAAGGGACGGGGAGTGGGTGGAGGAGACTGGCTGGATAGGAAGAGTCTGACTTATTAGCAACACAAGTATGGCAGGCCTTCACATGGTCCTTAACAGCCGACCTGAGGGAAGGTCACAAAAACACACGCTGAATCAGTTCAGTAGTGCGAGTGATGCCGGGATGACAGGCGAAAAAACTTGTGTGTCCCCACTGGATAATGTCACTGTGAAGATAGGAGGGCACATACAGCCTGTTGGGCAGGCCTCTCTCAGGGACAGGTTGCGCTGACTGGGCCTGCTGGACCCTCTGCTCGATATCCCCATTAAGGGCCCCCAAAATACAGGAGGAGGGCAGGATGGTGTCCAGGATGGAGGCAGCAGCTGCAGGAGAGAGAGTAGGAGAGGAGTCGGAGGAAAACTGGCGGGAGAGAGCATCAAGTTTGATGTTGTGAGACCCTGGGCGGTATGTGATGGAGAGGTTAAATCTAAGAAAAAACAGGGCCCACCGAGCCTGCCGGGCATTCAAGCGTCTGGCTGATCTGAGGTATTCTAAATTTTTGTGATCAGTCCAGACCACCACCGGCTGATTGGCTCCGTCCAACCAGTGCCTCCACTACTCCAGAGCCAATTTAATGGCCAGCAGTTTGCAGTCTCCTATGTCATAATTTCTGTCGGCTGGGGACTGCCGCTGGGAGAAAAACATGCACGGGTGGAACTTCTGATCGGGGCCAGAACACTGTGAGAAAACAGCACCCACCCCTGAATCAGGTGCATCCACCTCGACCACGAACTGGGCTTGGAGGTCTACTTGCGCCAAAATGGGTGCGATGATAAATTTCTTTTTAAGTGAGGCAAAAGCCCGCTTAGCAACCTTGGACCACTTGAATGGGCTTTTGTTAGAGGTAAGCTGTGTCGGGGCAGAGTGATTTTGCTATAGTCACGGATGAACTGGTGGTAGAAGTTGGCAAACCCCAAGAAGTGTTGGAGGTCCTTCCTAGTTTGGAGAGTGGGCCAATCTACCACTGCCTGAGTCTTTTGTGGGTCGGCCTTTAACATGCCCCCACCCACGGTAAACCCCAGGAAAGAAGTGGAGCAGGTGGAAAACTCACACTTCTCAGTCTTCACAAAAAGTTTATTCTCAAGCAGCTGCTGCAGGACCGTCCAGACATGGATCACATGTTCCTCCAGCATGTGAGAAAAAAATTAACCTGTCGTCTAAGTAAACAAAAACAAAATTGTTCCCCATGTCTCGGAGGACATCATTGATTAAACACTGGAAGACGGCGGGGCCATTAGTCAGGACAAAGGGCATGACCAGATATTCAAAATGACCCAAGTGTGTTTTAAACGGCATCTTCCATTCATCCCCCTCACGTATACATACCAAATGATATGCATTCCGGAGATCGAGCTTAGTGTATACCTGTGCCTGTTGGAGAAGTTCAAAGGCCGAATTAATAAGTGGCAAAGGGTATTTATCCTTGACAGTGATGCGCAGCGTCATTCCACTCGGAGTCTGCCACGGCAACCCAGAACTCGACAGAGTAGTCAGCTACTGACCAACTCCCCTGCTGTAGCCCCAGCAACTGGCAGGCGATGTTATCCTCGCTCTCTGTGTGATCAAATGCCTGGGAGAATTCTTGAATGAAATGTTCAAAAGTGTATTGGACCCCCTCCCGACCACCCAAGACGGACTGAGCCCACTTGAGTGCCCGGTCGCGGAGTAATAGGGTCATGAATTGGATTTTAGCCGAATCATCTCTATATTCTCCCTCCACCTGCTGGAAGTACATCCGACAGTGCAACAGGAACCCTTTACATCCCCCCCCCACCCCCCTATAGGGGGCAGGCGCGGGCACGGAAATGGTTCTGCGGAAAAAGGGAGCTGTCGGGGAAGCAGGTGCAGAAGGGGGAGTGGCCACGCCAGGAAGCCAACGCCAATGCTCCGTGACCGTGGTTAACTGTTGAGTGATAGTTTCTAGCTGCTCAGACAAAAACGTGACTTGGTGCTCCGTGGCTTCCAAATGCGAAAGCGCTGATGGTTCTCCTGAGGCAGTGCCCACTAAGCCTCGATCCTGGCTGGATCATTCTGTCATGATTTAATGGAAATTCTAGGCGGCTTAAGTGCAAGGCAACTGCTTCAGAAGAACACACAGACGCAGATGAAAAGCTACATCACTTTGATGAAAACCCAAACCCTATACAAAACACGCTAACTTAATGAATATATACACACATCACAATTAATGAAATCCGCAACCAAGAAGCCAAACTATATACAAGAAAATAGTTGCACGCTGGAGTCACACGCTTCCTAGGAGGGAAATTGGGGAGAGGAAGGATTAATAATGGATATGGCGTACAGGAAAATAACTACGGAGGATATGGATCTTACGATACTGAGCCTCAAAAGCTAGCCATCATGCTGCAATCCAAAGAAATTCAGGAACAAATGAGAAACAAAGTAATTGAAATCTGCCAGTCTGGAAAAAGTTATAAAGCAATTTTTAAAGCTTTGGGACTCAGGCGAACCACAGTGAGAGCCATTACCCACAAATGGCAAAAACATGGAACAGTGGTGAACCTTCCCAGGAGTGGCCGGCCGGCCAAAATTACCCCAAGAGGTCACAAAAGACCCCACAACAACATCCAAAGACCTGAAGGTCTCACTTGCCTCAGTTAAGGTCAGTGTTCATTGCTCCACCATAAGAAAAAGACTGGGCAAAAATGGCCTACATGGCAGAGTTGCAAGACGAAAACCACTGCTGAGCAAAAGGAACATAAAGGCTCATCTCAGTTTTGCCAGAAAACGTCTTGATGATCCCCAAGACTTTGGGGAAAATACTCAGTGGACTGACAAGACAAAAGTTGAACTTTTGGAAGGTGTGTGTCCCATTACATGCAGCGTAAAAGTAACACAGCATTTCAGTAAAGGAACATACCAACAGTAAAACATGGTGGTGGTAGTGTGATGGTCTGGAGCTGTTTTGCTGCTTCAGGGCCTGGAAAACTTGCTGTGGTAAATGGAACCATGAATTCTGCTGTCTACCAAAAAATCCTGAAGGAGAATGACCTCAGGCTGAAGTGCACTTGGGTTCTGCAGCAGGACAATGATCCAAAACACACCAGCAAGTCCACCTTTGAATGGCTTAAGGCTTTGAGTGTGACTGTTGCCGAATTGCGACATAACCCCTAGTGGTCAAGAGTGGTAAAGCTTTTTTTGTCAATAAAACAGTTCAGCTTTTCAAGGCTATAACTTGAAAGTTGCAAGAGATAATGGCTTACTGTCAATTAGAAAGATGTAGATTTTGATCGAAAGTTTCAGATAGAAATAAATTTACACATCTAATTTGCATAATGTTGCGGCAGCTATATAAATTCCATAAGTCAGTCAAAACTGGACTTTGGACATATTTACACAAAGAATGGTTCGTTTTTTTGACACTGTTGTCTCTACAGGGGTATGTTGTTATCTTATCTTCAAAGTATATGAACCAGAAAATCAGTACAATGTAAAAAAACAAATAAATTTGTCACTTACCGGTCGCAGAGGGGGGCTTGCTCACTCACGTGACCGGTCCGTTTTTGTCCATTATGGTCGCTATTTTGCGTTCTGTCGGTCATTTGTGCTCTCTCCCGCATCTAGAAAGCCTTATGATTATCCCACGTAAATTTTGTTTGTATTACGCTGCTATTTTTCCTGTATGATGCAGTTTTCTGTGACGATCCTTGACTATCGTGGTGGCCATATTAGCTTTCTGGGCTAAAAGGATGAAAACAGGAAAAGGAAATGAGTTCTTCTTTGGTGTATTACGTGTCATCCATTTGAGTCCTCCAATGTGTGTCTGCCACCTTCTGAAAATGGCAGATCAGTACAAATCAGTACAAATCCTCAGTGCACCCAGGGATGTCAGAGTGAGATGACAGGCACAGCGCCACGCTCTGCCACTAGGGGCATGCAAAATTTCACACTCAAAGGGTTAAGAAAAACAAAATGAAGACTTTGGAGTGGCCTAGTCAAAGTCCTGACCTGAATCCGATTGAGATGTTGTGGCATGACCTTAAAAAGGCAGTTCATGCTTGAAAACACTCCAGTATGGCTGAATTACAACAATTTTGCAAAGATGAGTGGGCCAAAATTCCTCCACAGTGCTGTAAAAGACTCATTGCCAGTTATCGCAAACGCTTGATTGCAGTTGTTGCTGCTAAGGGTGGCCCAACCAGTTATTAGGTTTAGGGGACAATCATTTTTTCACACAGGGCCATGCAGGTTTGGATTTTTTCCCTCTTAATAATAAACACATTCTTTTAAAAACTACATTTTGTGTTTACTTGTGTTATCTCTGTCTAATATTTAAATTTGTTTGATGATCTGAAACATTTAAGTGTGACAAACATACAAAAAAAAAAAGTGAAATCAGGAAGGGGCAAACACTTTTTCCCACCACTGTAATAGTGTAGCCACCCATTTTTTTCAATTATTTTGGAGATAACCAGTAAAATGCTGATTGGTCTTAGTTGTTTATAAGTTTTAATCCCTGTTTTGAAAATTGGTCTGACCACTCCTACCTTCCAAGCAGTTGGGACAACAGCATGTTTGACAGATTGATTAAATGAGTAATTGGACAAATGTGAGATTCTTTATGTTTTAAAAAATTGGTGTTAAGACCATGTTCATCTGTTGCTTTGCTTAATAAATAACATCGGTCTGCCATTAATGGAGGGGAGGGTTATGTCTCCTTAAACTACAGAGGAGGTGGATGTCATTTTTGCAAAGGATTTAGTTGGTTGAAGAGTGGAGCTGATACACCCACTGAGTTCTTGCTCACTGGGTAGCACCTCCTGCTCCTGCTCCTGCTCCGGAGCAGGTTAGCTTCACAGCACAAGTTGCCATGGTGATCTGCCCCGGCAAGAGATGAACCAACTTCATAGTACAGAAAACCCAGAGTTAACTCTGAAGTAACCCTGCTAAGCCTAAATTCTGCTTCATCGTACAGGTGCTTGATCTTGGCCTCGTAAACTCTTGGTAACTTGCTTAGTTAAGCTACTTCTGGCTCCTGTTGACATAACTCGCCCACCTCATTCACACTGTGATCCCAGCTGGATCATCCACAAATATTTGACAGTATATCTCATTGGCCCCAACCACTGCATTGCAGACCGCTTGATACTGGGACGGGGACCAAATCAGTGACTTATTCTGTTCTTCGTATTGACCACAGCTGACTCAAATTGTCAGCTCTGGTTGTTTTTAAATTGCTTTATAAATAAAGGTGGATTGGATTGGAATAAATCAGCCAGGTGTTTTATTATGAAAAATTACTAGATGTTCTTTTTCTTCCTGTGCCACGTGTCTGTCTGCGTGGTGGTGAACAACTGTCTGGTGGTGCTTGAGAGCTGAACCAAGCTGGTTGGCTGGCCGGTTTGGGCCTTCCTTCTGCTGGCTGGTGTGTGGTCGCCTATCTTTACTTTGGGGAGAGTTTGAGCACTGCTTCCCAACCCTGGAGGACCCACGGATCTGCTGCCGCCACATATGCAACAACTGGCGGGCAGGACTACAAGTGACGGCTGACCTGAAATCGCACCTGAGGGGACCAAAGTCAGGGTTGAGTATCCCATCCCTGGAAAACCACAGAAGCACTGGAGGCCTCACTCACACTCACAGGAGGCATGTTTTCAAAAATAATAAATAAATAAATTGTGTTATCGGTTCGTGAACCAAAAAAGGTTGGGGACCACTGATAGATCTAATTCCCAGAAATTACTTTTGGTTATTTTACTGTAATTTATTACTTTGGCCATGAGGGCTCTTTTACCAGCAGTTAGTTCTCGTTAGTAGAGTTAACTGTTCATTCATACAAGGTTGTTTCTGTTGTAATTATACCCCAGGCAAAGATCATATCCTATTGAGAGGATATCAAATCAAATCAAATCAACTTTATTGTCTTATTGCTGTACATGCAACTGTAGTGCAGGCAAGATGAAATTGCGTTTCTCTCGGCATCCATATAAATAGAAGCAGCATGATTTTGACATAGTGCACGGCTCAGGAGACACACACGCAGGCTCAGGGTAGATCTAATAGCTTTATTAACAACAAGTGTGTATGAATGTGTGTCTGCGGGATGTGAATGTATTGATGGTGGCGTCTGCGTCGGGCACGGAGGCAGGAGGCCGTACAGCCGGACAACCCTATGGGAGAAGCAAAGGGAGAAGGGTGACGGGCACCACACCAACACAGGAGATATGCAAATGGTGACTGGCTTACTTGGGATTTAGCAGGTGGCTGGCACAGCAAGGATGAGATCCGGTAGACAGCGACCTGGAACGCCCGGTGCAGCAGCGAGGGAATGGAGGCGGAGAGGAGTGGTCCGCCGCCGGGAAATCCACCTGTGCACAGGGGAGCAGACTGGGAGAAGAAAGAGGTAAGGGCTTCTTACCAGAATGTTTGCTGAGCGGTAGAGGTTCCTTACAGCAATCGTAACGAGTGAAGACTGACGGCTTCAGGCCGAAGCCCAGGGCGAGGCGGTTTAAATCCCTCGCTGCTGATGAGGTGCAGGTGTGCGTGCAGCTGGCGCCGCAGATGAGCGGCGAGGCGTGACAGATTTAAGACACACTCCCACATAGCTTCACCCCCCACCCCCACTCCCCCATCCATTCACACATCTCTGAGACATACTTGGGAAAAAAAACCCTAACTATAATATACAAATAATATACAAAATATCCGTAGGTGCAGTAGTGTGTATGAGAGATTCCGGGTCAACTGTTCAGCATCCTGACAGCTTGTGGAAGGAAGCTGTTGATCAGTCTGGTGGTTCTGCCTCTGATGCTCCGGAATCGTTTACCAGATGGAAGAAGTTCAAAGTGTTTATGCAGAGGGTGAGAACGGTCCTTGACAATGTTCAGTGCCCTGCTCCTACAACGGTTCGGAAAAAGTTCTTGGACAGAGGGGAGGGAGACTCCAATTACCATCTCAGCCCCCTTGATCCCTGATATCCTGTCACTGATGATGCTTTATTTGGGTTTTTTTACATGCTCACATTCAGCCAGTTTTAGTAGCAAGCTCAGACTCGGTCTGACAGCTAGAGCTAGCCATCTGCAGTTGCAATCAAAATTACTCAACCCCCACTGCATTTTAGATTTGATGGCAAAATAATACAAAATTCAATGTAAATACGCAAGTATGTTAATTTTGTCTTCTTTTCCAATAAGAATGCCAGGCGTGGCCAGTGTGGTGGATCTGTCAGGTCCATCAGGCTGGCCACACCTAAGAAAAACAGCTGATAAATGACATGTCACAGCGATCAGCTGACACTTCTGAAGATGACTACAGATGCCAGTTGAAACATGTCGAGGTAAAAAACAAACATCTACCTTTTTGTCTGAAAGAAAGAGAGTAAATTAATTTAAAAAATCAAGTATTTACAATATGGGGCGGCGCGGTGGAGGAGTGGTAAGCACTGCGGCAGCACAGTAACTCACCCTTGGCCGTGGGATCCTGGGTTCAATCCCAGCCTCTGACCAACAGTCATCTGTGTGGAGTTTGCATGTTCTCCCCGTGTCTGCGTGGGTTTACTCCGGGATTTCTCCGGTTTCCTCCCACATGCCAAAAACATGCAAGTTAGGTTAATTGGCATCAAACTGGGGATTCTAAATTGTCCTTAGGTATTACTGTGAGAATGAATGGTTGTCGGTCTTTCTGTGTTGGCCCTGCAATGGACTGGCGATCTGTCCAGGGTGTACCCTGCCTCTCGCCCAAAGATGCTGGGATAGGCTCCAGCCCCCCCGCGACCCAAAAAGGATTAAGCAGAAGAAGATGGATGGATGGATGGATGGAAGTGTTTACAATAAACACATTACACAACAACAGTTAAAATAGTTAAATAAAATTGATATTATAAGGATTTTATCAAAATTCAACACTAAATCCTACTTTGACTACTGCAGTCTGTAAATTATTCAACCCCCTGAATAGAATTCCTCATAAAGGCACACATTTGCCACCAGAGTCCCAAGGAGGCAGGTGGTCAAAAATCATTGACTGACTGCAAAAGACCTGCAGCAAGACTTTGTAGCAGTGGGCACTGAGGTTTCAGTTTCCACAGTAAGGCATATACAAAACACTGAAGGGCTCCATGCCTGAACTCCAAGACGTACCCCACTACTGACCTAAAAGCACAAGAAAAATCATCTCCAATTTGCACAAAACTATATAGATAAGCCAAAGAGGTTTTAGGATTCTTTTCTGTGGATTGATGAAACAAAACTAGAACTTTTCAGGCCTGTGCATATGCTGAAAAGAACACCCTGCCTACAGTGAAGCATGGCGGTGGCTCAGTGATGCTCTGGGGCTGCTTCACTTCCTCTGGCACTGGAAACCTGCAGTGTGGTGGGCAAGATGGATTCAATCAAGTAACAGGAAATCCTGGGAGGAAATGTCATACTATCTGTGAGGAAGCTGAAGCTTGGGCGTCTTTGGACCTTCCAACACGACAATGACCCCAAACATACCTCAAAAGTCCACCAAGGCTTGGCTTCAGAAGAAGTCCAGTAAGATACTAGAGTGGCCATCACAGTTGCCTGACTTGAACCCCATTGAAAATCTCTGGTGGGATTTGAAAAAGGTTGTTGCAATACACAAACCCAGGAATATTAGTGAACTGGAGGCTTTTGTCCATGAGGAATAGGGTAAGACTCCTCAGGAATGAATAATAATAATAATAATAATAATGGATTAGACTTAAATGGCGCTTTACATGTCAAGTGACATCTCAAAGCACTTACAGGGAGTTCAATATTCATTCACTCCAGACAGACATTGATAAGCTACTTCTGCAGCCACAGCTGCCCTGGGGCAGCCTGACAGAAACATGGCTGTCAAGTCCACACCAACCACTCATACCCAGTGTCACGGACACTGGAGGCAAGGTGGGTAAAGTGTCTTACCCAGGGACACAACGGCAAGATGGCTTGGGAGAGCGGGACTCGAACCACCAGCCCTCTGGTTATTGGACGACCCGCTCTACCCCCGGAGCCAGTGCCGCTCCTATTGCTGCCAGAGGCTGCCGTCTGGCTATGCATCACATTTGCAGCAGGTCATAACAGCAAAACGGTGCTCTACTAAGTACCAAAGATGCTTGTGATGAAGGGGCTGAATAACTTTGAGACTGCAGTTGTCATTAAAAGTGGCATTTTGTGTTGAATTTGGAGAAATCACTTGTAATATTGTGCTGAGCTATGTAATTGCTCTTGTTTGAGATGTTTATTGCAAACAGCTGCTAGTTTATACATTTTGCCAATAAACCTAATTTGCAGTGGGGAGTTGAATGATTTTGCTGCAACTGTAATACTGTCCTCAACCACACATTTCAGAAGGCTTGCACTCTGTGTGTGTGTGTGTGTGTGTGTGTGTGTGTGTGTGTGTGTTGGGGGATTGTGCTGTAGTAATTAAATCCTCAGGTCTGACCCTAGCATGTCACAGACATTTCATTATCACCTCTGGGGAATGTGTCAACATGATGAAAAAGATATGGTAAATAATGACAATTCTGGAAAATCAAATTCACAATGATGAATCAGCTTCATACATACAGTATATTTGGTTGGAGAAGTACTGAATAATCTCCATTGCTCATTGATGAATACTTTATTCAGTATCAAAAACCATAATTATCTAGAAAATAATCATGAAAATTTAGATTAATGGCACATGTAAAACTGAAGCTATTATTTTTTTTCTCAGTGCCTTCAGTTTTACTGATACATAAAGCGCATTTATGTGTCAGCATAATCTTTGCTCATTTCTTAATGATTTGGGGGGATTAGAGGGTTGTTTCATTCTGTCAGATTCTGGTTTCATATACTAATAGCTTTCATACCAAAATAATGATTTGTTATATGCTATACTTGATGCGGGCCTTCATATAGGTATTAAAAATCTGGTTTAAATCTGCTGGATTTGATTTCCTGTGCTAATATGAAGATGGCTTTCACTTGAGGACTTGGTTTGCTGAGCTTGGCAGACTCTTCCCCTCCATGACTATTAAATCTGTCTGAGCACAGTGCAGCAGAGCAGCATTAATAGTGTGATTTAGTTTATCATAAAGCATTTTGTTTTCCCTCCACTGTGAAAATTAGGCACGGCATACCTTTACTGTTTTACACAGCTGACACCTGAACACATTTACATTTGATATGGGCGGTCATTTATTTCTTCATACAGAACACGCAGCTATCCCTCACTCAGCCATCTTTTCCTTCGGGGTAGAAACATTTGGCATTCATTGAAAGTTCGCTGAGAGATCATTGGGGGATCGATGAGATTGCTGTGCGTTCCTTGACCAGTGCAGTGCAGCTGTTCCTGCCTGTTTCTCCCCCAGCTCTTCCCTACATTTCCCATCTTTCCTCACTGTATAAGGCAAAAAAAAAAAAAAAAAGATTTTGTTGGGAGGTCTACCTTTGACAAAGAAAACAACCATAAAATAAAGCTTTATATTTAAAACTTAAAATTGATTTAAAATGGCTGTTGCTTCTGAAAATTCCATTTTAAGACTTAGCACAGTAAAAATGGCACCCTTTGTATCATCCATTATTTTCTCTTTTCTTCTTTCTTTCCTCGCTTCATCATTGCACTTTACTGGCCCACTCGCCGATGAAAAGAAACAGGCTGCTGCTCAAGAAAGGAGTGCCTCTCTCTCATTTAAATCTTTTCTCATTATGAGACTAGCAGGTGGTATGTGGAGAATATTGCTCTTTAATAAAGGTTCATTTCACCAATATAGCATTGCAACTAAGTGCATTTCCACATGAGCCTGGCTTTGTTCTTTCATGTGAACACATAGAGGCTGGACAAATTATACATAATTCGGGTGTATAGAACAGTGCCTTTTCATTTAGTCTTTCATCTGAGATCTTTTGTTAAGACAATGCCATCTTAAACTTAAACTGTGGTCTTCGTTTTTCTTATGCTTTTCACCAGCGGAACTGAAATGCATCGAAAAAGAAATAAGAGGTTTACAAAGTCTTACAATGTTGTAGAAATGCAGTGCAGAAGAAAAAAAAAAGGTATATATTGCATATATTTAAAAATCATAATCCTTGAAGGAAGCTTGACAGCAACACCAAATTTGTGTCAGATTATCTTCAAGTGTACAAGACCCCATGGTTCAAAATAATAAGACGACGCTTAACTATGATTGGGAATCACCGGAGCCCCCAGGATACTATCCTAATACTTGAGCCACAATACGATATTGTCATGATCTTGTGCTGTGCTGATTATTGCATATCATATATTGTGATTTCTATCCCAATCTCTGTCTTGTTCAACTTGGGGCTAGAACTCAGGAGTCTCTTATTTGTGAAACTGATCTAACCAGATCACAAGCATTTAGCACCATTTAATGGATGACAAGTCAATTGTTTTTATTACTGTAGTACCCAAAAACTGAATTTGTATTTGCAGTATTTTTAATACTTTTATTTAAGTATCACAATACTGGTTTCTTGAATAAATAAAGTATTGTGGACACAAAATATCGCAATACTACATTGTATCATTTTTTTGCCCCACCCTGATGCTTAACTGTCCACATGGTCCATATGAGTATTAGCAATTTTTAGGAAATTTGATAATCAAGCATATTATTTATATATATAAATGGGATTCTGTGGCGTGGATATGTATGTATGTGGCAGAAATTTTGTCTCCCTGCTAACTTGGGGGCCACCTGACCACGGCCTCCCATCTCTTACATGGTGATTCCATGTAGATGCCACAATACTTGAAGAGTGCACCTGACATGGTTTCACTGACCACTTGACCATAAAAGAGGTCAAAGGTGACCATTTTTAACCGACCTTTACCAGTGGAGGGGTATGCTGGGGGAGGAATCAAGCACAGCTGACACGGTCGGCGGAGTTTGGGTCTCTCTCTACAATGCTGCACGGTGGCGCAGTGGTTAGCACTGCGGCAGCACAGTTTACCCTTGGCCGGGGGATTGTGGGGATCGTGGGATCGTGGGTTCGATCCCAGCCCCCGACCAACAGTGATCTGTGTGGAGTTTGCATGTTCTCCCCGTGTTGCGTGGGTTTACTCCGGGATTTCTCCGGTTTCCTCCCACATGCCAAAGACATGCATGTTAGGTTAATTGGCTGTTCTAAATTGTCCCTAGATATCTGTTTCCTATAGGCCCTTAGAATAGAGGGTTAGTATTAATGAAAGCGCTTTGAGTGGTCTTTGTGACTAGAAAAGCGCTATATAAGTGCAGGTTAGTTAGTAGTTAGTTAATGCTGCCATTGTGGACTGGTGGGGAGACAGACATACAGGTTACTGCTGGGTGCTGTTACACCAAAACTATATTTACATTTAACTATATTCACATTTGTTTACTATAATTTGCTCATGAAACCCCTGTTGAGGTGCATGTTGGGAGAAGAGTTGAGCGCACCCCATATCCTTTTGCATGCACCCCGCAGCTCCCTTCCCATACACCCACCGGTGGAGTGTTGTCAGAACGGGAAACGGAGACGGACTGCGCTGCTCTTTCTCTCCATACATTCGTGGTGGAGTGTCGTTGGACTGGGAAATGGATGTGTATGGTGCTGGTGCACATCCCGACTGGAAAGCCGTCCATGGACTGCAGGTAAAGCCTGATTTATGGCTCTCTGTGGAGCTTATTCTTTGTGTGTTCACAGAGCATATTGTACAAATAGGATGTCCAAACTGCTTTTCCAACACAACTGTGGAAAGAAATATCCTGCATATACTAACATACTGTTAGTGTCATGAATTGTCAAGAATTGCCCCTTGGGGCAGAAAGGAAGACCCATGCGCTGAACTGTAGTTTGTGATATTTATTAACAAAAAACACAAAGTCCCAAAAAGTGCACCAACACAAAAATCCAAACAGATTAAGCAAACTTACACACAGGAGAATTGGAACAAATTCACCAGAATGGGAAAATGATTCTGGTGGCAAGGAAGAAGTGTAGCTTAAGACTGCAACAACAAGAAATGAAAATAACCACCCCTAAAAAGGGTCAGAAACAAATCATACAAGTAGTGACAGGTGTGGGTCACATGAGCGGGCAGAAGGCAACGATCAATAATTTGGACCAGCTGGGAACAATGAGAGGGGAGCGACCAATGCTGACAGCTGACAGGGGCTACGCCTACACGGAGCAAAAACCCGGAAACGCCACTGACAGCTGTCAACCCAGAGGGATAACACAACAGTGAAGGATATAAAGAATAAAATATCAACAAATACAGACTGAGAAATAAATGCGATCTAATACAAGATAAGAGAATAACAAAATTATAACAAACAGGAAAATAAGAAACAGCACGAGAAATACAAAACCCAGAAGGCACAAAATACAACAAAATATATAAATATAGAGAAAAAGCCATGAGACTGAGCATGGCGGAAACCTTCAGTGCTCAACTCAGGACAGTATTTTATTGCTGTTTTAGGTAATTTTTCCTTTGTTTTGGCCTACTGTTATTATGATGAGTTCTACTCATTGTTTCATATCATGAATATACTCAGCACCCCACCTCCCACACTACCTTTAGACTGCCACTGACTATAATACCAGATACCAGACACCCCAGGGTAACATCAAAAGAAAAAGCGCCAATAGGCGCACAACAATAACCCACCCCGGGTGGGTGGTGGGGGGAACAGGTTAGGAGGGAACAAAACAAAACCCTGCTCAGGACCCACACCAGGCAAAACCCCAACCACCTAAGCCCCCTGGACTAAAGGGTTGGGCAATTCAGGCGGGCGGCCAAAGTCCCAGGCCCGGCAGATGGCATGATGAAAGAGTCGGGTGGCCTACCAGAGAGAACGTGGCTCACCCAATCCCGCGGCACAGTCTGCTGGGTGGTCTGTTAGAGTTAGAGACCACCTGAACAGAAAGGGTGGTCCAGGAGGCAGCTGCCCAACAGGAAGAACCAGCAGTGAGCCAGATGGAGGAGTCAGGGAGCCCGAGCCGATGTCAGGGTGATGAGAAGGAACCACGGTGGCCTCAGGCAGAGGAGAAGGAACCACGATGGCATCCGGCAGAGGAGGGGGAACCACAACGCCGTCCAGCAGAGGAGGGGGAACCACGACGGTGTCTGGCAGAGGAGGGGGGAACCACAACGCCCTTGGACTGGCCTGTTGCACCCTTGGTGGTCCCTATCTGGGATATGGCAGCACCCACGGTGGCTCCGGGCTGGAGCAGAGCTGCACCCATGGTGGACCCAGACTGGGCCAGAGCTGCACTCACGGTGGCCCCCGGGCTGGGCCAGAGTGGCACCCATGGTGGCTCCCAGGCTGGAGCGTAACACCCACGGCGGGCCCACATTGGAGCGCAGCACCCAAATAGGTTTCGGGCTGGGGCGCAGCACCCATGATGGTCCCCGCTGGGACACAGCACCCACGGAGACCGGGCTGAGGAGGAACCACATCCTCAAAGGTCCCGGGCTGGGACGGAACACCCGTGATGACATCAGCAGGGGAAGCTGCACCCTCGGAGGTCCGAGGCTGTGGTGGAGCACCCGCAACGACCTCGGTGGGGGGGGCTGGACCCACGGAGATCTCAGGTGGCGAGGCCAGATGCACGGAGACCTCTAACAAAGCTGGATGATCCTCGGTGACCCTGGGGGAAAGCTCAGGCAAGAGAGGCAGAGAAACAGGGTCAGGGTCACCGGCAGCAGTGGAGTCCGGCGAGGTGAGCTCAGGTGCAGCTGACGGCTGCACTTGGCTCTCCCCACCAAGAGCCCGACAAGATCTCCAAAATTGAAACAATGAAAACAAAGGAGAGCACTTGCCTGAGCTCGAGCTCCACCACCATCCAGGACTCCGTCAATCCACATGGCGATGTCTTGGGCCTGGCCCTCTGGAGGTCCAACTCCGGCTCTGCTGTGGTGGCCACAGCAGCAGGCATGGTGATGGATGCAGTCCCGGGACCCCCCAGAGATGTGACCCACACAGGTGGCTCGCCCGGCATGGACACAGGAGGTCAGCTTCCTGCTGGCGCTGGATCCTGTTCTGCTGAAGCCAGGGGACACTTCATCGTCGGCACAGGCTTCAGCGCAGTCGCAGCGCTCTCCCTTCATCCAAACCATGGCTGCGGGGCTGGAACCAGGTCTTCCAGGGCCGCAGGCTCCTCCATAGCCCGGCGGCTCAGTCCTGGGGCTGGCGGACACTCAAGGGAGACAGAAGACATGGAGAGAGCAGGTGAACAGTTTATGGCTGCAGCAGATGGTGAGGGCTCAGAGGACTGCATTGGCTGAGCCTCACCACCGGGAATCAGGCAAGATAATTCATATTTAATGGAATGAGAGTTGAAAAACACTTGCTTGAATTCCCTGGGTGCAATGTCTTCTGCAGCAGCTGGGTGGAAATCAGCCCTCTCCGTGACTTCAGTGGATGTGGGCCCCTCAGTGGAACGTGGAGGAGCCGCCCCTGCAGGCACAGTGACAGGCGGAGCCAGGGAAGAAACGGTCAACCCCTCAGCAGCAGGAGGAATCACCGAGGAGGAGGAAGAGGCAGCAGCAACGGGAGGAAAAGCTGACGTGACAGTCGAAGAAGAAAAACCAGAAGAGGTGACTGCTGCGGGAGCCTTTGACCTTGGTGAAGGAAAAACTGCTGCCTGAGAGGCCGGGATGTTCCTCCCACGGTCTGGAGCTGGATGGCGGCATTGTGGAGCCAGTTGAGCGGGTGCTGGAATGGGTCAATTGGAGGTGGAACAGGGTGTCTGCCACGGAGCGCACTTCCACATTGGCTTCGGGCTTGCTGGAGCCAGCCCCCACGTCAGCCCGGGGAAAGACTGCTGCAGGACGGAGAGTGTAGCCAGCAGCTTCGCAAACTGGGTGAACCTCCACAACCCAGGGTGCGCCTCGACTATAGCAGTCGCCAAATCCACCTTCTCCCAGATTTTCTTTGGGCTGCGGGAGGTGAGGGCTTCATCCACAAAGCCCTGGATGAATTCGGCGGCCCATTCCTCCTTCACACTCAGGCACCTGCTGCTGATCTCCCTTTGATTGTCGGAGGCCAACGTGCTGGGGACATGATGAGCTCCACAAACAGGTGAGTGAAAACAAAAACCCACAAACCACAGCAGCTGGGTCTCTTACTGGTTGCAGTCTTCTGTCATGAATTGTCAAGAATTGCCCCTCGGGGCAGAGAGGAAGACCCACATGCTGAACTGTAGTTTGTGGTATTTATTAACAAAAAACACAAAGTCCCCAAAAATGTACCAACACAAAAATCCAAACAGACAATAAAACAAACTTACACACAGGAGAATTGGAACAAACATACCAGAACTGGAAAAGGGTTCTGGTGGCGAGGAGGAAGTGTAGCTTAAGACTGCAACAACCAGAAATGAAAATAACCACCCTTAAATAGGGTCAGAAACAAATCATACAAGTAGTGACAGGTGTGGGTCACATGAGTGGGCAGAAGGCAACAATGATCAATAATTTGGACCAGCTGGGAGCAATAAGAAGGGAGTGACTGGAGCTGACAGCTGACAGGGGCTACCCCCACATGGAGCAACAACCCGGAAACACCACTGATTGCTGTCAATCCAGAGGGAGAACACAACAGTGAAAGATATAGAGAATAAAATATCAACAAATACAGACTGAGAAATATCCAGGTGAGAGGTGAGAAAATCCACCTTATTCCTAGGCCCCACGATGCCTTGCGTGAATTATTGTAGCAACTTCTGGTACTAGTTTAGAACGTATTGTTGTCACTGAAACGGGACACTTTTCCTTGTTAAAAAACAATGACTTCGGCATCAAAAATGCAGGAACACAGCCTTTGGCACCTCAAAAACAGTAATATAATCATACCACATCCCACAACTATGGAGGGATGAGAAGATGGCCTTAAAACGTGGCCAGTAGCTCCGTTAGTTAGCTCCTCTGCTTACATGCTAATGCTGTAAACAAATAAAAGCTCTGAGATAAATCAATGTTTCCACCGCAGTAAAGTCGGCTGCATTTTGTTAAATTATGCTGGACATATTCACATTTACCTCAGAGCAGACGTAGAGTCTAGTCAGAGCCACAAAGAACCACAACACCGTGCTTGGGCATTTTAAATTTGGGGTAAAACGTCAGATCTGTGACATTCACACAAGTGAAAACATACGTGGCTCTTGTCTTGGTGTCTGTCCTGTGTCTGTACTACTGATCACCCGAACAATCCTTTAGTTTTCAGTGCATGATCTACTCATTGCTGTAGAAGCCACAGATTTAGCTGTGCTTATCTATGAGGAGCCTCACACCACGAACAGCAGCAAGTACCAGAACTATGCAAAAACATTCAAAAATACAAAAACTACAAGTGCTGGAACTAGCTGCCACTTGAGTGCAAAACACGTATGTGGACTATACATTAAAATGAATTTGAAAAACTTTTAAAAATGCTATTTTAAATGCCTCTGCTACTCCACTCTTACTGACTGATTTAACACTAGGTCAGCCGAAAACAGAAGCTCCGCCCATAATCGTTCCTACAGCAGCACCCCCAGGAATAAAGTGGATACAAGATAAGTGAATAACAAAGCTATAACAAACAGGAAAATAAGAAACGGCACGAGAAATACAAAATCAAGAAGGCACGAAATACAACAGAATATATAAATACAGAGAAAAAGCCATGAGACTGAGCATGGCGGAAACCTCCAGTGCTCAGCTCATGACAGTTAGTATTTTATTGCTGTTTTAGGTAATTTTTCCTTTGTTTTGGCCTACTGTTATTAAGATAAGATAAGCCTTTATTAGTCCCACAACGGGGAAATTCCAGGATTGCAACAGCACAGGGATAGCAACACTCAGAGCAACAATCAGAAGGCAAGAAAAAAAACAAGCAAGCAAGAGCAGCTAATATACATATGTACATATTACTATAAAATATATATATACACACACACAGACACACAGTGCAGAGCATTGTAGCTGGATGGAATAAATATATGAATATATAAACACACAGTGCGGAGCATTGTAGCTAGATGGAATAAATATGTAAATATATAAACACCCACAGTACGGAGCATTGCAGCTAGGTGGAATAAATATATGAATATATAAACACACAGTGCGGAGCATTGTAGCTAGGTGGAATAAATATGTAAATATATAAACACACACAGTGCAGCGCAATGTAGCTAGATGGAATAATATGTAGATATATAAACACACAGTGCGGAGCATTGTAGCTAGATGGAATAAATATATAGATATATAAATATAAACACACCCAGTGCGGAGCATTGTAGCTAGATGGAATAAATATGTAAATATATAAACACACACAGTGCAGAGCATTGTTGCTGGATGGGATGAAACAGCATAACCGTCTACTTAGTTATCCTACATGGTATGATTATGTGCCCATACATATTCTCACTCTCCATAGCAACCGGTATTTTCCTAGTTGTATGCCGGAGGGGACCATTGTGTAAGTCTGTTGCATCTTTTGCATTCAAAAAACTATTAGTTTGTTAAGTCTTTTTGCTATCTCTGCGAGCGAGTTGTACAGTCTGACAGCCGTTGGTAGGAAGGACCTGCGAAACCTCTCGGTTGTGCACCTGGGATGATGTAGTCTGCTGCTAAATGAGCTCCTCAGTGCATTCAGTATGTCCTGCATAGGGTGGAACTCGGACTCCAGCAGAGATGACAGTTTAGCCACCGTCCTTCTCTCTCCTATCTCCTCCACCGGATCAAGGCGCTGCCCCAGGACAGAGCTTATTATGATGAGTTCTACAATAGTTTAGAAATGCAGCATTTACCAACTTTAGTTGTTTTTTTACTTTGACATTTCCATAATGTTGGTGTCAAAAAACGCAATGGATACAATCTGACTAAGTGCCTGGCCCTCATTGTTTCATATCATGAATGTACTCAGTGTCCCACCTCCCACACTACCTTTAGACTGCTGCTGACTAAAAAAATCCTGCACCTGTTCACCTATCTCCCCTATAGGGAACCCCACTATGCAATAAACAAATAATAAATAAATAGTTCCATAAATAAGTAAAAAGTCTTCGCTTAATGCACATCCTACCCTAATGTGCCTTCCCATCCATCCATCCATCCATCCATCCATCTTCTACCGCTTATCTGGAGAACTGTGTCGCGGGGGCCTCAGACTAGGCAGAGTAGTCTAGACTTCCGCCCGGTTCACAGAGCACCATGATCCCCATGATCCCTCCTGAAGGTGGTGAGCCCACTGGAGGGCGGACCCATGTACACTGGGTCCTTGTTGTAACGTTTTTCATGGAGATCCACCAGACTGCTCTTAGTCTGGCCCTTCACCCAAGACCAGTTTGCCTTGGGAGACCCTACTAGGAACAAGTTGCCCCCGAGAACATAGCTCCTGGGATCATGCGAGCACTCAATGTGCCTTCCCAACATAATATTCCCTTTACAATGAAATAAATCAGAGATGTCTAAAATGCTTATTGCTGCAGCAAGTTTATATATCATCATCTTTCTAATGCTATTTCTTTATAACTATGGTTGATCACTACATAACAAATGCATTGTGTCACTAGTGTGTGTATATATGGTGAAGGTCAAAGTCCCGTTTAGTCAAAGTCAACTTTATTGTCAATTCTGCCCATATGCACAGCACACACAGAGAACTGAAATTACGTTACTCAGACCCACGGTGCAGCAAGGTAAACACTAAGTAGGAAATATGAATATAAAGTATAACATCTAACACCAAACATTAAACATTAAACATCAGTGCAAAGAAAACCAACCCCCAGCCAGAATCTAACTAAAAATACTAAGGGTGTTCAAAATAACTAAATACGATAAAAAGTAAGACGGCATGTAATGACTTAAGGCACATATCAGGGCACATACTGTAGAGGATTAAAGTGGCATGTAGTGCAAAGAGAGCAGTCCATTGCTGCATAAAGTGACTGGTGCAGCCCTGAGATCACTCTGTGTGTGTGTGTGTGTGTGTGTGTGTGTGTGTGTGTGTGTGTGTGTGTGTGTGTGTGTGTGTGTGTGTGTGCGTGTGCGCGTGTGTGTGTGTGTGTGTGTGTGTGTGTGTGTGTTAGAGTGAACAGTTCCTGGATGACAGACTTCAATTTTTGAAGCTCCTGAAATCAGTGTGTGCCTGTGTGGAAGTGAACAGTGCCTTGGGATGACAGAATTCAGCTGCTGAAGTGGGAAGGGTGTGTGTGTCAGAGTCCAGGATTCGTGTGTGTATGTGTGTGTGGGGGGGCAGAAGGTGAAGAGGGGGCAGAGCAGGGAGAGCGTTTTAGCTTCCTGATAGCCTGGTGGATGAAGCTGTCCTTGAATCTGCTGGTCCTGGCCTGGAGACTCCACAGTCTCCTCCCTGATGGCAGCAGACTGAAGAAGCTGTGTGATGGGTGGGATCACCTGCAATGCAGAGGGCTTTGCGGGTGAGGCAGGTGCTGTAGATGGCCTCAATGTCATGGTCTGGGCTGGGTTCTAGGATCATGCCCACATTTTGTTTATTACTATGTTTATTTGACTGTGTTTTGCCTTCTGTGTTTCTCCTGGGTCCTCTGTAATTGTTATTGTCTTGCCCGGTCCTCAGTCTGTCATGTGGTCCTCATTACCAATTGTTGTTGTTCTGTGTCCTGCTTTCGTCATCCATGTAAGTCTCGTGTGTATGTTCCCCGTGCTTCTTTTTCTGTCATCCTCAGTCCGTCATGTCTTCCATAGTTATAGCCACTTCTTCTCATGTGTTGCTGCTTAATCCCTGATTACTATCCCCAGCTTTCTCATGTTTCCCCTGATCATCTGTCTCACTATATATGCTCTGCTTTGTGTTCATTTTGTGTGGCATCATACCGTGGATTACCCTCTGGCTTCTGTTCCTGTGATGTTGGTGTATTTGTGAGTTTTCAGCCTCTTATGGCTCGCTTTTTGTACGGCCCCCATGCTGGTTATTATTTTGTGCTATTTGGGAAAATAAACCCAGTCTGCATCAGAGTCTATCTTTTCTGCCAGTCAGAGGTTGCCCATGACACTCAAGGGAGGACAGAAAGGCACCGACAATCTTCTCAGTTGTTCTCACTATGCGCTGGAGGGTCTTGTGGCAAGATGTGGTGCAGGCACTGCACCACACGGAGATACAGCTGGTCAGGATGCTCTTAATGGTGCCTCTGTAGAAGGTACACATGATGGGCGCTGGGGCTTTGGCTCTTCTCAGTTTGCAGAGGAAGTAAAGATGTTGTCGAGCTTTCTTGGCCAGTGATACAATGTTGGTCGTTCAGGAGAGGTCTTCTGTAATGGGCACACCCAGGAACTTGGTGCTGCTCACCCTCTCCACAGCAGCACCATGGTCAGGGGTACATGCTGGGTGTGCACTCTTCTGAAGTCCACAACAATCTCCTTCATCTTCTCCACGTTCAGAGAGAGATTGTTGTCTCTGCACCACATGGCCAGGTGGCTCACCTCACTCCTGTAGTTTGTCTCATCTCTGTTGTTGATGAGACCTACCACAGTTGAGTCATCCACAAACTTGATGAAGAGGTTGGAGCTGTGTGTCAGTGTACAGTCATGGATCAGCAGAGTGAAGAGGAAGGGGCTAAGCACACATCCTTGGGGTGCCCCTGTGTTTAGAGTGATGGTGCTGGATGTGTTACTGCCAACCCGTACTGCATGTGGTCTCCCTGTCAGGAGGTCCAACAGCCAGTTATTCAGTGAAGTGTTGAGCCCTAGCTGGTGCGGTTTGTGGATGAGCTGTTGGGGGATGATTGTGTTGAATGCTGAACTAAAGTCTCTGAACAGCATTCTGACGTAGGAGTCCTTTGTGTCCAGGTGTGTGAGGGCTGAGTGGAGGGCAGTAGAGATGGCATCATCTGTCGAGCAATTGGACCGGTAAGCAAACTGGAATGGATCCAGGGAGGGTGGCAGGGCAGACCTGATGTGCTGCATGACCACCCTCTCAAAGTACTTCATGATGATGGGAGTGAGTGCAACCGGACGGTAGTCATTGTAGCAGGAGGGAGATAACTTCTTGGGGACTGAAATGATGGTGGTGGCTTTGAAGTACATGGGGACAACACCTTGTCTCATTGAGATGTTGAAGTGTCCGTGAAGACACCTGTGAGCTCCTCTGCACAGGCTCTCAGTACGTGACCAGGTATGTTGTTAGGACCTGGAGCTTTGTGTGCATTGATCCTGCCAAGGGATCTCCTCGTGCTGTCCGGGGACAGTGTAATCTCCTGGTCACCAGGAGGAGGTGGTGACTTCTGTGCAGGTGTACTGTTGAGTGCCTTGAAGTGAGCAAAGAAGTTATTCAGCCTGTTCAGCAGAGAGGTGGAGCTGTCGCAGGTCTGTGGTGTGGGCTTGTAGTCCATGATGGGCTGTACCCCCTGTCACAGACTCTGAGTGTCTCTGCTGTTGCTGAAACGGTGGGCTATCCTCCTGGAGTACTGCCTCATGGCCTCTCTGATGTCTCGGAACAAGTTGGCCTTAGCTGTCCTCAGACCCACCTCATTCTCAGCTCTGAAGGCAGCATTCCAAGCTTTCAGGAGCTTGTAGACCTCCCTTGTGAGCCATGATTTCTGATTGGGCAAAATTGGGTCTTGGTGTCCATGACATCATCAATGCACTTTGCATGCAGACTGACAAACTTCAGAAGAACTGAAAGGATTAGGAAGTGAAGAGGCAGGAAAGAAAAGGCATGAGCAAGGTTTTCCCAGGACCCTTTCAGGTATATTTGTAGTCTCCTGGAAGAAAGGAAGTCTGGAAAACTTGAGACCAGCTTACTTAAGCTGTAAAACTACATCAAAGAACAACTAGCAGACTGCAACAGAGATACCCCCCTTGGCTCACCAGGACATGTACCCTGTCCCACAGAACCCACTTCTCACTTTGACATCTCACCACCCAAGTGGTCAGAAGTCAAGCTCATTGTAAGGAAGACAAGATCTGCATCAAAACCTGGATTAAATGGCATATCCTATAAGGTATATAAAAACAGCCCTATGGTGCTGAAGTACCTGTAGTCTCTGATGAGAACTGCATGGAAAACCTAGTCTGTTCCATCAGCATGGAGTAGGGCCATAACTATCTTCATCCCAAAAGAAGAAAACTCTTGCAACATCTTCCAATTTAGAGGCATTGCCCTCCTCAGTGTGGAAGGAAAAAATTTCTTTAGCATAGTGGCAAAATGCATGACAAGCTTCTTGTTTGTTAACAGCTGCATAGACACCAGCTGCCAGGAAGCAGGTGTTTCATGATTTTCTGGCTGCGTAGAACACTCCACAATGATTTGGGATCAAATCCAAACAGCTAAACGTTTGAACTCGAACCTCCATGTCATTTGGCTTGACCTAACAAATGCCTATTCTCTATCCCACATTCACTCATTAGCTTTGCCCTGATTTTTTTTTCATATATCTATATGCATTCAAAACATGGTCTCCAGTTACTTCAAGAACTTCTGTGTTTGTTACATGACACAGGAAATTACACCTGGATGGCAGCAGCTTCAGAAAGGCATAGCCATGGGCTGCTCCATGCCCCCAATCCTGTTCACTGTAGCTTTTGAGATCATCCTGATTGGAGGGAGACAGATGGCCCAAGGAGTGAGATCCAAGCAAAGACAGCAGCTCCCGGCCTTAAGGATCTACATGGATGATGTTACCATATCATTGTAGACAACTCCCTGCACATCCAGGACCCTCAAAAGGCTGGAAGAACTCCTCCATTGGGCAAGAATGAAAATCAATCCATCAAAGTCCAGGAGCCTTTCAATCAGGGAAGGAGTAAGGAACAACATCTCCTTTAGAGTTGATGACAAGAAGATACCTCTCCTAATAGAGCAACAGGTACGAAGTCTTGGAAGAGTGTATACAGCTGACCTGTCAGATACACATATGGCAGGATCTGTAATGAGCCAACTCTCCGAAGGCTTGCTGAAAATAGATCAATGCCACCTCCCTGGAAAACTCAAGGTCTGGTGTTGTCAGTTCACCTTATACCATCGTTTGATGTGGGCACTGAAGTTGTGTGAGATCGCTTTAACATTGGTGGTGAAGATGGACACCAAAGCCAACAATTACATCAGGAAGTGACTAGGTCTTCCTCACTGCCTCTCTGATGTAGCTCTGTTTGGGAAGAACATGTTACATCTCCCATTCAAAGCTATTACTCTTGGCTTTAAACAGGAAAAAGTGAGGCTGCTGTTTGAGTTGAGCGAGTCACGTGACCCAGCAGTCAAAAAAGCCAAGGCATCAGTCCGGACAGGATATAAGTGGAAGGTCAAACAAGTAGTGGCTCAGGCAGTTAGCCATCTGAAGCAGGAGATAGTTGGGTGGTCACAGCCAGGCAGGGCTGGACTTGGGTGGGCACCAACCCCTAAGAAGTGTTCACAAGCATCAAGAAAGGAGCGAAGAGACCTCTTAACTTCAGAGGTAACCAGAATGGAACATGAAATGTATAAAGTCAAGGCAGTGAGCCAGTAACAGCAGGGAAGATGGACAAACTGGGAAGCTGTCATTCGATGAGTTATCACATGTGCTGACATGTGGAAAATTCCACAAGCAAGGCTGAGCTTTCTAATAAGATCCACCTACGATACCCTTCCAAACCCAAATAACCTACACCTTTGGTATGGCTCAGAAGAGATCTGCCATCTCTGCAATACTCCAAAACCCAGCCTGCAGCACATTTTGACAGGTTGCAAAGCAGCCTTGTCCCAAGCCTTGTCCCGGCCTTGTCCCAAGGCTCCCATTTATGGCGCCATGACCGGGTACTGCGAAAGCTGGCAGAAGTTGTAGAGACGTGCAGACAACAAACCAATGCAGGCAGTCCAGTAACAACTCGGTGCCAAATCCACTTCATCAGCCAAGGAGCAGGGGAGAATAATGTCCATTGGAGGGAGTGGTCAGTGCTGACAGCTGGCTGCAGGTGGAACATGCGGGCAGACCTGGACTGTCAGCTTAAATTTCCAGAGGAGATAATGTCAACATCTTTACGCCCTGACATAGCCCTGTGGTCCACCACAGCGAGGGCAGTGATATTGGTTGAACTTACCGTTCCTTGGGAGAAAAATATAAAGGCAGCTTTTGAGAGAAAAAAGGAAAGAAACCGTGAGCTTGCTGCAGATTGTAGGGAAGCAGGCTGGAAGGTGTCAACTTACCCTGTGGAAGTCAGTTGCAGAGGCTTCATTGCAAAATCTATCCATCCATCTTCTTCCGCTTAATCCTTTTTGGGTTGCGGGGGGTGGGGGGGTAGGGTGGCTGGAGCCTATCCCAGCATCTTTGGGCGAGAGGCAGGGTACACCCTGGACAGATCGCCAGTCCATCACAGGGCCAACACAGAGACAGACAACCATTCACTCTCACAGTCATACCTAAGGACAATTTAGAATCCCCAGTTTGATGCCAGTTAACCTAACTTGCATGTTTTTGGCATGTGGGAGGAAACCGGAGAAATCCCGGAGTAAACCCACGCAGACACGGGGAGAACATGCAAACTCCACACAGATCACTGTTGGTTGGGGGCTGGGATCGAACCCAGGATCCCCCGGCCAAGTGTGAGTTGCTGTGCTGCCGCAGTGCTAACCACCCCGCTACCATGCTGCCCTTCATTGCAAAATCCACCCAGCAATTCCTGAAGGCTGTGGGAATTGCCAGCATCAAGCGGAAGAGGGCGCTGAAGGAAATGGCAGCAGAGGCAGAGCAAGGAAGCTTCTGGCTCTGGCTTAGGAAAAAGGATGCAAAGTGGGGATAAATAAGGATCGCAGGGCCAGCTGCAGAGAGCGGTAGGGAGATGTCCCTATTGCTGCCCCTCCACCTTGAGATGTTCTGGGTTCAAAGGGGCAAAACATCTATGAAAGGTGGTCCCCAGCTGATGATTCTGCAGCTTGCCCGGTGGCACTGGTGGAGGTACATCAAGCAGCAATGCTATGCAGGCAATTTAGTACTGTGCTATACATGATGTACAGTCGATATAAAAAGTCTACACCCCCCCCCCGTTCAAATGTTATGTTTATGTGATGTAAAAAAATGAGACCAAGATAAATCATTTCAAAACTTTTTCCACAATTAATGTGACCTATAACCTGTACAACCCAATTGAAAAACAAACTGAAATCTTTTAAGGGGAAAAATAAAAAATAAAAAACCTGCAGTAACCTGGTTGCATAAATGTGCACATCCTCTTATAACTGGGAATGTGGCTGTGTTCAGAATTGACCAGTCACATTCAAACTCATGTTAAATGGGAGTCAGCACACACTTGCCACCATTTAAAGTGCCTCTAATTAACCCCAAATAAAGTTCAGCTGTTCTAGTAGGCTTTTCCTGTCATTTTTGTAGTCACATCTTACAGCACAAACCATGGTCCGCAGAGAGCTTCCAAAGCATCAGAGGGCTGTCATTGTTCAAAGGTATCAGTCAGGAGAAGGGTACAAAAGAATTTCCAAGGCATAAAATATACCATGGAACACAGTGAAGACAGTTATCATCAAGTGGAGGAAATATGGCACAACAGTGACATTACCAAGAACTAGCCGTCCCTTCAAAATTGATAACAAAATGAGGAAAAAAAACTAGTCAGAAAGGCTGCCAAGAGGCTGACAGCAACATTGAAGGAACTGCAGGAATTTTTGGCAAGTACTGGCTGTTTACAGTGAAGCATGGTGGTGACAGCATCATGCTTTGGGGCTGTTTTTCTTCAGCTGGAACTGGGGCCTTAGTCAAGGTGGAGGGAATTATGAACAGTTCCAAATACCAGTCAGTGTTGGCACAAAACCTTCAGGCTTCTGCTAGAAAGCTGAAGAGGAACTTCATCTTTCAGCATGACAATTTTTTTTTTTTTTTTTTTTTTTTGTTACTTATTTGTACCCGTAGGTAGATTTGGTTTGCAGTCTGGTGACAAGCCACCGGCTGCTGGTCGCTGCGTGCGCGAGCGCCCTAAACCTACATGTTTTTGGTGTGCGGGAGGAAACCGGAGAAATCCCGGAGTAAACCCGCGCAACACGGGGAGAACATGCAAACTCCACACAGCTCACTGTTGGTCGGGGGCTGGGATCGAACCCACGATCTCATGATCCCCGCGGTCCCCCGGCCGAGGGTAAAACTGTGCTGCCACAGTGCTAAACCACTGCGCCACCGTGCAGCTCTCAGAGAAGGAGAGGCGGACACGTGTGTGTCTACCAGTTGCAGGATCAGAGTGAGAGAGAGGGGGGGGTGCACCGTTCCTGGAGATACTGCAATACCAGGTCGATGCGTGGAGTGGACGGAGCAAGCCCCTATTCCATCTCCCTGTTCCAAAAATCAATTTAATATATGGTCCCCGGGTAGGGGACGTATCAGATATTAAACTGATAAGAACAGATACTACACTTGATCTTAGCCAAAAGGCCGAGAAGCAATGACCCAATGACCCAAAAAACACATCCAAATCAACAAAGGAATGGCTTCACCAGAAGAAGATTAAGGTTTTGGAATGGCCCAGCCAGAGTCCAGACCTGAATCCGATTGAACATCTGTGGGGTGATTTGAAGAGGGCTGTGCACAGGAGATGCCTTCGCAATCTGACAGATTTGGAGCATTTTTGCATAGAAGAGTGGGCAAAAATTGTCACATCAAGATGTGCCACACTGATAGACTCCTACCCAAAAAGACTGAGTGCTGTAATAAAAGCGAAAGGTGCTGCAACAAAGTATTAGTTTAAGGGTGTGCATATTTATGCAACCAGGTTATTGTAAGTTTTGTATTTTTTATTTTTCCCCTTGAAAGATTTGTTCGTTTTTCAGTTGGGTTGTACAGGTTATTGGCCACATTAGTGGTGGAAAAAGTTTTCAAATGGTTTACCTTGGTCTCATTTTTTTACATCACAAAAACCTGGCATTTGAACAGTGGTGTGTAGACTTTTTATATCCACTGTATCTTTGCACCCTTGATTCCTGAACCACCTTATGGAACTCAGTTGCAGGTTCCACTGTCTGAGTGCAGTTGCTTGCAAGGCCCACAAATGGTAAGGAACTTTCTGAGTGAGTTAATGAAGAAACATCCACAGACTCAGTCACTTCTATGTGGACAGAATGAGTGCTTAGACAAGTAAAACATACTTCCCAATATTGAGCCTTAGACCGGAGTGATGGCCTAGTTGTGAGATCATCCGCCCCACAACTGGGAGGTCATGGGTTCAAATCCTGGCTGGGTCATACCAAAGGTACTTTCTGCCTTCTAGCTTGGTGCTCAGCATAATAGATTGGGGAAAGGAAAGTTAACGCACAGAGCTACCAGAATACTGACACCCAACTGTAGCTTTAACTTCTTACAGTAGCTGTGTGGCTTAGGGTCAGTGAAACGGAGATAGGTGCCGGCCAATAGACCACATGGTGTTCCACATGCTGTGGAAGGGGGATTAATGTTGAGCCTTCCAGTGCCAGCTAATCTCCAAGGGTTGAGTTCTTCTCAGCTAGATATGCTAAATTACCTACTGAGAAAGCTCTGTGATGCGTTTCCTTAGCATGATAATGGTTTTGGATACACTGACACAGTCACTCACCACATTCAGACTGAAGCTGCACCTCCAATTAAAGAGACATCATAGGTTTCCCCCTCATTTTTTTCAGGAATTTAAAAGACACATGTATGACCTGGTGCCACAAGGGGTCCTGAAAGAAAGTTGCCGTCCATGGGCCTCTCCTGCTGTAATTGTAATTAAGAAAGGCAAATCAGTTCGGTTCTGTTTTGACTACCAAAAGATCAACAGTATGACCTCCAAGGACACATACTCGCTCCCTAGGGTGGAGGAGTCAATAGATGCACTAGACAAAGCCAGCCTTTTTTCATCGCTTTATCTAACAGCATGGTACTTTCAGGTGGCAGTCAATGAAGCAGACCAGGAGAAAACTGCTATCACAATACCATTTGGTCTGTTTCAGTGGACTCACATGCCTTTTGGCTTCTGCAATCTCCCCACTACTTTTCAGTGGCTTATGGAGGCAGTGTTAGGTGACTTGGCCTTTGAGGTTCTATTACTATACTTAGATGATATGCTTGTCTTCTCAAGTGACTTTGAGGCTGCATTCAGACCAGGATAGTCCGAGGGTCTCAGTTCGACTGGGTAGGGAATGGCGAAAATTTTCACACGTTTGGTTTGGTTTGCATTCACACTGCAGCGGACGCAGTTACAACAACTGCTCATTTGGGGCACTGTAGCCGAAACCACTACTGACCAGGAAGAAAAATTCTTGGCGAAGAAGAAAAATCAGACTTATCGATTGACCAGGACCAAAAACGGAAATCTGTTCCCTTCAGCCGAGTTGTTTGTCCGCTACAAACAAGACATTTTTTAACTTTTCCCCTCGGCTTTCTCTGGTAAAAGGATTTCTTGGATTTGCGCAGTTGTCTTTATTGTTATTTTCTACCCAAAGTGTGGAGTGTGTGAAATCAGAAGCAGATTCATTTCAGATGATTTATTACACACTCACATCTCACGAGCACAGAACAGACTGAACATTTTAGTAGAAACTCTCCTCTTAAGTTTCATGGCATTTACATCACACACAACATGACATTTGCATCACACTGCATTCAACCCCCTTCAACCTTGACTCCTTCCTGCTATCTCACCAGGAACCTCCTGCTCTTTGTTCTCCCATGCTTATCCACTGTCTCCTGTCTGAGATGCTAGATAATGTGGCTCTTCCAAGGTGCTACACTACCCTCCCCCCCCCAGCATCTTAGATAGGACAATAGAATAACAGTCCACATGCTGTGATAGGACAATAGAACATCAGTCCACATGCTGCTTGGGCTTTCGTCTCCTCCCGTACCTGCTGTAACTGGGGTTTACCGCCTCCGCGGCGCTGCTGTGCCGGTGGGGGGCTGCTGGGAGTGTGTCTGACTGTGGGTGGTTTGTGGCTGGGGGGGGGGGGGGCACTTCGGTCTGTCCGTGTGGCTGCTCTGGCGAATCGTTTCCCTGGGGAGCTCTCCGTGGGGGTCTTCCACGCCGAGGGGCCTTAGCCAATACGGGCTGCACGGTGGCGCAGTGGTTAGCACTGTGGCAGTACAGTTTACCCTCGGCCGGGGGATCGCGGGGATTGTGAGATCGTGGGTTCGATCCCTGCCCCCGGCCAACAGTGATCTGTGTGGAGTTTGCATGTTTTCCCCGTGTTGCGTGGGTTTACTCCGGGATTTCTCCGGTTTCCTCCCACATGCCAAAAACATGCAGGTTAGGGATAAGGGGCGCTTGCGCACGCAGCGACCGGCAGCTGGTGGCTTGTCACCAGACTGCAAAACAAATCTACCTACGGGTACAAAATAAGTAATAAAAAAAAAAAGTGTACTATAGTAAACACCACTTCCTCTTCTCAGACTATGTGTTGCTATGGTTACACAAACACCAAGGGGCACTTCCGCCTTTTGGTCTGCTGGACAGTCCATTTGCATTCACACTGTAAGCGGAGTGCAACAGACTTCATTTGCAAGTGAATCGAGACCCGACCCCCATTTTCAAGGGGACCAGATGGTGCAAACCAGAGTTCCAGTGCGCGTTAAGGCTGCACCAAATGAACTGAACTATTGGCGGAAGCCACTGTTTGGTCCTTTGGTCTGGACCAAACAGTGGCCGTCTGAATGCGCCCTGAGAGTCACTGCTGGAGACTTGATTTGATGTTCGGCTGCCTCAAACAACATGGGCTTAACCTAAAATCAAGTAAATGTCTTCTCCTGCAGACCAAAGTGAAATTTCTTGGTCACATTGTGTCAGCCTCTGATATACACATGGATATGGACAAAAATAAAGTGTTTGAAAATTGGCCATCACCAAAGTGCATGAGAGATGTCAGACAAGTCATTGATTTCATGTACTACTATCGGCGGTTCCTGCCAAATTTTGCCGGGATTGCCAAACCACTACAAGCACTAATGGGTAAAAATAGGGGTGGAAAGGGCAAACCTCCAGGCTCTTTTGTGTGGAGTGATGAGTGAGTGCCAGATTGCTTTTGACAACTTGAGGAGGAGCCTTGTGACCCCTTCTGCCCTTGGATATCCAGATCTCAGATCTCAATTTATCCTCACTACTAATGGTAGCTGCAAAGGGCTTGGGGCTGTACTCAGTCAGAAACAAGATGGGGTAGAGAGCATTATTACATTTGCCAGCGGAGGTCTTTGGGGCTCAGAAAGAAATGACAACAACTACAGTGCATTTAAGTTTGAGCTGTTGGCATTAAAGTGGGTGATTACTGGGAAATTTCATGACCTGTTGATGTACTCAAAATTCACCATCCTGAGAGACCACAACCCCTTACCCAAGGGGTGGTGAGAAACTGGAGAGTGCTAACCTTAGTGCAGTGGAGCAATGATGGGTTGCTCAGTTAGCTGAGTTTGATTTTGATGTGCATTATAAGCCTGGGAGTCAGCATGCTAATGTTGATGTCCCCTCTCGCATCCCATCTGACCAAGAGCCAGAAAGGGAAGATAATGAAAGACTTTTTGGTTATGAATGCAGAACACATCCATACCTGTCTTTGCCCTGGAAAGAAAGAAAACACTAGTGGTTTGGGAGTGCAGGTGGCATCTCAGATGGCCATCAAGGGTTTTCTGTATGGGCAGACCTGGGAAGAGAGTTTGCAACTCCAAGCTGGTGATCTAGTGATAGGCCCAGTAGTTGTTGCTGTGAGAAAGAACAGCCGCCCCAGCAAACAGCATATGCTGAGCTTGAGCTCAGCTTGTAAGAAACTAGTCGCTCAGTGGGACAGATTGACTATGTGTCATGGCATCTTGTGTTGATGTATGGCATCAACACAAGATGCATCACCAAGAGATGGTGAGAAGCTCTTTCAGTTGGTTGTTCCAACTCAGTTGTACCGGCAGATGTATGTGAATGAACATGAGGATGGGGGTCACTTCAGTGACAGGAGAATACTCACCCAGCTGAGGCAAAACTACTATTGGCCATCAATGAACACAGATGTACAGTGTTGGGTCAGGCAGTGTAAAAGATGTGCATTGCCAAAGATACCTTTCCAATGGTCAGTGCACCCATGACATGTATCAGTGTATTTATGCCCTTGGAGATCCTTGCAATGGACTATACACTCCTTGAGTGATCTAAAGGGGGTTATGAGAATGTCCCTGTCTTGACAGATATGTTCACTTGGTTTACTATTGCAATACTGACATGGGATCAGATGTCAAAGACCACAGCAAAGCCCTGTTTGTCATGCGGTGACCCTCGCGGGCCACCATAAGATGCCAGAAGTTGCCAGTGAGTTTTGCATTTGATGTTTAAGACAGATGTTTAACAAGACAAGACACGAATACAAAGCTGTGAGCCGCTATGGGCAAAAACACACACTACAGAATACAAGGGATCATAGGGCTAACCCCAGCCACTACGACCTTAAATATGACATGAACAAGACTATGAACACGAACCTGACATGAACGAGGACCAGGAATGTTTGACGATACTCCAGCAATCCACTGCTGCCAGCGCCTGCTAATAAAGCCGGTTGCTAACGAGCAGTGATGCCGAACAGCTGATCGACCTTGACAGCCGGAAACCCCACCGAGCGCTGTCACAATAAGAGCCCGGTGGAGCCAGAATGTAATCCACAGCTGTCAAGGCCGGCAGAGATAATATATGGCCCGAGCTCGGACAAGATCGACGCTCGGGTCGTAACACTGTTAAAACATTGGTTTGTGTATGATGGCTGCCCATCAAGACTTCACTCTGAACAGGGGTATAACTTTGAATCAGCTGTCATTAAAGAGTTTTGTTGACTTTATTGTATTTCTAAAAGCTATACAAGTTCCTACCACTGACAAAAAAAAAAAATGCTCAATGTGAGCGATTCAACTGTAAGATGCATGACATGCTGAAAACCCTACCAGCAGAGAAAAAGAGTAACTGGAAGGAATACCTTCCTGACCTGGTGATGGCTTACAGCAGTCATGTGCATTCCATAACTGGTTACTCTACATTGTATTTCTTCTTTGGCAGAGCTGCACAGTTGCCTCCAAGATTTGTTAGGTGGGAAGGATTTGGAGTTCAGTGAGGGTGAAAATCTTGATGAGTGGGTTCAGGGTCATCATGAATGCCTGAAAGTGGCAGCTGAGGTTGCAAAGGAAGCTGCCCAAGGGGAGTCTTGTAGGCTAAAATGGATCTATGACCGGATGTCCCAAGCAGTTCTGGTGAGATCAGATGATCGGGTTCTGTTGCATAATCATCAGGCTAGTGGCAGAGATTTGATTCAGGACAGATAGGAAGGATGGCCATATTTAGTGCTAAAGCAGAACCATCCAGACGTACCTGTCTTCAGTGTCAGGCCTGAGCGAGGAGGTCCCACAAGGGTGGTGCATAGGGATCAGATAAAGCATTGTACTTTTGAGATTCCTGCAGGCTTCAGTATCAGAAACCTGTTCTTCAGGCTTCTGATACTGATAGAGGGCTCTATACTGATAGAGGGCTTGGTTTACATCCCCAGCTGTGCAACACACGACAGGATCACACCGCAGAGACATTTGTGTGCAAGCCCAGAAGTAGCCTCTGAGCACTCCCTGGAAGAGTCCATCGAAAACACACAAAGTGGAGATTCAGATATGGATGATATGTCAGGGGAGGCATATGATTCGGGGTCAGAAGTTGAGGTAGCTATCCACATGCATCTGCAAAGAAGGACTAGGGGGTCAACTAGGTCATCGCCTTTCACCCGAAACGGGTATATCCACAGTTCCTTCCTTACTCCTCTCCGCTCTGCGTCGAGCCCGTCTTTTCTTGTGAGCCATCACTCTCTTTGTATTATGCGCCCTGCAAACTTTCCTCGTGAGGTTCTTCCATTCCGCTCTATCATGTACTACCAATTGCCATTGATCTAAAACATCAGCACACTTCAATGCATTTTTGCATGTGTCCTTAAAACGGAGTTTGGGTCGACCTACTTTGCGAGAACCATGAGCCAGCTCACACTACAGGAGTTCCTTCACCGACCTATCATCATTCATTCGACAGACATGACCTAATCAATGCAGGCGACTCATTACAAGCTTGACCTCGATGTCTTCGACGTGTGCCCGCTGCAGCACCTCATCATTGCTGATGAAATCGTCCCACTTGATGTTTGGCATAAGGCGAAGGTGACGCTGTTGGATTATGCGAAGGTGCCTGACTTCGTGCTGGTAAAGGGTCCAGGTTTCGCTGCCATACATCAGGAGGGGCATAAGGCACTGATTGTAAACTGCGACTTTGGTAGAGAGTGTGAGGTCAAGCAAATCAAACACCCTCTTGCGCAGACGGCCAAAAGCACACGATGCTGCTTGGATGCGAGATGCAAGTTCCCTCTTCATAGAGCAGCCACTGCTGACATAACTGCCGAGATACTTGAAGCGAGTAACGTTGGCCAATTTGATGTCGTCAATAAAGAACTCAGCTGTATTGCCAATACACATGGTCTCTGTTTTGACTGTGTTGATGCAGAGACCCATTCTCTTAGCGACGTCATTGTAGGAGGATAATAACGTCTACAGGCCCTCTGGTGTATCACTGAAGATCGCGATATCGTCAGCATACTGAGCTTCTCTAATATATTCTGTGAGGACTCTGGATTTCGCTTTTAATCTGCGGAGGTCAAAAAGATCACCATCGTAACGCAGTCTGATCTGTACGCTGCAGGTGTGCTTGATTTCTTTGAAAGCGAGCCAAAGTAGGACTGCTGCGTACATGCCAAAGAGTGTTGGAGCTAGTTTACACCCCTGCTTGACCCCGCTGTTGTATTCAAGGGATTGGGTGAGTTCACCGTTGATAGCAAGTCGGGCGTGCACGTCCGTGTATAGTCTCTTGATGATTCTTATAAACTTTGGAGGACAGCCAAGTTTGCCAAGGATGATGAAGAGGAGCTCGCGATTGACCGTGTCAAATGCCTTCACAAAATCCACGAAGGCTATGTACAAACATCTGCGCTGCTCTCTTGTTTTTTCCATCAGCTGGCGAAGGGTGAAAATCCCATCTATTGTACTTCTACCGTTTAGATACCCTGACTGCGACTGGGGGTAGATATATTCTGCTAACAGGTGAAGCCTCTGCAAGATAATGCCCTCAAAGACTTTAGCGACTGCACTGAGCAGTGAGATTCCTCTGTAATTGCCACAGAGGCTTCTGTCACCTTTTTTGAACAGAATTGCGATGATGGCGTCTATCCAGTCGGTTGGGATAATCTCTGGAGTCCAGCAGATGTTGAACAGGACAAGTAGGAAAGCTCTTAAGCGACGTCCTCCATGCACAAGTACTTCAGGTAGAATACCGTCTGGACCTGGACTCTTTCCTAATCGGGTGTTTCTAAGGGCTTAGTCAAGTTCTTGGTCTTCAATTGGGAGGCTCATTGATTCGATAACTGGAAGCTGGTCTATGTCATCAACGATGCTCAAGTCAACATCCGTTGGTTGGTTTAACAAGTCGCTGAAGTGTTCAACCCATCTGTCCTTTATCTTGTCAGGAGCAGTCAGGAGCTCACCATCTTTGGACTTCACAGGATGGGTGCTTCTGGATCTAGGGCCATAGACGGCATTGAGGGTAGCATAAAACTCTCTGTGGTTCTTCTCCTGAGAGTGCCGCTCTGCCTCCTCAGCTCTGCACCGAAACCAGTCATTCTTTAGCTCTCTGATCCGCCTTCTTAGAACATGCCTGTCCAAGTTCTTGTCTTGAAGCAGCTTTTGAATTTATTGGTCCTGATCATCAAACCAGTCATTCTGCACTCGTTTCTTTTTGCCAAAGACATGGGTGGCAGCATTCTGGAGAATAACTCTGAGTTCATCAAAGTCCGTCTTACAGGTAGACAACTTTTCGTCTAGGAAGAGCTCCAGTAATGCTTTTTTTGTCATCATCCAAATGTGTGTCTAGCTTCTTGGGAGGCCTTGTACCACTCTTCTTGTTTTTAATAAAGAACAGGCACTTAGATACCAGGAGCTTATGATCGGTGAAGCAGTTTGCTGCTCGATTGACTCTTATTGGATAGTACGTGGACGATTTGGTGCCAGTGCTTTGAATGTACAGTAGGTGTTGCCATGTGTTCTTTAAGGTGTTTTTCTGTTGGAACATAGTACCCATGACACTGAGCTGGAATCTGGTGCAGAATTCTAAGAGCATAAGCCCGTTGGAGTTCATTTTACCAACGCTATATTTTCCAATTACATTCGAACACGATTTCCAGTCGTTGCCCACTCGAGCATTAAAGCTGCCCAGGATGATGATGATGTCCATCTTGGCGGCAGATGTGCAGCTGCCAAGCTTTTCATAGAACTGCTCTTTTTCTTCCTGAGATCTTTGCATGGTCGCCCCATACACACTAATGAGAGTTAGATTGTTTCCTCCCTTTAGCTGTATGCGCATTGACATGAGCCTGTCGCTGATTGGTGTAGGGGTGATACCTTGAGCAGCTAGCTTGTTGGAGATAGCAAAGCCAATGCCAGCTGTTCTCTCTTCTCCTCCACTCCAGAAGATTGTGTGACTCCTCTCAACTACGTTTCCGGTGCCAGGTTGCCAAACTTGCTTAGGGCACAGATGTCAATGGTCGCTTTCTCTAGCTCACGACAGATAAGGGCTGTTGCTCTTTTAGGTCTGATTGAAGACTCACTGTCGTTGGTTGTACGGACATTCCAAGCACCGAGATTGAGGCATTGTTTGCATGAGTTCGAAACAGAAGGTCGATGGTGTTCGTCGGTTACCCCGGACGCGGTAGCAGTATACAGACTTCGTCCACTTGTTGCCACTGCCGTATTGAATGGCGCATCGGTTCCCCCGTATGCGGTAGCCATATCTTCTCTCCTTAACTGTACTTCCACTGAAAACTGTGGAGCTGCACCTATGATGATGACGACACTGCTTGGCACATAGGCACTGTCCCTTGGCGAGGTACTCTGTTGGTCGACAACACAGCAAAGCTGAGATGGTCGCAGAGAGGCTCGTTGCATTTTGCCGTAACTGAAGCTGAGTAGACAGTCAGAGATGCCTGCCGCAGCTGAAGCCGAGTTGACATTCAGAAGCGCCAAAGGTGTAGTGCCGGAGATGCCATCGAGTTGATGACATAACTGCTGTGCCGTGACCCTGGCAAGGGAGGCTGCGGGTGTACTAGCACTTGCCCACTTCCCTCCAAGGCTAGTGGAGGGAAGGAGGTGCCTCACTGCTCCATTCTAGACCGGCTCCGAGCAAAGCTCCAAGCAAAGTCAAGCCACTGCCCATATGATGATATATCAGGGGAGACGGATGATTCGAGGTCAGAAGTGGAGGTAGCTATCCACATGCATCTGCAAAAAAGGACTAGGGGGTCAACTAGGTACAAAAATGAATATGTGTGGTAATTGTAAATGTGATTTACTTCCTGAATCCCAATTGTACTTTTCAAAAAAAAATGTGTTATTATGCTGAAAACTTAAAAATGTGTTACCCTTTTGTATCACCTGCTAACATTGTTTTGTTTGTTTGCAGGGTGTCTGGAGAGTCTCTGGCAATGCAGGGTTTGGAAGGGGGTAATGTGACAGTGTAGTCACAAATGTAAGGTTTCTTGGTGTGTTTTGTTGCAAATTTCCAGGGGTACTGTGGAGTTTTGTATTTTTGAGCTGGCTCCTGAACGCAACCAGTAGTGGGGGGAAGAGTGGGTGTGTGTTTGTTTTCTGGGTTCGGGCGGAAGAAGGAAAAAAAAGGGTGCAAACACAGAGAGGTGAGTAGGGGGCCAAGCAGAGATGGGTTCAAGGTGGCTGCTGTAAGTAACCTCTGTATTTAATCCTTCATTTGGGTCCACAAATTAGCCCAACAGCGCACAACAGCAAGCACCCGAGGAGCAGCTGTGCAGACAGGTACGGAGAGGCTAGGTGATGGTGCTTGAGACGGGGAAAGAACCGGCAGGTGTCTGATTTCGAGGGCCACGGCTGCTGAGAGAGAGAGGACCGGAGAGGATGAGGTGATTGGCGTGAGGGAGACATCAACTGCCTGTGGAGCTGAGAGAGCGAGGAAGGGGAGCTGTGTAACCAGTGGGAGCAACAAGCATGGGATAGACAGGCTTTGGTTGAGTGGACAGCAGGAGATGGACATCAGCTGCCATTTTACAGAGCGGCTGTTGTGCAGAAACATGTATTGTGGACCCTGTAAAGCCAGAGACCTCCCACTACAAAGCAGGTGGAGTCGTTCTTTCATTTGTGTGATACAGTTAAGTTGAGAGGGCTGAAGTTAAGTGTCACGCCGCGCCGCTCATCAGCGGCGCCAGCTGCACGCACACCTGCACATCATCAGCGGCGAGGGATTTAAGCCGCCTCGCCCTGGGCTTCGGCCTGAAGCCGTCAGACTTCATTACAGATTGCTGTGAGTTCCGTCTCATCCTCAGCAAACATAGCGGTAAGACGATCTTACCTTTTTCTCTTCCAAGTCTGCTCCCCTGTGCACAGGTGGATTTCCCGGCGGCGGACTATTCCTCTCCATCGCCTATTCCTCGCTGCTGCACCGGGCTCTCCAGGTGGCTGTCCACCGGACCTCGTTCCTTGCTGTGCCAGTCATCTGCCCTTTCCAAGTAAGCTCCTCTCCAACTTGTTTATCTCCTGTGTTGGTGTGTGCCCGTCACCCTTCTCCCTGTGCTTTTCCCATAGGGTTGTCCGGCTGTACGGTCTCCTGCCTCTGTGCCCGAAGCAGACGCCGCCACCAACACATTCACATCTCGCAGACACACATTCATACACCCTTGTTGTCAATAAAGCTATTTGAGCTACTCTGAGCCTGTGTGTGTGCGTCTCCTGAGCCGTGCGTTATGTCAGTACGGCTTCAGCAGAGCGGCTCGGCAGACGGCGGGCTCGCACACCGGCTTACCACTCTCGAGGCTCGAGTGGACCAAATAGCTTATCAGCAACAGGTGACACTCAATCAATTAATCAGTATAACTAACCGATTGGACCGCTTGGTCCCCCAACAGCCGTTCCCCCCGGCTCGTCAGGGTGGCGCGGCTCCTGCTGCTCCAGCGGCCGTCCAGCAGGCTCCGGGAGCACCGACTCGGCTCACACCCATTCCAACCCCCGCACGCTTTAGCGGTAAGCTCGGCGGAGCGCGAGGGTTCATAATGCAGTGTGAGTTCGTGTTCCTCCGTGTTCCCGGAGACTTTCGTTCAGATCATAGCCAAATTGGTTATATCGGGAATCTCCTAGAGGGGCGAGCACTAACTTGGACTTACGCCGTAATGGCGAGGCCCAGTTATGCCACCCTCACGTATGACCAATTCGTGAGACGCTTCCTGGAGGTCTTTGACCACTCTCTTACTGAGACGGTCCAGGTCGATCGGCTTCTCAGCCTCCAGCAGGGAAGCCGGTTGGCAGCGGACTATGCGGTCGACTTCCGGATAGCGGCGGAGGAATTGGGCTGGGAAGAACGCTCCCTCTGTGGCCTTTTCCTCCGCAGTCTCAACGATGATCTGAGGGATGAACTGGCTGGATGGGATATCCCGGAGACTCTAGCGGAGCTAACGTCCCTTGCCATCAGTTTGGATAACAGGCTGCGCAAGCGCTCCTCGGGGCGGAAGTCGTCTTCTTCTCGCCCTCGTGGAGCCTCGTCGCGCCCGTTCCAAGCTCGCCCCCTGGCGACGCTGCCACCATCGCGCCCCGAGGAGTCGGAGCCGATGGTGACGGGCTGGACAAAGCTCTCCCCGGCAGAGAGACAACGCCGCCGTGAGTTGAATCTCTCTATGTATTGCGGGGACAGTCAACACACGGTAGAGCTTTGTCCACAAGCCAAACGGCGGGGTCCGCGAGTCACTGTAGGGTCCCTCGCGGACGTCAATCGGTTAAGTCCCCTCACCCAATTGAAGCTGCCCGTCCGATTTTGTCACAACTCCACTGGGCATCTCACTCACGCACTGGTGGATTCGGGCGCGGAGGGCAGCTTTATTTCACGAAGCCTGGCAACCCGATTGGGCATCCACTGCCAGGCGTTAAAGACCCCTATCTCCCTGGTCAACCTCTCCCGTGTCTCCCTGGGGAGAGTAACACACCAGACCGTCCCCGTTCCGGTTATCATCTCTGGAAACCACCGGGAGGAGATAACCTTCTACGTCCTGCCCAACTCTGTGTCGCCCGTCATCCTGGGGTATCCCTGGCTACGCCTCCACAACCCCGTTTTGGATTGGAAGTCCGCCGGGGTGTCGGCATGGAGCACATTCTGCATGAGCACCTGTCTACAGTCCGCTGCCTGCTCTCCGTCCTCTCCTCCTACCACTACGGACGCTGCACCCCCGGACCTGTCCCTGGTGCCATTGGAATTTCATGACCTGGGTATGGTATTCAGCAAGTCCAAGGCGATGTCTCTTCCTCCTCATAGGCCCTATGACTGCGCAATTAACATCCGCCAGGGGGCACCCTTACCCTCTGGGCGACTCTACAGCCTGTCAGCGCCGGAGAAGGAGACTATGAACGCTTACCTCAAGGAGTCGCTGAGTGCTGGGATAATCCGCCCATCGTCATCACCTGTGGGGGCAGGATTCTTCTTCGTGGGTAAGAAGGATGGGTCCCTCCATCCTTGCATCGACTATCGTGCCCTAAACGACATCACGGAGAAGGATCGCTACACCCTGCCCCTCATAGACACCGCCTTCCACTCCCTCCAGGGGGCGACTTGGTTCACCAAGCTGGAGCTACGCAGCGCATACCACCTCGTCCGGATCCGGGAGGGAGATGAGTGGAAGACAGCCTTCCGTACCCCGAACGGTCACTTTGAGTACCTGGTGATGCCGTTCGGGTTGACCAACGCTCCAGCCGTCTTTCAGCGCCTTATCAATGACGTCCTCCGGGATTTCATTGTCATTCGTCTACCTGGATGACATTCTCATCTTCTCCAAATCCAGGGACGAGCACCGGGTCCACGTGAGGCGGGTCCTCCAAAGACTGCTGGAGAACCGGTTGTATGTGAAGGCCGAAAAATGTGAGTTCTACACAAAGACAACATCCTTTCTCGGGTTCATCATCTCCCACGACCAGGTGCTTCCGGACCCAGAGAAGGTGAAGGCGGTGGTGGAATGGCCCACACCTACATCAAGAAAACAGGTGCAGCAGTTCGTTGGGTTTGCAAATTTCTACCGCCGCTTCATCCCAAATTTTGGCACCATCGTCGGCCCGCTGACCCGCCTCACGTCCCCTAAGGTCCCGTTCCGGAGGACCGAAGAGGCCGCGGCTGCCTTTCAGGCGCTGAAGGTGGAGTTCTCCTCCTCCCGGGTCCTTAGCCAAGTCAACCCTGCGCTGCAGTGCATCATGGAAGTGGACGCTTCGGACACAGGAGTGGGGGCGGTTCTATCCCAGCGGTCGCCAGATGACGGAACCAAGCGGCCCTGCGCCTTCTTCTCCCGGCACTTGTCCCCGGCGGAATGGAATTACGACGTGGGGGACAGAGAGCTCCTCGCCATCAAGCTCGCGCTACAGGAGTGGCGTCACTGGCTAGAGGGGGCGAACCTGCCGTTCGTGGTCCTGACGGACCACAAGAACTTGGAGTACCTAAGATCTGCCAAGCGCCTGAATGTCCGCCAGGCACTGGTCCTTGTTCTTTGCCAGGTTCCAATTCACCATCACCTTCAGGCCTTGCTCCAAGAATGGCCTGCCCGACGCCCTCTCTAGGCAATTCGCCCCTGAGGAGTCGGAGGACACGGTCCACACCATCCTACCCAGGTCGTGCGTCGTGGGAGCCGTCACCTGGGACATTGAGAGCAAGATCCGGAAGGCGCAGGAAGTGGAACCTGACCCTGGCGGCGGACCGGAGGGGAGGCTGTTCGTGCCATCCACGGTTCGGGGGGAGGTCATCCACTGGTTGCACACATCCAAGCTCACCTGCCACCCTGGCTCCTCCCGGATGATTGACCTCCTCCAGCGGTCCTTCTGGTGGCCGGGCCTGCGGAGGGACGCTGCCCGCTATGCCCGGGCCTGTCCAGTGTGTGCCACCAACAAATCGGGTAATGCCCCTCCAGCGGGTTTGCTCCAGCCTCTGCCCGTCCCTGGCAGGCCCTGGTCGCATATCGCCCTGGATTTCGTCACCGGACTCCCTGTCTCTAACACCTTCAACACCGTCCTGACCATCATGGACCGCTTCTCCAAGGCGGCACACTTCGTCCCCCTACGAGGTCTCCCAACTGCCCTGGAGACGGCGGATCTCCTAATCCAGCACGTGGTCAGGCTGCATGGGATTCCGGTGGACGTGGTCTCGGACCGGGGGCCCCAATTTGCTTCAGAGGTTTGGAGGTCGTTCTGCAACGCGCTGGGAGCCAAGGTGAGCCTCTCCTCCGGCCATCACCCCCAAACCAACGGGCAGTGTGAGCGGACCAACCAGGAGCTGGAGGCTGCGCTCCGCTGCGTCACGGCGTCCAAACCAACGTCCTGGAGTAACCACCTCGCCTGGGTTGAATACGCCCACAACACCGCTCGCTCTTCTGCTACAGGGATGTCCCCCTTTAAGGCATCCCTGGGTTACGACCCCCCGCTGCTCCCGGCGCAGGAGAGTGAGGTAACTGTCCCCTCAGTACGGGCGCATCTTAGGCAGTTCTGCTCCATCTGGGCGTCAGCGCGCAATGCGCTTTTACGCACGGCGGAGCGCAACAGAGCCGTGGCGGACCGGCACAGAAGACCTGCCCCGGCTTACAGAGTTGGTCAGCAAGTCTATGTGTCGACCCAGGACGTGATTTTAAAGGGCGAGAGGAGGAAGCTGGCACAGCGTTTTATGGGCCCATACCCCATCACCAGGATCATCAACCCGGTGGCTGTGCGTGTAGCTATTCCCCCCTCCCTCCGCATCCACCCCACCTTCCACGTGTCCAAGGTGAAGCTGGCAGTCTCCGACCCCCTTTGCCCTCCTCCTGCTGCGCAACCCACGCCCCGGATGATTGATGGCCATCCGGCCTGGCCTGTCTCCTCCATCCTGGACTCCCGGCGCCGGGGTGGTGGGTTGCAGTACTTGGTGGACTGGGAGGGCTATGGGCCTGAACATCGGCAGTGGGTACCCTCGTCGTTTGTGTTAGACCCATCGCTCATTGCTGAATTCCACCGAGCGCACCCAGGGAAACCATCGCCAGGAGGCGCTGCTAGAGGGGGGAGTACTGTCACGCCGCGCCGCTCATCAGCGGCGCCAGCTGCACGCACACCTGCACATCATCAGCGGCGAGGGATTTAAGCCGCCTCGCCCTGGGCTTCGGCCTGAAGCCGTCAGACTTCATTACAGATTGCTGTGAGTTCCGTCTCATCCTCAGCAAACATAGCGGTAAGACGATCTTACCTTTTTCTCTTCCAAGTCTGCTCCCCTGTGCACAGGTGGATTTCCCGGCGGCGGACTATTCCTCTCCATCGCCTATTCCTCGCTGCTGCACCGGGCTCTCCAGGTGGCTGTCTACCGGACCTCGTTCCTTGCTGTGCCAGTCATCTGCCCTTTCCAAGTAAGCTCCTCTCCAACTTGTTTATCTCCTGTGTTGGTGTGTGCCCGTCACCCTTCTCCCTGTGCTTTTCCCATAGGGTTGTCCGGCTGTACGGTCTCCTGCCTCTGTGCCCGAAGCAGACGCCGCCACCAACACATTCACATCTCACAGACACACATTCATACACCCTTGTTGTCAATAAAGCTATTTGAGCTACTCTGAGCCTGTGTGTGTGCGTCTCCTGAGCCGTGCGTTATGTCATTAAGTTTCTTTTGGAGAGAATTGTCATAATTTTTCATCTACACTGAAATGGAATTGAAACTGCTGTGAATGGTTTTTTGTTTTTTTTTATGGGAGGGGGGTACTATGAACAGACAAAGGTTTTATATTGATTTTATATTTATTTTATATTTAGTTTCATTTTTACTACCAATAAATTGGATAATTTATGCTCCAGAAGTTTGTTTGGATGCTGTTTTGAGTTTTGAGAGTGAATTTTATCATTTTGTTGTAACAAGTTTACATAGAACCTGCCTGTTACATAAGCTAAACTAAAACAATATTTTTTTTACATACATTTTGGTAGCACAGCTAAAAACCTAATTTGTATGTAACAAGTTATCACTATATCTACAGAGCAGTTTCTTTAAAATACTTGAAAATGCAAAACAGTGTTTTTCCACCTTTTCTGTGGCACGCCACCAATGAGAAAATGTTACAAAATGACACATTGTAACCTATTACGTCATGTCTAATGACAATTTAGTCTGGTAATTTGTTTATACTCATATAAAATGTGGCGCAAGTTCATACAAAGTCAATGCAAAGACCCAAAGACACACACATTTGCTCCGGGTGATATGAATTTTGTCTGTGCATGTTTGATTTTGCTCAGCTCGGGTGAAAAATTCACTTGGTGGTTTATTGCGAAAGCCAATTAGCAGTGAGACTGCACCGTTAATGGGAGTGAGTATCAACCACTGAGAATAAGATAGTTTGAAAATGAGACCACCACTCACTGGAGATAGATGGACCGAACCACCACTGCTGAGACAGGTGTCTGTAATTTGTATCCACCCATTATATCCTGCTATGCTGTTACCAATGTGCTAACAAGGGGTAGCTGTTCATGAAACTGGACACTAGTCTGCTTGTTAAGTGCTAAAAACAGCCAACATCAACATGCAGTCTCTGGAGGAGGCAGTGACATTTTCCCAGCTGTGTGGCCCTCTGGATTATGTTGTGAACTTAAATATGACAGTGTTTTGAGTTGTTTTTATGATTTTTATAGCAGATACAAAGCAGCTCCAGAAGTTATGAAGGTCACATCATGCCCCTGCAGCATTAATTTTCGCCAGTTGCTCTCAATCCTGTTGGCTGTGCTGTGCGAGTAGAGTGACACATATTTTCTGTTCACATTTGAGCTAAGCATGGCTTGAATCTTTCCTGTTTGTTCATTGTTGTTTTCCAGCTTGTCACTGTTGCCTCTCACAGGTATCACTTAACAAGTTAATTAATCTAACACTGAATGAGAATGTCTGTAGAAAATCAAGATGTTGATGTTGATGAAGATGAGATAGTCCTTTTAGTCCCACAACACAGAAATTTACAACATTCCAGTAGCAAAGGGATAGTAGCACTCAGAGCAATAAATAATAAAATAGGGCAAAAAAAACAAACAAAGATGGTGGCGCGCCTAGACGCAGCGGCCTCTCTTGGCATCAGCGAGTGTGAGAGTTTTAATCATCCCAGACGTACATTCTGTAAAACTTACAACTGTGAGACCTTATTAAACATCAAGGTACTGCACGCTGCAAGAATCGCGGCGATCGGTTGTGATTTGGACATTCTACGCCAGCATGGAATTTTGGCGGAGTCCCCGCTGGAAGCTACCCAGGAGAGGAGGAAGCGGAAGCGGAGCGAGCGCAAGCAAAAGCGAGGAAAAAGGGCCGGGATCCATGCTAGGCTAAAGGCTAACCCCTCCAGACCAGCGGTACCGTCGCTTCTTCTATCAAACGTCCGCGCCCTCAGAATCAGAATCAGAATCAGAATCAGGTTTATTGCCATTGTTCATGTAGTACACAAACTAGGAATTTGTCTCGGTGCAATGCTGCAACATTAAACATGATAAAATAAAAGAAATAAACTATACATGCAATAAAGTGTAGAATAAGAGTAAGTGATACTGGTCAGCAGTTAAAATATATTAGCGAGCAGCAGATACTGTGGAGAACTATATAGTGCAGTCGGTAATGCAGGAAGAAAACAGTGATGATTGACATGAGTCTGGTTGAGCTGCTGTACATAGTGCACGAGAGTCAATAAGTCACTTAGTGTTCAGCAGTCTGATGGCAGAGGGGAAGAAGCTGTTCATGTGACGGGAGGTTTTAGTCTGGATGGACCGAAGTCCTCTACCTGAGGGGAGGGGGGCAAACAGTATGTGACCAGGGTGTGAGGGATCGGCTATGATCCGGCCAGCACGCCTCCGGGTCCTGGAGATGTACAGATCCTGGAGAGATGGGAGCTTGCAGCCGATCACCTTCTCAGCAGTGCACACGACGCGCTGCAGCCTTAGTCTGTCCCTGGCAGTGGCTCCTGCGTACCACACGGTTATGGAGGTGGTGAGGATGGACTCGATGATGGCTGTGTAGAACTGCACTAACATCTTGGTGGGTAGCTTGAGCTTCCTCAGCTGCCGCAGGAAGAACATCCTCTGCTGGGCTTTTTTGATGAGTGAGCTGATGGTCGGCTCCCATTTGAGGTCCCTGGTGATGGTAGTGCCTAGGAAGCGGAAGGAATCAGCAGTGGTGATGGGAGAGCCTGAGAGGGTGAGGGGGGGCAGAGGGGTAGTGACTTTCCTGAAGTCTACAATCATCTCCACTGTCTTCAGAGCGTTCAGCTGCAGGTTGTTATTGTTGCACCAGGACGCCAGCTGGGCCACCTCTCTCCTGTAGGCGGACTCGTCGCCGTTGGAGATGAGCCCGATGAGGGTGGTGTCGTCCGCAAACTTGATCAACTTGACAGACTGGTGGCTGGAGGTGCAGGAGTTGGTGTAAAGGGAGAAGAGTAGGGGGGAAAGTACACAGCCCTGGGGTGATCCAGTGCTGATGCTAGTAGAGTCTGAGACAGTCTTTCCCAGCCGCACATGCTGCCTCCGGTCCGTCAGGAAGTCGGTACCTCGAAAGCAAGGTAGACGAGCTGCGTTTGCTGAAAGAAACCCGGAGAGAATGGAGGGACTGCTGTGTGTTTGTTTTCATCGAGACATGGCTCCATGACAACATTCCTGATGAGGCCATTCAGCTGGAAGATATGGCGATGTTCCGTGCCGACAGGGAAACGGCGAGCTCCGGTAAGAGCCGGGGGGGTGGGCTATGCATCTATGTTAACAAGAACTGGTGCGTTAATGCCACGTTAGTGTCTAAACACTGCTCTCCGTTGTTCCTTATTGTTAATTGTCGGCCTTTTTATCTGCCGAGGGAATTCAGCAACGTGTTTGTAGTTGGTGTTTACATAGCGCCGAGAGCTAATGCTAAAGCTAATGCTAAGAAGGCACTCGGGGTACTGCACAATGCGATCAGTGAAATCCAAACGTCACACCCGGACAGTTTTGTGGTGGTTGCGGGGGATTTTAACCACACCAGCTTAAAGACTGTGCTCCCCAAGTTTAAACAATGTGTAGACTTTAAGACCAGAGGAGAGAATATGTTGGACTTAGTGTACACAAACACAGATGCATATAAAGCGATACCCCGCCCCCATCTCGGCCGTTCTGATCACATGTCCGTGATGCTGGTTCCTGCCTACAAACCTTTATTGAAGCGCAGCAGGCCAGCAGTGAAACAAATCAGGATTTTGCCAGAGAGTGCAACCTCTGCACTGCAAGACTGTTTTCAGCACACAGACTGGAAGATCTTCAATATAGCAGCCTCCCAGGAAGACAGGACAGATGTGGAGGAGTATGCTGATTTGGTCACCAGCTACATTGCGAAGTGCACAGAGGATTTCACTACAGTGAAGACCATCACTATGCGGGGTAATCATAAGCCCTGGATGACTGCAGAGGTGCGCTCGCTGCTTAAAGCCAGAGATGCAGCGTTCAGAGCGAAGCACAGGATTGCCCTCCGCTCAGCCAGGTCTGCGCTTTCAAAGGGAATTAAGGCGGCAAAGCGCGCCTATGCGCAGAAAATCCAGGGACACCTCTGTGACACTAGGAACACCAAGCAGATGTGGCAGGGAGTTCGGACACTGACGGGCTTTAAGTCTAGGCAGGGGGTCGATGATGACAACGCTTCGCTTCCAGACAGGCTTAACGACTTCTTTGCACGTTTTGAAGCATCAAACTCGACAATCAGAGGGAGGGCCGGCCCACTCCCACCATCGGTCGGACCAGCTTTTACCATTAACACAGCGGACACACGGAGGACCCTATCCAGAATCAACCCACGCAAAGCTGCAGGTCCAGACAACATTCCGGGACGTGTGCTCCGAGACTGCGCAAGCGAGTTGGCGGATGTCCTGACTGACATTTATAACATCTCCCTGAGTCAGGCCATCGTTCCCAGATGCTTCAAGACCTCTATCATTGTACCGGTGGCAAAGAAACCAGTGGTGTCCTGTTTGAATGACTATCATCCTGTTGCACTTACACCAATTGTGATGAAGTGTTTTGAACGGCTTGTCAAACCACACATCACAGCCTGCCTCCCTACATCACACGACCCGCTCCAGTTTGCATATCGTTCAAACCGCTCCACGGAGGATGCTATAGTCACCACCCTACACTCTGTCATCACCCACCTGGACCAGAAAGACACCTACGCCAGACTCCTGTACATTGATTTCAGTTCAGCATTCAACACCATTATTCCCCAGAGACTGATAGAGAAATTACTCCTTCTCGGTCTGAACACTGCCACATGTCTCTGGATCCTGGATTTCCTGACTGAGAGACCTCAGTCTGTCCGGGTTGGAAACAGCATCTCCAACTCTGTCACGCTGAGTACCGGAACCCCTCAAGGCTGTGTACTCAGTCCACTGTTGTTTACACTTCTAACACATGACTGTGTATCCAAACACAAGGGGAACCAGATTATTAAGTTTGCAGATGACACCACGGTGGTGGGACTTATTCAGAGGGATGAGGAATCAATGTACAGGGGAGAAGTGAGAGACCTGGAGGGCTGGTGCAGGGAGAACAATCTGGTGCTCAACGTGGACAAAACGAAGGAGATGATTATCGACTTCCGGCGGTCACAGCCTGAGCACGTCCCCCTCAGCATCGGCGGCCGTTTAGTGGAGAGAGTAGAGAACATCAAGTTCCTCGGAGTGCAGATCTCGCAGGACTTGACCTGGAGCAAGAATTCCTTGGAGATCAGGAAGCGAGCTCAGCAGAGACTACACTTCTTGAGGAAACTCAAACAGGCCTCTCTCCCCATCTGCATCCTCAGGACCTTCTACAGAGGTGTGGTGGAGAGTGTTCTGACGTACTGCATTGCTACATGGTACTCCAGCTGCAGTATGTCAGACAAAAAAGCCCTGCAGAGGATAGTCAAGGGGGCGGAGAGGGTAATTGGAGTCTCCCTCCCCTCTGTCCAAGAACTTTTTCAGAACCGTTGTAGGAGCAGGGCACTGAACATTGTCAAGGACCGTTCTCACCCTCTGCATAAACACTTTGAACTTCTTCCATCTGGTAAACGATTCCGGAGCATCAGAGGCAGAACCACCAGACTGATCAACAGCTTCCTTCCACAAGCTGTCGGGATGCTGAACAGTTGACCCGGAATCTCTCATACACACTACTGCACCTACGGATATTTTGTATATTATTTGTATATTATAGTTAGTTTTTTTTTTTCCCAAGTATGTCTCAGAGGTGTGTGAATGGATGGGGGGGTGGGGTGGGGGGTGGAGCTATGTGGGAGTGTGTCTTAATCATGCTGCTTCTTATATGGATGCCGAGAGAAACGCAATTTCATCTTGCCTGCACTACAGTTGTATGTACAGCAATATGACAATAAAGTTTGATTTGATTTTGATTTGATTTGAAACAGTATATACACAGTGCAAGAAGTTAAAAAATTTAAAATGGTATTTACAGAGCTTGTAAGCATTCATTCCTTATTTGTGCAAAGTAGTAGTGTGATGTACGGTCTGTATGAGCAGTAAAGATTGTAAAGTCTGACAGAAGCAGGTAGGCAGGAGCTGCTAAACCTCTTCCTTGTGCACTTTGGATGGATCAGCCTGCCACTAAACAAGCTCCTTACTCAGACTCCAGTAGAGATGACAGTTTAGCCACATCCTCCGCTCTCCTATCGCCTCCACTGGGTTGAGGCGGCGCCCCACAACAGAGCTGGCCATCTTAATCAGCCTGTTCTGCCCCAGCAGGCCACTCCATACATGATGTCTGATGTCACAACAGAGTTGTAGGTCTTCAGATGTAGAAGAAGCAGAAGAAGAAAATCATCATTATGGCATTCATACTGCCACCCACTGACATGGAAGATCCACTACACTGCTGGCACATACACACAACGGCTAATTATTTGCAACAACACAACAACTCACCCTTGGCCGGGGGATCCTGGGTTCGATCCCAGCCCCCGACCAACAGTGATCTGTGTGGAGTTTGCATGTTCTCCCCGTGTCTGCGTGGGTTTACTCTGGGATTTCTCCGGTTTCCTCCCACATGCCAAAAGACATGCAAGTTAGGTTAATTGGCATCAAAAAACTGGGGATTCTAAATTGTCCTTAGGTATGACAGTGAGAGTGAATGGTTGTCTGTCTCTGTGTTGGCCCTGCGATGGACTGGCGATCTGTCCAGGGTGTACCCTGCCTCTCGTCCAAAGATGCTGGGATAGGCTCCAGCCCCTCCGCGACCCGAAAAGGATTAAGCGGAAGAAGATGAATGAATGAATGAACTTAATAATAATAGGTGAAATTAGACAATTTCCTGTAGCGCACCTGATGATCTCTCACGACATGCTAGTGTGCAGCACAGTGGTTGAAAATCATTGAAGTAAGAAATGCAGTATTTTGAACTTTTAGGGCTTTGGTTTTATAGAAGTCTCATGGAGCTCACCACCACAGTGATTAATGCTTATACAGAGTCTGGGTGTTGACAGTAACCAAAAATGATGACCGCAGTAATTGAAAAATAAGATATTGCTAATGTGTCAGTAATGCATGTAGAATAATACAATGATAACTGCTACCTTGCTGGTGAATTTTAGAGATGATAGAGCAGGGGTGTCCAATCATGTGCCATGGAGGGCCAAGACCCTGCAGGTTTTCTCTTCTACCCAGTCTCTTCAGCAGGTGTTTTCACTTAACAGCAGTCAGTGGGAAGAAATTCAGTGAAATCTGCTGCTGAAGACATTGGTTGGAGGTAAAGCCTGCGGGGTCTTGATCCTCCATGGCACATGATTGAACACCCCTGTGATAGAGCCAACATTGTGAACTCCTGGCCAGTAGTTGTCACACTTATTACTCTTGGCCCACCTGCTTAGTAGATAAAATGACATCAACCCAGTTATGCTATTGCCTGTGACTGGCTGTGACGTCCATACTGACCATAGATACTGTATGTAGATAGGACATGGCTAGCCACATTCCATGTTCTTAGCTTCCATATGTGATTACAATAAATACAGTGAAGAGTTGTTTTTGTATCCCGTTATCACAATGCTGAGGGTGCTGTCAACAATTATCATTACCTACAGAATATGGTGCCTCCGTTTGCCATGAAAATGTTAGTCATGTCCTGTCTAATGTTTATGTTACCAGCCACTGGAGTCTTGTCATCCAGCTGTTCAGATGTAAATAAATATTATGATTATTTTGGACCCCTAAAAACTTTTAAGTTTTATATTAAGATATTAAGAACATAAAGACTTTAATTCAGCTTCTTTCTAAACACTTTGTTGATGTGTTATTTAAAAATGTTTTCATCAAAGTACTGTCTAGTTCACCTTTAAAACATTTAAAACATGCCTAATTTCTGTTCTTGTGCACATAGCTAATTAGCAGCTGTACTAACTGTAGTCACTACAGTTAGCACAGTTGCTATAGACTACAGTGTAGTGTATGGTTGGTATACACATGGAAAATCATGTTGGAGGAGACAGAAAAACTGCAGGCAAACCTGTGAAAACTTAATTCATCAGTGTTGGGAGGGTTTTTTATTTTTGAGAAAGAGAATGAAGATTAATATTATATCCGGTCTTTAAGGAATGTGGAGCATCAGTGCAAGCTGTCCATCTACCTTCACATCCATTATTCTGCAGACTTTGTAGGATGAGGAAACACGATGTCACATAATCATATGCCTCAAACTCTGTTCTCTATGCAATGCATTAAAAGCAAAATTGAAATGAACTGTTCTTTTGTACACTTCTGTATAATTATATGTGCAGTGCTCACCTGAAGACTTGCAGCACTCAAAGATCAGTTTATGTGATTTAAAAAAAAACATTTTCTAGATTCTAGGATAATAAGGCTATTTAAGAATATTTTCCTGTCATAACTGCACAGTGAAAATGTAATACCATGAAAACTTTAATGTAAAATACTGCTTAGAAGAAAATTAATAGAAAGATTTTAAGAATCTGATATCCACCATAATAAGAAAGGGCATTGCAGGGGTAAATGCAATGTTTTCATCTCTCTGTAATCTGATTCCTTTCATCAATGTTTATTCTTCTGACTTTGATACTCTGATAAGACTCTTCAGCTTTGAGGTCCTGATGAAGATCTGTTGAACTCCCTGAGAGGGTCCTCTCATCTTAATAATTTTCCTCTTACCACTTCTCTTTACAATATCAAGTGCACATGCAGACTTGCTTGTTTCGAGTACTGGGTTGGGCAGATATGACTCGAATAATGTGGGTGAGCTTCTGTGTTCAGCAGAATGTAAGCTGAGGAATATTTTATAAGAAAGTCATCGTCACTCATTTAGCCCCAGATCCATCATGAGTGTTTGATGATAATCTTCCACTTGTTACCTTCTATCAAAGATAGACCCAGATGTAGAGCGCTCGAGCTCTTCAAAGTGACCCGAGTGGCTGACCCATGTCTTAGCCATACAATAAAGGGGATGTGCAGCCTAATTGAATATACAGCTAATGAGGGAAATTGCAGACCCACAAATCAAATGCAGGTGCTCTCTTGGCTCTTCTTTGTAGAAAATCCTGCTCTTATCTTTCATACATTAAAAGACATCTTTAGAATAATAATAAAAAAAGCCCATGGGACACAAGGTTATTTAGGCAGCTTGTCAGTGGTATTATCTTTTCATGCTGGCTTTGGTTGCTTTGTCCTGCATTGCAGAAAATTAATGTCAATTGGCTGCTTATGGGGACTCTGCCATGAACCATTACTTAGAAGGCTGTTCAGTGGCTAGTCTTTGATATAAATTGAAAAAAATATTTGCAGAAAAAGGCAATATTTATATGGCTAAGAAAGCAATGCTGCCACTGAAATAGAAATGTTATCTGTGATACTTGGACATTGTCTAGCTCTATATTCAAATCCAGTTTTGTGAGGTGAATGAGCTGACACCAGTGTGCCATGAGAGATCATCAGGTGTGCTACAGCAACTTGTCTAATTGCACTTAATTGATCTAAAAAATCTATATTTTTTAGTATAATAAGCTCACATTGTTGTGCATCTGTCCCTGTAGTGATGTGGCTCTTCCATGCCAATGGGTGGCAGTATGAATGCAGTAATGATGATTTTTGTGGGCTATATTAATCATATATTCCATAACCTACATATGTTGAAGCATGTGGGAATGTTTGGTGATTACATATGTAAGGCGACTTCACACCTCAGAAAGGACAAAGACTCTCACCCGCCAGTGTAAGAACAAAGACTTTCCCAGACACTGCGGTGGAGACCGGAGGAGCTGCCCTCACCCCCCAGGGACATGAGGGGGAGTACGAAGACAATGGGGGAGATTAAGATAATGAGGGATGTCAGCCTTTGATATGCATGTCTTTTGTTATGTGCAAGTATAAGTTGATAGAGCCGAAACTGTTCGGTCTCTTTTTTCCTTCTTCTGCTGCTGCACTAGGATGAGACTTGTTAGAGGAGCTGATAATAAACTTTGGTTTATGAATCACATCGCCTCGTTACTTCAAGCTCCTCTACACTGGTGACCCTTACGCGAGAATGGACCAGAGGCGTTCCCCCGCGATTGACTCATCTGTGGCGACCCAGGCAGACGCCGGCGCCCATGCAGACAGGGGAACAGATGGACGACGTTCCCCCACGGCAGAAAGGATAGAGAGGGCTCAACCGAGCACCAGCGCCGCGGAGAGAGCCGAAGCAAGGCACTCTCACCCTGCGGACACATCAGTGACGGTCTACACAAACGCCGTCACCGTCAACCTGCCGGACTTCTGGCAAGAGGACCCCGCCTCGTGGTTTCAGCGAGCTGAAGCCCAGTTTGCACTTGCGGGCATCACGGCTGACGATACAAAGTTCTATCACATCGTCGCCAAACTCAACGCCGCCACTTCGAGATGTGCGCGGAGCATAATCCAGCGGCCGCCGGCCCAGGACAAATATAAATAACTGAAAGCGACCATCGTGGCAAATTACGTCCCCTCAGCCGAGGAGAGAGCCGAGAGGATCTTGGTGGTCTACGGCCACAGAGGATGCAGACCCAAGGCCCTCATGGAGGACTTGCTGCAACTTAAAGAAGAGGACAATGACAACTTCCTCTTCCATTTCATATTCCTCAGTACGCTGCCGCCACACATGAGAGGGACGCTGGCCAACATGCGATGCAGCACCCAGCAAGACTTCCGCACGCTAGCTCACGAAGCTCAATGGCTCATCAACGCCTGCAAGAAGCAGACACCCACAGCAGCATCCGCAGACCTCAACACTGACGTCCGGAGCCACGAGGAGCCACAAATCACTGAGCAGAGCCAGCCCGCGGTGACAGCGACACGCCCAGGACGCAACAGACGGAGCGACGTTTGTTATTACCACCACCGCTTCGCCGAGAAGGCTTACAAATGCGTTCCCCCCTGCAAATTCACAATTTCCGGAAAACACCGAAGCCGAGAGCCGTTAACAGCGGCGGTTCTCGGCAAAAAAAGCAAGCTTTTATATGTGACGGACGGACACACCGGCAAGCGGTTCCTTATCAACACGAGCAGCATCTCACTATGGTTTTTCAGAGGCTAGAAGAACACAGGTTAATAATCAATCCAGCCAAATGCAAATTTGGTGTGTCACAAATTGATTTTTTAGGACACAGAGTTTCTCCGAAGGGGGCAGTCCCACTTCCAGACAAAGTTCACGCGATAAAAAGTTTCCCACGGCCACAAATGGTCAAATCGCTGCAAGAATTTTTAGGAATGGTTAATTTTTACAACCGTTTCCTCCCCCACGCAGCTCAGCTCATGCAGCCCCTATATGACGCGCTCAGAAAACAGAAAGCTTCCAACGCGGTCGAATGGACCCCGGAGCGCGAACGCGCCTTCACGGAAGTAAAAAGCGCCCTAGCTAATGCCACATTGTTGGTTCACCCCGATCCCTCGGCCCGCATTGCGCTAACCACAGATGCTTCGGACCTGGCTATAGGGGCAGTTGTAGAACAACATGTCAGCGGAATCTGGCAACCTTTGGCATTCTTCAGCAAATCGCTAAACCAAACCGAGCGTAAATACAGCACTTTTGACAGGGAGCTGCTAGCGCTTCATTTATCCATCCGCCACTTCCAGTTCTGGTTAGAAGGGCGGAGTTTCACGGCTTTTGTAGACCACAAACCGCTCACCTTTGCTATGGCTAAAATTTCCGAACTGTGGTCAGGCAGGCAACAAAGACAGCTGGCTGCGATTTCAGAGTTCACCACAGACATTCGACATGTGGCAGGCAAACTTAATGTGGTAGCAGACTGCCTCTCTTGCGCTGTGACATCGTCAGAGCGCGAGGAGAGAGATTATACTACCTCAGCCGCGGAACTCTTCACCAATGCGGACACATATGCGGCCCCAATCCATGCAGGGATAGATTATGCAGCCATGGCAGAGGAACAAAGCAGTGACGTGGACGTGCGCGCACTCTTGTCTGGACCAACAGGGTTAAGGCTGGAGGAAAGGGGTTTACGCGACGGCGTGCCCCCCCTAATATGCGATATTTCAACCGGCCGACCTCGCCCGTTAGTCCCAGCTACATGGCGCCGCCGTATTTTTGACTCAATTCACTCCCTCGCGCACCCAGGTGTGCGCGCCTCGGTTAAAATGGTCGCCGAAAGGTTTGTGTGGCCTGGCCTGCGCAAAAACGTAAAAGAATGGGCAAAAACTTGCATTTCTTGTCAGCGCGCCAAAATACACAAACACACAAAAGCCCCTCTGGAGCCTTTTCCATTCCCTGCTAGAAGGTTCGACCACGTTCATGTCGACCTCGTGGGGCCACTACCTTCCTCCCAAGGTTTCACACACCTGTTAACAATGATAGACCGCACCACGTGCTGGCCAGAGGCAGTCCCTCTGGCGTCAGTCACAGCGGAGGAAGTCGCTCGCGTTTTTTTGACAAACTGGGTGGCACGTTTCGGCGTCCCATCGGACATCACGTCCGATAGGGGGCCTCAATTTGTCTCAGAGCTTTGGTCAGCCATGTCAAGCAGCTTAGGGGCGACAATTCACCGCACCACCGCTTATCACCCTCAGGCTAATGGGTTATTCGAGCATTTTCACAGATCTTTAAAGGCCGCCCTCAGAGCCTCACTAACGGATACAAATTGGGTAAATAAACTTCCCTGGGTTTTATTGGGGTTGCGTGCTGCACCTAAAGAGGATCTACTATGCTGTTATGATTACCACTGAACTCTCTTAGGAGCATGGCTGCTGGAAAGTTTCTTCTGTGGCAAGAGGTGTAGCAGTTAGTATGTCATAGTAATTATCTTAAACTGTGAATTTTTCTATTGTCCTTTTCTTAGTCGTTTGGGGGGGGGCTGTGGGCTATATTAATCATATATTCCATAACCTACATATGTTGAAGCATGTGGGAATGTTTGGTGATTACATATGTAAGGCGACTTCACACCTCAGAAAGGACAAAGACTCTCACCCGCCAGTGTAAGAACAAAGACTTTCCCAGACACTGCGGTGGAGACCGGAGGAGCTGCCCTCACCCCCCACGGACATGAGGAGGAGTACGAAGACAATGAGGGAGATTAAGATAATGAGGGATGTCAGCCTTTGATATGCATGTCTTTTGTTATGTGCAAGTATAAGTTGATAGAGCCGAAACTGTTCGGTCTCTTTTTTCCTTCTTCTGCTGCTGCACTAGGATGCGACTTGTTAGAGGAGCTGATAATAAACTTTGGTTTATGAATCACATCGCCTCGTTATTTCAAGCTCCTCTACAATTTTCTCCTTTTTCTTAATTTTTTTTTTTTTTAACGGAGGTTCTCATTTAGTGTTAGGTTATGAACTTGTTACCTGTGAGAGGTGACAGTGACAAGATGAAAACCGTGATGGATAATTATTCGAAGAGGAAACTAAACAAGCGGATTGGTGTCCAGTTTCATGAGCTGCTAACCGTCATTAGCACGTCAGTAGCAAGAGTTCATGGGTAGATACAATCTACAGACACTGTGTTTCAGCTGTGGAGTCCATCTGTCTCCAGTTCAGTGAGTAACGGTCTCATTTTCAAATTAATTTATTAATTTTTATTGATATTTTTTTATTTTTTTTTTCCGGTTCCGCCGGACCGGCGGCGCCACACGAGTTGGCTGCCTTTTGCAACTGCTTTTTTTTTTTTTAAATCTTCCTTCTTCTTTCTACACCTTTCACTCTATATACACTACTGTTCAAAAGTTTGGGGTCGTTTAGAAATTTCCTTATTTTTGAAAGAAAAGCACTTTTTTTCAATGAAGATAACTTTAAACTAATCAGAAATACACTCTATACATTGCTAATGTGGTAAATGACTATTATAACTGCAAATGTCTGGTTTTTGGTGCAATATCTACATAGGTGTATAGAGGCCCAATTCCAGCAACTATCACTCCGGTGTTCTAATGATACAATGTGTTTGCTCATTGCGTCAGAAGGCTAATGGATGATTAGAAAACCCTTGTGCAATCATGTTAGGTCTGCAATGCTGTAATTGCTGCAAATGGAGGATTCTTTGATGAAAGCAAAGTTTGAAGGAAAAAATTATTATTTCAAATACAAATCATTATTTCTAACCTTGTCAATGTCTTGACTATATTTTCTATTCATTTTACAACTCATGGTGGTAAATAAGTGTGAGTTTTCATGGAAAACACAAAATAATTGTCTGGGTGACCCCAAACTTTTGAACGGTAGTGTACCGTATATATCACGGACACACAGATCGCCCCAAAGGTCTCCCGAGTCGGCAGACGGAGCCACTGTTTACAGCAGGAGACGATACAGCAGAGAAGAGCTAGCTAGCACTCAACCGCCACCCGGTGCTAATGGAGAAACTCGACATACCGAAGAACTGTAGCGAAAACGGTGCGGGTGCCGGGCTGGAGTTTAGGCAGCGTGCAAGAAATATAAGACAAAATAATAAAGAGCAATGGCAAGAACCAAGCAGACCGCCCGTAAATCTACTGGAGGAAAAAGCCCCCCAGGAAGCAGCTAGCCACCAAGGCTGCTCGGAAAAAGCGCTCCGGCCACCGGCGGAGTGAAGAAGCCTCACCGTTACAGGCCCAGTACCGTGGCTCTGAGAGAGATCCGTCGCTACCAGAAATCCACGGAGCTGCTCATCCGTAAGCTGCCCTTCCAGCGCCTGGTGAGGGAGATCGCTCAGGACTCCAAGACCGACCTGCACTTCCAGAGCTCTGCCATCATGGCTCTGCAGGAGGAAAGCGAGGCCTACCTGGTGGGTCTCTTCGTGGACACCAACCTGTGCGCCATCCACGCCAAGAAGGTCACCATCATGCCCAAAGACATCCAGCTGGCCCGCCGCATCCGTGGAGAGAGAGCTTAGACTTTCTGCTGCACATTCACCAACCACAATGCTCCGCACTGTGTGTCTATATATATATATATATATATTTATAGTAATATGTACATATGTATACTAGCTGTTCTTGTTTTTTCTTGCCTTCTGATTGTTGCTCTGACTGTTACTATCCCTGTGCTGTTGCAATCCTGGAATTTCCCCATTGTGGGACTAATAAAGGCTTATCTTATCTTATCTTATTCCCTCCTGGTAGTGGCGAAATCTCATCACTGATTCGCAGCCAAGCATCAGGAAAATTTTTCCCTGAGTTAAACAAAACCCAATGTGTGTGGATGCAAATTTGTGTGTTCACGTCTTTCCATTGACATTAAATTCAATGGAATAAAATAGGGTTGGTAAATTCCTTTACCAACCCCTCCTGGGCAGCACACAGAAACCTCCAAAATCCTGGTTGATTGAATAGCACTAAAGAAGTCAGAGTGCTTCTCTTATCTGGGTAATGCTGTTACCAATTCAAACTCCTCTGACCAGAAGGTTGCTCACAGAACAAATGCTGCTTCGAAGGCCTTTGGTGCTCTCCAGAAATGACTGTGGTCATGACATTCGAAGATCTACCAATGTGAAGTATACAATGCCGCTGTACTTCCGGTCTTAACTCTACCGAATGTATGAGTCTCTATAGGAAACATATCAGGAAGCTTACTAGGATACAACTGAGGCGTCTTTGGCAAATTCTGGGAATCAAATAGCAGGATAAAATTCCTGATGTGAAAGTTCTCAGAAGGGCAGGAACAGCCAGCGTGGAAGTAGCTCCACTGGGCTGCTCATGTAAGGAGAATGCCTGAGGACTGACTTCCGAAAGCAGTACTGTATGGAGAATTTGGTGTTGGGAAAAGGAGACAAGGTGGTCAGAAACTGATGTACAACGATGTGCTCAAAAGGCACATGAACAAATTAAAGTGGTACTCCATGCTGAGGAAGAGCATATCTGCTACTGAGGAGAAGAGCGTGAAGGACTACATTAGAACACGTGAATGTCAACATTCTATGACAACCCAGACAACCTTCACTTGCAACATAGACCTTGTTGCTCCAAAGCATGCCTTATGGCCCACATGCATTCCTGCACTACCTAAGTACACAGTCAACATCGACTGGACAGCCAAAAAGAGGAAGTATGTAATCGCACCATATTTCACACTGACTGAATATAAATTAATTACAAGACTAAATTGTCATTACACATCCTGTAATAGGCTACAACGTGTCATTTTGTAACATTGTTGGTTGGTGGTGTGCTATGGAATTTTTTCAGTGTAAACCAGAAAATCAATCAAGCTCATTCTGACGTGACAAAATCACCCTGTGAGTTCTTAGATCTCTGATGCAGATACATCTTGGATGTGCTTAAAGTCAAGGTCAATGGCCTTGGAGGAGTAGCTGTTCATCAAATCATAAATGCTCAGATCGCCTAACCTTTGACATTGACCTTGACCTTGAGCTCAACCTGGATGCAGACCTACCTGAAGATCAGTGTGAATGTGTGTGGTGACCATCCAGGCAATTTCCTCAAAGGAGTTGCAATTTTTCTGAAATTACATTAGTGCCCAGATCTCCTGACCTTTGACCTTAACATTAACCTTGAGCACAGTTTGAATACAGACCCGCCCGAGGATCCTTGTGAGTGAGTATGGTGAGCATTGGGGCAAATGCCTAGGAGGAGTAGTGATTCCCTGGAAATGTGGACGGATGGATGACAGATGCACATTTCAGCTTCACTGGAATGAGCTAAAAATATTTTTGCATAATTTATTTAAAAGAATTAAAATGTACTTCTTTTTAAAAAAGTGACAATGCCAAAGCCATCAATGCCAAGGAATATGGACCTGCTTATCACAAGAAATACACAAGTTATATTTCCCTGTCAAGTAGTTAGTGGTTTCTTCTTCTCCTTTTGGCTGTTCCCTTTCTGGGTCTCTACAGCATTTCATCATGTTAATAATAAAAATAATAATACTAGATTGCATTTATATAGCGCTTTTCATGACATCCAAAGACGCTTTATAGAGTCCATTATTCATTCACTCCACAGACAATGGTAAGCTACTTCTGTAGCCACAGCTGCCCTGGGGCAGACTGACAGAAATGTGGCTGCCACTCTGTTCCAATGGCCTCTCCAACCACCGCTGAACATTTATTGACATTCACGCACCAGTGTCTGAGACACTGGATGCAAGGGGGGGGGGGGGGGGTAAAGTATCTTGCCCAAGGACACAGCGGCAGGGTGGGGGGAACAAGATTCAAAATGTCAACCTTCCGGTTATTGGACAATCTGCTCTACTCCTGAGCCACTACCACCCCTATGTTTTTATTGATATGCTCTGCATATTTTATTTGGGAAAGATTTTACGCCAAATGTACTTCCTGATACAACCCTCCCCGTTCACTTGGGCTTGGATAAATGGGAGTCCCTCTTGTGGATGGGTAACCAACTTTCCTTCCCTCATTCTGTTGTGCTGAGCACCAAGTTAGCAGGCCGTAAGGACCATTTTTTGGTCTTTGGTATGACCTAGCTGGGGTATCAACCCACAACCTCCCAGGTGGGGAGCGGATGCACTACCACTAGGCCACCACTCCAGTGGTTACTGTCCCGTTACTAATAAGCAACAAAGTATCTAAATATTTAAGTAACTGTGTGAATGCTTCATTCTTATCCACTCACTTTCTTTACTTCTACTTTTCTAAACTTTAGACTGTAACTCGTTCCGCAGTTTTTGTGCTACATTCTTCATTTTGATATCAAAACGTTCAGCTTTTTCTGAAATAATGCGCTTGTATTTTTCTTATTCCAAACGTTTATACTTTTCGTAAAAATTACGATTTTTCAGCTTTTTAAATCCCATTAATTCCTATGGTAAACTTCAGCAAATTCTGCTTTTTCTGATTCTGCTTTTATGCTTAATAACTTTCTGCAGTTTTGAAGTTACAGAAACCATTCTGCCTTTATATTGTTTCTGCAAGTTTCAGCTACTTAACTTCCATTCAGCTTTTCAACAACTTTTACGGTTTTTGAAATATTTGCATCTAAAGTCAGGTAGGTTTTTCTGTAAAAATTACCACTTAACATTGAAGTCAATGGGACGGGCTGCTGGCAGCTTAGAGTGCGTGATGTCAACGCTAGAGTGTGAAGCATTTATAAAATATTTCTGGGTAAATCACAATTGTGGCCACAATTTTCAGTCTACTGACTTCATTTTTTCCAAAAACATAGCCACAGATGCCCTGATGCTCACAAACTTTTTGTCTAAGCCATAACTTTTGTAGTTTTATCTCCAGGAGCCCTGAAGAGGAGAAAAACTGGTGAATCCTGCCATGCCTTTGAATGGGACAGAAAAATATTGATCTCAAATTTTTCTCGGTTTTTAACTTGCAAGTGTGAGCACAGTTTTGCATCTCAGAACATAAAATTTACATCACTGCGTAGCTCTGAGTCTCAGGATTCTCACGGTGCCAAAATTATATCTGTCTTACGGTTTTTGTTCTATTCACGGTTGTTTGAGGGTTGGGCTTCAAGGTTTTGTCTGTAATATTAATGTGATCCTCTGACCGGATGAATCTGGATTTATCCAGAACTTTCTCACCCCAACTTCAGTGTGTGTATTGATATGGTAACCCAGCACATGCACTGATACAGCTGCATGAAGCTGCATAAATTGTTTTATTTATAATTCATCAACCAGTTGCCATAATGACATGAAATTTTCTGAGGTTTATCACAGTGTATGGATAATCTTAAATGTAACTCAAGTTTACCAGTCTGTTACTGCTGTTGCCGTGGCATCACCCTCCTCACCATCAAATCCGTGATTTTGTTTGGAGTGTTACGAAAATCGTGGCGTCATGAAAATTGGAACATATCTCAAGGTGACCGCCCTCTGTAGTCTGATATGTGTCTTGAAGATGTACCTACTATTTCACTGTTTCCATGGTGACGGCCTAATTTTGATGCTTCACCATTTTCCATGCTACAGCTGGAAAAGGACAGGGAATTTCCGATTTGCCCCAAAATTTTAATGATGGATAGTGATTGGACTCTCGACAGAAGTACGAAGTTACGTTTTATCTTGGAGTTCTGAATTTTTCTTAAAAAAAATGCTAATTTTCCCATTATGGCGACTATGGTTTTCCCATTAAAATCAATGTAAATTAAGATTCTCATAGAAATCAATGTAAGAAATTACACTGAGTATAATATCATTAATGGAGTAGAATTTAAAGGGTGGCCTTCTGCTAGGACTCATTTACAGAATATGTAGATAGTAAAGAATTGTTTCCATGATGATCAGCATGGGTTGACGGCGTGCTCACCATACAAAACGTGACAGTTACAGCTCAGACAAACCTGGTTGGATTTGGATGAAATTTTGCACAGTGGATTCTAATCCCACTCTTAACACATCTATATATTAATATTCAAGAAATATTCACAGTGGCCCCTAGTGGTGACATGAGATACTGCACAAAACTGTTTGAATTTTCACTCAAAGACCAGTAGCCACAATGACATGAAATTTTCAGGGGTTTACCACAGTACACTGGATGACCCTCAGTGGAAGTCAGATTTCTCCTGTGATCACTGCTGTTGCCATGGTAACACATTCATCGCCATTCAATCTGTTTTTTACATTTAAGGGTTACAAAAGTCATGGCTTCATGAAAATTGGAACATGAGTCATGTGGATGGCCATCTATAGTCCTATATGGGTCTTAAACATGCATCTATTACATAACTGTTTCTATGGTGATGGCCTACTTTTGATCCTTCACCATAAAATACGTGACAGTTGTATTTCAGATACACAATTTCCGATTTGCACCAAAATTTTGATCATGGACAATAATCCTGCTGCCAATGATAATATGCACATTGATTTTCCCTTGGGTTCCAAATTTTTTGTAAAAAAATTACAAACTTTCTCTCTCCTATTAATCAGTGGGTTTTCCATTGAAAACAATGTAAAATGTTCTCAGTTTTTAAGCATGAAGCTGCATAAACTTTTGCCATAATGACAACCAGTTGCCATAATGACAAGAATTGTAACCCACACACAAGATGTTAGACAGACTTTAAAAATAAAAGCCCCCAAAACTTAAAACCTTAAAAAGTGCGTAATTTTGCCCCAATTTGAATATGAGAGATACTATCATTACCATGTTACTTTATGACAGCCATTCGACAACCACACAACACTAAAATACACTGGTTTTTCAAAATAAAAGCATCTTGATATTGAATTTGTCAGTATTTTCTTGGGATATTTGGTGACTATATCGCTCTCATTTTCTATGATATTAAATTAAACCTGTAGCAGGAATTAATGGAACCTACACACAACAGGATGTTAGACTGAATTTCACCCCCCCCCCAAAAAAAAATAAAAAATTAATGGCCTTAAAAAGTGTGTGGTTTTGCTCCAGTTTGAATATCTGAGGTGTTATCACTACCATTTTACTTACAGATGGATGTTGGAACAAACACTTTGAAATACAGTGGTTCTTCAAAATAAAAGTTCATTTTTATTGAAATAGCTAGTCCTTTGCTGCAACATTTTGGGATTTTACCCTTTCAGCTAGCTTTTTTCTATGAATTAAGGTTGTATTTAACATCTTTAAGCCAACTTATGCAACATTAAGTTCTACTTTTATGCTAATGTTTTCAAGACTGGTGAAGAAGATGATAAGATAAAGGCAGCGTTGGATTTTTAAATAGCTTTATTATCACCCGCCTTCATCAGAACTCGGCTACAGCCCATGGTTTGAGCAGGCTGCCGCTTCGTTCTTCCAGCTCTCAAAGAGGAGACAGTGTGTGTGTCTCGCAGCAGATGCAGAATCAGAGTGAGAGAATGAGAGGGTTTGCGTTACAGAGTTGCAGCATATATACTCGACTACAACAATACATCAAGGGCATACCCCAGCAGTTGGTATGATCAAAGAGATAACAGAACAGGCATAAGACATTTGCATTTGAGAGACATATTGATCTCAGTCCCTAGGTCACAGTGAGGACAGGACGCATGAGCACAATGCATGAAAGGCAACATTAACATCACAGAAGTGAGCCAGACGAAACGAGTCTGCCTGTAGACATTAATACACATTTCACTGTTCTGTTATTTGCTCTAGCCGAGCGCTGTGTTTGACCAGTCTGTTTGTGGGGGTTACACCAAAGCACATCTACATATCAGTAGTGCAGCAGAAAAAACCAAGAGAAGAGAGCTGAGTGTCCTTAATCTGTTGTGGGGGTTAACCGAACCGCCACACTGGGCTGTTTTAGCTTGGAAGCTAACATTTTTTTTCAGTTTTATGCTTACATTTACCATCTTTAAGCTAACTTCCTACAATGTTAAGCTATTCTAGCTATTTGTACTATTTATGCTACTTCTACTTCTTCTGCTTTATGCTATTTCTACTTTTATGCTAATGTTTTTAAAAACGAGGCTAAGTTAGCCATTGAGATATCTTTTTCAATGCATTAAGGTTGTATTTAGTATTTTTAAGCTGACTTCTACAACCTTAAGCTATTTTATACTTTTATGCTAATGTTTTTGTGATTATGCTAATTTAGCCTTTCAGCTAGCATTTTTTTTTAGTTTATAAGCTTATATTTAGCAAAATTATGCTAAATTCAGGCAACATTAAGCTACGTCTACATATGTACTTTTCAGGCTATGTTATGCCAGCATATTTCTGCATTTTTTGAGCATTTCAGGAATGCATTCTGCATTTTTAAGCATTTCAGGAATGCATTTTCAGCTAATAGCAATCATACCGCATTTCCACTAGGAAATGCAAATTTTTCTAGTGATCACTATAATCATTAAAACTGGACTTTGTCCAAATGTGAGCAAGACAGCACACCACACATTAACATACTTCCTTAAAAAACAACCAGGGTCCCATCAAGTGTAGCCAATGTTTACACAGCAAACAAGTGACTGAGTCCTGAGTAGTACTGGTTTTTGTTTTTCTCTCTTCTTTATATTGAGGTGTCAAAGTCATCCCTTGACAGGAGTTTACTATCATGGTCTCAGGTTTTGTGTTCAATAGTTTCTTGACTGGGATTTTTGGTTGCATTAGTGTCTTGATCCCCTCATCAGCGCTAGTGGGTATAAAGTCAGTTTTTTTAACACTAAAGATAATACAGCTTTGGGTTTTTTATATTCAGAGACAATTTATTTAACATGAGCCATGTACTACAGTATATGCAGCAAAACCAAGCTTTGCATTCACTGTTAATGAATCAAAATTCAAATGAGAGAGAATAATGTCACGAGGCTGAGTGCGGTGCGTCTCCGGGCTCAGGCTCTTAATTTAAATCTAAGCACTTTTTGTGTTTTTCCAGCGTTGTATTATTTTTCTGTGTATTGATTCTAGAAGTGTTCTTGGCTGTCTGGAGTTTGATGCTTTCTTACCCTAATTATTATGGCATGATTCTGTCAGTATTTTATATTCCTGTTTTACTTTGGCTCTCAGTGTTTATATTTCGTTTCCTCGTGGCATGAGCTTCGCACCTGTTCCAGACACTCCCACTTTGTCATTATCTCGTCCGTGTGTTTTGTGTTAGTAATTAGATCACCTGCCCGCTCATGTGAATCCGCACCTGCCATCAATTATTTCCTCAGTATTTATAGACTGTTGTTATTTCTGTTCACTGCCGCATGTTACGATCCGAGTGCTGACTCTGTCCACGCTCGGGTGGTCTGGTATTTCTCCAGTTCTACCCCATTCTGGGTCTGGTCTTATGGCCTCCTCCGAGACTTTTATTTTGACAGCGTCTCGGCAGACCTCCGGCTGTCAAAGCCCAGCTGCTCCAGGACAACTGTATGATATTATCATTAATTACCTTTCCCCTTTTCCTGACTGGGTTCTGCTCCCCATTTAAGGAAGCAGCTGAGGATTACTCCTCGCTGCGACCTACACCCTATGACATCATGCACCTCAGTGGACGTAGCTGGAGTTCCTACGCCCAACTCCAGTTTCTTCTGTGACTCTGTTCCTCATCCTCCCGTAAGTGCTAACTGCTCAGCGTAGGTTCCGTCCTCGCTGCCTTCCCTAGCCAATCTCCCGAGGTAGAGTTCTGTGTCAGAGTTTTTGTGCGTGTTTGCCCTTTGAGGCTTATTACTTTGTCATCCTGCGTATTCATGTCCTTCGTTAATAAAGACGCAAACTTATCGGTTGACTATTGTGTCTCCTTAATGGCTCGCAAGAGCCATTCATGACAGTAGGTCGCAGCCAGACTGAGACGCCAGTCCTGGTGAGTTCTGCCTAATTGGACATTTGTTCTTCCCTGTCTGGGTGACTGCTTGTTGGGAGGATGTCGTCTTTCAGGTGCAGCGTTCGGCACCTGGGCTACGAGCTAGCGGAGGCTCTGGACTATGTTGATGGAACGCTTTTCACCGCTACGCTTTACGACACCCCCAGCGATATACGCCGACACCTGGACCTTGCTGAGGACATTATAATGCGCCTTCCCCACTATTCCAACCACCCGGAAATTACGGCGAGGAAGGCTGACATTGCTGCGCGATGGGAGAGACTCCGTGGGCTGGAGGGAAACCCTGGCAGGAAGCCAAAGAGGAGGCATCCTCGCTCCTCACGTCCGGATCCCATTCCTGTCTCTGTTCCGGTCCAGGAGTTCGCACCGCCCAGGGGTGATCCCCGTTGGAGTGTGTCGTCATTCGGGAATCCCCCAGAGAAGCTACAACGCACAGCTGCTTCCATCCGAGACCGAGTGGCGGCAGCTCGCTCCGCTGTTCACCCCACGCAGATAATTAGGCATGTGACGGTGGCTGTCAGGCTGGTGGAGAGGAATCCAGAGTTGAGTGACTTTCCTGAGTACGCCGAGCTGCTCGTTTCTGTTTCCGCACAGGAGCGGCGATTCCCAGACCTCACCTTCGCCTCGTCATCAGCCAGTGAACATTGTCGCCACGCTCCAAACAAGACTCAGCGAGAACCCTGTCCGGATCCAGTTCCGGGTCATCGCAAGGACTCCACCTCTCAGACAGCTGCCACTCCTGAGTCTCGTCTGGAGGGAACCCCCGCAGCCTCTCCCCCCGGGTCATCTTTCCCTGCTGTCCCATCAGCAAATTGTGCCTGGTTCGGCTCGGCCGTCGTCCCCCCCTCCTTGACGTCTTCCCCGGCTGCTGTGTGTGCCAAGGGTCCTGCTCCGGCGAGGCCTGTCCTTGATCCATCGCGAGCGGTTCGTGATGGATCAACTCCATCACCATCCGGCGGGGGAAGAGAGGACTCAAGTCCACTGAGGCGGGTTCCATCAGCCCTCCGGGAATCAGGCAAGTGTCTATTCATTCTCTTCCTGTATTGGGTGAATTGTCTAGTTTGATTCCTGGGGGTGGAGTTTGGGGTTCACAGCCCCCCGAGCTTCCTCCACCTGCTGCAGAAATTTATGACGAACCTGCCACCTTTGTGTCTCCTTCCCCCGAGCGCCCTGCGGTGCCAGGCCAACGCCACCAGACGAGGAGGGAGCCTGCGGGCCTGGAGAGCCTGGTTCCAGCCCCGCAGCCACGTCATGGGCAGAGGAGGAGGGCGGACTGCCGTTTGGAACCTGCGCCGACAATGAAGCGTCCCCAGGTCTCCACGGTGGAACGGACCGACCCAGCAGGTCAAGGATCTCCTGCCCCCACGCCGTGCGGGTCGTCGGCGTGGTCGTCAGCGCGGGAGGATCCTCAGGCTGTGGAAACCATCATGCCAGCTAGGGGCCTGCCGTTGCCGAGTGGGAGCCAGAGGACGTCCTTCTTTGTCCTGAGCCCAGATCGCCGAAGTCCTGGACGGCGACAGAACCCGAGATCAGGCAAGTGCTCTACCTTGTCTTCCTTCTTTCTGCTCTGGAGCATTTTTGCCTATCTCTCGGGGAGACGAGCCGGGTGCAGCCATCCTCAGCACCTGAGCCTGTCTCGCCGGGTTCTGTTGCTACCGGTGATCTGGATCCCGGTCCTTTTCTCTATCCTGAGCCTCCCTCCAGGGTCGCCGGTGATGAGTCGGTCCTAGTCTCTGCTCTGGAGGACCTGGATTCGGGATTGAAGGCCGTTCCCGGTGCTGTTCCGACCCAGTCGGGGTCCATCGTGGGTGCAGCCGCGATCCAGTCGGGGTCCGTCATGGGTGCAGCCATGATCCAGTCGGGGTCCATCGTGGGTGCAGCCGCGATCCAATCAGGGTCCATCGTGGGTGCAGCTCGGGCTCACGTGGGGTCCGATGGGATGACTGTGCCTAATCTGAAGTTCGGAGGTGGAGCTGCAGATCTTCTGCCAATCATAGCTGGACTGTCTTCTTGTTTTTCGTCCATTCCTCGTTTCCGTCCATCGGGAGCTGCTGGGATTTCCCGTCATTGGTTCGGCCCTCCCTCGCTTTTCCTCTCCATAGGGAGGCTGTCTCCGAGTGCTCTCCAGCGGTTCTGGTGGCGGAATGACATGGGTCGGCCACCTGGGACATTGCTTCGCCTATTTGGCGTTCTGGGTAGGCTGCCCGAACTAATTCTCTTTCCCCCATTAGCGATCTGGACGCTAGACGCAGGCAGGCCACCTGAACTTGTGGGTTTTTTCTCTATTGCGCTCTGCCTGCTGTTATCCCTCTCCCCAGAGATCGCATATAAGGAAGCTAATTTGGGCTAATTATTGATGTAAATGTTACTGACTCTAAGTGACTCTGCACTTTTCAAGAGGTATTTATATTTGTGTCTCAATCACCCAGTTCTACATTGTATCTGAGGAAAATGTATGCATCAGCTCCTTTGCTCCCGTTTATACCTGTTTCCCTCAGCTTTGTGTATACATGTTACTGGTAATTTGTGGGCAATATGCCAATTTTATTGCATTGCTTCTAAGGAAGTGAATGGGTTTTTTTTTTTTTTACGTCTGGTGATATCAAATTCGGCTCACTGTGTTAAGTTGCTATCATTTGTTCTGCACGGCAGATGATTACCGCAGATGATTATCGCTATTAGCGATACTGTGGAAGATGTGTTCAATGACGAGACATGAGTGTATTTCTCAGGTTCGGCTTTATTCCAGAACACATTCATCCAACATTCTCAAAAGCAAGAAGAGGCAGCCGCTGTGAGATGGGTTTCATGTTCGTCCTCGGACGTGCTGGCTACCAATATGTCGTCTAAATAGACGAACACGAAAGGCAGGTCGCGTAAAACAGCATCCATCATGCGTTGGAAAGTTTGCGCGGCACCCTTTAACCCAAATGGCATGCACAAAAACTCAAAAAGCCCAAACGGAGTTATTACCGCGGTTTTGGGAATATCCTGCGCGTGCACGGGGACTTGGTGGTAGCCGCGCACCAAGTCTATTTTAGAAAAAATGCGCGCCCCCGCCAAATGAACTGAGAAATCCTGGATGTGCGGAATCGGGTAACGGTCGTGTGCTGAGACGTTGTTCAACCTGCGGAAATCGCCACAAGGTCGCCACGAGCCATCAGCCTTTGGGACCATGCGCAACGGGGAAGCCCAGGGGCTGTTCGAGCGTCTAATTATGCCCAGTTTTTCCAGATTGGCAAATTCCTCGCTCGCTATTGCCAGTTTAGCTGAGTCCAAGCGCCGGGCTTTTGCAAAAACGGGGGGCCCAGTGGTGGTGATAAAATGTTCCACCCCGTGGTTGGCCACTGTAGCCGAAAACTTTGGAACTGTGAGTGCTGGAAAGTGAGTGAGCAAAGCATGAAACTTACCACCTGCAGCTGTGACGTTGGCGTGTGCAGTCGGCGGAGCCACCCGAGCTGTGCAGGGAATAGAATGAAAAGTGCATTTACCAGGCGTCTATTAGCAAGGTCAACCAATAAACCATGTGAGCACAAAAAATCAGCCCCTAACATGTTGAAACTGACTGCTGCTACAATAAAGGTCCACTCGAATGAACGGCCCTGTAAGGACAGACGCATGGTCGTCTCACCGAATGTCTTAATCGCTGAGCCATTTGCTGCTGATACTGACACCCAGGGAGCTTTGGACGGCATCAGCCGTTCCGCGTAGGTAGGCGTGACGAAACTCAGCTGGGAGCCCGTGTCCACGAGGAATTGTTTCCCCGAGTGTGCATTTGTCAGGTAAAGCAGCTTATTTTCTTCTCCGAGGGATGCAGCTGCTACCAGCCCCCCGGTCTTGGCGTTTCCCTGACACTTGAAGCGGCACGGTGGGAGACATCTGTACGCCCTCTCCGCAAAACGGCGGTGGTAGAAACACAGGCTGACCTCAGCTCCGCGTCGCCTGACGCCTGTCGCCGCCGTCGTCGGTTCGTCTGGCCCCGCCACCTCTGGCTCCAAACCATCTCCGGGCGCCGTCCTCTGCTCAGCTGCCGCGGCCGAAATCGCGCTCCGCTTGTGGGCGTCGACGAGTCGCTGCGCCTCCTTGCCGAGGCCATGGTAGTCCCGCTTGGCCAAGCGGGGTGAGTCTGCCAGGGTCACTCTCACTGCTGGCGGAAGAGTCCGGAGGAAAAGGTGGGCGAAGATAAATTCGCCATCCTCGGAGTCTTTCAGTCTCAGCATCTTCACCATCATGTCTGCCGGTCTGTCGTTCTCCGACTCCGTCAACTCTAGGAGCCCCTCTGCTCGCTGTTGCACCGAGGGGGTGAAATGGCTGATCAGCGCCTCCTTCAATGCGCCGTACTTGTCGGTGTCCGGTGGGTGGTTAACCAGATCTTCCACCCTCTGGACCGTGTGACTGTCCAGCTTCGCCACCACATGGTAGAACCTCATTTCATCCTTTGAGATTCTCCGGAGGTTGAACTGCGCCTCGACCGCGCTAAACCAGGAGCGCGGGCTGTGCTGCCAGAAATCGGGCAGCTGGAGCGTGGAGGCAGCCATCAGGCTGGCCTCTGATGAGCTCCGCTTGGGAGAATTCTCCCTGCTCATTCTTTGTCGTGGGTCACCAGTATGGAAGATGTGTTCAATGACGAGACATGAGTGTATTTCTCAGGTTCGGCTTTATTCCAGAACATATTCATCCAACATTCTCAAAAGCAAGAAGAGGCAGAATAATGTTACAGCTCACTCTTATACCTCCGGGGGATTAAGAACTCAAGTCACATGGTGCTTCTGCAAACATTCAATCACAATGCAAGTCTCTGAAGATTCACCATGGTCTCTTATTCTCCGGTGTCCCGGGAAACCCCCAGGTCCTCTTCTCCGAGACGAGGGCCCGACTTCACACCTCCTCGCCATCTCCTGTCTTGTTCCTCCAGACGTGAAGCCCCAATCCACATAAACCATACAATCCACATAAGCCATACATTTGTGGGAGATATGAACCAGACATATGTGCCACACTCTTGTGGGGAAATATGAACCAAACATATGTGCCACAATACCGCTTTAAGAAGAAGGGGGGACACTTATTTCACAATGGGAATAGATAATTTGAAGATGAGTATATAAATACAATATAAGTTCATAAAATATGTTCATAAATAGTTCGGAACATTTTCTGGAAAGTTTTGATAATGTTCCCGATATTTTCATTTGGTATACTGAGCAACAAATGGCTGCGTCGTTTGTTTGGCAGCAACAGCCAATGGGGTCACGCCAGCCAATGGGGTCACGCGTTCCCTCGCTCGGTCTGTGTGTAATATGCAGAACGCTGTCAGACACTGCCGAGACACGACCGAGAGAATGCGATTCCTGACGGAGACGATGAGCTAACGTGCTAATAGCAGCCTTTGCTTGGACAAAACTTGATATTGGTAAGCCTGAATAAATACCTGCAATGAGACATTGCTGTATTAGCAAATTCTAATGCCCCGTTTATTAAATTTTAAGATTGGGATCCAAAGGCTGCTAACGCTGTTGAGCGCGGGAACCCCATGATGCACGTGTCACTTAGCATGGTGAGTGCCATTCATTGTGTATGGGAATGCTAACCTCTAGCTTGAAATGCTAATCGCCGATGCTAATTTCGACTAGTTTTTTCATCAGAAAAAGTCAGTTTTCAAAGCTGTAACGGTTAGCAAAGGACCCAGTTCCCTGGCCATTGATTGCTGCTTGGTGATGAATGTTGAACCTGTGATTGATATGTGTTTTAAAGTGCAAAATTAGTGATAAATTATTGCGCTAGCTTGAAATGCTAAACCTCTGATGCTAAATCTGGCTAGGTTTTACATAGGAGGAAGTTGTTTTTAAAGCTGTAATGTTAGCAACAGTCCCATTTCACTTGCCATTGATTGTTATTTAAGAATGAATATTACATCTATGGTTTAAAGATGTTTAAAAATACTATTTGTTGTACAACCTGGAATTATTTTGTGATAAGCTTAGAGCAATAGCTTATTTGTTGTGTTCTGACCTACTTTATAGGTCAGGTTTTTTTTTCTTTGGACTGGTTTGACCAGAACATGGATTCCCCAGATCTGGATGGTGAGCCGAAGCCCGAACCCTATTAACGGGTAGAGGTGACAGGTCACCTGGAACAGACACTAGAGAACTGTGAATCTTGTAAATTTATTTTGTGGTATGATTGTGACAAGTGTGTGTTTTTTTTAATTAAATGTACATATTTGTAAATAATACACATTTGTAAAAAGAAATATATATAGTTGCAAGTTCTATATATTGGTGTGGTGTCATCTGTTGTTACGCCCTCCAGGCTCCTACGAACTCTGTAGTCTATCTGACCTGGCCCAATTGTCCCTTCTGTCCAGGTAGTAGGTTAAAGGTAACTACACTGCCATACCCACTACCAAAAAGGGTACTACACCTAAAGTGAGTAGGTGTAGTGGGTGTTACAATTGCTTTTTTCCTCTGTATGGCCCCATTTATGTAGTTTGTTCGAGGGCCGTCTTCTGTATTTCGCTTCTGTACTGGTTGCTGTATTCTGGAGTTTTTTGTTTTTTTTTCTCTCTCCCTGACTTTATGTCTTGCTTCTTGCCCACCTGGCCTTCCCCCCTTCTCCCTCCCTGGGGTGGTCTGGTTGACCCTCTGGGTGGGTGGGGGGGCTTTGATGTTAGACGGTGCCTGGAATTCGCCTTGCGAACGGGGGGCTACTGTTACGATCCGAGTGCTGACTCTGTCCGCGCTCGGGTGGTCCGGTATTTCTCCAGTTCTATAAAGTTCAATAAAGACGCAAACTCATCGGTTGACTATTGCGTCTCCTTAATGGCTCGCGAGAGCCATTCATGACACTGCAGTCTTAGTGATTCCTCCTTGTCATCAGAGCCCTTTCCCCGCTCTGTTGAGTTTATCCTGAATTCATTCCTGTGCGTAAGCTTCCTTATTATCTGTGTTTTGGACTTTTGCTTTGATGCACTCTGGCACTTTGTGTGTTTTTGTTAAAAAATGCCACAAACTGCAGTCGGTGTCTGGGTCTGTCTCTCAATGTCCTGAGGGGCAAATCATGACAGAAGACTGTGGCCCAGAAGGCCCAGCCGCTGCAGTTAGTGGGTTTTGCCTTTTTTTGTTTTTGTGTTTCACGCACCTGGAGCTCATTATGTCTCCAGCGCGCTGGCCTCTGCCAACTAAAGGGAAATCAGCAGTGGGATCCCCAAGCCTGGAGGAGGAGTGAGCTGCCGACTTCATCCAAAGTTTTGTCGATGAAGCTCTCGCCGCCCGCAGACCAAGAAAGACCTGGGAGAGTGTGAATGGAGTGGTGGTGACCCTGGAGGCACACCCCAGCCTGTGGAAATATTCCTAATACGCAGAACTATTGTCCACGGTCTCCTCGCTTCAGCGGTCGTTCCCCGGGTTGATGATGGGGCCGCCTCCAGTGTGACCAAAGCCGACGCTTAGGCGCTTTCCACGGGAGATGTCCTTCTCCCCTCCCTGTTCACCAGCTTTGGCTCCAGCTCTCGCGTTGCCAGCTCCGAGATGCCGGCATCCAGCTCCCTGTCAGCAGCCTCTCCTTTGCCGAGGGAGAAGACCTCTGCAGCAGTGCCTTCTGTGCTATTTTCTCCTCCGGCTGCCTCATCAGCATTATCTTTTCCCACAGCTGCTGCCTCCCCCTTCTCTTCAGCGTCCTTTCTGGAGAGACTGGCTGGAGAGACTCCGCCAGCGGAAGGCGGCGGGCCCTGATGGCATCTCTGAGGACCCTGAGGACCTGTGCCAACCAGCTAGCTCCGGTACTGAAACACCTGTACAACCTGAGCCTGAGTCTGGAGAGAGTACTGGTGCTGTGGAAGACATCCTGCCTTGTTCCTGTCCCCAAGAAGTCATCTCCATCGGACCTGAATGGCTATCGACCAGTTGCTCTCACATCTCATGTGATGAAGGTCCTGGAGAGACTGGTCTTAGCCCACCTGAGGCCGCAGGTGAAGACATTGCTGGACCCTCTGCAGTTTGCATATCAGCCCCATTTAGGAGTTGAAGATGCTGTCATCTACTTGCTGCAACGAGCCCATCTGCACCTGGATGGCGGAGGAGATACTATGAGAATCACTTTTTTTTTTATTTCTCCAGTGCCTTTAACACCATCCAGCCACTGCTGCTGGGTGAGAAGCTGCGGGTGATGGGGGCTGACAGCTCTGTGACCTCCTGGATTACTGACTCCCTGACAGGCAGGCCACAGTTTGTCCGGCTGGGCAGTGTCTTATCTGGAGTGGTGGCTAGTGATATGGGAGCTCCACAGGGGACTGTGCTCTCTCCTTTTCTCTTTACTTTTTACACCACTGACTTTCAGTACAACACAGAGTCATGCCACCTGCAGAAATTCTCTGATGACTCAGCTGTTCTGGGGTGTATAAGAGGAGGAGAGGAGGGGGAGTACAGGGCACTGGTAGACAGATTTGTGGAGTGGACAGAAAATCACCTTAGGTTGAATGTCAGCAAGACCAGAGAGATGGTGATTGACTTCAGGAGGAGGAAGACACCTTCTCAGCTGCTGCAGATTAGGGGGGAGGATGTGGGAGTGGTTGAGGACTACAAATATCTGGGTGTCAAGATCAGCAGTGGGTTGGACTGGAGATCCAACATCAATGCTGCGCACAAGAAGGGGATGAGCAGACTCTACTTCCTGAGGAAGCTGAGATCCTTCAATGTGTGTAGCAGGATGGTGGAGCTTTTCTACCAGACCATTGTCACCAGCGCCATCTTCTTTGCTGCTGTCTGTTGGGGTAGCAGTATCAGAGCCAGAGACACCAACAGACTTGACAAGTTTATCAAGAGGGCTGACTCTGTAATTGGTCTCAGGGCGGAGACCTTTGAGACAGTGGTGGAGAGGAGGACACTAAATAAACTGTGATCCGTCATGGACAAATGTGATCACCCCTCCACCTCACACTGGACAGACAGCGAAGCACTTTCTCCAGTAGACTACTACAGCTTCGCTGTTGAACGGCCAGGTACAGGAAATCTTTCCTGCCGCTTGCCATTTCACTGTACAATAACTCACTATGATGTTATATTATGGTCATAACAATACTGCCACACTGCACCTTACAGTCTAACTGGCACCTCACATTTCACTCTGCTCCTGATAGTCCTTCATTGTGCAACGGGATGATTCATGTGTTTATACGGGTCATTAAGCTATGATGTATATAGGTTTTATAGTCGTGTTAGTTTTAATTTCCATGGTTAATCCCTTTGTCATGCTCGTGTTTCTGTCATTTGGCTGTCTACTGTCATGCTGCTGTTACACTGTAATTTCCCAGTTTGGTATCAATAAAGTACATCTATCTATCTATCTATCTATCTATCTATCTATCTATCTATCTATCTATCTATCTATCTATCTATCTATCTATCTATCTATCTATCTATCTATCTATCTATCTATCTATCTATCTATCTATCTATCTATCTATCTATCTATCTATCTATCTATCTATCTATCTATCTATCTATCTATCTATCTATCTATCTATCTATCTATCTATCTATCTATCTATCTATCTATCTATCTATCTATCTATCTATCTATCTATCTATCTATCTATCTATCTATCTATCTATCTATCTATCTATCTATCTATCTATCTATCTATCTATCTATCTATCTATCTATCTATCTATCTATCTATCTATCTATCGCTGTTGAGGGTTTGGCCGTTTCTTCCCCGGCTCTGCCCGTCTCCGTGCCTGCTGGGGTGGCTCCTCCACGATCCTCTGAGGGGCCCACGTCCACCCTAGCCACAGAGAGGGATGACTGCAAACCAACTGCAGCAGAAAACATCACGCCCCGGGAACACAGGCAAGTGTTTTTTCATTCTCTATCGTTTAAACATGAATTACCTTGTCTGATTCCTGAAGGTGAGGCTCAGGCTGTGCAGTCCCCTGAGTCCTCACTGTCTGCTGCAGCTACACACCCTTTACCTGCTCTCTCTGTGTCTCCTCCTGTCACCCTTGAGTGTCCACCTGCCCTGGAACTGAACCGCCGGACGATGGAGGAGCCTGCAGCTCTGGAGGACCTGGTTCCAGCCCCACAGCCATGCTATGGATGGAGGGAGAGTGCTGAACCTAAGCTGATGCCTGTGCCAACTAAGGAAAGTCCCCAGACTTCAGCTAAGCAGGATGCAGCACCAGCAGAGAGCTGACCTCCTGTCATCATGCAGGGCAAGCCACCTGCGTGGGCCACATTGCCGAGGGATCCCAGGACTGCACCGACCACCATGCCTGCTGCAGGGGCCACCACAGCAGAGTTGGAGCTGGACCTACAGAGGACCGGGCCCCAACAATTATCATCTGGATCGACGGAGTACTGGATGGCGGTGGAGCTGGAGCTCAGGCAAGTGCTCTCCGTCATTTTTCTTGTGTCTGTTTTGGAGAAATCTTGCCTGGCTCTTGATGAGGAGAGTCGGGTGCAGCTGTCAGCTGCACCTGAGCTTACCTTGCCAGGTTCCACTGCTGCTGGTGACCCTGACCCTGTCTCTCTACATGTTCTGTCTGAGTTTTTCCCCAGGGTCACTGAGGTAATTCCACCCTTGCCAGATATCTCCGTAGGTCCAGGCTCGCCGCCCGAGATCGCTGTGGGTCCAGCTCCCCTCGCTGAGGTCATTGCGGGTGCTCTGTCCTAGCCCGGGACCTCCATTGGTGCAGCTCCACCTCAGTCTGGGTCTCCTTGGGTGTTGTTTCTCAGACAGGGACTGTCGTGGGTGCTGCACCACAGCCCAAGACCAACTTGGATGCTGTGCTCTAGTGTGGGCCCGCTATGGGCGTTACACCCCAGCCCAGGGGCCACCGTGGGTGCAGCATTGGTCCGGTCTGGGCCCACCAAGGGTGCAGCTTTGGTCCAGTCTGGGCCCACCAAGGGTGCAGCCTTGGCCCAGTCCAGGCCCACCAAGAGTGCAGCTTTGGTCCAGTCCAGACCCACTGAGAGTGCAGCTATGTCCAAGTCCGGGACCACTGCGAGTACAGCGTCGCTCCAGCCCGGAGCCACCGTGGGTGCTGCTTTGCTCCAGCCCGGAGCCACCGCGGATGCTGCTTCGGTCCAGTCCAGAGCCTCCGCGGGTGCTACCTTGTCCCAATCCGGGACCACCAAGGGTGCTGCTGGTCAGTCCGGAGGCATTGTAGACCCCTCTCCTTCACCAGACACCGTTGTGGTCCCTCCTCCTGTGCTGGACACCATCGTGATTCCCCCTCCTGTGCTGGACGCCATTGTGTTTCCCCTTCCTGTGCCAAACGCTGTCGTGGTTCCCCCTCCTCAGCATTCCTTCCTTTTGTTGGGCCTCCCTATGGGGGAGCCACCTTCTGGGCCACCCCTCCTGTTTAGGTGGCTGAAAAACTCTGGTTGACTGCCTGACAGACTGTGCCGTTGGGTTGGGTGGCCCGTATTCTCCGGCAGGCCACCCAACTTGTATCACCTCGCTGTCTGTCAGGCCTGGGACTTTGGCTGGCCACCTGAACTGTTTAGTTCTTTGGCCTGGGGGACCTAGGGGCCTGGTTTTGCGTGGGTGCGGATCCTGAGCGGGGTTTATGCTCTTGTTCCCTCCTATCCTGTTCCCCCCACCTCCCACCCAGGGTGGTTTATTGTTATACCTTTTTTTTTGTGGGGGGGGGAGTGTTTCTGTTTTGGTGTTACCTTGGGGTGTCTGGATCCACCCCTTGGGGGGGGGGGGGCTCTGTCATGAGGCTGAGCGCAGTGCATCACCGGGATCAGGCTCTTAATTTATATCTATTTTTTTTGGTATTTTTACAGCATTGTATTATTTTTCTGTGTATTGATTCTAGAAGTGTTCTTTGCTGTCTGTAGTTTGATGTTATATTATGACATGATTCTGTCAGTATTTTTAGATTCCTGTTTTATTGTGGCTCTTAGTGTTTATGTTTTGTTTCCTCGTGGCATGATCTTCGCACCTATTCTAGACACTCCCACTTTGTCATTATCTTGCCCGTGTGTTTTGTGTTAGTAATTAGATCACCTGCCCGCTCATGTGAATCCGCACCTGCCATCAATTATTTCCTCAGTATTTATAGACTGTTGTTTTTTTTTCTGTTCACTGCCACAGTCTTAGTGATTCCTCCTCGTTGCCAGAGCCCTTTCCCTGCTTTGGTGAGTTTATCCTGAATTCATTCCTGCGCGTAAGTTTCCTTATTATCTGTGTTTTGGATTTTTGCTTTGGTGCACTCTGGCACTCTGTGTGTTTTTGTTAATAAATACCACAAACTGCAGTCGGCGTCTAGGTCTGTCTCTCAATGCCCCGAGGGGCAAATCATGACAAATAATTTTTAAAATATATTTATTTAAGGGCCTTGCTCAAGGGCACCACAGTGGACCACCAGTCCTCATCCCTAACCATTAGGCTGCCACTGCCCCCAATGTAGTATCATCTGCAAGGAGTATTGGCATAAAAATATTAATTTTACAACGCTGTCTCAATTTTGGCCTAGAACTAACTAACCTGCACTTATACAACGCTTTTCTAGTCACAAAGACCACTCAAAGCGCTTTCACTAGTACTAACCCTCTATTCTAAGGGCCTATAGGAAACAGATATCTAGGGACGATTTAGAACAACCAATTAACCTAACATGCATGTCTTTGGATTGTGGGAGGAAACCGGAGCCCCCGGAGTAAACCCACGCAGCACAGGGAGAACATGCAAACTCCACACAGAAAGGTTCCAACCCCGGTCAGCCTGGGGATTTGAACCAGGAACCTTCTAGCTGTAAGGCAACAGTGCTAACCACTGCACCACCGTGCTGCCCAGGAAAAAAAAAAAAAGCTACCTGGTGATGACACACATTTCAGTTCGTGAAAATTAAATTGGGTTTTTAAAAATACAGGCTAATACCAAGAATGGTTATTAATTAGCTTGTGTTAATTTAATTCAAAATGTTTTTTTAAAAAAAAACAGAATTATGAAATCAAGCTTCTGTTGTCTTTAAAGAGTAAGTCTCTTAATGATGACCTGACGTCTTTATACTCCCAACATCCAGTGTTATATCTGTGTACAATGGACATATTTGACATGTACTAAACACCATCAAAGTGCCAGAGCAGACTAAGCTTTTAAGTCAGCTTTTAGGTTGCAGTACCCTTTAATGCCTGAAATAACCAGCCCAGATGCTCTTGCATACCTTTAAGCTCTTTACTTCGATCTCCTCCCCTTCCTTCTGTGGTGACAAGGCTGGAGCTTTTGTCTCTGTCTTGATCCTCAGTTCAGCTGCTCCTGACAGCCTACAGTAATATCTGGTTGAAATCAACTTTGCATCTTAATCTTCCACTGTATACTAACAGTACGTTGTGCTAACAGTACAGTGTATCTGTCATGATTTACCCAAATGAGGACCCAGTGGCAGAGCACACAGAGACAGGAGTTGAGGCAAGAGAATGATTTTATTGAACTATGTAGAAAGAGCTGCAGATCCCATGGGGCGGGGAGTTTGGCTCCTGTTATCTTACAGTTGGGCAGTGGTGGCCTAAAGAAATTGGAACAGTTCTAAGTTGTGTTTTCTATATAACTACCTCTGCCAAGGAGGTTATGTAATTGGGATGGTTTTTACTGTATGCCTGTTTGTCCGTGCATGCATCTGTCTTTCAGCAGGATTATGCAAAAACTACTGGATGGATTTTGATGAAATTTTCACCAGGGCTAGCCTTGGGCCAAGGATGAACTCATTACATTTTGGTGATGATCTGAGAGTGCATACCTCCACCAAGGCTCTTATCTTCTCACAGTCTGTTAGCAAGAATCCTCCAAAACAAACCCATTACATTTTGGAAGTGGTCCATGAAGGACAGAAGGAGCCTTGGCAGAGGTATGCGCTCGCTCAGTGCTTTTCTAGTTTAATATAATATTGTTTTGGCACCCATTTCCAACATTAATGTTTAACACCTGTTCATATTCAAATACAAAAGCACGGTTAATATCAGCATGGTGGTTTACTGAGTTTCTTGAAATCACTTTCTTGATTATTTACTGAAGATAAATATACTTAACAAAGAGAGGCTGTTGGCACAGATTGGCAGCCATGTTTCCATCAGTCTATCCCAGGGTAGCTGTGGCTACAGCAGTAGCTTACCACTATCATTGTCTGTCTGTGGAGTGAATGAATAATGGACTCATTGTAAAGCGCTTTGGGTATCTTGAAAGGCGCTATATAAATGTAATCTATTATTATTATTATTATTATTATTATTATTAACAACAATGGCATTATGACATTAATAATATGAACAATATCAGCCACATTTATCTTTCCTCTTGTTCTGTAGATGTAGACAGAAACACAAGTATGTGATAATATTTCTTTATTAAGATTGTGTTCACTATTCTAGTCAAGTAAGACAGTTTCTGAAAAAAAAAAAGCCATAAGCAGTGATCATGTTCCAAGCAGGCGTAGACTGTAAGGTTTTGTACTGTTTAGCAGCAGTATTTAAAACCTAAGGTGTGCTACACATTAGGTTATACTTCAATTGTTGACACCCCTGGGAAAATTCAAACCTGGCTCTTCAGCATACCAAACAATCACCTTAACCCCTACACCACGCAGCTGCTTCCATATGGATTCTAACTTTATCACAGAATGTTTCATAAAGATGATTTTTGGCCCACAAACACAACTGCATTAACTTTTCTTCTGAAGAATAGTGTTGTGATTGTGGCATTTGATTAAGTTTGTATCACAACATCAGAAGATAAATTAGAAAATACATGCCAATGAGAAACTGTACAACTTCATTGGGCTGTAAAATGAAAATGGATTGATATATATATTTTCTAAAAAATTTAAGAACTTTTCATTATCAGTGTCGGTAGATGATTTATCATCCCTAATTCCAGTTTGGATTAATGGTATTGCAGGAATTCATTTTAACACCACTTGCACATTTGAAAATATGTTGCTGAAAACTTCATTTTTAAAGCAAAAGACCAGTGGAGAAAAGTTGTTGAAGATTTCCGAGAACAGAATAATGAAAAGTGTCTAGGCCCAGTCATTCTTGAGATATACGCAAAAATATTAAATTGGTTATTAGAGCACCACCTATGCCTTGATTTTGAGTCTGTGAGTAGTGGGGACAATATCTGGCCAGACTATAAAATTTAATGTAACATGACCTCATATAAGAAGACAGACACTGTATGTTACAAGTGATGGAATTATTTTTGTCAAGTTCTCACACCTGCAGTGCGTGTCCCCCATACCATACGTATGTCCATGTCAGACACATGGCTTGGTTACACCAGAGGGCAGTCTTACACCAACCTTTCTGCAACTTAGGGCTTCACTCCTGACTATATCTTCCTCCTGTGTCTTAAAACTATATTTTGAGGTGATGAGGAATCTCTGGATTTTAATTTTCTGAAGCTCTGTTACTGAATATTGCCACTGAATATTGGCACTTTTTAACAGTTTTTTTTTTTTTGTCTCTTTAGGAATGCAAGATAATAATGATATGTCGACTGAATTATGCAGAGCTCACATTAAGAAGACTATTATGAAGATTTCATTTAATTACAGATGATTAAAAACAAGTAGAGGTCAGGATGGGTACCATTTTGGGGGTGAGGCAAAAGAGAACCCAAACCAGACTGGTTTTGTAGGTTTTACTTTATTGTGTCCATTATCACTGACACTTTTTCAACCTGACTCCCACCTCTGGGGACCTGTGTCCAACAGATGCCTGACAGGAACCTTGGACGAACTGTAGGTTGATAAAAGGAGATGGCAGAACATTTCAAGGCATCAATAGGTGGCTGTTGGTAGAGGGTAAAAGTAACCTTAATAGCAAAAATGGATAATGGAAGCTGCAAACATAAGTTAGTAATAAAATAAGACACTTAACAACTGGGATGAAGATGTGTCACTTTCTTTCAAAGGTTCATTATAGCCCGAGCATTGCTATTTTGAATGGGAAGAAACAGAAATAACACAACTGCTATGCTAAGCTTGGCACACTAACAACATTAGTCACAGGATGCTGTGTCCATAAGTTCCTTATAAAATAAGCCACATAATAACTAGAAGTAAAATATGTTTCAATGTGATTCATTGCTTCATTAGAGCTGATGTAGTGTTATTATGAATGGATACTGTCATGAGACTGAGTGTGGTGTGTCACTGGGCTCAAGCTCTTAATTTATTTCCGATTATTTTCTGTATTTGTCCAGTGTTGTTATTTTTCTGTATGTTGGTTTATGATTTCTCTTTAATGGTTTATTGTTCAGCTAGTTATTTATGTTCTTAGCACTATTATTCTTTTGTCTATTTCTGTAGTTTAGGAGTTATATTTTGCTTTTTTGTGACACGAGTGCCCTACCTCCTTTTTCAGACACTCCCACCCTGTCATCTGCTCACTAGTTGTCTCAGCTGTGAATAGTTGTGTAATCAGGTCACCTGCTCGCTCATGCTCCTCGCACCTGCTGCCTATTGCTCCCCTGCTATTTAAAGACTGTCATGCTGTTTCCTCACAGCGGCAGTCTTGCTTAACTCTCTTCCTCATCGCCACCAGAGCCCAATTCCCGCTCTGGTGAGTTTGTCTGGAATCATCTTAGTCTGTAAGTTGTTTCTCAGTGTCTGTTCTTGGACTTTGTTTTTGTGCACTTCTTGGGACTTGTGTTTTTTTTTGTGTGTGTAATAAATTTCACTAACTGCAGTTCAGCGCGTGGGTCTCAGTTCTCTGCCCTGAGAGGCGATTCATGACAGATACATTTTTAATAACTTGAGTAAACAACATACTAGCCAGCTTAGCTGTAGCCCTTTATAGGGCAGTCGTTAATATACTTGAAAATTCAAAATTTCAAACCGAGACCATTATTGGTAGATATGAGATTGTTTCAATGATTGTCATTACTATTATTATTATAATAGTATTACAATATATTATACCTCTTGAAGTGACCAAATATGGTTCTTCGCCCAATAAAAGGTTAACATTACCAAGCCAAACCAGAGTGGTGGCCCAGTTGGTAGAGCATCCACCCCACAACCGGGAGATCGTGGGTTCAAATCCTGGCCGGGTCATACCAAAGACCAAATTAAAAAAAAATGGTACGTTCTGCCTTCTAGCTTGGTGTTCAGCATAATAGAATGGGGAAAGTTAATGCACAGAGCTACCAGAAGGACTGACCCCCCACTGTCACTTTCACTAAAGTGACAGTGTGGCCTAGGGTCAGAGAAACAGAGATAAGTGCCGCCCCATACACCACATGGTGTCCCACATGCTGTGGAAGGATTACCAAGCCAAAGGTTTTAACAAGAAGGCACAGGAATAAATAGAATTGTACAACAGTTAGTTCCAACCGAGCAATTTTATTGGACAATAGAGATTCCAGGAGTTACTATAATCCACGGTAATTGCACTCCAACGTTTCACTGGATATGTATCACTCTGTTTCAAAGGTGTTCTAGTAACCATTAATTACTCATCGTTATTTAGTGTCCAGTCTGTCATTTCTATCACTGACTTCTTATTTATGAGAATTGCAATATTGTGTTGGATACCTTAATTTCCACAGTGAGGCGCTGTTTGAAAATAAGTAATCATCATGACCCAGAAGTCCCACCCTTTCTTAAAAAAAAACTTTATTCAGTCTACCCTTGTAAACGTCCTTAAGCTATTTCACATTTGTTTAAAAAAAAGCCAAGGCTAGAGTTGGATTTACTGCCTCAATTTACAAACCACAATACTTTTGTGGTGATGGACTCTTTATTTCATCTGAAAATGCCAAGAGAAAGTGAGTGAAGTGTGCTAAAGCCAAATCGCTACCATCCTAACTAGCCACCTGCCACAATTTTGACCACAACCCAACCTGATTCAACAGGTGACTGCTATCTATACATATATAAAAGGGATTCTGCAATGTGGGTGTGTTTGTATGTATGTGGCAGAATCTTTGTCCCCGTGCTAACCCAGAAGCTACTTGACCTGCGCTGTCATCTCTTGCACAGTGATGCCACAATACCTGAAGAATGCACCTGACAAGTTTCACTAACCCCCTCACCTAAAATTGATAATTTTCCACTCATAAACACAATAATAATCTGGAGATTTTTCCATCATCATCCACTGTACCATGTCTCCCCCTGAAGTCTCTTCTCTGCAGCTGCACCCAAACACTTCCAATTCCCCAGACTGCAAGATACAGTCTTATTAATCTTTTGCATGGAGATGCCACAGTTCCTGACATGGTTTCACTGACTGCTTGATCATAAAACAGCTCAAAGGTGACCTTTTTTAACCGACCTTTTCCGGTGAAGGTGTACGCTAGGGAAGAATCAAGCGCACCTGACGCAGTCGGTGGAGTTTAGGATCCATGGGTCTCTGTCTATAATACAGGTGGTGTGGACTAACAGGGAGCTGGATGTGTTTGTGCTTTACCAAAACAACTTTCCGCTGTGTCTAATTACTTCTGTTGAACAGTCAAGTGCACCCCAGATCCCATTTCACACACTCCGCTGCTCTATTAGTGTGGCTCCTCTCTTCACACTGATGCCGGACTGTTGTTGGATGGGGAAATGGAGACAGGCTGTGCTGCTTACTCTCCATAATACACTCGCTGTGGCTTGTCGGCGGACGGGGAAATGGACATGTATGGTGTTGGAGGAATCATGAGTACCTCCACTGGACAGCGGCTGGGTGGACAGCAGACAAAGCTTGATTTAAGCCCCTCTGTGGAGCTTATGCTCCCTGTGTTCACAGGAGCATATTGTGCAAATAGGCCAGGGATGGGCAACTGCCGGCCTCCAACCTCATTCAGTGTGGCCCGCCAGACCATTTCCAAAAATCTATTATTTATTTATAGTACCTTTGATTGTATTTGAAACGTCATTCTTAAATGCAGTTATCGTGTCCGCCAGCAGAGGGAGTGCTAATTGAAACCTAGGTGATGCTCTGTGCAAGTGGTCGAGCAAGAGAGCAAGTGAGGGAGCAGTGTGCACCGGAGTCTGTGTTGATTGGAGCAGGAGTAAAGTCAACATTAGCAGGCTGTAAACAGCAGTAAATGCACATGGTAGGCTGCTTTTAAACAACAATAAATGCTATAGCTCTTCAGTAGTGATGGCCAGCTGAAGCCTCAATGAAGCTCTGAGGCTTTCAAAGCTTACAGGCTTCATTCTAACTAAGAACAATGACATCTGGTGGCCATCATGCATGTTCTTACATACTATTATGGCCCTTTTCCAGTAGTACCTGTTTGGCCCTGTTCAGTTCAGTTTGGTACACTTTGTAGGCTTTTCCATTAGGAACTGTAATGGTTTCAGTCCCGATTTTCCACACTTACTCCAGAGTGGTTCTAAGCGTGTCGTACCGACCTGAAAATGTGACGTCAAAAGACTGCAGGCCACTGATTCGTCTGGGTGTAACGTCATGAGAGCGATGTTTGAAGGCTGAATTACAGAATCTCAAGCCGCCACTTGTAAAGATCCGTCCGTGAGCCAGCAAGCATCAGTATAAACAACAACGATAGAATGGTTTCACAGAAATCAGACCCACAGAAGTAAACACCGTGGTCCAGCAGAGTTTTCTGTGCCTTTCGGCTGATGAGAGAATCCAGACGGAACTAATCGAAGCCGCCCAAAATGAATTTACGGCCGAGGGAGCACCCAGCTTCAGCAGTTGAAAGCTATGATATTAGGATATAGAGAATGGTGAGTGATGTGATATAATGTGATATTATGCATCTTTTACGTTATTTATCCCAGCAGTGGAAAGTTCCTTTTGAACAGACAACAACATTGTGTCTTGTGTGCAGACAATGAGCTAGCCAGTTAACCATCAATGCTAACGCTGTGCTCTCCTTGTATTTTGCGCTTGTGTTGACATCTGATGAAATAAGCTAGTTGTAATCATGGTGAGAAAGGTGTTTTTTTTTTTTTTACATGTTGCACTTTCGTGCTGTGTGTGTACTTAATGTGTGTGTATTTTCGTTCTAGAGTCCGGCCAGCATCTGCTGTGACACTGGCAATGTTTAGCACGACACAGCAATGTGTTATGAGTGGTAAGTTGCACATCCTGTTATTTTTTTTGTAGTGGTGGACAAAGTACTCAAATCCTTTGCTTTTTAAGTTAAAGTATAGGTAAAGTGCCAGAATTAAAGTAGCACAATTTCCACTTAATATGAAAGGGACTGAACTGAGATTTATTTGATTGTGTGAATATTAATTACAGAATAATTGAAAATGAATGGCACATCCAATATTAGCCACTGTAAAATAAACCTCTTATTTATTTATTTATTTGTTTTGTCAGATCACTTGTGTGATCCTTCGTGAGTTATATTCATAAGTGTATCTTGCACTTTGGGGAATGGGAGTTGTTCAGTCATCATTATAATTTAGTCTACAGTGGTGTGAAAAAGTTTTTGCCCCCTTCATGATTTCTCTTTTTTTTTTGTGTTTGTCACACTTGTTTCAGATCATCAAACAAATTTAAATATTAGACAAAGGTAACACAAGCAAACACAAAATGCAGTTTTTAAATGAAGTTGTTTACTATTAAGGGTAAAAAAAATCAAAACCAACATGGTCCTGTGTGAAAAAGTGATTGCCCCCCCATGTTAAAACATAAATTAACTGTGTTTATCACATCTTTGGAAAGCTGAGTTCAGTTTCTCTAGCCACACCCAGGCCTGATTACTGCCACACCTGTTCTCAATCAAGAATTCACTTAAATAGGACCTGCCGGACCAAGTGAAGTAGACCAAAAGCTCCTCAAAAGCTAGACATCTTGCTACGATTCAAAGAAATTCAGGAACTAATGAGAAACAAAGTAATTGAGATCTATCAGTCTGGAAAAGGTTATAAAGCCATTTCTAAAGCTTTGGGACTCCAGAGGACCACAGTGAGAGCCATTATCCACAAACAACGAAAACATGGAACAGTGGTGAACCTTCCCAGGAGTGGCCGACCAACCAAAATTACCCCAAGAGCGCAGTGACAACTCATCCAAGAGGTCACAAAAGACCTCACAGCATCCAAAGAACTGCAGGACTCACTTGCCTCAGTTAAGGTCATGACTCCACCAAAAGAAAGAGACTGGACAAAAATGGCCTGCATGGCAGAGTTCCAAGACGAAAACCACTGCTGATCAAAAAGAACATAGAGGCTCGTCTCAGTTTTGCCAGAAAACATCTTGATGATCCCCACGACTTTTGGGAAAATACTCTGTGGACTGACGAGACAAAAGTTGAACTTTTTGGAGGGTGTGTCCCCCATTACATCCGGAGTAAAAGTAACACAGCATTTCAGAAAAGGAACATCATATCATCAATAAAATATGGTGGTGGTAGTGTGATGGTCTGGGGCTGTTTTTTTCCTTCAGGACCTGGAAGACTTGCTGTGGTGAATGGAACCATGAATTCTGCTGTCTACCAAAAAATCCTGAAGGAGAATGTCTAACCATCTGTTTGTGACCTCAAGGTGAAGCGCACTTGGGTTTTGCAGCAGGACAATGATCCCAAACACACCAGCAAGTCCACTTCTGAATGGCTTACGAAAAACAAAATGAAGACTTTGGAGTGGCCTAGTTAAAGTCCTGACCTGAAACTGATTGAAATGCTGTGGCATGATCTTAAAAAGGTGGTTGATCCTTGAAAACTCTCCAATGTGGCTGATTTACAACAATTCTGCAAGGATGAGTGGGCCAAAATTCCTCCACAGCGCTGTGTAAAAGACTCATTGCCAGTTATCGCAAACACTTGATTGCAGTTGTTGCTGCTAAGGGTGGCCCAAGCAGTTATTAGGTTTAGGGGGCAATCACTTTTTCACACAGGGCCATGTGGGGTTTGGATTTTTTTCCCCTTAATAATAAACACCTTCATTTTAAAACTGTATTTTTTGTTTGCTTGTGTTATCTTTGTCTAATACTTAAATTTGTTTGATGATCTGAAACATTTAAGTGTGACAAATATCCCAAAAAAATGAAAAGTCAGGAAGGGGCAAACACTTTTTCACACCACTGTATAGGTGTAGTGTATAGTCTATCGTCAATAAACTCATGCAGCACTATAATAACAGGACACATTGCAAATATTTGAGACCCATTGTAGTGCTTCCTTTTATATTTTAGCAATACAAGTACAAAACACTGCCCACACTTGAAGCCAGGGTGACACAGCAGTGGCTAAACTTTTATTGATAAAATTTACATATTTTGACTGAGCAACTCCATACTCTGGGATGCACAACCTCAGTTAAAAGTACTAGATTCCATTCAACTGAATGTATTAACTTGTTTCATTGATAAGCACAATATACTCTGTGAACAACAGTATGGATTAAGGAAGAACCGGACCACCTCACTGGCACTCATGAACTTTGTTGAACAGATTACGGATGCAACAGATTGAAGAGAATACACAGTTGGAATATTTCTGGACTTACAAAAGGCATTTGATACAGTTGACCATAAATTACTCCTCAGTAAATTACATAAGTATGGCATCAGAGAAATTGCTTTTGACTGGTTACACAGCTATTTAGAAGACGGATATCAATGTGTTCATGGTGTAGGGAACCCACGCTGGGATAATCATGTCAGACTGGAAGCAGAGGGGAGGGGAATATTCCCTCTGCCGGCAGAGCGTGGGGGATTAAATGGAGGACAGTACGTGTTCTGATAGTTATTTAATGTTAAAAGTTAAGGTGGAATATTATTTATATTCTTAATTATTGTTGTAATATTGTGTTGGTTTCACCTTAGAATCGGCATAGTTCGCAGCCGAAGGTGACGTCGCCTTTGGCTCCGACTAACTGTAAACAGGAAGTTGGTGGGAGAATTGAGAAGAAAGTTAAGATAAGATAAGATAAGATAAGATAAGCCTTTATTAGTCCCACAACGGGGAAATTCCAGGATTGCAACAGCACAGGGATAGCAACACTCAGAGCAACAATCAGAAGGCAAGAAAAAAAACAAGCAAGCAAGAGCAGCTAATATACATATGTACATATTACTATAAAATATATATACACACACACACACACAGACACACAGTGCAGAGCATACTTAGTTATGCGTGTTTACCGTCGTCAGTTAACTTCAGCAGCAGTCACATACTGTACATCCTCTGCCTTTGGTAGCATCGTGGGTATGTATTAATTTGTGTGCATTTCTGGATAATTTGTTTGAGGTTATGTTAAGTTTGGTGACTTTGAATGCTGAGGATGGTCTCCCATGGTTTGCGTTGGCAACAGCCGTTGAATCGGTTGGAGGACATTGACATAATTTGGAGGGAAAGCAATTCGTTGTGGCGGCAGGAGTTGTTGTGAACATAATTTCATATTGTATTTGAGTTAAAAGGCAAAGTAATTCATATAATTTGTGGGAAGATAAAACATGATTTGTATTAGAAGCTGAGTTCATATATTTTCGTTGTAATATCTGTACAACGGTTAAAGAGTGATTATGCCTTGTACACCTTTCCCTGTATCATTAAACCTGTGGACCGAGAGCTGTGTCGTCAGAGTCTTGATGTGGGGAAGGAGTTTAGCTGACTGTCCAATCAGCAGAGGCAGTACAGTGAAACCACGGCTTCCTAGCGGGCATGATAACGTGAACATGCTGGCAGACAGTGAGAAGATCATCGTCACACTCAACCAGTAAACGATCAACACATCAGTGTCTATCCAGAAGTACGCTCACAAACTGTGCTAAGTCAGAAAAAAGAGCCATGTCAAAGACACACTCACACGCTTCTTCTGTGCACTCCAGTGTGCCATCTACAGAGTCTGCTGCAGCCAAAGCAAGAGCACAAGCAGAAGCAGCAAAAGCTTGCCTCGCTGAAGGGGAAATAAACCTAAAACTACAAAAAGCTAAGTTTGAAGCATCAATGCAAATGCTACAATATAAGAAAGAGACTGCTGCAGTTGTTGCTGAAGCAGAAGCACTGGAAGCTGCAGTTGACAATAGTGAAAAATGAAGTTGTGAGTTCGTATTATTAGATTCTACCTCCCTGACAGCCACACAACGCACTCAACAGTATGTTGCTGACCAAGCCAAAGTGTTGGAGGCAGAACACCAGCTATGTGAAGATGATGCCCCAATAAAATCAGACTCACACCCCAGCCTACAGCGGGTTCAGATATATAAGGATGAAAATGTTTGTGACCCATGGCAAGTGAAATTTGAAAGCAGCAATATTACTCCAACACAGCACTCCAGATTTCAAAATGAATATTGTGGCACATTTCCCCCATCTTATCCCGTACCTCCTAATTCCAACCATAGCAACTCCAATCCAAATGACTTTGTGAGGTACCTTGCACGCCGTGAGCTTGTGTCTACAGGCTTACTTCAATTTACTGATAAGCCTGATAAGCTCATTTCTGTCTGCAATCAGTGGCTTAGATCTAACAGCAAGTGAGGAGATGGACCTTCTTTTAAAGTGGCTCGGTAAGGAGTCAAAAGAACATGTTGAGCAGCTCAGAGCAATTCACATCAATCATCCAGAAGCAGGCCTGAATATGATTTGGGATAGACTCGAGCAAACTTATGGCTCGACAGAGGCAGTAGAGGATGCTCTCTTCAAACGCATCAACACTTTTCCAAAGATAGGAAACCGAGATTATGCCAAACTGACTAAGTTGAGTGATCTTCTGATGGAACTTCTATCAGCAAAGGATGAAGGAGACTTACCTGGTCTCTCCTTCCTCGACACGGCAAGAGGTATCAACCCAATCGTGCAGAAACTCCCCTTTCGTCTGCAGGAAAAGTGGGCTTCAGCTGGTGCATCTTTTAAGCGACAAAAGCATGTGCCTTATCCTCCCTTTGCCTTTTTTGTAAAGTTCATTAGCCAGGAAGCTAGCATTGCCAATGACCCAAGCTTCAACTTCATCACTCAGACAGACACTGTTCCCAGGACTGAAAAGTTAGCATGGCAGCCAAACAAACATCAAAGAGTCTCAGTCTGCAAAACAGAGATATCTACCAGAGCTAGTTCTGATTCTACTGACTCCTCATTAAAATCTGATGGCCGTGATAAAATGTGTCCTATTCATGGGAAACCACACCCTTTAAGCAAATGTCATGCTTTCAGAGAAAAATCCATTGAAGATCGTAAGATGTTTTTGAAAGAGAACAGTCTGTGTTTTAAATGTTGTTCATCTTCGTCACACATCGCTAAAAACTGCAAGGCCAAAGTTCAGTGTTCTGAGTGCAAGAGTGAAAGACATAACTCAGCCCTACATCCAGGACCCGCACCCTGGACAGAAGTGAAGGATCCTGCTCCAGAGCATGGCGGGGAGGAGGTCGAAACTGTGCCTCAACCTTAATCTGATATTATGACCAAATGCACAAAGGTCTGCGGTGGAGATCTGACAGACAGATCCTCTTCCAAAATATGCCTTGTGAAAGTATATCCAGCCGGTCACACAGCCAAAGCAGTGAAGCTCTATGCAATTCTGGACGAGCAGAGCAACAGGTCACTGGTTCGTTCACAGTTCTTCGAAGTGTTTGGCAACAGAAGTCCAAGTGTCCTTACACACTGAGAACATGCACAGGAATGAAGGAATCATCAGGAAGGAGGGCAAGCGGCTATGAAGTGGAATCTGGATGGGACAGTCCGCATTCCATTACCCAGCCTCACAGAGTGTAACGACATTCCCAACAACAGAGACGAGATTCCAACCCCTGAGGTTGCTCTTCATCATACATATTTAAAGACAATGGCGCACCTCATCCCAGATATGGACCCAAGTGCCCAGATCATGCTTCTCCTTGGTCGGGACATTATCAGAGTGCAGAAAGTTTGCAAACAGGTGAATGGCTCACACAACCAGCCCTTTGCATAGAAATTAGATCTAGGGTGGGTTGTTGTAGGCAATGTGTGTCTCGGCAGCATCCATAGACCATCAGTAATCAACGCCTTCTACACAAACACCACAGAGCTACGTCGGCCATCTCTCTTCGAACCATGCCCTAATGTGTTCTGTATTAAGGAAAAGTACAGCACCGTCCAGGTCACAAACCACCCACCAGCATATTCTGTGGAGGAAGCTACCTGTGACATTGATCATCTTGGATGCAGTGTGTTCAAGAGGACCAGAGAGGATAATCAAGTTGCTCTTTCAATTCAGGATGCTTCATTCATGAAAATAATGAATAATGGACTACAGAAAGACTCAAACAACAACTGGGTAGCTCCATTGCCCTTTAAGAATCCCCGTTGGCAGCTTCCCAACAACAGGCCTCAGACACTGAACCGCCTCATGTCTCTCACACGAAATTTCGAGAGGAAGCCAGAAATGAGGGAACACTTCCTTAGCTTCATGGAACAGATGTTTAAAAATGGTCATGCTGAGTTAGCCCCTCCCCTCAATGAGGAAGAAGAACGATGGTATTTGCCAGCATTTGGTGTGTACCATCCTAAGAAAACAAAAAAGATTAGAGTGGTTTTTGATTCCAGTGCCCGATTCAATGGTGTGTCGCTCAACGATGTGCTGTTGACTGGGCCTGACCTGAACAACACATTACTAGGTGTACTGATCCGTTTCAGAAAAGAAGCTGTCACATTCACGGCGGACATTGAGCACTACTCTCGTGCACTATGTACAGCAGCTCAACCGGACTCATGAACAATTATCACTTGTTTGCACTGCCGACTGCACTATGTGGAACTCCACAATATCTGCTGCTCTTGTTAATATATTAAAAATTGCATAGAATGGCATTACTTATTCTTACTCTACCTTTTATTGCATGCATAGTTTTTATCTTTAGTGTTACTCTGTGTTTAATGTTGCAGCATTGCACCGAGACAAATTCCTAGTTTGTGTACTACATGAACAATGGCAATAAATCTCATTCTGATTCTGATTCTGATTCTGACATTGAACAAATGTTCTATTCTTTTTTGGTTAGAGAAGAAGACAGGAACTTCTTGAGGTTCCTCTGGTTCCGTGATAACGATCTCTCCAAAGCTGTTATTGACTATTGCATGACTGTCCATGTCTTCGGAAATAGCCCTTCGCCTGCAGTGGCTATTCACGGCTTGCACCAGTCTGTTCAGGTCAGCGAGTTTCACACTGACCCTGATGTAAAGCACTTTGTAATGCGAGACTTTTACGTAGACGATGGACTGAAGTCTCTGCCCACAGTCGAAGCTGCTATCGACTTGCTAAAAAAGACACAGGAAGTCCTCTCCAAGTCAAACCTGAGGCTACATAAGATTGCAGCAAACAATAAAGAGGTCATGGAAGACTTTCCATCTAAGGACCATGCGAGTGACCTTAAAGACCTTGACCTCAGTGCAGACAAAGTGCCAATGCAATGCAGTCTCGGACTCAATTGGAACCTCCAAACAGATTGCTTTGTCTTCGTTGTCTCTGATGAGATAAAACCTTACACTCGCCGAGGTGTCTTATCCACCATCAACAGTTTCTGTGACCCTCTTGGGTTTGTAGCGCCGGCTACTATCCAAGGCAAGGCTATTCTGAGGGAACTCACTGTTGAGAATGGTGACTGGGATGCGCCATTACCTCGAGAAATGGAGGAAGTCTGGACTTCATGGAGAGCTTCTCTAAAAGAGTCGTCAAGCCTGTCAATCTCCAGACCCTACACTGAAACTTCACCATCAGCAGCTGTCAGCAGGGAATTATGTGTCTTCTCTGATGCCTCAATGAAAGCAATCACTGCAGTAGCATATCTCAAAGTCACGGACACTGCTGGAAATAATCATGTAGGGTTTGTTATGGGAAAGGCCAAGCTGGCCCCCCGTCCAGAGCATACAATCCCGAGACTAGAGCTTTGCGCAGCAGTACTTGCTGTTGAGTTAGCTGACCTGATCTCATCAGAACTTGATCTCCATCTCGATGCAGTGACATATTACACAGACAGCAAAGTGGTTCTGGGCTACATTTGCAATGAAACCAGACGCTTTTATGTGTATGTAAATAACCGGGTCCAGCATATTCGAAGATCCTCCAGTCCACATCAGTGGCACTATGTAGCCACAAACCAGAACCCTGCAGATCATGCAACGCGTTTTGTTGCTGCAGGCCTGTTAAGCAACACTAACTGGTTTAGTGGACCTAGTTTTTTGTCCAAACCAGAGCAAGATGTCTCCGAAAGTACCTATGACCTTGTGGACTCAAGTTCAGATCCAGACATCCGTCCTCTAGTGTCCACTTTAAGCACTGCAACTGCATCCAAGCAGCTTGGTTCCCAAAGATTTGCCAAGTTCTCTTTGTGGAAGTCACTGAATCGTGCCATCGCGCACCTGAAACACATAGCTCCTTGTTTCAACACAACCATGATGAACAACTCTTGTAAAGGCTGGCATCTCTGCAAGGCAGAATTTAGTGTTGAGGAACTCAACCAAGCCTCAGCGATCATCATTCAAACGGTGCAGGAAGAGGTTTACAATGAGGAAATCAAATATAGCAGAATGCACAAAAAGATTCCTAAAAGCAGTCCCCTCAAAAATCTGGATCTGTTTGTCGACGCACACGGCCTGCTAAGAGTCGGAGGTTGTCTTTACCATTCAAGTCTTGATCAGAGTGAGAAGACTCCTTTGATCATTCCAGGCAATCATCATATTGCAACCTTACTCATTCTACAGTATCATGAACAAGTCCACCATCAAGGGCGTCTCTTTACGGAAGGAGCTATCCATTCAGCTGGCTTTTGGATAGTTGGCGGCAAGAGGAAGGTGAGCAGCATCATTTACCAATGTGTAACATGCAGACTGCTCAGAGCCCCAACTAGTAGCCAAAAGATGGCCAGCCTCCCACCAGACCGCCTTTCATCAGATCCTTCCTTCACAAATGTCAGGCTCGACGTATTTGGCCCTTGGAGTGTTTCTTCATGCCGGACTAGAGGAGGCCTCTCACAAAGCAAACGGTGGGATGTGATTTTTACATGTATGAGCGTAAGAGCCGTTCATATTGAAGTCATAGAATCCCTCGACACATCCAGCTTCATCAATGCTTTAAGACGGTTTCTAGCTGTGAGAGGACCGGCCAAAAGCATTCATTCAGACAGAGGCACAAACCTTGTGGGTGCATGCAAGGCTTTGAAGATACCTTCTAAGATCGACTACAAAAGTGTGAAATCTTACCTTTCGGATCAAGGATGTTCTTGGACTTTCAATCCTCCACATGCCTCCCATTTCGGTGGGGTGTGGGAAAGAATGATGGGTCTTGCTAGGAGGATTCTGGACTCCATGTTCCTCCAGCTGAAGGACAAACTTACCCATGAAATCTTGGTAACCTTTATGGCAGAAGTAGCAGCCATCATTAATGCCCGGCCTCTTGTTCCTGTGGCAACCGACCCCGACGAGTCATTCATACTCACACCAGCTGCTCTTCTAACACAAAAGGTGAACTCTGTTCCCGCTCCTGCAGGAGAGTTTGAGCCTTCAGACCTTTACAAGCGCCAGTGGAGACAGGTTCAACACCTGTCCAACACCTTCTGGGATAGATGGCGTAAGCAATTCCTTCCAACACTTCAAGCACGTAGGAAGTGGCAGTCACCTCACCCAAACATTGAGCCAAAGAGCGTTGTTCTCCTCAAGGGCATCCAAGTACCAAGGAATGAATGGCTACTTGATCTGGTAACACAGGCCTTCCATAGCGAAGATGGAAAAGTCCGTCAGGTGGAAGTAAAGGTCATCAAGCCAGGAAAAGAAACTTTGTTTGTGAGACCTGTTACAGAAATAATACTTCTTCTTCCCCCAGATGCCTAAGTGGACTAGATGGACTAGATGGACTAAGTGAGGTGGCGTAGAATCACGCCAGGCAGGGAGTGTTCTGATAGTTATTTAATGTTAAAAGTTAAGGTGGAATATTATTTATATTCTTAATTAATGTTGTAATATTGTATTGGTTTCACCTTAGAACTGGCATAGCTCGCAGCCGAAGGTGATGTCACCTTCGGCTCCGACTAACTGTAAACAGGAAGTCGGTGGGAGAATTGAGAAGAAAGTTAGTTATGCGCGTTTACCGTCGTCAGTTAACTTCAGCAGCAGTCACATACATCCTCTGCCTTTGGTAGCACCATGGGTATGTATTAATTTGTGTGCATTTCTGGATAATTTGTTTGAGGTTTTGTTAACTTTGGTGACTTTGAATGCTGAGGATGGTCTCCCGTGGTTTGCGTTGGCAACAGCCGTTGGATCGGTTGGAGGACATTGACAGATAATTTGGAGGGAAAGCAATTCATTGTGGCGGCGGGAGTTGTTGTGAACTTAACTTCATATTGTATTTGAGTTAAAAGGCAAAGTAATTCATATAATTTGCGGGAAGATAAAACATGACTTGTATTAGAAGCTGAGTTCATATATTTTCGTTGTAATAGCTGTACAACAGTTAAAGAGTGATTATGCCTTGTACACCTTTCCCTGTATCACTAAACCTGTGGACCGAGAGCTGTGTCGTCAGAGTCTTGATGTGGGGAAGGAGTTTAGCTGACTGTCCAATCAGCAGAGGCAGTACAGTACGTATTGTAATGTGTGAATGTATTGTGATGCAAGATTTCAGGCAACAGGGGGAAGGAATGGAGTGATATAAAAGGAGAGACCCTGGTGTATTGAGTGGAGTTTTTTTCTGTGTATGAATGAAGTGAGAGAGAGAAATAAAGTCGTCTGTCGTGCAGGTCTGGTTCCTTTATTTGCACTCTCCACACTAGTGACCCTTGCCTAATTATGGAACACGAGGCAAGAACCCTGGAGTCGGCCTGGACGGGAAACCCCAGCAACACGGCAAGCATCCCAGAGATGGCCCGGACGGGAAGCCCCAGCAACACGTGCACTGTTTCGGTCAAACTACCGGACTTTTGGCTGCACGACCCGCGGTCTTGGTTCCACCACACCGAGGCTCAGTTCGCCCTCCGAGGAATAATGGCAGATGACACCAGATATTACTATGTGGTCGCAGCGCTGGATGCTTGCACGTCTCAGCAAGTAGCGAGCCTGCTCCAACAGCCTCCAGCCCACAATAAATACGGGGCTCTCAAGGCCGTGCTGACCCGGCGCTAAACACTCTCGGACTGAGAGAGAGCGGAGAGGCTCCTGAGGCGCACCCAGTTAGGAGATGGGTCGACAGTCGAACTGATGGAGATGTTGGCGTTGATGGGCACGGACGACGGGCATTTTCTGTTTGCCCACCTTTTCCTCCGGAACCTCCCAACAGAGGCAAGAGCGGTCCTGGCCAACTCGCCATTGCTGGCTGCATGCGACTACGGTGCGCTAGCCCAGGAGGCAAATTGGATCATCCTCACCACCAGAGCCCTCACAGTGAACACGGTGGTGTCGGAACCCAGCGAGACGACCAGCGGAGGCGAGGAGCCGGCGACGGTAGCGGCAGCGGGGGCCAGAGAGCACCAGAGAGACACGCTCTGCTCCTACCACCGCCGTTTTGGAGAGAACGCATGCAGATGTGTGCCACCGTGCCAATTCAAGCGTTCGGGAAAAGCCAAGGCCGGCAGTCAGTAGCAGCTGCGACCGCCGGTGAAGAAAACAAGCTGCTCTACATGACGGACTCGCGCTCGGGGAGATGGTTCCTCGTAGACACCGGCTCCCAAAAGAGCCTCATCCTGCCGTCCTATGCCGACCGGCTAGCGGGAGCTAGCAGCCCCGAGCTGATAGCCACAAATGGCTCGGACATTAGAACTTTTGGTGAGAGGACACTGACTGTATCCCTACACGGCCGCATGTACGAGTGGACATTCATCATAGCGGCATGCAGTTTCCCAATCTTAGGAGCTGATTTTCTGTGTGCACACGGGCTGCTAGTCGATGTTGCTAACAGATGCCTGGTTAATGCAATGTCTTTTGATTCTCTCCCCTGTACAGCTCGAGGGGCCGGGCCAACAACACTAGCCAACGTCACAGCTCCAGGCGGTAAGTTCCACACACTGCTCACTCAGTTCCCAGCACTCACGGTCCCGACGTTTTCGGTGGCCATCACTAAACACGGGGTGGAACACTTTATCACCACCACTGGGCCGTCCGTTTTTGCATGACCTCGGCGCCTGGACACAGCTAAACTGGCCATAGCATGCGAGGAGTTTGCCAACTTGGAAAGGTTGGTTATCATCAGGCGCTCAAACAGCCCAATGGCATCCCCACTACACATAGTCCCTAAGGCCGAGGGATCGTGGCGACCGTGCAGAGATTTCCGCAGATTGAATAACGCCACAGCGCATGACCGCTACCCGATTCCCCATATTCAGGATTTTTCCGTTCACCTCGCCGGGGCACGCATTTTTTCTAAAATGGACATGGTCCGCGGTTACCACCAGGTCCCGGTGCGCGCGGAGGACATACCCAAAACAGCGGTAATAACTCCGTTTGGCTTGTTTGAGCTTTTACGCATGCCCTTCGGATTAAAAGGCGCGGCACAGACATTCCAACGCATGATGGATGCGGTGTTGCGTGATCTGCCGTTTGTGTTTGTCTACCTGGATGATATCCTGGTGGCCAGCGCGTCCGAGGACGAACACGTAACCCACCTTAGGACGATTTTCCGGAGGTTGGAAGAGCACGGGTTAATAATCAACCCGGCGAAATGCCAGTTCGGCATGATGGGGATTGACTTTTTGGGGCACCGCATCTCACCGGAGGGAGCGATGCCCTTGCCGTACAAGGTGCGCACCGTGGCGAATTTTCCCCAGCCTCAGACGGTCAGGGCGCTGCAAGAGTTTTTGGGGATGGTTAACTTTTGTAACTGGTTCCTCCCCCGCGTAGCTCAGCTCATGCAGTCATTGTACGCCACGCTCAAGAAACGGAAGCCGGTGGACAGAGTCGAATGGACTCCGGAGCGGGAGCAGGCATTCTCTGAGGTTAAAACAGCCCTGGCAAACGCTGCACTGTTGGCGCACCCGGTCCCGGCGAACCGAATAGCGCTCACTACCGACGCCTTGGATGTGGCCATAGGGGCCATCGTGGAGCAACGCGTCACTGGGTCTTGGCAGCCGCTTGCTTTTTTCAGAAGGGCTTTGCGCGACAGTGAGCGTAAATACAGCGCGTTCGACAGAGAGTTGCTGGCTCTCCACCTGGCCATACGCCACTTCCAGTTCTGGCTGGAAGGGCGCAGCTTCACTGCGTTCGTGGACCACAAGCCACTAACGTACGCGATGGCCAAGGTTTCGGAACTATGGTCAGGCCGGCAGCAGAGACAGCTGGCCGCGATCTCGGAGTTTACGACCAATATTCAGCATGTGGCCGGTAAACTGAATGTGGTGGCAGACTGCCTCTCGCGTGCAGTAGTGGCCCCAGTCTGCGTAGGGATACATTATACAGCCATGGCCGCAGAGCAGATTGACGATGCGGCCGTGTGCGCGCTCCAGTCTGGACCAACAGGGTTAAGGCTGGAGAGCAGAGTATTGCAAGACGGCAGCCCCCCTCAATCTGTGACGTCTTCACGGGACGCCCGCGCCCGGTGGTCCCAGTTACTTGGAGCCGCCGAGTGTTTGAGTCAGTTCACGCTCTAGCACACCCAGGGGTGCGCACGTCAGTCAAAATGGTGGGAGCGAAGTTCATATGGCCAGGCCTGCGCAAACAAGTGAGAGAGTGGGCTGCAGCCTGCGTAGCGTGCCAATGAGCCAAAGTACACAGACACACGAAGGCCCCTTTGGAGCCGTTTCGTATCCCGGCTAAGCAGTTCGACCACGTTCACGTGGACCTCGTGGGCCCCCTCCCACCATCGCAGGGGTTCACGCACCTTCTGACAGTGGTGGACCGCACCACACGCTGGCCAGAAGCAGTCCCGCTAGCGGCAACCACGTCCGCGGACGTGGCGCGCGCCTTTTTGGCGACATGGGTGACACGTTTTGGCATCCCGTTGGACATCACGTCCAATAGGGGCCCTCAGTTTGTTTCCGACCTCTGGTCCGTGATGGCCCGTAGCCTGGGTGTAGCAATTCATCGCACAACCGCGTACAACCCACAGGCCAATGGGTTATGTGAGCGTTTTCATATGTCACTGAAAGCAGCGCTCAGGGCTTCGCTTATGGATGCAAATTAGGTAGACCAGTTGCCATGGGTTCTGTTAGGGTTGCGTTCCGCACCAAAAGAGGATTTGGAGGCTTCCCTGGCGGAGCTTGTTTTTTCTCAGCCACTGTGGCTCCCCGGGGAATTTTTACCAGATAATCCAGCATCAGACAACTATCTGTCTCAGCGTTCACAACATAGCGCAGATACAGGCACGCTACCGGGTCCGGCCCACCACTGTTGTCCACGTGCTTTTGTGCCAAAAACTTTGAAGAACGCGGCGCTCGTGTTTGTCAGGAACGATGACCACCGCTTCCCATTGCACCCACCCTACGATGGCCCGTTCAGAGTGCTGGAACCAGGGGACAAACATTTTTTGTTAGATTTGGGGGGTCGTCCAGAGAAAATATGTCTAGACAGACTTAAGCCCACCTTTCTGGTGGCGGACGAGCAAGTGATGTTGGCTCGGGCCCCTCGGCGTGGAAGACCCCCACTGAGAACTCCCCAGGTAGAAGATTCAGCAGAGCAGCCACATGGGCAAGTAGAATGCCCCCCCCCCTCACTATTGCCCACCTACAGACAGACACACCCCCAGAAGCCCCAACCAGCACAGCAGTGCCGCGGAGTCGAAGGACCCTCGTTACAGCAGATATGGGAGGAGACTGAAGCCAAAAGGACGTGACGGTTGAAACTGAGTCTGAGACTCTGGGGGGTGGGGGGTGGGGTGTAGGGAACCCACGCTGGGATAAGCATCTCAGACTGGAAGCAGAGGGGAAGGGAATATTCCCTCTGCCGGCAGAGCGCGGGGGATTAAATGGAGGACAGTACGTATTGTAATGTGTGAATGTATTGTGATGCAAGATTTCAGGCAACAGGGGGAAGGAATGGAGTGATATAAAAGGAGAGACCCTGGTGTATTGAGTGGAGTCTTTTTCTGTGTATGAATGCAGTGAGAGAGAGAAATAAAGTCGTCTGTCGTGCAGGTCTGGTTCCTTTATTTACACTCTCCACAATGTAAATAATACAGACTCTGAGTTGCTGAAGATGACGTGTGGGGTACCACAGGGTTCTGTGCTTGGTCCATTGCTGTTTATTTTGTATATTAATGATTTATGTTCTGTGTCTAAATTGCTCAAGTGTATTTTATTTGCAGATGACACAACTTTTTTTTGTAGTGGAGAAAATCTTAAGCAGCTTCTGGATTCAGTACAAAATGAACTTAAACGAATCAATCAATGATTCACTGCCAATAAATTATCTATTCACCTTGGAAAAACAAAATGTATAATATTTGGAAACCGCAAATTATGTAATCACAGAAAAATTAAAATAAACAATGTTGAAATTGACACAGTTTTCGAAACCATGTTCCTAGGGGTCATTGTTGATAACAAACTAAACTGAAAATCACACATAAATTATGTCAAAACTAAAATGTCTAAATCCATTGCCGTACTGTATAAAGTTAAGGATCTCCTGTGTCAGAAATCTCTTTGCATTTTATATAATTCACTGATAGTTCCTTTTATGACATACTGTGTGGAGATCTGGGGAAACACATATAAAACAAACACAAACGTAATCTTTTTACTACAGAAAAAAGCCGTACACATTGTATCAAAGAAACCTTACCATGAACCAACAAATCCAATATTCATTCAATTACATACTCTTAAATTTAGAGATCTGGTAGATTATAATGTCATTCAAATCATGTACAAAGCAAATAATAACCAATTACCTGTAAATATTCAGAGACTGTTTAAAAAAAGGGAAAGCAAATGTGAGCTAAGAGGTAGCTCTGTTTTTAATAAGCCAAAGGTTAGAACAAATACAAAGTATTATTGTATGTCTGTCACTGGAGTTAAACTGTGGAACCATTGCTCTGAAAATATTAAAACATGTTCAACTCTGTAGCATTTTAAAAAATTGTACAAAGGTAAGAAAATCTCCCAGTATCTCACTGTAAATGCTGGGAGATAAATTTGCAATAACTTATAGTTTTTTTTTATTTTGTCTACTTGTTCTATTTGATTTTCTTTGTTGATTTTGGGTAAGACTTAAATTTTTATGTTATTGATTTTAAAATTATAACAGGGTAGGCACTATATAAGCACTAGCTTCAGCCTACACCCTTTCGGTTGTTCTTTTGTGTGTTCTTATTGTATTGTATATGTTTATTATTATTACTACCAAATAAAATAAATTCATTCATTCATTCATTCATTCATTCAACTCAGTGATTAACAGTAAAAACAAATGATTTTAACCATAACCCAGCCCTTGTAAAATCTACTTTACTGAAGCGCAGCTACATGAAAATTGAGGTTATATACAACAAAGTACTTTTTTGTCACATTCCACCACTGGCTTTTAGCAACAAGTGTATTTTCCAAATATGTTTTGAACTTGCTTTAATAAACCACTACCCATTTCTCTCTTTTGTCTAGGCAAGAGGAAAACAATCCACCCCAAACAGGACCTTGCATCACTACTTACAGAGATGCAGGCTGAAGATCTGGTGAACCAGGACCAGAGCGGCACATCCAGTTGCTTCTCAGTGAGGCAGCATGGCCGGCGTGTGTGACCCATTCTAAGTTTTTTTTGGTTTTTTTTTTTTTTTTTTTAACAGTTTGAATTTTGCACATTCTAAACAATCCAGAATTTGCTGCTGATTGTAATAAACAATTTAGTGACTTATGTGTTTGCATCATGATTTTCTATTTTGTCTGTTAAGACACCAGTGGGAAAAGGGTCAACAGTACAAACCATTTATTCGTGACTTTGAAAATAATGGCTCATTTTTAAGAAAAAGTAACCAAAACCAATTATTTTATTTACTGAAGACTGTATTGTTGGATGTGCCAGTGCAGAAGACACTGCACACTTTAGTGATAATACCTATATATATGGAGGAATTCTGGGCCATTTTAGCATCTGGATTTTCTAATAATGGGTTAGGGGAGGCATGTCTAATCATGTGCCATGGAGGACCAAGACCCTGCAGACTTTACCTCCAACCAGTGTCTTCAACAGCAGATTCCAATGAATTTCTTCCACTGACTGCTGATCATTGAAAACACCTGCTGAAGAGACTGGGTAGAAGAGAGAACCTGCAGGGTCTTGGCCCTCCATGGCACATGATTGGACACCTGTGGGTTAGGGTTTAATGTGATTTAACATTTTAACACAAACTGCTTTATGGCTCATAATTCTGTTGGCAGACACACCAAACCAAAAGTTATTTCTCAAACTGCTGGATTGTTCTTAGACAATTTTTCCAGTCTTTCAGTGTTTAATTTGTGTCACTTGGTGGTAACCTTCACACATAAAACAAAAGTGGAGACACATCTGCAAAAGTACAAAGGTTTATTGTCAAAATTCCTAATACTATACTAAATGAATACATGTATAGTTCATTGTTGATGCAGAGAATATATATTTATACAGTATCTACATGTAGTCAGCAATACTCAATATTGTGGGCTATATTAATCATATATTCCATAACCTACATATGTTGAAGCATGTGGGAATGTTTGGTGATTACATATGTAAGGCGACTTCACACCTCAGAAAGGACAAAGACTCTCAACCGCCAGTGAAGAACAAAGACGTTCCCAGACACTGCGGTGGAGACCGGAGGAGCTGCCCTCACCCCCCAGGGCCATGAGGAGGAGTACGGAGACAATGGGGGGATTAAGATAATGAGGGATGTCAGCCTTTGATATGCATGTCTTTTGTTATGTGCAAGTATAAGTTCACAGAGCCGGAGGTATTCGGTCTCTTTTCTTGCTTCTGCTTCTGCACTTAGATGAGACTTGTTAGAGGAGCTGATAATAAACTTTGGTTTATATATCACACCGCCTCGTTCTTCCAAGCTCTTCTACACTGGTGACCCCTGACGCGAGTATGGACCTGAGGCGTTCCCCCGCGATCGACTCATCTGTGGCGACCCAGGCAGACGCCGGCGCCCACGCAGACAGGGGAACAGATGGACGACATTCCCCCCCAGCAGAAGTGATAGAGAGGGCTCAACCGAGCACCAGTGCCACTGAGAGAGCCGAGGCAAGGCATTCTCACCCTGCGGACACAGCAGTGATGGTCTACACAAATGCCGTCGCTGTCAAGCTGCCGGACTTCTGGCAGGAAGACCCCGCCTCGTGGTTTCAACAAGCTGAAGCCCAATTTACACTGGCGGGCATCACGGCCGACGATACGAAGTTCTATCACATCGTCGCCAAACTCGACGCCGCCACTTCGAGGTGTGTGCGGAGCATAATCCGGCGGCCGCCGGCCCAAGACAAATATGAAATACTGAAAGCAACCATCATGGCAAATTACGTCCCCTCAGCCGAAGAGAGAGCCGAGAGGATCCTGGCGGTCTATGGCCACAGAGGATGCAGACCTAAAGCCCTCATGGAGGACTTGCTGCAGCTTAAAGAGGAGGACAATGACAACTTCCTCTTCCAATTCGTATTCCTCAGCACGCTGCCGCCACACATGAGAGGGACGCTCGCCAACATGCGATGCAACACCCAGCAAGACTTCCGCGTGCTGGCCAACGAAGCTCAACGACTCGTCAACGCCTGCAGGGAACAGACACCCACAGCAGCATCCGCAGACCTCAACGCTGATGCCCAGAGCCACGGCGAGCCTCAACCCACGGAGCAGATACAGCCCGCGGTGACAGCGACACGGCCAAAACGTAACAGACGGAGCGATGTTTGTTATTACCACCACCGCTTCGCCGAGAAGGCTCACAAATGTGTTCCCCCCTGCAAATTTAAACGCCAAAGCCGAGAGCCATTAACGGCAGCAGTTCTCGGCGAGAACAGTAAGCTGTTATATGTGACGGACGGACACACCGGCAAGCAGTTCCTTATTGACACAGGAGCTCAACTGAGTTTCGTCATGCCCTCCCAAGCAGATTGAGCCATGGGCACCCGGGGCAACGGAGCGGTGGCAGCCAACGGCTCCAGCATTGACACTTTCGGCGAAAAGAGCCTGCACCTCCACATCCACGGCCGCAACTACAGATGGACATTTGTTGTAGCGGCGGTGAGTTTTAACTTGTTGGGCGCAGACCTTTTGTGTGCATACGGGTTATTAGTTGATCTAGCGAATAGACGCTTGGTTAATGCACTGTCCTTTGCTTCTATTCCCTGCTCAGCCCGAGTTTCTCCACCACCTGTGCAGGCCAGCATCACCACAGCAGGAGGTAAGTTTGAGCAACTCCTCACCCAATTTCCAGCACTCACAATTCCCAAATTCTTAGCCACTGTGGCTAAACACGGGGTTGAACACTTTATTCCCACAACGGGCCCACCCGTATTTGCCAAAGCTCGCCGCTTAGACGCGGCCAAACTCACCGTAGCTCGGGACAAGTTTACTACCCTTGAAAAATTAGGCATTGTTAGACGCTCGAAGAGCCCCTGGGCCTCGCCACTTCACATGGTTCCGAAATCCGACGGTTCTTGGAGACCGTGCGGAGATTACCGCAGATTAAACAATGCGACAGCGCATGACCGCTACCCAATTCCTCACATTCAGGATTTTTCACTGCATCTGGTGGGTGCGCGCATTTTTTCAAAAATAGACCTGGTCCGCGGTTATCATCAAGTCCCAGTTCGAGCAGAGGACATTCCTAAAACAGCAGTAATAACCCCTTTTGGCCTTTTTGAATTTTTGCGGATGCCTTTCGGCCTCAAAGGCGCTGCTCAAACTTTTCAGCGAATGATGGACGCAGTATTACGTGACCTTCCTTTTGTTTTCGTCTACCTCGACGACATGCTAGTAGCCAGCTCGTCTGAGGAAGAACACGAGCAGCACCTCACTACGGTTTTTCAGAGACTAGAAGAGCACGGGTTAATAATCAATCCAGCCAAATGCAAATTCGGCGTGTCGCAAATTGATTTTTTAGGACACAGAGTTTCTCCGAAAGGGGCAGTTCCACTTCCAGACAAAGTTCACGCGATAAAAAGTTTCCCACGGCCACAAACGGTCAAATCGCTGCAAGAATTTTTAGGAATGGTTAATTTTTACAACCGTTTCCTCCCCCACGCAGCTCAGCTCATGCAGCCCTTATATGATGCGCTCAGAAAACAGAAAGCTTCCAACGCGGTCGAATGGACCCCGGAGCGCGAACGCGCCTTCGCGGAAGTAAAGAGCGCTCTAGCTAATGCCACATTGTTAGTTCACCCCGATCCCTCGGCCCGCATTGCACTAACCACAGACGCTTCGGACCTAGCTATAGGGGCAGTTGTAGAACAACATGTCAGCGGGATCTGGCAACCTTTGGCATTCTTCAGCAAAACGCTAAACCAAACTGAGCGTAAGTACAGCACTTTTGACAGGGAGCTGCTAGCGCTTCATTTATCCATCCGCCACTTCCAGTTCTGGTTAGAAGGGCGGAGTTTCACGGCTTTTGTAGACCACAAACCGCTCACCTTTGCGATGGCTAAAATCTCAGAACCATGGTCAGGCAGGCAACAAAGACAGCTGGCTGCGATTTCAGAGTTCACCACAGACATTCGACATGTGGCAGGCAAACTTAACGTGGTAGCAGACTGCCTCTCTCGCGCTGTGACATCGCCAGAGCACGAGGAGACAGATTATACTGCCTCAGCCGCAGAACTCTTCACTAACGCGGACACATACGCAGCACCTATCCATGCAGGGATAGATTATGCAGCCATGGCAGAGGAACAAAGCAGTGACGCGGACGTGCGCGCACTCCTGTCTGGACCAACAGGGTTAAGGCTGGAGGAAAGGGGTTTACGCGACGGCGTGCCCCCCCTAATATGCGATATTTCAACCGGCCGACCTCGCCCGTTAGTCCCAGCCACATGGCGCCGCCGTATTTTCGACTCAATTCACTCCCTCGCGCACCCAGGTGTGCGCGCCTCGGTTAAAATGGTCGCCGAAAAGTTTGTGTGGTCGGGCCTGCGCAAAAACGTAAAAGAATGGGCAAAACCTTGCATTTCTTGTCAGCGCGCCAAAATTCACAAACACACAAAAGCCCCTCTGGAGCCTTTTCCAATCCCTGCTAGAAGGTTCGACCACGTTCATGTCGACCTTGTGGGGCCACTACCTTCCTCCCAAGGTTTCACACACCTGTTAACAATGATAGACCGCACCACGCGCTGGCCAGAGGCAGTCCCTCTGGCGTCAGCTACAGCGGAGGAAGTCGCTCGCGTGTTTTTGACAAACTGGGTGGCACGTTTCAGCGTCCCATCTGACATCACGTCCGATAGAGGACCTCAATTTGTCTCGGAGCTTTGGTCAGCCATATCCAGCAGCTTAGGGGCAACAATTCACCGCACCACCGCTTATCACCCTCAGGCTAATGGGTTATGCGAGCGTTTTCACAGGTCTTTAAAAGCCGCCCTCAGAGCCTCACTAACGGATACAAATTGGGTAAATAAACTTCCCTGGGTTTTATTGGGGTTGCGTGCTGCGCCTAAAGAGGATCTAGACGCCTCTCCAGCAGAATTAGTTTTTGCACAACCTCTCAGGCTCCCGGGTGAATTTTTACCAGAGAACCCAGAGCCAGGGCATCTTCCAGCCTCGAGGTTTTTAGGCAGCAACGGACCAGACTCTCTCCCCGGACCGGCACATCACTCTTTTCCACGGGTTTTTGTCCCCCAAGCTCTAAAAAACGCTGAATTCGTTTTTGTTAGGCATGAAGCTTTAAAACCAACTTTCCGCCCAGCATACGATGGGCCATTCAGAGTGCTGGAACCTGGTGACAAACACTTTGTGCTTGATTTTGGAGATAGAAAGGAAACAGTCAGCATTGACAGACTCAAACCTGCCTTCTTGTTGAGAGACGAGCCTGCACAGTTGGCGAGAGCACCTCGGCGGGGTAGACCCCCCAAGAGAAAAGACTCAGCCCCCCTGCAGGGAACAAATAATCACTCTCCTCCCCAAGCTGCAGATTCCTTACAGGAAGGTCCCAGCAGGACGCCTAAGCGGACCCACAGCAGATTCGGGAGAAGATTAAAACCCAGACAGCACAGGGACTGATGCAAACTACTCAACAGTTGTTCACCAATTGTGCTGTAACAGTTTAGGACTGACTTGTGATTTTACTATGCTGTTATGATTACCACTGAACTCTCTTAGGAGCATGGCTGCTGGAAAGTTTCTTCTGTGGCAAGAGGTATAGCAGTTAGTATGTCATAGTAATTATCTTAAACTGTGAATTTTTCTATTGTCTTTTTCTTAGTCGTTTGGGGGGGGGTGTGGGCTATATTAATCATATATTCCATAACCTACATATGTTGAAGCATGTGGGAATGTTTGGTGATTACATATGTAAGGCGACTTCACACCTCAGAAAGGACAAAGACTCTCAACTGCCAGTGAAGAACAAAGACGTTCCCAGACACTGCGGTGGAGACCGGAGGAGCTGCCCTCACCCCCCAGGGCCATGAGGAGGAGTACGGAGACAATGGGGGGATTAAGATAATGAGGGATGTCAGCCTTTGATATGCATGTCTTTTGTTATGTGCAAGTATAAGTTCACAGAGCCGGAGGTATTCAGTCTCTTTTCTTGCTTCTGCTTCTGCACTTAGATGAGACTTGTTAGAGGAGCTGATAATAAACTTTGGTTTATATATCACACCGCCTCGTTCTTCCAAGCTCTTCTACAGATATGATATATATCCAATAAATCCATGTATTTCTCCATGTAACCTTGTGACTGCATTATTTTAATTGCTTTTAATCCTAGATCCAGTTTGTTTTAGCTTAAAATGCATCATAATTATTAAATGTATCATATACCTGACTCAGTACTGTTTACCTGATGAACTATATATTTTATGGCTAATATAACCTCATAACTACAATATGGCATCTGCAATCAAATTTTGGCAGCTGATCACTTTTTGTCACGATACCACTGGCTGGAGCAGATACATCCCATGATGTCTCAATAGTCTCTCCATGATTTTCACACAGATCAGAGCAATTTGTTGCACAGGAACCTAAATGTTTCTACAGTACATTCTGAAGTTCTGTAACCACTGCATGTTCGTGAAGCTGGGGTGACATCTCATCACTGGGAGCCTGTGTTGAATGCCCAGACCCACGGTTTGAAGCGATAATTTTGCCACAAGAGAACAATCTGAAACACACACACAGAGAATGCATATTTTAGTACCTGATAGCAATAACTTGCCAACAATACAATGTAGTAAGGCAGGCTTAAAGCAAAGTAGCATTAGCAATTATTAGCTTATCTTCATATGTGATGTAGTCCGCATCCTCCTGGCTTCCTAAACGCTCCAGTACTTTTCCAGAGTGTGTCGTCTCGCCGCCTATAGTCTTCTCTGGCTGTCCTTTTTTGCCTTTACTCTGGCAAAAAAAAGCCAGAGACCGCAGTCGCCTCATATCCTGCAATCTTGTGTTTTGCCTGGGTTGCTTGTTTCACATAACTGGAGGGTTGCGCCGCCTCCCTGTAACAAATCCCACCCACATCAAGCGGTACTCCGGTGTAATGGAAACACAAGCGGACTGAACTGAACTGAACTGAACTGTGCTGTGCTGTACTGGGCTAAACAGGTACTAGTGGAAAAGGGGCATTAGTATTTTATTGCTGTTTTACATAATTTTCCTTTTGTTTTGACCTACTGTATTATGATGGGTTGGACTATAATTTATAAATGCCACATTTCCCAGCTTCATTTTTTTTTACTTCAGTTTTCCATAATGTTGTTGTCCAAAATGCAAAACACAGTATTATAAAATTACTGATCCAATAATAGAAAAAGGATTTCATGGGATTCCATGGACTGTCCTGCAGGGTAACTGATTAAGATGTGAATGACTGACGTGAGTGAATACAAATTAGTCACTTAGCATCTCAGCACATGCCTAAAATGTTCATTGGTGCAGCCAGTTTCTATATGATAACCTTGCTATTGGTCTTTCTGTATCATCATGCTTAACCCTCAAGCGACCGAGTGGGGTCATTTACGACCCCAGCCATATAATTTAATGTGCCGTCTCTTTATTTTTTATCCAAATTTTCTTTCCTAGCATGAATTTGTCGGTCTACTAATCCTACACACTTTCATAGTTTTTTGCAGGGATCACCCAATTGGTGTGGCGTAGACATCGTAAACTCTTGTGGGGTCATTTATGACCCCGAAGAGAAGCACTGGTTTTTAAACATTGGTTTTATAAATTTTATTCAAATGTTCCACTTTTAATAGTTAGTTAGTTAATCCTTCACACCTGAAGGTGTATATGGGCGGCGCCTATCTCCGTTTCTCTGACCCTAGGCCACACAGCTACTGTAAGTAGTGAAAGCTACAGCGGGGGGTCAGTCCTCTGGTAGCTCTGTGTGTAACTTTACTTTCCCCATTCCATTATGCGGAGCACCACGCTAGAAGGCAGAAAGCACCATTTTTATATGGTGTTTGGTATGACCCGGCCGGGATTTGAACCCCTGCCTCCCGGGTGTGGGGCAAATGCTCTACCAACAGAGCCACCACTCCGGTTTCCACTTCTAATCAGTACTTTATATTGTATTGCAGTGAACCATGGCTAACAGACCTAGGATAGCAAGATTTACATTTGTCTGTTTGTCTGGATTTGTCTGTTTGTCTGTTTGTTTGTCTGTTGTTAGCAAGATAACTCAAAAAGTTATGGATGGATTTTCATGAAATTTTCACAGATTGTCAGAAATGGGGTATCCTACAGATGATTAGATTTTGGTGGTGATCCGGATCACCGTCCACAAGAAAACCGCCATTACACAAAATGCCATAATAGGTATCATGATCATCATCGTAACTACAATAATAGGTATCATCATCATCGTGATGATGATATGATGACTATGATGATGATGATGATGATGATGATACCTATTATTGTAACTATGATGATAATAACTATGATGATGATGATGATGTTCCAAGAGTGAACTGACAAGGACTGTCTAAATAAATGTAATGTTGTTCTTACAGTCTGCGTTTTGGTTATTTCTTGCAATAAAAGTATTATTAGCAAACACATTTTACATTAGATCATTATAAAATACCTGTCTTAAATACAGGGAGTAGTTTTGGTATGATAAACCTCCAACCAGCCATTTATAATAAGGATCCCTGTACAGAGCACAATGGGATCATAAATGACGCCACTTGGTCATTTCAGTCCGTAAAATAGCTTGGTCGCTTGAGGGTTAATGCATGCCAGATGCATTGTGTCACTGCTGTATGTCTGTATGCATGTGGATGAAACTTGCTTGCTATTGCTATTGTAGTCCCACCACTCTTTAAACACTGCATACCACATTCAACGGACATCATTGCTAATGTATTATAAACATTTACTCTTGCACTTGCCAGTATTGTGTGTAAAATGACAGTAGTTATGGTTTTCTATATGATGCTTAGCAACAGTTTACTAGGTATATTTAAAATGGAATATTTTTCCTCTGCAGAGCAAAATAACTGGTTAAACAAACAAATAATGTTTTGTCCTGTATTGCTGTCATTTAATAAATTGTGCTTACGTACTGTTGTATAAAAGCAATATTACACTCGAGGTCATACGGTATCATGAATATCGTAACTGCAGGTATGATTCATCAAATGTCCTCTGCTGACATATCACACCTGCAGTTACTATATTTATTAATACCATACTCCCGCTTGTGTAATATTGCTTAATCAACAGAAGCAAAGGGGAGTTGCTAAAGATTTGAGTTTATTTATTTTTAGTAAAAAAAGAGCAGAATTTCACAAAATGCACCTTTAATTAGTAGCTACATTAACACTCTATGGGCTTAAAAAGACTTATCACCAATTAATGTAACATTCATTTCTTTGACCTATGGGAAGAAACTGGCCCACCTTGAGTAAACCCACACAAGCACAGGGAGAAGATGCACATGCCACACAGGCAGACCTCGACCCCTAGCAGCCAAAAGCCTTTTGGCAGTAATAATGTTTGCCACTGCGCTGTCTTCTAAGACTACCTTCTTTTGTGTGCATAATAGCACCTGGATTAAGATCATCGTACCTCAGGGTGACAATGAAAGATGATGAAAAACTAATTTCAAGACTCTTTAAAAGTATAGTGAGAGGAAACACTTTCAGTTATCAGGGTCCTCTCTTGTGAAAACAGTCCCATGATCCTTATACTTTTTAATAATATTGTCAGCTGTGGTCACAGGAACATGAAACTGGTTGGGGATGGTCTTATAGCCTTTACCTTTAACATGATTATCTATAATCTTCTTTATGAGCTCCTCAGACAGCTCTCTCCTTTGTTTTCTTTGGTCCAAATTCAGTGTGGTGCACACAATGATACCAAACTACACAGTAGCATGTTTTTTGTTTTTCCCTTTAGACTCAATGCTGATGAAAAAGCTTGAAGGCACCTGTGATACCAATTAAGATCACTTGTTGGTAGTGATTGCTGGAAAAGGTGATGCCACAAAATATTAAGGGTGAAATCTTTTTTGTCCATGCTGTCATGATCCTGGGCACATTGGGGGCCTTGCTCAGTCTCCAGTTTAAGTTTAGTCCTTTTCTGTTTGTTTGCTTCTTTGTTTATGTTGCAGGCATTATGGTCTATTGTGTTGGGTCTTTGTTTATTTGTGACCCATGCTGGCAAAATGAGTCGGAATGCCTACTGCATCATTACGAGCTACAGGCAGGAGAAGTCATAAATCATGACTCTTTCTTTGTTTGCTAGCAGCAAGTCCTGGGAAAACCCCCATGAGTGCCTGGTATCATTGTAAAGCTTAGAAATCGTACTTTCTAAAAATACATATGTTTTAGCAGAAGACAAAACTCCCGACCAATCGAACGCGAGTTTTAAACCTAGCCAAAATATAAACAAATTGGCTTTTTCAGGGTCCATTTTTGTGCACGTCCTACAAATTAAACATCATTTTGAAATTCTTTCAATACAGAATATGGAAAAAACGTTACCGCAATTTTGATAATTTCCTCAAAGTGACTCATTTTGCCAGCACGGGTCATATTTATGAAGTGTTTGTATCCTTAGTTTTGCCTTTAGTCCTGTCTATTTATTGTGTGTCATTTATGGTATTATTTACATCTTTTGGGGTTGTCTTATCGTATTCTTGTATTATTACTTTGTGTCTAGTCTGTGCTTAAACTTTGACAGTGCTGTGCAGCATCCGGCTGTCAAACTCGGTTTCGTGGGGCTGCACAGCTGTCACTTGTTGTGATCATTTCCTCATTCATGTACCCATGTCATTCATCTATCATTTACCCATGTACCTATTTAAAGACACAGCAATGTTTTCCCATTGCCGTGTCCTACTGTTAGCCTCCTCAGAGGAATCAGCCTAATCCCTGAGCGAGTGAAATTGGTTTGGCGCCGAGGTGAATGGGTGAGCTCCATCCAGGTTAGTTCTCTTTTCCCTTTATTTCCAGCTGTGAGCCCCGTGTCCTTTCGGGTGTGCTCCGGCTGGTTTATTCTCTTTTTTACCACATGCCTTAGCCTGTTTCCCTTCCAGGCTATTCTCCCCACCTGGTGATGTTGAGCCCCATTCTCCTGCTGCGCCTCCATCATCCCGTTGTATGTAAATGTAGTATTGTATGTTTGTTTGTGTTTATGTTAATGAATGTGCAGAACTCACAGTGAGCGTTTGGTGTCCTTCATAGCCCTTGAAAAGGGCGTTTTATGACACATGCCATTTTAAATTGTTTAATTATATAAAATATTCAACTGAATCAGAATCAAAAGCAAAGTCTGACTTGCATTAAATGTATTATAAACAATAAAGGATGCCATAAAACTTTCATCAGTTTCAAGTTATTTCAGAGATAGTTCTTTTTTTTGTGCTTACACGACCAAAAGAAATGTCTATGATGTTGATTTCTCCAGCAAGCTCTGATCATATTTGAAATAACTACAATAGATTTTATTTTCCAAGTTGAGATTTTGATGGCTAAAGTGACACTGGATACAAATGTTTGCCAATCATTGGCCTGAGTCAGGTATGTAATTAATTGCATGTTACATGTTGCATGGTGGTTTGATTGTCTATCAATCTAGCAGCCAAGGGTTTATCCCCTATTAATGATGAAAATAACATTATTGGTTAGAGTATATTCCTGCTCATAACAGAGGTAGGTGCTGCCTCTATACACCACATGGGTTTCCACATTCTGTGGAAGGGGCTTAACTAACATATTTTATGTGACAACCTGCACAGAATTACCTATAACTTCCACACATTTATCAACAGAGTCGACAGACAGTTGACTTGCTGGGGGACTACAGATGCAAATTAGCAGTATTGTTAAATCTGGCATACTTACATTTGTATTAATGTTCATTTGTATGTAATGTCCCTTTCAAATAAACATTAAACTAAACTAAACTGAACTAAACTAAACTAAACAGAGTTTGGTTTAAAAAAATGAGGCTGTAATATTTTTTTTCAAAATACTTTGCAAAATTTCCCCTCTGGGGATCAATAAAGTATACAAAATAAAAAAATAAAAAAAATTAATATTTCTATAGAAGATGAACATTTTTGAGAGGAAACAAAATGAAAAAGACTTTACATATACATTAAATAAACCATGTCTATCCTTCTCATATTCAGTCTGGATGACTTTAGCTGTAATTTCATCAGAAATATTGATGTATCTTGATAAACAACATGGAGCTCACCTTGATTGGAAGGCTTTTTGATCTTCTTAAGAGGAGCATCCACTGTTCCCAACAAACCAACGTGTCTCATTGTGTTACACAAGACAGATGCAACACCCCTTGATCTAATTTGACTCAAAATAGCCAGACAAAATGATAGAAAAGTATTGCAATTTTTTCATTTTCCTGCATCTGAAGCGCCTCTTCCTTCAAAGGGATACAAGATACCATGGATGAGGTGCAGTGACACACCACAATTCTATTTCCCCTGCAAAGGTGTATTTTACAGACACAGCCACAGAGTGAAAAACCAATTCACTGCCTTTTTTTCTGTTTCTTTTGAGTATTTTACATTTGAAGTAGAGTCTGAGGTTGTGGTATAAACCTAAACCATTTATTATACAGGTCTGTGATATGTGCATTGATGACAAAGAACAGTTTTTACACTGGAGCATTGGAGAAAAGTTTGTTAATATTGCTGGGAATGATTAAGATTTAGATCTGGCTATTAAAAAAACATTAATATATTCTTTAATATTTGATGAAAACTAATAGAAATACAGTATTCCCTTGTGACTGAGGCAAGGTAGGAACTAAGCCAGATCTCTAAAAGACTTAGTATTACTCATTTTGCCAAACAATAATATGTAAGAAATATTATTTCTTACATCAAAACTGGAGGGATTTCTTTGGGCACTGGCTGGATGTACCAATCTTTTTTACAATCACACACAAGAACCAGGAGACATAAAGTATGTATTGTGGTTCAAAAGCATACTTAGTTCCCATAGACCACTAGGTCTTATACATTTAGATGAACTAAGAAAAAATACATAACCTGGAAAGGGGCGCAATCAGCAATTTGTGAGACCAATCGCTAAGCTCGGTGCAGACTCCCCCCCGCCCCCCGTCCTGTCAGGCAGCTAGGTCAGCAGAACCGAGATCTGTTTACCCTTATTGTGTCAAAACAGATTTACTTTGCCAAAAGGAGCTTTATACAGTACCTACTGTAACTATGTACTGTATGTTGTTGTAAACTCCTCCTCTAATAACTTTTAATACTTTATTTGAATTATTTTACCCATGGAGGACCCAACAGGATGGGAAATAGGGAAAGGAAGTGTGTGGAGGGGGGAAGAAAAGGGAGGGGAACAGACAAAAAGACAAACAAACCAACAACTAAAACAAACAGAAGACAAACTGCTTCTTCCACCGAAGATGTCTCAACACGAGTCTGGTAGATGCACCTGTTAAAGGAGAGACATTTGTGTGTGTGCGTCTGTGTGCGTATATATGAGAGTGCGCGCAAAATAAGTGTGTGCAGGTGAGTGGTTTGTCAGGAAACATAAAGAGGGGGGCTGGTCACAGCAGCCCCCCCCCGGGAACCATGAGCAGGAAAGGCAGCGCTGCCAACCCCCACAAGGCACAAATGCCCGAGGTCAGCAAGCCCCAGGAAAGCCAGGCATCCACCCCTGGAGGGACGATCGGGGCAGGCCAGGCTGCCAGGTGGCCGGCACGGCTGGCCCACTCCCCCAGGCCCACCAATCCCCCACTCCCCAAGCGGGGCCAACGCCAGTCCCTGGGCCCCAGGTGCCAGGGGGCCAGCGACCCCACCCCCCGGGCCATAGACTGCCCCGCGCCCCCTGGTGCGAGCCCCCCAGGCACCCCCACAGCAGGTCCGCCCATCCCCAGCACCATCACCGCACACCCCGGGGACCACCATGTCCAAAGAAGTCCCCCCCACCCAGGGGAGCCCACAGAGCCGAGAGGCACTACCCCCCTCAATCCAGTACCTCTCAACTCGCAGACACACCCATGCCCACACCTTCACACCCTCATGCTCTCATACGCACCCACATGCACTCCCTCACTTTCACTCACCCACTCTCATACTCCCGGACCCACCCATTCTCTCTCACTCCTGTATCCATTCAATCTCACTCACACTCGCCCTCAGGGTCACCCACACCCACTCATGTTCACCCACACATGCACTCTCACTCACAGTCTGACCTACTCACATCCATTCGTGCTCTCCCCCTCACACTCACCCACCCTCATTCAGCCTTATTTCTTAGGGCGACCGTGATGCAGATGCAACGAACCTGAACGTGCACCAGCACCCGGCAGCGGCTGGGGAAACCGCCGGCACAGGCCAGTGGCCACCCCCCCACGACCCACCCCAGGGCAGCTGCGGCCACAGAAGTAAACCCCCACCCCAGCGCCCACCCGAGTGACTGATCAGCAGATCACCGCAGGTGCTCTGAGATGCCACCCGACACGCAAAGTGGCACACAAAACCGACCCACCATTACCACCTCCCTTCATCACTCCCTCACCTTCGCTTACTCTCTTATTCAGTCCCTCTCTCACTCCCTTGGTTGTATCTACACATTTAGCAGCACTCAGGGATTTTGACAAATGGTCCCGGGCCCCTCGCCGGGCACCCAAGCCCCCAGCAGGAAGAGGGCAACAGGGGTGGGGGAAGACCCCCCCCCCCTCCCCCTTGTACAAAATATGGTAAGTGTATGTCGGTTGTATGATGTGATTGTGTGTAAATGTGTGGACTACCATAGTGCAGTTAATATTAGGGGGATGGCAGTTGGAGCACCACTAGCCACTGCGATAGGCAGCCGGGCCCCCATCCCCCCAAGCCCACAGTGTCTAAAATGCAATTAAAACTGAGGTGAGGGAAGCCCCACCGCGCAGCAGAGGTATCCCCTTTGCCGACACAGTGCGGCACACCCCCACCCCAAACCCCTACATGTATCCAAGAAAATGTATGTTCCACCCAGAATCGGGGGGGGGGGGGATAAGACTGGGAGGGAGGCGGTCCAAAAGCGAGGCCGTCCCCACCAGAAGCCAGCTCACAAACTGGTTCACGAGGCCACCCACTGCTCCCAAATCCCAACCTAGGGCGAGGGCCGCCAGGCCAAGCAGCCCAGTACCCACCAGCGTCATGCCCTGATGCTCCCAGCACCACAGACATGATAGAGCAGCCATATTCTTTCCCACTCTTCTCGCACAATCATGCAGAAATATAGTCACAACAGTGAACAATGGGCCGGACCCACACAGCCCCCACATGTCAAGTGACACCCCCGAGCGCCCACGCAAGCCCACCGACCACTGACCACTCACCCCAGATGCACACCGACAGCAGCAGGCCGGCCCACAGCCACAGCCACCCTGGAGTAGCCCAACGACAACAAGGCCACCAACCTGTGCCAATGGGCCATCAATCTCCCCCGAGCACCCACACACACCTGCCGCCAATGACATCAGGGGGAATGTGACAAAGTGCCCCGCCCCGTGACACAGCAGCAGGGCAGCTGGGACAAGCAGGCCCAGAATCAGCAACCCCCATGCCACTAGATGGACTGCCCCACCCCTGCCACCCAACAAAATTCTCCTACTTATACATACATCCTCCACCCCCACACATCCACCCACAGGTAACCGCAACTGTACACACACACCTGCCCACCCTCATGTGCACACATACACACACACTAACCATCACACATGCCCACCTAGACCTACACACAGCCCCACATGCCAACACACAACACACACACCTACGCACCCACTCTCACCCCCCCCCCACTCACACCCACTCTCACATACGTACACACACATGCACACCCACACCCGCAGGCCCCAGAGGAAGGGGAGAACGACCCTATAGGACACAGGCACCTGCCCCAGTGCGCTGCCAGGGCCCCAGTGAGGACACGACCCCGCTGCACAAGGACGCACCGGCGCCGGCCCGCACCACCGGCACACACTTGACCCCAGTCCAGGGGGGAACACCCCTCCAGCACCAGGGGCCCAGGGCCAGACCCAACCCCTTCCGGGAGGCAAGGTCAGCCAGCCGGGGGCCACAGCCCACCTCTGGCCCACTCCGCAGCCCCCCCCCCCCCAACCAACTCCCCGAGCCAGACACACAGTCACCCTGGAACAGGCCCCCCTTACACCAGCCCCTCGTGGTCGGGGCGCAGCCAGCCACCAGAGGGGCCAAGGAGAGTGAGCCACTGCCCGCCACCCCTCAGGCTATAAAATTAATAAGTGGGGACCAGAGAGAATTGAATTCAGCCAAGTGATTATTTGAGGAGGCAGACATTATCTCCAGTCTAATATAATCTAGTAGTAAGTTATAGTGAGTCATGCATAAATTATTTTTTGATTTCCAATTCATGAGGATAGTTTTCTTTGCGATGCATAAAGCAGTGAGAACCATGTGTGACATCCTTACCTTGATATTTATTTCACTTAAATCACCTAATATGCAAAGTGTGGGTGAGGATGGGACACGATACCCAATGCATGCCGACAGGTCCTCACATGTCTTCTGCCAGAACTTTTGAACTGGTGCACAGGACCACATAGCATGCATATAGCTATCTGGGATGTTGCTGGTGCAGTAGAAGCAGATATGTGTGTGACTCAGGCCCATTTTGAACATCCTTTGTCCTGTGTAATGAATTCTGTGTCGAACTTTATACTGTATGAGTTGTAAATTAGAGTTTTTAGTCATCTTAAAAGTGTTTAAACATATTTGTGTCCAGAAGCTTTCATCCTTATTGATCGATAAGTCTGTCTACCATTTTGATATTGGAAGAGATACTGACTCATCCAGTTTTGATAATAGTCCGTATATTTTTAATATCAATTAAGGGGAAGGAAGATTTAGAAACTCTGCTACCTTAACTGGTACTGTGGAGGTACAAAATAAGTTCAGGCGTGACACAGCGAACTGAAGGTTTCAGAGTTTTTATTCCTCCATCATCTTGAGACACACTGTAGCGTTGTGCGCTGTGCTGTGTGTGTGCTGTTGTGAGTGCGCTGTCTTGAGGCATGTAAAGTCAGCTCTTTTATACAGACAAGAGAGAATGCATGGCACATTTACATATTGATATACATATCAGTCAATACATATCAATCGCGTGATTAACTGGTTGTCCCCCAAGGGGCTCTCTGTCTGTATGCAATCCCTGCTGAGCGTGAATATTATCAGTCTGCATTGTGCTGGGTGCCCACACGTGTGCTGGGTGCCCACACCCGCTCCCCCCAGAACGGTCAGAAGGGGTTGTGTCCCCCCACCTCCCCCGTAGTTTGGCTCCAGCTCCGGTAGAACTGTCAGAGGGCATGTCAGTCCGTGGGGGGATGGGGGATGGGTGGAAAGGACAGTGTTCTCCGCTCCGAGTTCCAGCACGTTGAACGGCCGTGGATCGTGGGCGCACAGGCCGGTGTGTTGTCGTGCATAATGGAACAAGATGGCGGTCGGTCGGCTTAGGGAGTGAGGCGCGGGAAAAGCTCTGTGCAGGAGGAGGGGGAAGGGGGTGGGAGCAAGCAATGCTGGCCCGTGACGTCAAAGGTGCCTGGGCCGTGCAAAAATTGCGTGTGGATCCGCGATGGTGAGGGACTTTCCCATTAAACGTGGTGGAGATCCACAGCGGCTATGAAAAAAAAATTATATCTCTGACTTCTCTCGTGGCTCGACCAGCGAGGGTGTGGGGAAGGCGAGCGGCCAAATTCCCCGAGGATGCGTAGTGGCTGTGATAAACTGAAGCTGTGTCAGGGACTTAGCAGTTTGGCTTTAGGTGCAGGAAACAGTCCTAAAGTCATCAGGGAAAGCAATTGGCTAAATTCCCAATATGTGCCGCGGCTGAGAAACCCATACAACGGTCTCATGTGCGGGCTGCACGTCCGCTCCAGGTGTCCGAGCAGCCCTGAAGGTTCCGAGGGTGGCGATCGGCCATTTTTCTCGGGCATGTGCAGTGGTGGAGGACGATGTATCAGTCTGTAGAGCCGGCTTGCCCTTGGTGCGTGGCGTGCGCCTGGCACCGTGACCACATAGCTGGCAGTTGCACTGTCCTCGTAACCCTGCAGTGTGCGCGCGTGGCTTCTGTGCGCGGAAGGTCCGTTGTCGAGAGGTGAGTCAGGGTCAGGGAGCTTGATGGAAATCAATGCAGTCGGCGCTGATGGTCTTCCCTGTTCAGGCTGTTTCTGCGCGTTGCTCGTGCCACTGATCCTCGTCGTGCGTCTCGGTCCCAGCGCTGCGCTCTCGGCCCTGGAGGTCACCATCGTGGAGCTAAAAGATCAGGCGAGGGACGCACCGTGACGTATTCTGAGGCTTCCCATCTGGGTCATCTCCGGGGTGTTCGCCTCGTGTTCCATTCTTTGTCAAGGGTCACCAGTGTGGAGGTACAAAATAAGTTCAGGCGTGACACGGCGAGCAGAGGGTTTCAGAGTTTTTATTCCTCCATCATCTTGAGACACACAGTAGCGCTGTGCTGTGCTGTGTGCTGTTGTGAGTGCGCTGTCTTGAGGCATGTAAAGTCAGCTCTTTTATACAGACAAGAGAGAATGCATGGCACATTTACATATTGATATACATATCAGTCAATACATATCAATCGCGTGATTAACTGGTTGTCCCCCAAGGGACTCTCTGTCCGTATGCAATCCCTGCTGAGCGTGAATATTATCAGTCTGCATTGTGCTGGGTGCCCACACGTGTGCTGGGTGCCCACACCACCTCTAAATCTGTCTGATTCAGATTGACTCTTGCGTTTATTATGGATTTAAGCTGTTGGTACTCAAGAAACTTTTTATTGCTGATATCGTACTGTGACACTAATTCCTGAAATTGGATCAAATTTCCACCTTGAATAAGATGCTTTAAGTTTATTATTCCCTTCTCTTGCCATAGTGGAAGGTTTAACATCTTCTTTTGTTGCAAAATATCAGGATTATTCCAAATGGGTGTGAGTTTACAAGGGACAAGCGAAGACCCAGTTATTTTTAAAAATTTCCACCAAGCTGTCAGAGAGGAGCTGATATTAATTGAAATTTATTTATTTGGATAAATCCCTTGAGATGTAACATCTCGTTTTCGAGGGGGTCCAACAAGCAACACTTAACAAATATTAAAATAGAATACATAAAATACAAGTAATTAAATCAAAAACAACACAACAAACAAAACATGTAACATCAGCTCATACACACAAACACTTGGAATAATGCAGTAAATACATGTGCGTATACATATATAACACACAAAATTATATATAAATATAAATGCATATATAACACACAAAATTAAATATAAATGCATCTCATAAATAATGACTACAAACCTAAACTTATAATTATCCAGTGACAGTAAGTTGAAACAGACACAGACTGTCTCTAAGTGAGTAGACAAATATTTTTTAAACAAACCAAAATAGGTTATTGCATGAATATGAGATGGTAGATTATTCCAACGAGATGGAGCTTGAAACATAAAAGTTCTTTTATCAATTGATTATTTTTTTTTTTGACAATAGGAATAGCAAAATAAAGCTGAGAATAGTCCCTGAAATTATAATTTGATGAAAATGGTATGTTACTTCAAGTAGATAGGATAATTAAAATGAAAACATTTAAAGATAAAAATGGTGGATTGTCCTCTCCGGGTTGGGGACAGGCTCCTGCCCCAAGTGGAGGAGTTTAAGTATCTTGGGGTTTTGTTCACGAGTGAGGGGAAAATGGAGCGAGAGATCGACAGACGGATTGGAGCAGCATCTGCAGTGATGCGGACGTTGTACCGGTCTGTTGTGGTGAAGAGGGAGCTTAGTTCTAAGGCAAAGCTGTCGATTTACCAGTCAATCTACGTTCCTACTCTCACCTATGGTCACGAGCTTTGGGTAATGACCGAAAGAACGAGATCGCGGATACAAGCGGCTGAAATGAGCTTTCTCCGTAGGATTGCTGGACTCACCCTCAGAGATAGGGTGAGGAGCTCAGTCATCCGGGAGAGGCTCAGAGTAGAACCGCTGCTCCTCCACATTGAAAGGAGTCAGTTGAGGTGGTATGGGCATCTGATTAGGATGCCTCCTGGACGCCTTCCACTTGAGGTGTTTCAGGCACGTCCCACTGGGAGGAGACCCTGGGGCAGACCCAGGACTCGGTGGAGAGACTATGTCTCCCAGCTGGTCTGGGAACGCCTTGGTATCCCCTCTGAAGAGCTGGAGCAGGTGACTGGGGAGAGGGAAGTCTGGGCTTCTCTGCTTGAACTGCTGCCTCCGCGACCCGGACCTCCGGAAAAGCGGTAGAAGATGGATGGATGGATGGATGAGTCAATGTATTTGTCTTCTCACAAGTAGAGATGGCCATTTCAGTAACTTGTACATAAAGCAATGATGAGTAAAAAAGGAACAGCCAAGAACAATTCGACAATCAATATGTAATTTATAATCAATATGTGATTTAAATGACAATTCGGGATCAAGCCAAACACCCAGATATTTAAATTTATCAACATGCCTCTCGCCCAAAGATGCTGGGATAGGCTCCAGCCCCCCCGCGACCCGAAAAGGATTAACCACTTACGCTCCGTTGTTCCGCGGGCGGGCAAGTCTCTGCGTCCTATGACGCACGAGGGCGCGCGAGAGCGGCCCTCGTGCGCATGATGCATGATGGTGGTGATGGTGATGTAGTAGCGTCCAAGCGCCACTCAAAAAAAAACTGCAGAGACAGCCGCAAACAGATTAGTTCATCTGATTGACCTCTCATTCGACTAATAAGAGCCTTGAATTGGGTTTCTGAAACCTTGAAGAACCAATGAATGAAAATCTAGGAAGGAGGACCCGCCTACTGTGAACGCAGGAGCCAATTGAAGCACAGAAATTCTGGCTGGGTGAAGCGATATTTACTGCTGCCACAAATGAAAACAAAGGACGCTGGACAAATCTCCTACAGACCCAGGCTCACCCAGCAGCATGGAGAACACCCACAAGTGGGACCTGCACTCATTCCAGCAGAATAGACGGAGGCCGACGACAAAAGTCGTAAATCATTCGCCAAAACGGCAATATGTAATGGAATTATGTTGATCGGGATCCACGAGCGGAGCAGCGTCGCGTTCGTCTGACGCGTGGGAAGAGCTGTTCGTCACGACTCTGCTGCTTTGAAGAGGTAAGGTGTTATAAGCTAAATTATTATTTATCCCTGAAAACTGTAATCCAAAAATGACTTTTGACCGATCTGTAATTTACAACTGTACCGCGCACGAAATACGAAGTGCGTGCGCCGCGATAAACGGTTCATTTGCCGTGTTCGGACCGTGAACGCCCCCCCCCCCCACCCGCTGCAGAAGAGGAGGGTGGGGGGCACGGTCCGAACGCTCCTGGGTCGGCGGGAGGAAGCACATCAGTCTATTCCATCATGTAGCGATGGCCCTCTTCTGTACCGGGGGGGGGGCGTTCACGGTCCGTTCACGGTTCCCTCCCCCCCACACACACACACAGTAGCGAGGGGGGGGGGGAGCCGCTGTGAAAACATGCAAGGAAAAAAAAAAAAAGAGTGTATTCCGTCTTGTAGCGAGGGCCGAATTTGGTCCTTGGTAGCGGGGGGGAATAACGACCCCCCGCCCACACACACACACACAGACACAGCCCTGAATGTGACCTTTCATTAGAGCCTAAAATGAAGATTCTACATTGAATTATTCAAAAGTTACAGATGTTTTTCCAAACTGTGCCATTTGGCACAATTTGGCACAGTTCCATAATGCCTGGGAACTACCTGAGAACAAAGCTGTGTAAAATATTCATTTTTTGTGGTATTGTTACCAAATTTGGATCTCAGCTGGATAACACTTGGTTCTACATTTCTGTTGCATTTTCCAGCCGGATCGGACAGCTGTGTGTTATTTACAAGCATTTGTATCCAAAAAAACACTGTGTCCAAATTTTTTTTCTTCAAGTTCAGTATGTTTAGATGACTGTAACTCAGTGGCCGGAGCACGTAGAGAGATTATGGTTTTTTTTGCCAAAAAATTCAAAGTGTTTTCTTTTAAATGAGACCAACCCCATGAAGATGCTGCAAAGGGTTGAATAACAGCTTTTGATTTACTTTGGGCACGTTTTTTTTGGCATTTTTAGGAAAATTGCCTGGAGTGCAAGTGGTTAAGCGGAAGAAGATGAATGAATGAACATTGATGAGTGCACTTCCATCTTTGGTATTTATAATCACAGGAGAAATTATCTGTTTCAGTTTTTGTTTGGTTCCAAATAACATAACACATGATTTTGTTTTATTAAGTACAAGTCGATTATGGTCAAACCATTCTTGTATTAAATTGAAATCTTCCTGTAAAGACTTTTGTACTCTAGTGCTATTTGTATCAGATTTATATATGACTGGATCATCAGCGTAAAGTTTTATATTACATTTATCTAAGATAGATGGTAAATTATTTATGTAAATAGTAAAAAGAAGTGGTCCTAAAGTTGAGCCTTGTGGCACACCTCTTTGCTGAACATGAAAATCAGACTGAATACCATTAATGACAACACATTGTTTTCTGTTATGGAGATATGAGTTAAACCAGAGAAGTGCATTCTGACAAAGGCCAATGGCATAAAGTTTATCCAGTAAGAAATAGTGATCTACAAGATCAAGTGCTTTTGTTAGATCAATAAATTTAGCTCCAGTAATTTCATCTTTATCAGCAGCAGTATAAATATCATTAGTAAATATGAGTATTGTTCTACTATTAGAAAAGTTGGACCGAAAGCCAGACTGAAATGGAGTTAGAATATTATTAATATTAAGATAGTGTGAGAGCTGATTATAAATTATTTTTTCAAAAACCTTTGACAATGAACAAATAATTGAAATAGGTTGATAATTATCGGGATCAAGTTTATTGCCCCCTTTATGCAGTGGAGTAATTCGTGCACATTTCCAAATGGTAGGAATCTCATAAGAGGACAAGGAGAGATTAAATAAGCCAGTAAGGGGATACATAAGAATATGAGAAGCTACTTAAATAAATCTGTTTTCAATTCCATCAAGTCCTGGGCTACTACTTGAATTTAAGTTATTAGTTGCTTCATAGAATTCAACTGGCAAAATTTTTCTGAAAGAAAAGGATGCATGAGAAGGCTGATTATCAGAGTCAGAAAATGTCTTAGAAAAAACAGGAAAAATGCTGACTGAGAGCTTGAGCGATGGAAAAAGAATCCTGTAATATTGTATTACCCACTTTAATATGTTGTATAGACTGCTTGTCAGTCTTACCAAGTACATTTTTAATTTTTTTGCAAAAAATTTTTGGATAATTAATATGAGTAATTAAACATTCTTTCTAATAATCAGCTTTAGCATTTTGAGTTCTGGTTTTACTTAAATTTCTTAAATACCTGTATATTTCCCAGTCAGAAATATCCTTCGTCTGACGATATTTAGACCAAGCCTTATCTCTTTGTCTGAACAGACTGATGAGGTCAGGAGTGATCCAAGGGAGATGTTCACCCCTGGCCTTAACTTTCTTCCAGGGAGCATGTTTGTTTACTACCGCCTTGAATTCTGAATGAAAAAAGTCCTAGGCCTCTTGAACAGTAGGTATTATTTGATATCGGTCCCAATTAATTCTAATTAAATCATTAATAAACAATTCAAGATTAAATTTTGAAAACTGTCTAATTTTAATTAGTTTAGGTGGTAATTTCTGTAATTTTATCTTCCATGTAGAGTAAACAATTGCATGATCACTGAAGCAATCAGGCAAAACACCAGCTCTTATAAATCTATTAGGGTGTGAGACAAGAATCCAATTAAGCAATGACTGTGATCCAGCAGTTATTCTTGCTGGCTCAATAATTAGTTGAGTAACATTTACATCAGAAAATAAATTTTTCAGTTTGTCAGATGATTTATCAAACCAATTTTTGTTAAAGTTGCCTAACAAAATAATTTCACAGTTACTAGAAATGGAGTTAACAGTAGTAATCACACAATTAAAAGACTCCACGGGGGCAGAGGGTGGCCTATAAATGCTGCCAATAGTGAAACATTTATTTGCATGAAGGGTAATTTTAACAAAAATACCCTCAGAATGCAAGGGTTCAACAGCAGATGAGACTAGTTCAGAGACATAATTAGAGGAAACATAAATGGCAACACCTCCACCCGTGGAGTGTCTATCAGATCTAAATAGAATATAATCTTTAAGATAAATATCATCATTTGAAATATTATTGTTGAGCCATGTTTCAGATAGTGTAATAATGTGAGGTTTATTTAAAGTAACCCAGGCACGCAATAAATCAATTTTTGGATAAAGACTCCTAATATTCACATGAATAATTTTTAGCCCTTTATTTATCCAATGTAGAAATAAAAGATAAATTGCATAGTCACTGAATAAATTTAACGTGATATGCGTCAATATCCAACAAGCAAAAGTAACAACTGCATAATTCCTTACATGCAAAAGAACAAGTACAAACACACCACCAAACCAACACAGAACAAACACCTAAGACAAAAATAGCCTAGCAACCCCAGACATACAAAACCAGGGCATCTCTGCGAGTAGGCTTAAATACTTAAATCTGAAATAAGAAATAGACTCAATGCTCAGCCTGCATAGAAAATAATAATTAATTAAAATAAAATAAACTTGACTCTCATAAAGAAAAACAAAGAATAACGAGTAGCTTCACACAAGTGCCACCAGGAGGCAGTAATGATCATAATCAGTTATATTCTAGCCATCACACCAGGAAGAATAAAATTGTCCAGTCTGCTTCAAATTGAAAAATAAACAAAAATACCAAAAAAAAGGAAAACTGATTAAATCAATGATTATGCAGATATAATTGAATTGGTGAATTCAAAAGGGGCCCAAGTCCAAGAAATATGTTTTTGCAGGAAATCAAATAAATTGCATATCTCAAAGGTAGTCTATGCCAGATGGTTCATAGTTTACTCAGATATAGCACAAGGCCATAGCTTAGAAATGCTATAATATGAAGCATTTCACTTTTTAATTTCAGAGGACTGGCAAACTAAAGTCCCTGGACTTGGGCCCTTCTTGAATTAAACAATAAGAACATATGAAAAGAAGCGCATAACATCTATTTCTCACATGTTGAAAACGTTTTTTTATAATTATGCCATGTTTTGAACACCTTTTATGATCACTTTATATTCAAACTATTGTTTTGATAACTGCCAGCAAATGAGATTTTCATCTAAAAGTGGGCAGATTAACATAGAGGTCCATCTGCTGGTAACTAATCGTCAAAGTCAGACTCATCTTCACGCCTAGCATCACAAACTGTTAAATTACTGAGGAACTGCTGAGCCTCTGGTGAAAGATATTTCACCAATTTCTGAACATCCTTTACTTTAGCTTCCTTTACACCAAGTTGCTCGCTGTAGAGTGGCTCCTCTGGGTATGTAACAACCCTGCACGATGGCTTTAGAAGGCGGAATCTGGATGTGACCTGAGCAGACATATTTTCGGAAACTTCTATATCATTTCTGAAATTTGTGCTGCCACCTATGACTTTAAGTTTAATCCATGCAGGAAGGGCCCAAGTCCTGGACTTGGGTCTCTCTTGCACTCAATGCATAAACAATGCTGTGAATAGTCAATGTATTAAAGTTGACTTGGGACGTTTTTGCACATAATCAGATAGCTTGTCTCTTAAAGTTCATTAAACATGTAATATCTGGGTTTTGAAAAAGTGTGGACTTGGGCCCTTTTGGAATTCACCGATTCAATTAAGACAAAAACTAAAATAATTCTGATCAAAAGAGCTCAGGCCACGGGAGGAGACAACGTTTTTCACTTAGGGGAAGACAAAGGTAGAAAAGCAGTTTCTGCATCTTTATGGCAGCTATAACGTTGTTCTTTGCCATCAACAAAAACACAGAGTGTGAAAGGATAATGAAGAGAGTACCTGATGTTAAGTTCACGAAGCTTACGTTTAACAGGATCAAAACTCCAACGCCTTCTGATCAGTTCAGTGCTGAAATCCGGGTAGATGTAAACCCAACTCCCGTTGTACTCCAGCTTCTTCCTTTCTTGGGCCAGATGAAGAATTTTCACCTTCTCCTGGAAGCTAAGAAGTTTAATAAGGATGGGCCTTGGAGTAACTTTGTGTTTCTGTCAGGCCGTAGGAGAACAATGGGCCCACTCAATGCTCAGTGGAGAGGGGAAATGATCTCTTCCCAGCAGCTGTGGAATCAGACGTGTCATGAAGGCAATTAAATCACTGCCTTCAGATGATTCTTTGATCCCAACCAAATGAAGATTAAAGCATCGGCTTCTGCTCTCCAGGTCATCAACTTTATCCATGATGTAGGAGTTACTGTATCCTTCTCCAGTTGTTTAATACGTGCAGTTGAATCCTGTAAATTGTCATCATTAGCAGAAACACACTGCTCCAACATAGTGACCTGATCTCCCAGCGTAGATAAGGAGTTCCGAATGCTATTTAAACTCGTTTGAATAGGTTCCAGTTTGGCATCAAAATAAGCCAGCATGTCAATCTTAATCTGGTTAATGGCTTCATCCAGAGATTCCACAGTGATATGAGACTCCTCCATTATGTTGGCCAACCAATTATACTCAGCTAAATGACAAATGATGAACAATAATGATTAATAGAAGTTCTTAATCATTACAATGAGCCAAGAACATAACTTTAAAAAAGGCAAAAAGCAGAAACGCAAGCTTCAATAAAGGAGTTGGGCAGACATGAGCTGGGACATGTCTACTCACGCTGCAGCCATCTTGCATGACGGATATTAGTGCTTTTAAAACAGTCATGGCATTTAATACAGGGACTCATAAAAGGTAAGTCAGAGATAATTAGCAACCCACAGAGAGCCTGTTCAGCATCTAACCATGGGTTTCCTAGTGGGGTTGATTTTGTCCATTTGGAAACAAAAACTGCAATCTATTGGCTAAGAAGTAGTTTAAAAAATTTGGTTGCTCTAAACCTCCACACTCTTTTGCTTTTTGAAGAGTTTTTAGACTGATCCGTGATGGTTTATCCTTCCATAAAAATGTACTTATATTTGAGTCTAAAGACCTAAACCAGGCCATAGATGGTTGGGAAGGCATCATTGAGAACAAATAGTTGATTTTAGTAAGAACCATCATTTTAACAGTTGCGACTTTTCCCATTAGTGATATAGGTAGTGTCCTCCATCGCATAAGGTCGTCTTGTATTGTTTTTAAAAAGGGAGTGTGATTTAGTCATAATAACTCTGAGAGCCTGGGGGAGATATCTATTACTAAGTATTTAATATTACCTGATTGTATTGGAATAATGGATGTATTTGAGAAATTACAATTTATAGGTAAAACTGTTGATTTACTCCAGTTAATAGAGTAGTCTGATAATGATGAAAATTTATCAGTGAGTGCCACTGTCTGAAGAAGAGATCGTTGTGAGTTTTCAAGGAGAATCAATACATCATCAGCATAAAGACTTATCTTGTGTTCTTTTTCTCCAGTTTGAATACCTCTGATATCAATATTCTGTCGTATGGCTGCTGTTAATGGTTTGATAAAGATGGTAAAAAGTGAGGGAGAGTGTGGACAACCCTGCCTAGTACCTCTCTGGAGATTAAGGCTTCAGGAGGTCTGATCATTTGTTCGGACAGATGCAGTTGGACAGCTATATAGTGTTTTAATCCAATTTATGAAAGATGAACCAAACCCAAACTTATTTAACACCATAAAAAGAAATTTCCAATTAACTCAGTCAAAGTCTTTCTCTACATCCAGAGATAAAATTGTAGTTTCTAAGTTATTGATCTTACAGTAGTCTATTCATTTAAATAGCCTTCGTGTATTATTAGCCGAGTGCCTACCCTTGGTGAAACCTGTTTGATCTGGATGTATAATCACCAGAATTATCTTTTCCAGCTTATTGCCGAGAGCTTTGCAAATTATTTTAAGATCGACATTCATAAGTGAGATGGGACGGTAGCTGGATGGAAGCGTAGGTTCCTTTAAAGGTTAAAGGAGCAGGATAAGACTAGCCAAATTCATATTTGGAGGGATTACATTATCTTCTTTAATTTGGTTAACCATTTTAAAGAAAGTAGGTGCCATCACAGGCCAGAATTCTTTAGAAAATTCTACTGGAAAACCATCTGGTCCCAGAGCTTTGTTGTTTGTGATGTGCTTAAGTGCTTCCAGGAGTTCAGACACCAGAAGAGGTGCATCCAGAGCTGCAATCTGTTCATTATTTAATCGTGGTAAGTTAATAATTTTTGTTTTATTCATCTCTGAGTCAGATGGGTTAACCTGAGATGAGTAGAGGTTTTCATAAAACTTTCTAAAGGAGTTATTTATTTTTTCAGGCTCATGGGTAATATTTCCAGTCATATCCTTAATAGAGTGGATAGTTGTTTTTTCTTTGTTCAATCTAAGCTGGTATGAAAGATATCGTCCCAATTTATTACTGTGTTCAAACTTCTCAAGACACAGTCTTTGTATTAAAAACTGTGTTCTTTTGTTTGTAATTTCTTTTATTTCCAACTTTAATTTTCTCAGATTGTTAAGTGCCTGTTCCTGTGAAGAAACAGCACAGGTCATCTCCAGTGATTTAATTTTCTGTTCTAACTCCAGTAACAGTGCTTTTTTCTTTCTTATTCTTATACGAACAGTAAGAGATTATTTTACCTCATTTGACTACTTTTGCTGCTTCCCACAGAACACACGGGTATATTCCTGGCACATCATTATACTCCAGATATGATTCCCACTCTTTATTAAAGTATGTAATAAAGTCTTTGTCTTTTAATAGTGATGTATTAAATTTTCAGCTCCTAGTTTTCCCTATAGCTTTCCTATTTACTAGTGTAAGAGATACTGGATGGTGATCACTAATAGCTTGATTTGAACATATTTCAGTGTCTGTGATGTCCCTCACGATAGAGTTACTTGCTAAAAAGAAGTCTAAACGTGAATGTGAACTATTAACTGATGTAAAAAAAGTGTATTGCCGAAGAGTTGGGTGAAGAGAGCACCATTCATTGCAAAGACCAAAATCATTCATGTATTGTTTGAGAGTATCAGTAGCCTGACAGTTTCAATAATTCCCCGATGCACTGAGCCTGTCAATTGCAGGGTTTAATACCAGGTTGAAGTCTCCTCCTATTGTGAGTGTAGTGTCTAACTGCTCAGAAAGAGAAGTGAAGAAAGTGTGAAAATAGGATGGGTCGTCAACATTTGGGCCATAAACGCTTGCAATGCATAGATCTAAATTTTGAACTGAGATTTTTAAACATTATAAATCTACCTTCTGGATCTGTTATTCACAACAAAGTATATTCTTCTGTTTACCAATATAGCTACCCCCCCCCCCCCCCGTTTAGAATTAAAGCCGGCTGAGTACATGTGGGGGAATTCCGGGGAGGTGAGCGCATCTACAGACGACATAGAAACATATGTTTCCTATAATAAGACAAAGTCTGCCTGTAGATCCTTCAGTCGATTAAAAACTTTTAGCCTTTTTTCCCTGGTACCAATTCCACGTATGTTCCACATGACAAACTTAAATGTAAACATGTTTTCACTAACTGGTTTTGTGCTAAAGGCTAACTAAATGTGCCTATGTGATTATATATCCGTAATGTATGCATATATGTGTAAATGTATGTTGTGTAAAAAATATATACCTACGTATGTATGCTTGGGTGTGTGCGCTTGATGTCTCTGGGTGCATGTGCAGCGGCATGAAAAAATAAGCAGCGATGCTGAGGTTTTAAGTGAAGTTTTATTAAATCATACCGCCGTCACGAGCTCCGCTCCAGGCGCCGTGCATGCGTGCCGGGAGCGAGCCCAAGCGGCTCTCAGAGAAGAGGAGACACATGGTGTGTGTGTCCAGCAGTAGCAGTTGCAGAATCAGAATGAGAGAGAGTTTGAGTTACAGAGTTGCAGCATATATACCCAACTACAACAATACATCAAAGAGCATTCCCCAGCAGTTGGTATGATCAAAGAGATAACAGAACAGGCATGAGACATTTGCATGTGAGAGACATATTGATCTCGGTCCCTAGGTCACAGTAAGGACAGGACGCATGAACACAATGCATGAAAGGCAACATTAACATCACAGAAGTGAGCCAGAAGAAGCGGGGCGGCCTGTAGACATTAATACACATTTCACTGTTCTGTTAATTGCTCTAGCCGAGCGCTGTGTCTGTCCAGTATGTTTGTGGGGGTTTACACCAAACCGCCACACGCTCCCCCCCAGAGGGCATGGCAGGGGGCCAAGACCTCGATAATCCATCTATGGGAGCGAGCTGTGGGAGAAGCTCGCTGCAGGCGGAGGGGGAGGGAGGAGGGGGGTAGTAAGTGCCGGCAGGGGCGGTGAAATCGTCCAAGCCACGCAAAAATTGCTTGCTGCTCCGCGACGTCGAGGGGCTGTCCCGTTGCGCATGTGGAGATCACAAGAAGAAAAATTAGTCTCTGACTCCTCTTGTGGCTATGAAGAAAAGCAGGAGCGGCGGTAAGAAAAAAATAAAAGCAGAGGGACTGGCGTGTTGACTTTAGGGCAGGCGCAACCCTAAAGCCTCGGGAACCACAGACAGCTGAATTCCCCTTGTGTGCCGTGGCTAAGACCATAAAATCCAGTGAGCAAGCTGCAGGCCTCAGGTGTACAAGCAAGCCTGAAGGGCCAGTGTGCAGCAGAAGGAAGGTGGTCAGTGGAGCCGTTATTGTCCCGTGCGTGGTGTGCTGTCCTCGTAACTCCCCGGTGCGTGCGCCGGGGCTCGTGCGTGGGTGGGCCAGCTGGAGAGGCGAGTCAGGGTGCAGAATCTTGGTGGAGATCAGCGCAGACGGCGCCGTTAAACATCTATGATGGGCTGTGGCTGCAGATTAGTCATGGTGCGTTGGAGCGTTGAGGGGAGATAGACGATCTTTGTTCCTCAGGCTCGGGTAGATGAGTAGGATCGCTGAGAGGGAGGAGTAGCGGTGAGAGGGAGAAAACGTTCTGTGTCCCTCGGCCGGTCCAGCGTGGACGTCCCGATCTCAGGCGAGGGTCGCGCCATGACGTTTTCTGCAGTTTTCCCGGTCGTGGGTGATGCCAGGAGAGTAGCTCGCCTGTGTTGGCTCCGCGTCAAGGTCTCCCTGAAGCAGAAGGGAGGGCGGATCATTTGCGTCAGGCTGCTGTGTTCGCTGGCAGCGTGTTTTTTTCAGCGTCGAGTCGCCAGCATGGCCGTCCAGACCAGAAGGTTGTGTCGCACAAAGCGTGTGCGTCTGCGGGGTCACCAGTGAAGCGTTCACTGGCAGCATGTTCTTTTCTGCCTTCAGGTCATGGTGCATTGGGGCGGCGAGAGGGAGGAGACGTCTTGTGTCCCTCGGCCGGTTCAGCGTGGATGTCCAGACCAGAAGGTTGCATCACACAAAGCGTGTGCATCTTCGGGGTCACCAGTGCAGCGGCATGAAAAAATAAAGGCAGCGATGGAGTTTTAAGTAGGTTTTATTAAATCATACCGCCGTCACGAGCTTCGTTCCCGGCGCCGTGCATGCGCGCCGGGAGCGAGCCCAAGCGGCTCTCAGAGAAGAGGAGACACACGGTGTGTGTGTCCAGCAGTAGCAGTTGCAGAATCAGAATGAGAGAGAGTTTGAGTTACAGAGTTGCAGCATATATACCCAACTACAACAATACATCAAAGAGCATTCCCCAGCAGTTGGTATGATCAAAGAGATAACAGAACAGGCATGAGACATTTGCATTTGAGAGACATATTGATCTCGGTCCCTAGGTCACAGTAAGGACAGGACGCATGAACACAATGCATGAAAGGCAACATTAACATCACAGAAGTGAGCCAGAAGAAGCGGGGCGGCCTGTAGACATTAATACACATTTCACTGTTCTGTTAATTGCTCTAGCCGAGCGCTGTGTCTGTCCAGTCTGTTTTTGGAGGTTTACACCAAACCGCCACACATGTACTTAAAGTTGCGGTGCAGACTCATAGATTGTTCTGCCCTCCTACCAGCCAGCCAGTATAAACAGAAAAAAAGTATAAAGTATAAAAGTATAAACAGAAAAAGTAAATAGCATGACGGAGCCAAAAAAGCAACCATGTGAGCTTCATGGATCTAAGTTGCTGCAATCTGATGCCATGGTTGCTTTTCTCTGCTGCATTATCTAATTTATTTTTTCTGTTTATACTTATTTATAGTTGTATTTAAAGTTTTTGTACAACATAGTGTTTTTACACTTGAGTTAGCATGAGCCACGGTGGTAGTTCATCTTCACACTCGTAGCAATTCGAAACAGTTCTGTTTTGATTATTTTGGTGAACTATGGGGTAATAATCAAGGTAAAACATCGCTTAGGCATTGCATAGAAATCAAAATTCTCTAGGGAATTACTGTTGCACACAGCAAAATTAGAGCAAAACATCAGTGTAAACAATAGCAGTAGCCAAAACTCTGTCTAACATGTATCTATCTGTGAATGACTGATCTCTTATGGTGTGTTCAGACCAAATGCAAAGTTAAGCTTTCATGCAGCATGATTACCGTTATCACCATGTAAACATGCAAATACACCTGAATTCATACATTTATGTCTAAGGGAGTTGGTTGCAATAGCTAATCAGCCTTGAATTTCAGCTGTCTCTGGAGTAAAAGCATCAACACTGGAGAGTAAACTACTTTGAAAATAAGGCCACTGATCTGCAAACAGATGGACCGGGAATGCTGGAGCTAAAGTTTGTTGTTTATCCACCCACGTACTTCTGCTACAGATGTGCTAATGAGGGCTAGCAGGCTAGCAGTGCAAACAACCATCATCCAGGTGCAGTATCTGGAAGAGGCAGTGACATTTTCACAGCTGTGTACCGTGCTGGGTAAAGTTGTAAACCTAAACATGATGGTGTTTTGGGGATTTCCATAGCAGATAGAAAGCAGCTGCAGAAGTTATGAAGACGGCCCTGATCCTCTGCAACTCGCTCAGATGCAAATAACTATTCTTTGCACTGGCTTTACACCTAATCTGAAAACACCTTTGCTGGTGCTATATTACATAAAAATACAATTTGATCAACAACTTGACTTGATATTTCTGTATTTTCATAAAACTATGGCAGTGTGTGCTCAGTTGTTGCATGGATTAAATCGTCCTCCTCCCCCAGAGCTTTCAACCATTGCATCAAAGTCTCTGCTGTACTGTCGAGTTCAACTTAATTGTTATAGTAACAATTTTTGAAGAAAGTTTCTTATGTAAACCAAGCTGCAGTGACAATGTGTGTTTTGAGGTGGAAACTGAAATGGGACTTTACCTGTGGTTTTTTGTGATACCAGTGTGTCTGCATTACACTTATGCACTCTCAGAAAAATCGAGTCCATGCATCCGGAAAGGACTGGTTTGAATGCTGAAACAGTCACATTAGTCCCTCAACTTAAGATGGCGACAAGACCAGTGGAGCTTTGAGGCCTGAACCGGGACTTGCTGGATTTAAAAGAATGGTGAACCAAGCTAAAACCAGCTAGCTTTACTAGCTTAGCCCACAGGTGGCCAAGCGCGGAGGCATAAAGGTGCAGATAAGAGAAACAAACACGCCATAGAGCCACATAGTGACTACTCTGCCTGGTTCTTCTGGTTGAGACCCCATCATTCCTCTGGTGTCGGAGCAGCAGTGATGCAGAGACCACACAATGTGCTCGTCTAAACTTCTTCCACCACCGTGTCACCCAGGGGCAAGCTGACATCCATCCAAGAAGAACAGTTTTGACCAGATCCATCCTGATGGGTACTGGGTCTGAGCAGCTGTAGAAGGCTGAGTGCACCCAGCAGCTGCAGGTTCAACAGTTTTCGTGTGCTGTGGATGAGGCGCTGGGGTTAGACACAGGTATCAGCCAGGAGTCAGCAGGCTCCACTGAATGAAATGCTGGGTAGCTGACCTCGAACAATGTATGTACAATGTATGTACAATTTGATTTTGATTTGATTTTGTATACTTTATTGATCCCCAGAGGGGAAATTGAGGGCATCCACCTGGATGGATGAAGCAGCCACAGTACGGCGCTATCCCTTAACCATTCACGCACACATTCACACCTAGGTCCACTTTAGAGTCTCCAATTAACCTAACCTGCATGTTTTTGGCATGTGGGAGGAAACCGGAGAAATCCCGGAATAAACCCATGCAGATACGGGGAGAACATGCAAACTCCACACAGATCACTGTTGGTCTGGGGCTGGGATCGAACCAGGGATCCCATGGCCAAGGGTAAGTTACTGTGCTGGTGAATGATGTCATTGTCAGCGGATTGGAGACTAGACCCCGGTCCTACGCCAGGGTAGTGGCAGCTTTGGATGGTCAGGAGTTGACTAACCCTGACACAGACTACCTGGAGAACAAGGTGACAGCTTTCTTTAACAGCAAAGGCATAGACCTATCTAAAGCAAACAATGAGGCATGCCATCCACTACCTCAGAAAAACAAAAATATCAAACCTGCTATAATCATACGATTTGTAAACAGAAAAAGCAAGAATGCACTTCTTAGACATGGTAAAAAACTTAGAGGCACAGAAGTCTATGTGAACGAGCATCTGACAAAGAAAAATGCTGATATTGCTAGACAAGCATGCCTTCTAAGAAAACAGAAGAAAATCCAGTCCACATGGACAGTCAATTGTAAGGTCTTTATTAAGCTGAATGGGTCCCCCGCGACCCGAAAAGGATTAAGCGGAAGAAGATGGATGGATGGATGGGTCTCCTGAGGAAGCCAAGGTCTTAAAAGTAAGACATATCGAAGAATTACAAAGGTATCAATGACTCTTGCGATAAGTATGATAAACCGTGTTTGACAAGGTGTGAATCATAAACCAATTGTTGCAAAAAACTCTAAACCATATGTATGACTCACAACATCACATCATGTCAAGAAAGGTCTAAGGATTGCACATATTAACATCAACAGTATCAGAAACAAATTAAATGACTCCTATGATCTCCACATACTTGCAATATCAGAAACTTATTTGGACTTTACTTTTCAAGATGGAGAGGTAAATATACAGGGATATAAGATATTTAGAAGGGACAGAAATGCACATGGTGGTGGTGTAGCCTGTTACATTAAAAAACACATACCAGTTAAAATTAGAGAAGATCGACTGAAATTTGATGTTGAGGCACTTTGGCTGCAAATACACCCACAACATTGGAAACCTATGATAAATGGATGCTGCTACAGATCACCATGGGCAAGTAACTCTTATTTGGACAACATTTGGGCAGAGATGGCTCAGGAGGTAGAGCAGGTTGTCCAATAACCGGATGTTTGGCGGTTCGAATTCCACTCTCCCCAGATATCCTGTCGTTGCGTCCCTGGGCAAGACACTTTACCCACCTTGCCTTCAGTGTCCATAACACTGGGTATGAATGTGTATAAATGTTAGGCGGTTGGCGTGGATTGGCAGCCACGTTTCTGTCAGCCTGCCCCAGGGCAGCTGTGGCTACAGTAGTAGCTTGCCACTACCATTGCCTGTCTGGAGTGAATGAATAATGTATCTATTTTTAAAAGTGTCTTTGAGTGTATATGAAAAGTGCTATATAAATCTGATGCATTATTATTTGTACTATGTTAGACAATGTTAGTGTACTGGGTTATGAAATATACTTTATGGGTGATTTAAATATAGACTGGCTATCCCTAAACTGTTCCATGAAAAATAAATTATTATCTGTCACAAAGGCCTGTGGTTTCACTCAGGTGATTACCAAACCAACTAGGACATACTTAAAGAATGACAGCACCATAACGTCAAAGTGCATAGACCACATATTCACAAATGTGCCTCAGCTGTGTGTGACAACATCCTCTGTTCCTGCTGGATGCAGTGATCACAACCTATCAATAGAAAGGAAAGCAAAAATTAATAAGCCGGGCCCTAAAACAATATTTAAACGATCATATAAAACGTTTAACGAAGAAAAAAATATAAAAGTTAAAAACGTCTGTTGGACGGCGGTATTGTCTAAAGAGGACCCTGATGCTGCAGTGCAGGCTTTCAATGACATTTTTACACCCCTGATGAATAAGCATGCTCCACTGAAGAAGCTTGTTGTCAGATCTATCAGAACTCCATGGTTGGGCAGTGAAACCAAACAATATATGAAACAAAGAGATCAAGCAAAAAGAACTGCTATTACTACAGGCAGTCAGAATGACTGGAAAGAATATCGCAAACTAAGAAACTTTGTAACAAATTAAATAGAGATAAGAAGAAAATATGTTATGGGAATAGAATAAACACGATCAACAATGACCCGAAAAAATGGACATCTTCCTCACCATCAACATTGCAGGTGACACCTCCCACCTCTCACACTCCCGCTTCAGTCCCCTGCCCTCAGGGAAAAGGTACTGGAGCCTTTGGGCCTGCTCCACAAGACTGCTAAACAGCTTTGTTCATCAGGCCATCAGGACCTTGAACTCTGTCCACCCCACCCCCCACCCCCATTCCCCGGACGGTAACACACCCACCTGCACAATAACTACCTCAGAAAGACTGGCACACCAACAGTAATACATCTGCTGCTGTATGTCTCTGCACTTTATTGCAACCATTTGCACAAATGCCATACCTGCTGCTGTCTGTTATTACAATATTGATCATGTGCAGTCCTATCTGTCACTGTCTGCACCTACACTACCGCATTGAACTTACAACTATGAGTATTACTGCTGTACTTTTCCTGTATATAGGATTGCTGGGTTTCATCGTTTATCTTTATTTGCACTATGGGAGGTCTGGGTCTATCTGTTGTTGCCATTTGCACTACGGGTAGTATTACCAAATGCTCAATTATCAAACAATTTGTCAAACAATTTGTTTGACGCTGTCAAACAATTTGGAATTTGCTGTTGGGAACTGTTGGAAACGTTACATTTTCTTTCTTTCAAAGGTCTTTTTATTATTATTAATTGAAGTATCAATACAATACAAAGTATTAAAAATTTTCATTTTTGTTTTAACCAAACAGTGAAAAACTAGAATTTAAAGCTAACAAATGTAAATGCTTCAAAGCACAAAAACCTTTAAATAAACAATAATTTAAAAAAAATACAAAGAAAAATTGTGTGTGTGAAGTGGGGGTGGGGTAAAGGGGATATGAGCTACTCAGAAACTATAATCGTGGGTCTTTCAAAGAAGTCAAGAAACGGGCGCCATAATTTATAGAATTTGTTTTCAGAGCCACAGACTGTATATCTGATTTTTTCTAAATCCAAACAGGACATTATATCTTTTATCCACTGTAAATGTGAAGGGGGCGAAGAGTCTTTCCACTTCAGTAATACAGCACGTCTGGCCAATAATAATGAAAATTTAAATACTTTTAATTTGGAATTTGGCAAGACAAGTTCTGGAGCCACACCAAAAATGGCACATAATGGATCAGGTTTAATTTGATATTGCAGGACTTCAGACATAGTGATAAAAACAGAATGCCAAAAATTCATCAATGCAGGGCAGGACCAATACATGTGAAACAAAGTGCCAGGAGCGCTACCACACTTTTCACAAGTTGGGTCTATATCCGAGTAAATACATGCTAACTTAACCTTGGACAGGTGCATCCGGTGTACAATCTTAAATTGAATAAGAGCGTGACGAGCACACATTGATACAGTGTGAACCTGGCCAAGAATAGAGTCCCACAGTTCATCAGTAAAAGTAAAATTAAGATCTTGTTCCCAATTCAATTTGATAGCGGCCAGAGAAGAAGATTGTAAATTTGAAATTAAATTATATAAAACTGACATTACCCCCTTAGAAGTTGGTTTAACTAATAAAAAATCATCTAGAGGATTATCAGAAGGTTTTTGAGGGAATTGTTTTGTCATGGTTTGCACATAATGTCTGACCTGGAGGAAGCGAAAAAAATGTGTAGAAGTGATGTCGAATTTAGTGGAAAGTTGAGAAAAACTTGCAAATTGACCATCAAAATATAAATCCGCAAAAGATTTTAAACCTTTTCTGTGCCATATATGAAATGCGCTATCAATAGTTGATGGGGTAAATAAATGATTTGCGGCAATTGGACTTCTAATGGAGAAAAACTGAAGACCGAAGTTTTTCCTGAATTGAGACCAAATTCTAAGAGACTGACGAACTACTTTATTATTACCCAGTGTAGACAAAGCAAGGGGAAGTGGTGAACCTAAAATTGCCGGTAGGGAGGTTTGATTGTCCACATGTGACTCCATAAGGATCCAAATTGGTGATTTGGGTTCCAGATAAAAATGTTTCCAATATAACATGCACCTGATATTTGCTGCCCAGTAGTAATATTGAAAGTTAGGCAGAGCCATGCCACCCACTGATTTGGGTCTTTGAAGAAAAACTTTCCTCAATCTCGGATGTTTACCATTCCAAATAAATGAGGTAATCAGAGAGTCCAAAGACTTAAAAAAGGATTTAGGAATAAAAATGGGGAGACATTGAAACAAATATAAAAACTTTGGAAGTAACACCATTTTTACAGAATTGATTCTGCCAATTAAAGACAAGGATAATGGGGACCATTTGGAAAGTATTAACTTGCACTGGTCAAGTAAGGGGAGAAAATTATTTTTAAACAAGTAATTAAATTGTTTAGTGACACATATCCCAAGATAATTAAAATGATCAATAACAACCTTGAAAGGAAAATTTTCAAAATCCTGAACTTGAATCTTTTCATTAATCAGAAACAGTTCACTCTTATTAAGATTAATTTTATAACCAGAAAACCTACTAAAACTATCCAAAATGTTGAGTATAGCGGGTAATGAGGTAAGTGGGTTGGAGAGAAATAGTAAAAGATCGTCAGCATAGAGTGAAACCCTATGCTCAATGCCACCCCTACGAATGCCTAGAAAGTCCCGGCTCCCGCGGATTGCAATAGCTAACGGCTCAACTGCCAAGGCAAAGAGCAACGGGCTCAAAGGACAGCCTTGCCTCGTACCACGGTAAAGTCTAAAATAGTCAGAATAGCGACAATTAGTTAACACTGAAGCTAAAGGACTAGCATAGAGAAGTTTAATCCAGGAACAGAAGGAAGGACCAAAACCGAACCTCTCCAAAGTAAAAAACAAATACTCCCACTCAACCCTATCGAATGCCTTTTCAGCGTCCAAACTAATAAGACATTCAGGTATGTTGTGGTGAGGAGTATAAATAATATTAAACAACCGCCGCAAGTTAAAAAAAGAATGGCGATTTTTAATGAAACCGGTTTGGTCCTGTGAAATTATAAAAGGAAGAATCTTTTCCAACCTAGAAGCTAACAACTTTGACAAAATTTTAACATCGGTATTTAACAAGGAAATAGGCCTGTAAGAAGCACAATCAACAGGATCCTTATCTTTTTTAAGCAACACAGTGATACAGGCCTGATAGCATGAAGGAGGAAGTGTACCGGAGTCAAGCGACTCTGTAAAAACTTGACAAAGGAAAGGGGCGAGGTCGTCAGAGAATTTTTTGAAAAAATCAGCGGAAAACCCATCAGGTCCTGGAGATTTTCCTGATTGCATGGATGATATTGCCAGCTGAATTTCTTCTTTTGTGATGGGAGCTTCTAAAATTTGCTGAGATTCTGAAGAAATCGAAGGAATATCAATAGAATCAAAAAAAAATTCCAAATCCTTTAAGTTTGTTGTATATTCTGAGGTATATAATTTGGAATAAAATGACCTGAAAATATCATTAATCACTTGTTGGTCTGATGTCACCTCTCCTTTATCTGTCCTAACTCCAGTAATAATTTGCTTAGCTCTAATACCACGCAGTTGATTAGCTAGAAGTTTACTGTTTTTTTCGCCATGTTCATAAAATTCACTCTTGTTCCTTATTAAACAACCTTCAATTTGTCGAGTAGAAAGTAAATTAAGTTTAGTTTGTAATATCATACGTTCCTTGTACAGAGCGGGTGATGGAGATTGAACATATTGTCTGTCAATGTCCAGGATTTGATCTAAAATAGCCTTCTGTTCCTGTATTAAGGATCGTCTTTTAAATGCTGCCAATGAAATAAATTCCCCCCTAAGAAATGCCTTCATGGCCTCCCATATCGTTTTATTTGGCATACCAGGAGTTTTATTTTCTTTCAAAAAAAAATTAATTTTAGAAGAAATATTCGCAACCAATTTTTCATCTGTAAGTAATAATGGATCCAATCTCCAATGCTTTCTCATGGAGTCACATCCATGGAGGATCATTTTAAGTACAAGAGGGGCATGATCAGAAACCGAGATGCTATCATAACTGCAAGAGCAAAGGTTATTAATTAATAAATTGTCAACAAAAAATAATCTATTCTGGTATAAGTATGGTGTACGTGAGAGAAAAAAGAATAGTCCCTGCCGTTAGGATGTAAAAAACGCCAAGGATTTGTAAGGCTATATTCCTCAAGAAAAGACTTAACATAAGTTGCAGATTTATTAAGACTAGCAGGTTTTGAGGATGAGCGGTCTAAGATCGGATCCATATACAAATTAAAGTCACCCCCAAGAATTAGAGAATGAGTATTTAAATGCAGAAGTTGCGAAAAAAGGTTGCGAAAAAAGTGCACATCATCAAAATTCGGTGCATACAGATTAGCCAAGGTGACATGTTTATTGCCAAGTTTACCTGATACTATTACAAATCGTCCATTTTTATCTAATACAACATTAGAGGGAATAAATGGGATATTTCGATCAATAAGAATAGCAGCGCCCCTGGCCTTAGCTTTAAAATTTGAATGAAAAAATTGTCCTGACCAACATTTTGACAAACGCAAGTGGTCGGAATCCTGCAAATGGGTTTCCTGCAAAACAGTACCCCAGGCTTAAACTGCTTTAGACGTGACATGACTCTCTTTCGTTTAATTGGATGGTTCAACCCCTTCACATTCCAGCTTACCAAAGTAAGATTACTATTCATTCAAAGAGTAAAATTTATATATTATGTTGTGTAGCCCAAAGAAGAGTAAAGTGAGGTACGGGTAAAAAAAAAAAAAAAAAAAAAAAAAAGGAGGGGGTAAGGGGGGTGTAAATAAATCCATAACAAAAAACAAAACAAAAAAAAAATAAAAAAAAAATAAAAAAATCCAACAACCAAACCTATAACAACACTCCAGCCGGTTGCAAAAAAACAGCAACCGCTCCATCTCCTGCTCTATTTTCATCCTAATAGAATGCTCCCATACAACTGGCTTCAATCCTGCATAATATGAACGTTTTACCCTAAAAAAAATAAATTAAATTAAATTAAAAAAAAAATTAAGTAAACAACAACGTATAGGGAGCCAATTTTACCTTGTTTTTGAACATCTAAAAATGCATCAATGTCCAGTCAGTGCAGCTTCAATGAAGTTACAATCAAGCAGTCCAGCGCGGCAGCTGGTCAACCCAGAAATGTCCAGTTCAAGGCGAAAATTGCTGGTTTCTCTCCCTGGTTTGCATGAAGCGGGTGGCCTCTGAGACGGACGCCAACCACTGGTTTTGGCCGTCTGGAAGAGTTATCCGGAGCCTGGCGGGGAAAAGAAGAGAAGGACGAAAACCTCTCTTGTACAACTCGGACATAACCTCCTTATATTCGGCTCGTTGCTTCTGAACGTCGGCGTTATAATCCTCGTAGAACTGAAGTTTATGTCCACGATATTCCAAAGTCCCACGGCGTCTCCGCGCTTCTCTCATCACCAAGTCTTTGGTCCGAAACCGGTGGAAACAAATAATGACAGCGCGCGGCTTCCCATTCGGACTCGGCTTGGGCATGAGGCTGCGGTGGGCTCTATCCAGCTCTGGGGGAGATGGCAAAGTTTGTGTGCCAAAGACGTCCACCAACAGCCGCGAAAAAAATTCAGATGGCCGTGGACCCACATCAAAGGACTCCGGCAGACCCACCAGACGAATATTCAGCCTCCCGCTTCTTCCCTCCAGGTCAGAAAGTTTGTTTTTCAAAAGTTTGTTCTCCTCCTGCATTGACTCACATGTAACTTCAAGCGCCGCTAGGCGCTGGCTGACGTCCTCCGCGTTGTTTTCAAGGTCGCCAATGCGTTGCTCCTGGTTCGCCACATCTGCTTGAATCTTGTCCAGCTTACCATTAATAAGCTCAAATGAAGCTTTGAAGTCAGCAGCTATGGACATTCTGTGTTGCTCTAGCAAGGCAACAAGTGCAGGGTTAAGGCTGATATTAGCATCCTCAGCTAAGCTGGTGTTAGTATTGTTCCCTGCTGCCTCCTTTTCAGTCTGCTTTCTTGTTTTGGACATATTTCACAACAAAACATTAACAGCTTACAGCAAAATAGGGTTTAAAAAGTAAGGAAAAAAAATATAGCAGGAGCCAGCAACGCACACACCTACTCCATTGCCAGCACCGGAAACGTTACATTTTACTGGGCTGAGGATTCTTACCACTTGATCTTTTTTGGTCAACAAACCGAGTTAGGCTAACCTGTCTGTTTTGGTTAGCCACCCCTGATCTGGAAAGCCATGGTTCCCTCTTCGACCTGTGACAGCTGTGTTTCCCTCTCTAAGAAGGTTTCTGAGTTGGAATTGAGACTATCTAACCTCTCTAAGATTCAGAAGGCTGAAAATCATCTGGACACGATCATTTTTGGACGGACATCGGTGCCAGCGACGGACTCGCAGTTAGCAGAGACGGCTACCTACCTGGGTGAAATCATCATGTCGCCATCCACCTCCACCCCTGCTCCAGTCACCTCAGCTGTCCAGGACTGCAGCACTAAGTACTACTAGTACTACCGGAGTGGTGGCTCAGTTGGTAGAGCATCCGCCCCACACCCGGGAGGCAGGGGTTCAAATCCCGGCCGGGTCATGCCGAAGACCATATAAAAGTGGAACTTCCTGCTATCCAGCTTGGTGCTCAGCAAAAATGGAATGGAGGAGGGAAATTTGTGGCGGCGCCTTGCATGGCAGCGGCCCTCTGATTCTACACTTGGGGTGTGTGTGATTGACACGGTAGATAGGTAAAGCATAATCTCGTTCTGCTGTACATGATTGGTTGTACAGTTGAATGACAATAAAGGGTGATTTAATTTAATTTAATTTAATTTTTGATTTAATTTAATTGATTTAAACACTGGCTTCAGCTCAGAACTAAACCCAAAGCCCCGGGTGGTTCTTCTCAGCCTCAATGCGCGCCCTGGACCATGGTCAGGCCCAACAGCAAACGCTGAGGATCGACCAGGCACGGCCGCACCTCCTCCCTTCCCCTCTCACTGGAAAACAGATTCAGCATCTTTTCCCTGGAAGATTTCCCCCACCTGGATGTTGATCTTCCTCCCATGCCCCCCACCCCCGCCTTCAGCAGTGGCCCAAACCTGCAAGCCCCGAATTAAAACTACCCTAGGTGTGCCGAACTTTACACCAGCTCCAAAAAGAAGAGAGCACAACCCCCCGCATCACCCCCGTACCGGCGTCTCACCGCCTCAGCAACAACAACAACAATGGCAAAACTATTCACCATTACAGAAGCCACCGACAAAGTCCCCCCAGACGATGCTGGTAATTAGTGATTCCATAATGAGGAACATCAGAAGCAGGTACTGTGCTACAAAAATTTTTTCCTGGGGCTAAAGTGTCAGACATTGAGGTTCTTACCCCTGACCTATTAAATGAATACACCCATGCTAAAACTGTTATTGTCCATGTTGGATGCAACAACATCAAACATCAGATCTTAAAGAGAGACTTCAGGAGCCTTCTGTCCACTCTTAAGAACTGTGGCACATGTGTGTTTATCTCTGAGACCACTTGCTCCTTTTAGAAGAGGTTGCAGTTATTTCAGCAGAACTCTTAGCTACCTGGTTGTGTTCAACTTGTCCTACTTTTGACATTGGTTTTATAGACAATTTCAACCTGTTCTGGAATCGCCCATCATTTATGAGGCCAGATGGCATTCATCCAAATAGACTTGGTGCACGTGTTTTAAGGGACAATCTGTTTTACTCCATTCAGCATTTTTTAGTACAGTGACTGAAAGCTGGTGTGTCACCTCACCCCAAAGTGTCTGGGTTTGCCAACCAGCTTATTTGCTTTCCACTTTTCATATTACTTCTATTAATCCAAATAATTCTCTCTGTTCATATCGGTCTTTAATTCACAACCCCAGAGAGACTATTATAACTCAAGACAAATACAACATAACTTGATAAAGATTAAAACTATTAATTTACCACAGAAAAATAAAATAAATAAAAGCAGACTGCTGAATATAAGATCTTTGTCCGATAAAGCGACCTTAATTAGCGATATGATCATGGATCACAATATAAATATACTCTGTCTCACAGAAACATGGCTACGCCCCAATGACTTTGCTAGTACCAATGATACCCCCCCCACCCCCCAGCTATACTAATATTCATATTCCTAGAAACACTGGGTGAGGTGGTGGTGTTGGGGTATTATATGAATCCACGTTACCAATGAACCCTCAGTCTAAGCTAAACTCAAATTATAATTCTTTCGAATGCTTAATTTTTAGCTTAGCACACCCATCCTGGAGGTCAGAACAGCTGATTTTATTTACCACAGTATATCGCCCTCCCAGTGCTTCTTTTGCTGAATTTATGTCTGAATTCTCTGAGTTCTTAACAACCTTAGTCCTCAGTTCAGACAAGATTATCATAACTGGTGATTTTGATATTCATAGAGACGTTGATAATGATACTCATAGTGTAGCATTTCTCTCCCTCTTAAATTCAACTGGTTTTTCTCAGTGTGTTAGTAAACCAACTCATCATCATAATCACACCCTTGACCTGGTCTTGCCCTATGGTGTAGAAATTGATGAGCTGCTAGTCATTCCTTGAAATCCTACACTGACTGACCATTATTTGATAACTTTCAAATTTGTGTTTTCTAATTTTACAGCATCAAGCAGAAATATAGTTACCAGATACTTACCTGATAGTGCTATGGCTTGCTTTAAAGAATTAATCCCTTCAGCACTTACTCTATTACCATGTCTCAATATAGCAGAGGACAGCACTGACTGTTTTAATCCATCAGAATTAGACCTTTTAGTTGATAGTACTGCAGCCTCACTGTGAACAACACTTGACTCCATAGCCCCTCTTAGCTATTAAAAATAGGAGATTAGCTCCATGGTACCAACTCCCACACTCGTGAGTTAAAACAGAAAGTCAGATTCTGTGAAAGGCTTTGGCGTGCAACTAAGACAGAAGAATCATGTTCAGCTTGGAATACCAGCCTTACCACCTATAAGAAATCTCTCCGCAGTGCTAGGCGACAGTACTATTCATCCTTGATAGAAGAAAAGAAAACAACCATAGATTTCTTTTTAACACTGTTGTTATGACCCGAGCGCCGGTTCTGATCGCGCTCGGGCTAAGTTATGTTTCGCTGCCGGCCTTGACAGTTGCGGGCTGTATTCCAGCCTCACCGGGCTCTTATTGTGAAAGTGCTCGGTGGGGCTTCCACCTGTCAACGGTCAGTCAGCTGTTTGTAATTATCGTCGTTAGTGCTTCGCCTTCTTAAGCCCGGCACTGCCGGTGGTAAGACGCAGCAGTGTCAGTCGTTCTTCGTCTGAGCTACGGATACCTTGGACTGTTACCTACCTCGTCTGCCTGTGGTTGACCGTCGCTTCCCCAGGACCAGTAAGTGAGCTGTTAGCCTTACCCCTCCCGGTGTGAGTAGACCTCTGTGTGTCTCTGCCTCAGCAGCCTGTGTAGCCATTACTCCAACAACCTTGCCTGTGTATGATCGTCTCCTCCTACGGACCTGTATGAGAGCTGTTTAGCCTTACGCCTCCGGATGTGTGTAGACTTATGTGTCATTGCTCCTGCATCTTGTGTTGTTACTTTTTCACCGTAATAAAACTCACTGAAACTCACTGGTGACTCTGTGGCGTCTTATGGTGGCTCGCGAGGGCCACCGCATGACAGTACACTGCTGCCTAAAACGGCGTTTACGGTGACGCCAACCCGAGACGCAATTCACCAGTGGGTTCGAGTTTTTGGACGTTTGCTTTTTCCTGTCTGGGTACTGTGTATGTGAAGAATGCCGTCGTGGAGGGGCCGCGTTTGGAGTCCGAGCCGCGAGCTGACAGGTGTGCTGGAAGTCGTGGATGAGCTGCTCATCTTCGCTTCCCTGCTGGATTATGACCACGGCATACACTGGTACCTGGACGCCGCCGAAGATATTCTTTGTCATCTCTCTCCCCGCTACGCCGACCACCCGGAAGTCGACGCGAGGAGGGAGGACATCGCCGCGCAACGCGAAATATACCTGATGATGGAGGAGGAACGCGGCATGAAGCAGGAGAAGAGGCACTCCTGCTTTTTGCCTACGGATCCCGATCCTGTCCTCAATCCGTTTCGGGAGTTTGCACCGTCTGGGGGCCGGCGAAGGCATCGGCGCCATGGCCGGGCGCATCTTCGGCAAGCTCCTGCTCCGGATCCAGTTCCGGGCCGCCGGGATGACCCCCTCAATCAGCCAGCTGCTGTGAGTGAGCTGAGTCCTGTGCCGGTGGGATCCATCCATGGGTCCTTTTCTACCACCCAGCGAGCGAGGGAAGGAGCAATGTCCGCTACAGCTGATACCATCTTTCCTCCGGGAGACAGGCAAGTCCAATTTCACTGTCCTATTTTTCATAGTGATCTGTCTTGTCTGACTCCTGGGGGTGAAGCTCGGGGTTCACAGCTCCCTGAGTTTCTTTCCCCAGCTGTAGCCATTTGTATTAAACCTGCTGCCTCTGTGTCTCCTTCTGCTGAGCGGTCCTCGGCGTTAGTCCCACGCCGTCGAACGGGGGGGAGGCCTGCGGCTCTGGGAAATATCCCGGCCCTGCAGCCTTGTTTTGGACAGAGGAGGAGAACGGACTGCGATGAGGAGCCAGAGCTGACGAGAGAGCGTCCTCAGGGGTCCTCAGGGATGCAGCCCGAGTCAGCAGGTCCAGGGTCCTTTGCCCCCACGCCATACGGGTTATTGGCGTGGACGCCAGCACGAGAGGATCCAGCTGCAGAGACCATCAGGCCGGCTGTGGAACCCGACGCAGCCGAGTGGGAGCCCGACGACGAGCATCTTCCTGAACCTGGATCGGCGAAGTCCTGGACGGCTCCAGAGCCCGAGTGCAGGCAAGTGCTCTTTCTTGTTTTCCTGTATGGTGTGTTAGAGCATTTTTGCCTGCCTCATGGGGAGGCGAGTGAGGGGCAGCCGTCCGCTGCGCCCGAGCTCGTCTCGCTGGGCTCTGGCGCTGTCGGTGGAACTGATCCCGGTCCTCTTCTGTTTTCTGAGCACCTCCACAGCGTTACTGGTTCAGAGCCAGTCAAGGTCACGAGACTGGGGGTTCCAGGTTCGGAGATGGAGGTCGTCGCCGGAGCAGTCCTGACCCAGTCGGGGTCCGACGTGTGGGCCGAGGTGACCCAGTCGGGGTCCGACGTGGGTGCAGCGATGACCCAATCGGGGTCCGACGTGGGTGCAGCGATGACCCAATCGGGGTCCGACAAGGTCCAGTGGGGGTCCAGCGCAGGTGTGGCTGTAACCCAATCAGGATTCGAGGGGGTCCAAGTTTTTGGTTGTCCCCCTCTCGGGAGCCACCAGCTGGGGGCCGTTAGAGGGTTTTGTTTGGCAGATCGGCGCTCTCCTGTCTTGTCGTCTTCAGGCAGGCGGCTGCATGCATTTCCTCCACGGTCCTGGTGGTTGTGGGATGCGGGTCGGCCACCTGAGGAACTGCTTGGTGCGTTCGGCGTCTTGGGTTGGCCACCCAATAAACTGTGCTTGCTACGGGGTGACCTGGTTCGGCCACCAGAGAACTTGTTTCTGGGGGCCTGGGACTGGGGTAGGCCACCTGATCATGTACTGTGTTTGTGGGACTATCTGTGGGCCCATACGGTGCCTAGTCATGTCAAGTACGTTTAGCATTTTTTTGTTTCATGTAGTCATAGTCAAATCAAAGCAATTTTAGATTGCCTCATGTTTTTTTTGAAGGCCACAGTCTGGTCAAAGTCAAGTCAAAGCAATTTTAGATTGCCTCATGTCTCTTTTTCTGAAGGCCACAGTTTAGTCATAGTCAAGTTAAGTCAAGCAATTTTAGATTGCCTCATGTTTCTTTCTTTTTGTAAGCCACAGTTTAGTCATAGTCAAGTTAAGTCAAGCAATTTTAGATTGCCTCATGTTTCTTTCTTTTTGTAAGCCACAGTTTAGTCATAGTCAAGTCAGAGTAATTTTAGATTGCTCCATGTTTTTTTTTTGTAAGCCACAGCCTATCTATAGCTAAGTTATGTCAGAGCAATTTTAGATTGCCTCATGTTTTTTTTTTTTGAAAGCCTCGGTTTAGTTATAGCCAAGTTGTGTCAAAGCAATTTTAGATTGCTCCATGTGTGTTTGCATGTATTTCTTGTTTTGTTTGTGCTTAGGTTGCCTCATGTTTTTTTTTTTTGAAAGTCACGGTCTAGTCGTAGTCACGTTATGCCAAGCAATTCTAGTTTGCTCCATGTGTGTTTCCATGTATTTTTTTTTGTTCCATAGTTATCATGTATTTAGGTTGTTTGGGAGTATGATTTTGGCATGTTAAGTTTGGGTTTTTGAAGAGATCCTTACTTTGAGTTCTTTACCACGTGGGATTATGTACTTTGGAATTAGACGGGTTGTCTGTTGTCCCTGTGGGAAGACGTTCGGTGTCAGGTACTTATGCTCTTTTTGGTTTTGTATCCCTTGTATTATTTCTGGTCATGTCTTGTTTTTTCTGGTTTCGTCATGGTTCTGGGAGAAATTGATGTATTCTTTTTCCTTTTGGTTTAAGGTCTCGTTCATGGGTTGGTTCTCTCCCTCCACATCTGTCCCCCCAACCTCCCACCCTGGGGGGGTGAGGGGGGAGCAGGGTGGTTCCTTGGGGCGTTCGGAGTCCGCCCGTGGAGGGAGGGACTGTTATGACCCGAGCGCCGGTTCTGATCGCGCTTGGGCTAAGTTATGTTTCGCTGCCGGCCTTGACAGTTGCGGGCTGTATTCCAGCCTCACCGGGCTCTTATTGTGAAAGTGCTCGGTGGGGCTTCCGCCTGTCAACGGTCGGTCAGCTGTTTGTAATTATCGTCGTTAGTGCGTCGCCTTCTTAAGCCCGGCACTGGCGGCGGTAAGACGCAGCAGTGTCAGTCGTTCTTCGTCTGAGCTACGGATGCCTTGGACTGTTACCTACTTCGTCTGCCTGTGGTTGACCGTCGCTTCCCCAGGACCAGTAAGTGAGCTGTTAGCCTTACCCCTCCCGGTGTGAGTAGACCTCTGTGTGTCTCTGCCTCAGCAGCCTGTGTAGCCATTACTCCAACAACCTTGCCTGTGTATGACCGTCTCCTCCTACGGACCTGTATGAGAGCTGTTTAGCCTTACACCTCCGGATGTGTGTAGACTTATGTGTCATTGCTCCTGCATCTTGTGTTGTTACTTTTTCACCGTAATAAAACTCACTGAAACTCACTGGTGACTCTGTGGCGTCTTATGGTGGCTCGCGAGGGCCACCGCATGACAACTGTAGCTCAGTTAACCAAGAGCCACAATGAAATAGATCTCTAGATTCCTCCAACTCTTAGTGCTGACGACTTTTTGAATTTTTTTTAATGATAAAATTGTCAGTATCAGGAATAATATTCCAAAAAATAGCCCCTTTAAAAATACCAAGCCTCTGCCTAACACTGCTGTGTGCTCAGAACTCCTCTTTTCTGAATTTTCTTATTAGTCATTCTGATTTAGCCTTAATAGTCTCAGCCTCTAAACCAACTACCTGTCTCTTAGACCCAATCCCTGCTAGACTCCTGAAGGAGTCGCTATCTCTGATTAGTCCACCGTTTTTGAACATAATTAATATGTCCCTATTGACAGGACATGTACCACAGTCTTTTAAAGTGGCAATAATTAAACCTCTGCTAAAAAAAAACCTTCACTTGATTCTGGGATTTTGGCCAATTATAGACCAATATCTAACCTCCCCTACCTTTCCAAGATCCTTGAAAAAGTAGTCACCAATTAACCGTGCACTTTTATAGAAAATAATTCTATATTTGAGAAATTTCAGTCAAGTTTTAGGAAACACCACAGCACAGAGACAGCCTTGGTGAAAGTTACTGATGACCTCCTTATGGCATTTGACAAAGGACTTGTCTCTGTCCTTGTCTTATTGGAACTTAGTGCTGCCTTCGACACCATCGACCACCGTATTCTGCTAGAGAAACTTGAACAGCAAATTGGCTTGAAAGGAACAACGCTGAGATGGTTCCAGTCTTATTTATCAGATCGTTCCCAGTTTGTCTATGTCCATAACAATTCCTCTATCCAGACCACGGTTAGCTATGGAGTTCCACAGGGATCGGTACTTGGACCAATACTGTTTACATTATACATGCTGCCTTTGGGAGACATGATGAGGAAACAGTCTATTCATTTTCATTGTTATGCTGATGACACTCAATTATATTTATCCATCAATCCAGATGATCCCAGCCATTTGGGTTCACTCCAGGAGTGTCTTAAGGATATTAAAACCTGGATGAACTACAACTTTCTATTGCTGAATACAGATAAAACTGAAATCATTGTTCTTGGCCCCAAACACGCTAGAAGTACTCTTTCTAGTAAGACAACAACACTAGATGGCATTGTACTGGCATCTACGTTTTCTGTTAGGAATCTTGCAGTTGTCTTTGACCAAGATATGTCTTTTAACTCTCATATACAGCAAACCATTAAGACTGCCTTCTTCCATCTTTGTAATATTTCTAAAATTAGGTCCATCCTGTCTCATAAAGATGCAAAGAAACTTGCCCATGCCTTTATCACCTCTAGGCTAGACTATTGTAATTCACTTTTATCAGGCTGTCCTAATAAGTCCATAAAGTTTCTCCAGCTCATTCAGAATGCAGCTGCACATTTCCTGATGAGAACAGGGAGAAGAGATCACATTACCCTGACATAACGCACGGCTCAGGAGACGCACACACACAGGCTCAGAGTAGTTCAAATAGTTTATTAACAACGGGCGTGAATGAGTGCGTGTCTGCGGGGTGTAAATGTGTTGGTGGCGGTGTCCGCTTCAGACACAGAGGCAGGTGACCGTACAGCCGGGCAACCCTATGGAGAAGACACAGGGAGAGGGTGACAGGCATACACCAACACAGGAGGGATTATGGCAAGAGAAGGACTTACTTGGATGACAGGTCAGCTGGCACAGCAAGGGACGAAACCCGGGAGACAGCCACCTGGAGAGCTCGGTGCAACAGCGAGGAATGGGCGTTGGAGAGAAGACGTCCGCCGCCGCCGGGAAATCCACCTGTGCACAGGGGAGCAGACTGGAGAGAGAAGGTAAGGCTTCTTACCCAAATAATTGCGCTGAAGATAGTAGATGACTCACAACGGTGAGGAACGAAGTCTGACGGCTTCAGGCCGAGCCTCCGGGCGAGGCGGCTTTTCTCCTTCGCCGCTGATGAGGATCAGGTGTGTGAGCAGGTGGCGCCGCTGATGAACGGCGCGGCGTGACAGTACTCCCCCCTCTAGCAGCGCCTCCTGGCGATGGCTTATCCGGGTGCGCTCGGTGGAAGTCCGCGATGAGCGACGGGTCCAACACAAACGACGAGGGTACCCACTGTCGATGCTCGGGCCCATAGCCCTCCCAGTCCACCAAGTACTGCAACCCACGACCCCGGCGTTGAGAGTCCAGGATGGAAGCGACAGACCAGGCCGGATGGCCATCAATCATCCGGGGCGCGGGTTGCGCAGCAGGAGGGGGGCAAAGGGGGTCGGTGACTGCCAGCTTCACCTTCGACACGTGGAAGGTGGGATGGATGCGAAGGGAGGGGGGAATAGCCACGCGCACAGCCACCGGGTTGATGATCCGGGTGATGGGATAGGGACCCATGAAGCGCTGTGCCAGCTTTCTCCTCTCACCCTTTAGGGTGACGTCCTGGGTGGAAACGTAGACACGTTGCCCAACTCTGTACGCCGGGGCAGGTCTTCTATGCCGGTCCGCCACAGTCCTGTTGCGCTCCGCTGTGCGTAAAAGCGCCCTGCGCGCGGCAGCCCAGATGGAGCGGAACTGCCTGAGATGTGCTCTAACCGAGGGGACGGTCACCTCACTCTCCTGCTCTGGAAACAGCGGGGGGTCGTAACCCAGGGACGCCTTGAATGGAGACATCCCCGTAGCAGAAGAGCGAGCGGTATTATGAGCATACTCGACCCAGGCGAGATGGTTGCTCCAGGACGTTGGGTTAGATGAGGTCACACAGCGGAGCGCAGCCTCCAGCTCCTGGTTGGTCCGCTCACACTGCCCGTTGGACTGGGGGTGATGGCCGGAGGAGAGGCTCACCTTGGCTCCGATGGCGTTACAGAACGACCTCCAAACCTCGGATGAAAACTGGGGACCCCGGTCCGAGACCACGTCCACCGGAATCCCGTGCAGCCTGACCACGTGTTGGACAAGGAGATCCGCCGTCTCCAGGGCAGTAGGGAGACCTCGCAGGGGGACGAAGTGCGCCGCCTTGGAGAAACGGTCCACGATGGTCAGGATGGAGTCAAAGGAGTTGGAAACGGGGAGACCGGTGACGAAATCCAACGCGATGTGCGACCAGGGCCTGCCAGGAACGGGCAGGGGCTGGAGCAGACCCGCTGGAGGGGCGTTTCCCGACTTGCAGGTGGCACAGATAGGGCAAGCCCGGGCGTAGCGGGCTGCATCCCTCCGCAGGCCTGGCCACCAAAAGGACCGTTGGAGGAGGTTGATCATCCGGGAGGTGCCGGGATGACAGGTGAGCCGGGAGGTGTGGAGCCAGTGGATGACCTCTCCTCGGACCGCAGATGGCACGAACAGTCTTCCCTCCGGTCCGCCGCCAGGATCAGGTTCCACCTCCTGCGCCTTCCGGATCTTGCTCCTGATGTCCCAAGAGATGGCACCCACGACGCACGACCTGGGCAGGATGGTGTGGGGCATCTCCTCAGCCCCCACGGGGGTAAACTGCCTAGAGAGGGCATCAGGCAGGCCGTTCTTGGAGCCTGGCCTGAAGGTGATGGTAAAATGGAACCTTGCGAAGAACAAAGACCAGCGCGCCTGGCGGGCGTTCAGGCGCTTGGCAGATCGTAAATATTCTAAGTTCTTGTGGTCCGTCAGGACCACGAACGGCAGGTCCGCCCCCTCTAGCCAGTGGCGCCACTCCTGTAAGGCGAGTTTGATGGCCAGGAGCTCTCTGTCCCCCACATCGTAGTTCCTCTCCGCCGGGGACAAGCGCTGGGAGAAGAAGGCACAGGGTCGTTTGGCGCCATCGTCCGGTGACCGCTGGGATAGAACTGCTCCCACTCCCGTGTCCGAGGCATCCACCTCCACTATGCACTGCAGCGCGGGGTCGACCTGGCGAAGAACCCGGGAGGAGGAGAATTCCGCCTTCAGCGCCTTAAAGGCAGCAGCGACCTCCTCTGTCCACCGGAAAGGGACCTTCGGGGACGTGAGGCGGGTCAGTGGTCCGACGATCGAGCTGAAGTTGGGCACAAAGCGGTGGTAGAAATTGGCGAAGCCAACAAATTGTTGCACCTGCTTCCGGGATGCGGGAGTAGGCCACTCCACCACCGCCTTCACCTTCTCTGGGTCTGGAAGCACCTGGTCTTGAGAGATGATAAACCCCAGGAAGGATGTGGTCCTAGCGTAGAATTCGCACTTCTCAGCCTTCACGTAGAGCCGATTCTCCAGCAGTCTTTGGAGGACCCGCCTCACATGGACCTGGTGCTCGTCCCTGGACCTGGAGAAGATAAGGATGTCGTCCAGGTAGACGAACACGAAGAGGCCGATGAAATCCCGGAGGACATCGTTGATGAGGCGCTGAAAGACGGCAGGGGCGTTGGTTAACCCGAACGGCATGACTAGGTATTCAAAGTGGCCGTTCGGGGTACGGAAGGCTGTCTTCCATTCATCTCCCTCCCGGATCCTGACGAGGTGGTAAGCGCTGCGTAGATCCAGCTTGGTAAACCAGGTCGCCCCCTGGAGGGAGTGGAAGGCAGTGTCCATGAGGGGCAGGGTGTAACGGTCCCTCTCAGTGATGTCGTTGAGCGCACGGTAGTCTATGCAGGGGCGGAGGGACCCGTCCTTTTTCCCGACGAAGAAGAACCCTGCCCCCACGGGTGACGACGATGGGCGAATTATCCCAGCGCTCAGTGATTCCTTCAGGTAGGCGTTCATTGTCTCCTTCTCTGGCACAGACAGGCTGTAGAGCCGACCAGAAGGTAAGGGGGCCCCCTGGCGGAGGTTGATGGCACAGTCATAGGGCCGATGAGGGGGAAGAGACATAGCTTTCGCCTTGCTGAACACCATACCCAGGTCGTGAAATTCCGGAGGCACCAGAGACAGGTCCGGGGGTGCTGCGTCCGCCACAGGGGGGGAAGCGGACGGGGAGCAGGCAGCGGACTGAAGGCAGGTGCCCATACAAAACGTGCTCCATGCCGCTACCCCAGCTGACTTCCAGTCCAGGACAGGGTTGTGGAGGCGTAGCCAGGGATACCCCAGGATGACGGGCGACACAGAGTTGGGCAGGACGTAGAAAACCATCTCCTCCCGGTGGTTCCCTGAGATGATGACCGGGACGGGGACGGTCTGATGTGAGACTCTCCCAAGGGAGGCACGAGAGAGATTGACCAGGGAGATGGGGTTTCTCAGTGCCTGACAGCGGATGCCCAATCGGGTTGCCAGGCTTTGTGAAATGAAGCTGCCTTCTGCGCCCAAATCCACCAGTGCGTGGGTGAGATGCCCAGTGGGGTTGTGGCAGAAACGGATGGGCAGCTTCAATTGGGTGAGGGGATTTGGCCGATTGACGTCCGTGAGGCCCCCTACAGTGACTCGCGGACCCCGCCGTTTGGCTTCAGCGGACAAAGCTCCACCGTGTGCTGATTGTCTCCGCAATACATGCAGAGACCCAACTCACGGCGGCGTTGTCTCTCTGCCGGGGAGAGCTTTGTCCAGCCCGTCACCATCGGCTCCGACTCCTCGGGGCGCGATGGTGGCGGCGTCGCCAGGGGGCGAACTTGGGGCAGGCGCAGCGAGGCTCCCCGAGGGCGAGAAGTAGACGACTTCCGTCCTGAGGAGCGCTCGCGCAGCCTGTTGTCCAAGCTAATGGCTAGTGAGGTTAGCTCCGCTAGCGTTCCGGGGACATCCCGTCCAGCCAGTTCATCCCTCAGATCGTCATTGAGGCTGCGGAGGAACAGGCCACAGAGGGAACGTTCGTCCCAGCCCAATTCCTCCGCTGCTACCCGGTAGTCGATAGCATAGTCCGCGGCTGACCGGCTTCCCTGCTGGAGAGCGAGAAGCCGATCGACCTGGACCGTCTCGGTGCGAGAATGGTCGAACACCTCCAGGAAGCGCCTCACGAACTCGGCATAGGTGAGGGTGGCATAACTGGGTCTCGCCATTATAGCGTAGGCCCAGGTTAAAGCGCGCCCCTCCAGAAGGTTACCTATGTAGCCGATTCGGCTGTGATCTGAGGGAAAGTCCCCGGGCACACGGTCGAACACGGACTCACACTGCATCACAAACCCCCGCGCTCCGCCGAGCTTTCCGCTAAAGCGAGCGGGGGTCGGAATTGGTGTGAGACGGGCCGGTGCCACTGGAGCTGGCTGAACGGCCGCAGGAACAGCAGGAGCTGCGCCACCCTGGGGAGCCGGGGGGAACGGCTGCTGGGGGTCCAGACGGTCCAATCGGTTGGTTATAGCTACTAATTGGTTCAGGATCACCTGTTGTTGATAAGCGATCTGATCTACTCGAACCTCGAGAGTGGTAAGACGGTGTGCGAGCCCGCCGTCTGCCGAGCCGCTCTGCTGAAGCCGTACTGACATAACGCACGGCTCAGGAGACGCACACACACAGGCTCAGAGTAGTTCAAATAGTTTATTAACAACGGGCGTGAATGAGTGCGTGTCTGCGGGGTGTAAATGTGTTGGTGGCGGTGTCCGCTTCAGACACAGAGGCAGGTGACCGTACAGCCGGGCAACCCTATGGAGAAGACACAGGGAGAGGGTGACAGGCATACACCAACACAGGAGGGATTATGGCAAGAGAAGGACTTACTTGGATGACAGGTCAGCTGGCACAGCAAGGGACGAAACCCGGGAGACAGCCACCTGGAGAGCTCGGTGCAACAGCGAGGAATGGGCGTTGGAGAGAAGACGTCCGCCGCCGCCGGGAAATCCACCTGTGCACAGGGGAGCAGACTGGAGAGAGAAGGTAAGGCTTCTTACCCAAATAATTGCGCTGAAGATAGTAGATGACTCACAACGGTGAGGAACGAAGTCTGACGGCTTCAGGCCGAGCCTCCGGGCGAGGCGGCTTTTCTCCTTCGCCGCTGATGAGGATCAGGTGTGTGAGCAGGTGGCGCCGCTGATGAACGGCGCGGCGTGACATACCCCAGTTTTACCTTCTTTATACTGGCTCCCAATAAAATATAGAATTGAATTCAAGATATTACTCCTGACTTATAAAGCCCTTCATGGTATGGCTCCTTCCTACCTGCAAGAACTCATAGTTCCCTATTATCCAACCAGAACGCTGCGCTCCCAAAAATCCAAACTACTGGTGGTCCCCAAGGTCTCCAGAAGTAGATTGGGAGGTAGAGCTTTTAGTTATCAAGTTCCCTTCCTGTGGAACCATCTTCCCAGTTCAGTTCGGCAGGCAGACACTCTCTCTTTACTCAAGAGTAAATTGAAATCTTTTCTCTTTGATAAAGACTGTAGTTAAAAATGTTACCGCTGCCAGGCCTTCACCAGCATGTGGAGCCTAACCCGGCTTGATACTGGAAGGTCTGGCTGTGAATGCTAATGTTGAATTGTATTTGTTACGTTTGTTTTGAATGTAGCTACTCCCAGACCTCCTACTTTTTACCTCTTTTTTTAACCCAGCCGGTTGAGGCAGACGGCCATCCTGTATGAGCTTTGGTCCCGCTCGAGGTTTCTGCCCGTTAAAGGGAAGTTTTTCCTCACCTGTGTCGCTGCAGTGCTTGCTCTTAGGGGTCTCTGCTGGGTTCTATAAATGTGAAAGCGTGGCCTAAACCAACTCTTTTTTTGTAAAGTGCATTGAGATGACCTGTGTTGGGATTTGGCGTGATATAAATAAAATTGAATTGAGTTGAATTACTGTTCATAGACTGCTGTTGTTGTTTTTCCACTCTTATTCCTTTTTCTTTTTTTATATTGCGCACACCACTGAAGAGAGAGAAACGCCATTTCAATTCTCCTGTATGTCCTGTACGTATAGCAGTATTGACAAAATCTTTGAATTTGAAGAACTTTTCCAAACTGAGCACAATTTTTACCATTTATTTCCAAACGTCGGCAAATTTTCAGCATGCTGAAAATTTTCAAAGAACACAGCTTTCCCCAGCGTTCATCAACAAACACCAGCAATCATTAACTTTTGCCAGCAGAGCCAGACATTTGCCAGAACATCAGTAAAAGTCGGTCCAAATGTTGTAGTGTGAATCCACCTTAAAAAACAATTTAATAACAGACTGCCAGCATGCTTATCGGAAAAATCACTCCACAGCTACAGCACTGACTCTGGTGACAGACACGTGGTTAAAAGAAATTGAAATTTTAAAAAATGGTGCAGTTATGCTTGATTTTTCAGCTGCTTTTGACATTATAAATCACAAATTACTATTAGAAAACTTGGAAGCTATGAATTGAACAATCAGCAATACAAGTGTTTAAAAGTTACTTGACTAACAGTCACCTTATCGTGGTGGGGGGGTTTGCGTGCCCCAGTGATCCCAGGAGCTATGTTGCCCGGGGCAATTTGCCTCTGTTAGGGTCACCCAAGACAAACTGGTCCTGGGTGAAGGACCAGACTAAGAACGATCCAACAGACTCTCATGATAAATTCTAGATCAAGGATTCAGTGTACCCCGCCCGGTATGGGGTTACTGGGGCCCCACCATGGAGCCAGGCCTGGGGGAGGGGCTCGATGGCTAGCGTCTGGTGGCTGGGTTTCCACCCATGGGACCCGGCCGGGCTCAGCCCGAAGGAGTTACATGGGTCTACCCTCCAGTGGGCTCACCACCTGCAGGAGGGATCATGGGGGTCTGGTGCTATGTGGATTAGGTGGCGGTCAAAGGCGGAGAGCTTGGCGGACTGATCCCAAGCTTTCTAAACTGGCTTTTGGCATGTGGAATGTCACCTCTCTGGTGGGGAAGGAGCCTGAGCTGGTGTATAAGGTTGAGAGATACCGGCTAAATATAGTTAGCCTCACCTCCACACACAGCTCCGGTTCCGGAACCAGTCTCCTGGAGAGGGGCTGGAGCTTGGCCTTTTCTGGAGTTGCCCCGAGCGAGAGGCGACGAGCAGGGGTGGGTATTCTTGTATCCCCCCACCTTGCTGCCTCTATATTGGAGTTTTCCCCGGTGGATGAAAGGGTTGCTTCCCTGCGCCTTCGGGTTGGGAAACGGGTCCTGACCATCATTTGTGCCTATGCACCAAATGATGTTTCAGAGTACCCACCCTTTTTGGAGTCTGTGACTAGGGTGTTGGAGGGTGCTCCCCTTGGAGACTCCATTGTCCTACTGGGGGACTTCAATGCGCACGTGGGTAACAACAGTGAAACCTGGAGAGGGGTGGTTTGGAGGAACAGCCTGCCCGATCTGAACCCGAGTGGTGCTCAGTTATTGGACTTCTGTGCTAACCAGAGTTTGTCTATAATGAACACCATGTTCAAGCATAAGGGTGTCCACATGTGCATCTGGCACCAGGACACCCTAGGTCGCAGGTCGATGATCGATTTTGTTATCGTGTCATCAGACCTGCGACTGTATGTCTTGGACACTCGGGTAAAGAGAGGTGCAGAGCTGTCAACTGATCACCACCTGGTGGTGAGTTGGATCCAATGGCAGGGGAGGAAGCCATTCAGACCTGGTAGACCCAAATGTATAGTGAGAGTGTGCTGGGAACATCTGGCTGAGGCCCCTGTCCAGGAGGTCTTCAACTCCCACCTCCGGAAGAACTTCAACCACATTCCGAGGGAGTCTGGACACATGGAGTCTGAATGGGCCATGTTCTCCACCTCTGTTGTTGAAGCGGCAGCCCAGAGCTGCGGCCGCAAGGTGGTCAGTGCATCTCGTGGTGGCAACCCCCGAACCAAGTGGTGGACACCAGTGGTGAGGGGGGCCATTAAGCTGAAGAAGGAGTCCTATCAGGCTTAGTTGGCTTGTGGGACTCCCAAAGCAGCTGAGGTGTACTGGCAGGCCAAGCGGATTGCAGCTCGGGTGGTTGCTGAAGAAAAAACCCGGGTATGGGAGGAGTTCAGTGAGGCCATGGAACAAGACTTTCGGTTGGCCTCAAAGAGATTCTGGCAAACTGTCATGTGGCTCAGGAGGGGAAAGCAGCTCCCTGTCCACACTGTGTATGGTGCAAATGGGGTGCTGTTGACTTCGACTGGGGATATTGTCGGGAGGTGGAAGGAATACTTCGAGGATCTCCTCAATCCCACTGATACGCCTTCCACAGAGGAAGCAGGGTTTGTGGATGAGGGGGACGACTCGCTTATCACAGGGGCTGAGGTCACCAAGGTGGTTAAAAATCTCCTTGGTGGCCGGGCCCTGGGGGTAGACGAGATTCGCCCTGAGTACCTCAAGGCCCTGGATGTTGTTGGGCTGTCATGGTTGACACGCCTCTGCAACATTGCGTGGAGGTTGGGGTCAGTGCCTTTGGCATGGCAAACTGGGGTGGTGGTTCCTCTCTTCAAAAAAGGGGACCGGAGGGTGTGCTCAAACTTTAGATCACACTCCTCAGCCTCCCTGGGAAGGTCTATGCCAAGGTGCTGGAAAGGAGAGTCCGGCTGTTGGTCGAACCTCGGATTCAGGAGGAGCAATGTGGTTTTCGTCCTGGCCGTGGCACATCGGACCAGCTCTTTACCCTCTCGAGAATTCTCGAGGGTTTGTGGGAGTTTGCCCAACCAGTTTACATGTGTTTTGTGGACTTGGAGAAGGCATTTTACCGCGTCCCTCGTGGTTTTTTGTGCGGGGTGTTTCGGGAGTATGGGGTATTGGGCTTGTTGTTACGAGCTGTTTGGTCTCTGTACGACCGTTGCGAGAGTTTGGTTCATATTGCCAACACTCGGTCGGACTCATTCTCAGTGAGAGTTGGACTCCGCCAGGGCTGCCCTTTGTCACCAATCCTGTTCATAATTTTTATCGACCCGGACCTCCGGAAAAGTGGTAGAAGATGGATGGATGGATGATTAATAGATCACAAACTGTTTGCTACAACGGATGCATGTCAGATGTCAGGGCTGTAAAGCATGTACTGCCTCAGGGGAGCTGTCTTGGATCACTCGCTACTCTATACAGTATATACAAAAGACTTCAATTCAATTCAATTCAATTCAACTTTATTTATATAGCGCCATTTCACAACAACAGTCATCTCATAGCACTATCAACTGTAGGGGGGGGGGACCCCCACAGTTGCAGAAAGACCCCAGCAATCAGGCGATCCCCTGTGAGCAAGCACTTGGCGATGGTGGAGAGGAAAAACTCCCTTTTAACAGGAAGAAACCTCCAGCAGAACCAGGCTCAGGGAGGGGCAGTCATCTGCTGCGACTGGCTGGGGGGTGAGGGGATAGAGAAGAAGAAAAGAACAGACATGTAGAGAGCAAACAGCACGATGGGGACTCAATCTATGGGAGAGAACAAACAGATGTTAATGACCAGCAAAAAAAAAAATATTTCATAGAGAGTGAGGAAAGGAGTGAGGCCCAGTGCATTACTGGAGGTCCCCCGGCTGACTAAACCTATTAGCAGCATAACTAAGGGAGGGTTCAGAAACACATGATCCCTCCCTAATTGTAGGCTATATCAAAAAGGTAGGTTTTAGCCCTATTCTTAAAAACAGAGATCGAGTCTGACTCCCGAATCCAGATTGGCAGCTGATTCCACAGGAGAGGAGCTTGATAACTGAAGGCTCTGCCTCCCATTGTACTTTTGGAGATTCTAGGTATTACAAGTAATCCTGCATTTTGGGAGCGTAGTGCTCTGTTAGGATAATACGGTAGTATCAGATCTTTTAAATAAAAAGGAGCCTGATTGTTTAGAGCTTTGTAAGTAAGAAGAAGGATTTTAAACTTAATTCTAAACTCTATGGGAAGCCAATGAAGGGAGGCCAGAACCGGAGAGATATGATCTCTCTTTCTAGTACCTGTTAAAACTCTTGCTGCAGCATTTTGGATCAGCTGAAGACTTTTTAAAGATGTTTTAGGACAGCCTGATAATAAAGAATTACAATAATCTAATCTCGAGCTAACAAAAGCGTGGATCAGCTTCTCAGCATCACTCTGAGACAAGATGCTCCTAATCTTGGCAATATTACGCAAATGATAGAAGGCAGTCTTAGAAACAAATTTAATATGTGAATTGAAGGACAAATCCTGATCAAAAATAACTCCAAGGTTCCTCACAGAGCTATTAAGAGAAAGAGTAACCGCATCCAAACTGAAAGTTTGATTTGGAAAGGAATTTCTAAGGTTTTTTGGACCAACAAGAATGACTTCAGTCTTATCTGAATTTAATAGCAGGAAATTACAAGTCATCCAAGCTTTGATTTCCTTAAGACAGGCTTCTAACTTGGCTAATTGATTACTATCATCTGGCTTCATTGACAGGTATAATTGTGTGTCATCTGCATAACAATGAAAATGTATACAGTGCTTTCTAATAATGTTGCCTAACGGAAGCATATATAAACTAAAAAGAGTAGGGCCTAGCACAGATCCCTGTGGAACTCCATGACTAAGCTTTGAGTTGAAAGAAAACTCATTATTTACATGAACAAACTGGAACCTATCAGATAAATAAGATCTAAACCATTGCAACGAAGTTCCATTAAGTCCAACATAGTGTTCTAATCTATCAAGTAGAATATTATGATCGATAGTATCAAAAGCTGCACTAAGGTCTAAAAGGACAAGTACAGAAACTAGTCCATTATCAGATGCAATGAGGAGGTCGTTAGTGACCTTCGCTAAGGCTGTTTCAGTACTATGATGGATTCTAAACCCAGATTGAAACTCTTCAAGTAAACCATTTCCCTGCAGGTGGTCAAATAATTGCGTAGCAACAACTCTTTCTAAGATTTTTGAAATGAAAGGGAGATTAGAGATTGGTCTATAGTTAGCTAAAGCTCCTGGATCTAGCGTTGGCTTTTTGAGTAAGGGTTTAATTACAGCCGTTTTAAAAGCCTGCGGTACATGGCCTAAAGTTAATGAAGAATTGATTATATGAAGAATAAAGCTACCAATAAGTGGGAAGACTTCTTTAAATAACCTGGTAGGAATAGGGTCTAAAAGACAAGTTCAAGGTTTGGATGAGGAAACTATTTTGTCTAACTCACAAAGGTCGATTGGAGTAAACTCATCAAGACAGACATCAATAGAAGGAGTTGTAGCAGTTACAGCATTTAAGTTAACTGTGGGAAGAATCTGATTGATTTTATCTCTGATGGATGAAATTTTATTATTGAAAAAGTTTATAAAGTCCTGACTAGTAAGCTCTAAGGGAATGCTAGGATTGACAGAGTCCTGACTCTTTGTCAACCTGGCTACAGTACTGAAAAGAAACCTGGGATTATTCTTGTTCTCTTCTATTAATGCAGAGTAATAACTCGTTCTAGCTTTTCTAAGAGATTTTTTATAAATTAAAAGATGATTTCTCCAAGCTAAATAGATTTCATCTAAATTAGTAGAGCACCATTTTCTTTCTAATTGACGAGTCTTCTGTTTTAAGGTACGAGTTTCTGTGTTGAACCAAGGAGTTAGAAATCTCTGATTAGACTTTTTCTTTTTTAAGGGGGCCACCAAGTCTAGAGTCTGATGCAGAGAAGCTGAAACACTATCCACCATGTTATCAATTACAGAAGGAGCAAGCTGTCTATAGCTTATTTCCGTTGTGTTGACACATGGCATAGAGGAAATAATCTGCATAAATGTGGAAACAGCATCATCTGAGAGGCATCTACTGTAATAATATTTTTCTTTAGGAGCCAAATAGTCAGAAATAGTAAAATCAAAGGTTAACAGACAATGGTCTGACAGTACAGGGTTATGAGGAGACACTACAAGATTTTCTATTTCTATGCCATATGTCAAAACAAGGTCCAATGTATGGTGGAGGTAATGAGTAGAATTTCCTACTTTCTGAGAAAACCCAATCGAATCTAATACTGAATTGAATGCCACATTAAGGCAGTCACTATCTACATCCACATGTATATTAAAGTCCCCTACTATAATTATTCTATCAGATTTCAGCACTAAATCAGCTAAGAAATCAGCAAATTCGGATAAAAATTCTGAGTAGGTTGATGGGGGACGATAAACTATGGCAAATAAAATTGGGTTTAACCTAAAATTGCTAAAGTGCCCAATACTGAAGACCAGGCCCTCAAAGGAATTATAACATGTTTTTTGCTTTACATTAACTAGTAATTTGGAATGGTAAATTGTTGCTACTCCTCCTCCACGACCGGAACTTCTGGGATTTTGACAGTTTAAATAACCAGAGGGAGTTGATTCATTTAAACTGCGGTGGCATGCAAAAATAAGCAGCGATGCTGTGGTTTTAAGCAGGTTTTATTAAATCATACCACCGTCACAAAGCTCCACTCCCGGCGCCGTGCATGAGCGCCGGGAGCGAGCTCATGGCTCTCAGAGAGGCGGACACGTGTGTGTCTACCTGTTGCAGGATCAGAGTGAGAGAGCGAGATTGTGTTACAGAGTTGCACCTTAAATACTTGATCATAACAATACATCAAAGAGACATACCCCACAGTTTAGAATGATCAAAGGGACAACAGAACAGGCAGGAGGTATTTGCATTTGTAAGCCATACATCACAATGGGCAGATTAGCTAGACCTCGCTCTAAGTGCAAGACAAAGAGGCTAACAAGCACATCTACATATTGATCTGAGTCTCTAGGTCACAGTAAGGACAGGACACATGAATACAATGCATGAAAGGCAACGATTAACATCACATAGGTGAGACAGAAGAAACTCGTCTACCTGTAGACATTAATACACCAAAGCACATCTACATATGTAAGATGCTCAGAAAAAGCACAGTAAGGACAAGCCATATGTACACTATACAGAATGGCGCATTACATCACAATACATGCATGTTTGCATCACAAATACATGAATGGCACATTGCATCTCAGTAGTGTAGCAGGAAAACAGAGAAAAGAGGGCTGAGTGTCCTTAGTCTGTTGTGGGGTTAAAACGAACCGCCACAAAACCAACATAATCCTCTTGTCCTAACCAAGTCTCTGTAAGTGAAATTAAATCAATCTGATGATCAATTAACAAATCATGGACTAACAGAGACTTGGGAGTTAGAGACCTAATATTTAATAAACCACATTTAATTTTTAAATTATGAGGAGGAACAGAGGCCAAATCATTCAGTTTAGAGGCTTTATGTTTAATTTGAGTTTTACCAATATTTTGCTTAATCACTTTGGGATGCTTATACATTATATTTTTATTCACTTTGGAGGGAGCGGACAACGATTCTCTGATGGGGAAGACAGGGGCTAAGCTGAGGGGTGGCGGATGAAGAGGAGCTGCAGAGAGGCGTGTAAGACTGCGACTCTGCTTCCTGGTCCCAACTCTGAGTAGTCAGGGTTTTGGAAATTTGGATAAAAAAGATGCCAGATTGTTAGATAAATGAGAAGCACCATCCAAAGTGGGATGAATGCTGTCTCGTCTCATAAGACCAGGTTTTCCCCAAAAAGAGCTCCAATTGTCAATGTAGCCCATGTCATTGACACTAGTCAATGACGTGGGCTACATCATTACTAGTGGGCTACGTCATTAACTAGTGTTAATGACGTAGTTAATGACGTAATTAACGTAGTTAATGACGTAGTCATTAACACTAGTCGTAAAAAAAAAACAGTTCAATGATGTATGCAGATGATCCAACAATACACTGCTCTGCTCATACAACAAGTGAGTTAATTTAATTAAATGATGAGTTAAAATATGTAAATCAGTGGGTGGAAGAAAATCAATTGGCAGTGAATATAACAAAAACAAGCTGCATGATAATTGGATCGAATCATTCAATAAGCAACAATCCACAGCCATCAAAGACCCAGCCATCAAACAGGTACAAGAAACTAAGCCCTTAGGCATCATTATAGATGATAAAATAACATGGAATAGACACACTGAAAAAATCACTGCAAAAATGGGAGGTGTGATATCAGCTATAAAAAGGAGTGCAACATTTCGGACACCAATTGCTATAAAGTAATAATTCAGTCATTAATTTTTTCTAACTTAGACTATTGCTATATATATATCATATAGACTATCGCTATATATCGTATAGTCAGTGTAATCACATGTATTATCATATGGAGTTGAATTGTCATATAATACCATATTGTATAATAATAGCATAGGTATGTTTTATTATAATGCAATGGGAAAGTATAAATAGTTCATAGTGTTGTTATGTTATGTATGCATGTTAAGTATGCATACAGACGTGGACAAAATTGTTGGTACCCCTCTGTTAATGAAAGAAAAACCCACAATGGTCACAGAAATAACTTGAATCTGACAAAAGTGGTAATAAATAAAAATTCTATGAAAATTAACCAATGAAAATCAGACACTGCTTTTGAATTGTGGTTCAACAGAATTATTTTAAAAAACAAACTCATGAAACAGGCCTGGACAAAAATGATGGTACCCTTAACTTAATATTTTGTTGCACAACCTTTTGAGGCAATCACTGCAATCAAACGATTTCTGTAACTGTCAATGAGACTTCTGCACCTCTCAGCAGGTATTTTGGCCCACTCCTCATGAGCAAACTGCTCCAGTTGTCTCAGGTTTGAAGGGTGCCTTCTCCAGATGGCATGTTTCAGCTCCTTCCACAGTTCAATAGGATTTAGATCAGGGCTCATAGAAGGCTACTTTAGAATAGTCCAATGTTTCGCTCTTAGCCATTCTTGGGTGTTTTTAGCTGTGTGTTTTGGGTCATTATCCTGTTGCAAGACCAATGGCCTGCGACTGAGAACAAGCTGTCTGACACTGGGCAGCACATTTCTCTCTAGAATACCTTGATAGTCTTGAGATTTCATTGCACCCTGTACAGATTCAAGACACCCTGTGCCAGATGCAGCAAAGCAGCCCCAGAACATAACAGAACCTCCTCCATGTTTCACAGTAGGGACAGTGTTCTTTTCTTGGTATGCTTCATTTTTGCGTCTGTGAACATAGAGCTGATGTGCCTTGCCAAAAAGTTTCAGTTTTGTCTCGTCTGTCCAAGGACATTCTCCCAGAAGCTTTGGCTTGTCAACATGCAGTTTGGCAAATTCCAGTCTGGCTTTTTTATGATTTGTTTTCAACAGTGGTGTCCTCCTTGGTCGTCTCCCATGGAGTCCACTTTGGCTCAAACAACGACGGATGGTGCGATCTGACACTGATGTACCTTGACCTTGGAGTTCACCATGAATATGTTTAAAGGTTGTTCTGGGCTCTTTTGTTATTGTTCGTATTATCCGTCTCCTCCTGCGGCCACGTCCAGGGAGGTTGGCTACTGTCCCGTGGATCTTAAGTTTCTGAATAATATGTGCAACTGTAGTCACAGGAACATCAAGCTGCTTGGAGATGGTCTTATAGCCTTTACCTTTAATGTGCTTGTCTATAATTTTCTTTCTAATCTCCTGAGACAACTCTCTCCTTTGCTTCCTCTGGTCCATGTTTAGTGTGATACACACCATGTCACCAAACAGCACAGTGACTGCTTGTCACCCTTTTAATAGGCCGACTGACTGATTACAAGTTTGTAGACACCTGTGATGTTAATTAGAGGAGACATCTTGGTTGAACATGTCCCTATGGTCACATTATTTTCAATCTTTTCTAGGGGTACCATCATTTTTGTCCAGGCCTGTTTCATGAGTTTGTTTTTTTAAAATAATTCTGTTGAACTGCAATTCAAAAGCATTGTCTGATTTTCATTGGTAAATTTTCATAGAATTTTTATTTATCACCACTTTTGCCAGATTCAAGTTATTTCTGTGACCATCGTGGGTTTTTCATTCATTAACAGAGGGGTACCAACAATTTTGTCCACGTCTGTACATGTATATAGAAATGTATGGTGTAGTATAATGGATGATGCAATAATATGGTAGTAAATATACAGTACAATTACGACTTTATATAGCAGATCATATATATGTAGAAGAGAATATATTGTTATATGTGATATTTGTATTGTGTATGTAAATTGTGTATTATATTACTATTGCCCATTATAATTGTAAATGTGGATTTCTGAGCCAGACCCCAGGAAGAATAGCGGCAGCCATAAGCTTCAGCTAATGGGGATCCCAAACAAACAAACAAACAAACAAACAAACAAACAAAAACTATTATTTTCACTTTCATTCTTTTTATAACAGATCAAAATCAAACTGTTTTTAATGAGGGATGCTTTTTGTGCATGTAATTCTGAGATGATATAAAATGATTAAAGACCAGATTACCACTTTATTTTAGGGGCCACAAACATGATTAAGTAATGCTTAACTGATTATTATTACAACATGTAAAACTGTCCATATTTTATATGGAAAATTAAATTTTTTAAATCAACTTTAAAAATTTTGTATTTTCAGTTTGTGTCCTCAGTTTTAGAAATAACTCCATGTAGTATAGACTGAAATTTGAAGAAGGCATGAGCAAATTTGGCCACTTTATTTTAGTGGGCACAAATATGATAAATACATGAAGAAATTATCCATCCATCCATCTTCTACCGCTTAATCCTTTCGGGTCGCGGGGGGGCTGGAGCCTATCCCAGCATCTTTGGGCGAGAGGCAGGGTACACCCTGGACAGATCGCCAGTCCATCACAGGGCCAACACAGAGAGACAGACAACCATTCACTCTCACATCCATACAATCCATGAAGAAATTATACTTAGTTAATTATGGTTCCAACAGGAGGAACTGAAAATGAAGTCATGATGTTATGTATGAACTGCTGGGCAGGTGGAGACGATGGACCCAAATGCAGGTAAGGACCGGTAAAGGACAATCTTATTGTAGATGAACGCAAAGTGCTGCTTGAGTGCTGAAACCCCCCCCCACCCCACCAAACTGAACTCAAACACAGGTGTGGAAGGCCTTCTGCAACGCCATCAGGGTTACAGTGAGTCTGTCATTGGGATATCACCCACAGAGCAACGGGCAATGTAGGTGTGCCAATCAGGAACTGGAGGCAGAGCTACGGTGCGTCACCACCGCCAACCCAGCTTCCTGGAGCACCCACTTGCCATGGATTGAGTACGCTCACAACACCACCGTGTCATCTGCCATAGGCATGTCTCCTTTCCTGGCCTCGCTGGGCTACAATCCCCTGCTGTTTCCCGAAGAGGAGGGAGACATTGCCATACCATCCGTATGAGCCCACCTGAGACATTGCCTCTGGTTGTGGAAAGCTACCCGGACCACGCTGCGGCGCACGGCAGAAAGCAACACCACCATCGCCAATTGTCACAGGACATTGGCTCTACCCTACCGGGTTGGCCAACAGGTATGGCTCTCAACAAAAAATATCAACCTCAAGGCTGAGTTGAGGAAGCTCTCTCAGCGGTTTATTGGGCTGTTCGCTTATCACTCATATTGTGAATCCTGTGGCTGTGCATCTAGCTACCCCCCCCCCCCCCCCGCATCTGTCCCACCTTTCACGTCTCTCAGGTGAAGGCATTTTGTTCCAGCCCTCTGTGCCCTCCTCCCAAGATGCCACCTCCACCAGTTGTGATCGATGGCGACCCGGCGTGGAAGGTCAAAGCCATCCTGGACGTCTGTCATCGGGGTCGCAGCCTGTGTGGACTGGGAGGGCTACAGCCCTGAGTGGAGGTCCTGGGTGTGTCCCTCGTTTGTGTTGGATCCTCAGCTCATCAAGGACTTCCACCGGATGCACCTGGGTAGGTTAGATCGGTCACCGAGAGGCGCCACATGGGGGGGGGGGTGTACTGTGGTGATTCACTCTGCCTGCCTGTTACCTGATTCTCCACAGCTGCACGCACACCTGCTCTCCTCATCAACTGACCTATTTAAGCCGTGCTGCTTGCAGGTCTGCATTGAGTCGTCTTTCTCCCTGGTCTGATGACAACGGCACACCACTTCGTCTATCTCCAGAGATTCCTTCTTTTCATCGTCGTCCTCCAGAGATTCCCTCTCTTCATCGTCGTTCTCCAGAGAAGCCTTCTCTCTCTTGTCGTTCACCTGGGAGTGCTCACTACCCCACGACAAGTAAGCCATCTTCTCCTTCATCACCATTCTACGCTCTACTCCCCTGTGCACAGGTGGAAATCCGTGGCGGTGGACTTCTTCCTCCTGGTGGCGGACTGAGCCTGCACAACACCTCAACCACTTCTCCATTGATTCCATCTGCAGCCGTGCCTGAAGATGCTGTCTCCCTGGCCAAGCCTGAGCTGTTCACCATCTCGTCGACAGTAAGACTTAACGTAACTGAACGTTGCCTCCTGAGTGTTGACACTAATCCTCCCTGTCTCTGCTCTTTCATAGGGTTGCCAGGCTGTACAGTGCTCTGCTCGCCCCGGCTGCTACATTTACACATACACGCACACACACTCACTACACAATATAGATAATTGAGTTTACTTTTGAATCTGTGTCTGCTTACTGGGTCCTAAATCATGTCAAGAGAAAGCTAAATCTTTCTTAGATAAGTGCAATTGTGTAGGTGCTGTGTTTTTAGATCTGAAGAAGGCATTTGACACCGTTGACCACAACATCCTTTTAACTAAACTTTGTTTAATTTTTCAGAACATACTAACAAATGGATGAAATCCTATCCAACTGACAGACAGCAATGTGTAATGGTCAACAGTGTCGAATTGCCAAATGGTTGTCCCACAAGGCTCCATACTTGGACCAATTTTTTTCTTCCTATACATAAATGATCTTCCAAATGCATGCAGAAACATTCATATACAAAGGTATGCAGATGACAAAGTAATATTCACACCTGCAAAAAACACACAAGAAGCCACCTGTATTGTTACAACAGCAATGACCCAAATCCATGTCTGGCTGAATAATTCATGTCTCCTACTAAACACTAAAAAAACCTGTTTGCATGATGTTTGCCAAACAACGATCAAATATTGCAAACTCAATCATTTTCTTCAAAGGGGAGGAACTGCAACTAGTTGAGGAATTTAAATACCTCAGCGTGATTTTAGACTCCTCATTAATCTTTAAAAAACATCAAAAAATCTCAAACATAATCAAATTCAATCTAAGAAATTTTAAACAAATTAGACCATCACTGACAGACAGTATGGCCAAAATGTTTCTTTATGAAATGATCTTCACACACATCGATTACTGTCTTACCAACGGGGCACTCACTGGTATAACCATAATGAAACCCGTTGAATCTTTATACAAAAAAGTTATAAAAACCTTTGATAAGGAAGATCCCACATATCATTGTTGTCACATCTACAAGAACTACAATCTTCTGTCTTTTGAAAATTTTTAAACTCTCAAATTTGCCTGTTCAATTTATAAAATACTAAATGGCTATGCACCACCCCTCCAGGGAGAATATTTTAAACAGAACTGTCACCAGTACAACCACCAGAGCAATCACTAGAGGAGACTGTGAGGTCCTCCAAAGACACACCACATTTGCTCAATCTGTGATATCAGTGAGGGGCACCAAGATCTGGAATAATTACCACCTGCAATCAGAGAAAGTACCACACTAAACACTTTTAAGATGCACTGTAAAAATTTGCTTTTAAACAACCAAAACTGTACCCATAACTAGTGGTTGCTCTGCGGCATACGCGTGTACGTATATATGTGCCCGTGCGCCACACACATATGCCCCGCCTCTTGTTTGTTGCTGTCTGTTGTTGCTGTGAGGTACTTGGGCGCATGTGTGTGTACGCATACACAGCACGTCACTCGTGTGACATCTGAATGTTGTTTTGTAACGCCTTAACTCTTGCACTTTAGCATGTACACTTTGTCAGTTTCATTACAATTGTTCTGCTCGTATATGATTGTTTGTTTGTGTGTTTTTGTGACCTGCCGGGGGACTACAGGTGCAAATTAGCAGTATTGCTAAATCTGACATACTTACATTTGTATTAATGTTCATTAGTATGTAATGTCCCTTTCAAATAAACATTAAACTAAACTGAACTAATGGCTCATGATTAATGAAAACTAATGTACTGTTATCCCATTAATGCATGTATGAAAAGATGGCATTTCATGTGAATTACTGATATAGTTCATGTGGTATTGCATGGATATCATTCATTCATTCAAATTCATTCATTCATTCATTCATTCATTCATTCATTCATATTCATGAACTTTCATGCATGAATTCATGACAATTCATGTACCCTTACTGTATGGGAAAAGTTGAAAACCACTGCTCTATAATATGTCTCAATTCAATATTCATGGTATCTTGATCCATTTTCTAGATCTTGCAGCTTGTTCTCAGCCTCCTAGATGATCCTTAGTATGGTCCAAGTCAGTATGCAGCCAAGAGATCACAATTTTCATGTCCAAAATTTTGTGCTCTACATCCTTTATACTTCTCTTCAAAGCTTTCACACTCTCACTCAGAGATCTCACAGAGCTATTCGTCTATTTAAGTTAACAAGCAGAACCTTCCTTATCTCCTTTATCCAGAATTCTGAGCTGGGGATGTAAACCACCTTGTTTGGTTCTCTGGCAATTGCCTCCAGATGATTCCTTAGAGCAGCAATGTCAAACTTGTGCCATGGAGGGCCAAGGCCCTGCTGGTTGTCTCACCAACCACACTCTTAAAAAGATGAGTTTACTGAATTTCTTCCCACTGATAGCTGATCAGTGATACTCTTGCTGAAGGAAAACTTGGATGGGCTTGGACCTCCATGACACGTTTGACAACCTGCCCCAGAGTTTTAAGCTTAAGGCATTGTTGTCAGATATCAGGTTTTGCCCAAGAAACTGTATGCCTCTTGTACCCATTAAAAACTGTTTTCATTACCATTAATTAACAGTTAATCATGTTTTTCAGAATCATTTAATATTTTTATTTCTGTTAGTTAATTAATGAGATTCATTGATTTATTAAGTCTTTGTTGATTAACAGTCGTATAAATATGTATTATTTATTATTTATTGCAATAACAAATGGTTTTTAATGTTTTAATAAATTACTTAATAACATTAGTAAATACCTTAATTTGAAGAATATCATTAATAAGTGATTTGTAACTCTGACTTTGTTAATTAATTAAAGCTTACTTGTGCAGCAAATAATGTGGACTTTTGTTTTACTAAAATACTTTTCAACTATTGAATCAAATGAATACATTTATTAAAAGGAATATCATTAGTAAATGATTATTAGAAAAATTGATTAATTGTTAGTTCAGGGTTAATTCATGCTTGTTACTGCATGGGCTACTGTTTATCCATCCATCCATTTTCTACTGCTTTTCCGGAGGTCCAGGTCACGGAGGTAGCAGCTCAAGCAGAGAAGCCCAGACTTCTCTCTTCCTGGCCACCTGCTCCAGCTCTTCAGAGAGGATAACAAGATGTTCCCAGGACAGCTGGGAGACCTAGTCTCTTCAGCGTTTCCTGGGTCTGCCCCTGGGTCTTCTACCAGTGGGACGTGCCTGAAACACCTCAAATGGGAGGCGTCCAGAAGGCATCCTGATCAGATGCCCAAACCATCTCAACTGGCTCCTTTCAATATGGAGGAGCAGCGGTCCTGCTCTGAGCCTTTCCCGGATGACTGAGCGCCTCACCCTATCTTTAAGGGTGAGACCAGCAATCCTACGGATAAAGTTCATTTCAGCCGCTTGTATCCGCAATCTCATTCTTTCAGTCATTACCTAAAGCTCATGACCATAGGTGAGGGCCGGAACGTAGACTGACCAGTAAATAGAAAGCTTTGCATTAGAGCTCAGCTCCCTCATCACCATAACAGACCGGTAAAATGTTCACATCACTGCAGAGGCTGCCCTGATCTGTCTGTCAATCTCTTGTTCCATTCTCCCCTCACTGGTGAATGAGGCCCCAAGATACTTAAACTCTTCCACTTGGGGAAGGATCTTGTCCCCAACCCGGGGAGGATGATCCACCTTTTTTCCGGCTGAGGACCATGCACTTGGACGTGCTGATTCTCATCCCAGCCGCTTCACACTCAGTGCCAAACTGTCCCAGCAAGTCCTGTAGGTCATTGGTCGATGAAGCCAACAGGACAACATCATCTGCAAACAGCAGAAATGAGATCCTGTGGTCATTGAGCATGACACCCTCTGATCCTTGGCTGCACCTAGATATCCTGTCCATAAAAATTATGAACAGGATCGGTGACAAAGGGCAGCCCTGGCAAAGTCCATCTCTCACTAGAAACGAGTTTCTTTCTTTCAAAGGTCTTTTTATTATTATTAATTGAAGTATCAATACAATACAGAGTATTAAAAATTTTCATTTTTGTTTTAACCAAACAGTGAAAAACTAGAATTTAAAGCTAACAAATGTAAATGCTTCAAAGCACAAAAACCTTTAAATAAACAATAATTAAAAAAAATACAAAGAAAAATTGTGTGTGTGAAGTGGGGGTGGGGTAAAGGGGATATGAGCTACTCAGAAACTATAACCGTGGGTCTTTCAAAGAAGTCAAGAAACGGGCGCCATAATTTATAGAATTTGTTTTCAGAGCCACAGACTGTGTATCTGATTTTTTCTAAATCCAAACAGGACATTATATCTTTTATCCACTGTAAATGTGAAGGGGGCGAAGAGTCTTTCCACTTCAGTAATACAGCACGTCTGGCCAATAATAATGAAAATTTAAATACTTTTAATTTGGAATTTGGCAAGACAAGTTCTGGAGCCACACCAAAAATGGCACATAATGGATCAGGTTTAATTTGATATTGCAGGACTTCAGACATAGTGATAAAAACAGAATGCCAAAAATTCATCAATGCAGGGCAGGACCAATACATGTGAAGCAAAGTGCCAGGAGCGCTACCACACTTTTCACAAGTTGGGTCTATATCCGAGTAAATACGTGCTAACTTAACCTTGGACAGGTGCATCCGGTGTACAATCTTAAATTGAATAAGAGCGTGACGAGCACACATTGATACAGTGTGAACCTGGCCAAGAATAGAGTCCCACAGTTCATCAGTAAAAGTAAAATTAAGATCTTGTTCCCAATTCAATTTGATAGCGGCCAGAGAAGAAGATTGTAAATTTGAAATTAAATTATATAAAACTGACATTACCCCCTTAGAAGTTGGTTTAACTAATAAAAAATCATCTAGAGGATTATCAGAAGGTTTTTGAGGGAATTGTTTTGTCATGGTTTGCACATAATGTCTGACCTGGAGGAAGCGAAAAAAATGTGTAGAAGTGATGTCGAATTTAGTGGAAAGTTGAGAAAAACTTGCAAATTGACCATCAAAATATAAATCCGCAAAAGATTTTAAACCTTTTCTGTGCCATATATGAAATGCGCTATCAATAGTTGATGGGGTAAATAAATGATTTGCGGCAATTGGACTTCTAATGGAGAAAAACTGAAGACCGAAGTTTTTCCTGAATTGAGACCAAATTCTAAGAGACTGACGAACTACTTTATTATTACCCAGTGTAGACAAAGCAAGGGGAAGTGGTGAACCTAAAATTGCCGGTAGGGAGGTTTGATTGTCCACATGTGACTCCATAAGGATCCAAATTGGTGATTTGGGTTCCAGATAAAAATGTTTCCAATATAACATGCACCTGATATTTGCTGCCCAGTAGTAATATTGAAAGTTAGGCAGAGCCATGCCACCCACTGATTTGGGTCTTTGAAGAAAAACTTTCCTCAATCTCGGATGTTTACCATTCCAAATAAATGAGGTAATCAGAGAGTCCAAAGACTTAAAAAAGGATTTAGGAATAAAAATGGGGAGACATTGAAACAAATATAAAAACTTTGGAAGTAACACCATTTTTACAGAATTGATTCTGCCAATTAAAGACAAGGATAATGGGGACCATTTGGAAAGTATTAACTTGCACTGGTCAAGTAAGGGGAGAAAATTATTTTTAAACAAGTAATTAAATTGTTTAGTGACACATATCCCAAGATAATTAAAATGATCAATAACAACCTTGAAAGGAAAATTTTCAAAATCCTGAACTTGAATCTTTTCATTAATCAGAAACAGTTCACTCTTATTAAGATTAATTTTATAACCAGAAAACCTACTAAAACTATCCAAAATGTTGAGTATAGCGGGTAATGAGGTAAGTGGGTTGGAGAGAAATAGTAAAAGATCGTCAGCATAGAGTGAAACCCTATGCTCAATGCCACCCCTACGAATGCCTAGAAAGTCCCGGCTCCCGCGGATTGCAATAGCTAACGGCTCAACTGCCAAGGCAAAGAGCAACGGGCTCAAAGGACAGCCTTGCCTCGTACCACGGTAAAGTCTAAAATAGTCAGAATAGCGACAATTAGTTAACACTGAAGCTAAAGGACTAGCATAGAGAAGTTTAATCCAGGAACAGAAGGAAGGACCAAAACCGAACCTCTCCAAAGTAAAAAACAAATACTCCCACTCAACCCTATCGAATGCCTTTTCAGCGTCCAAACTAATAAGACATTCAGGTATGTTGTGGTGAGGAGTATAAATAATATTAAACAACCGCCGCAAGTTAAAAAAAGAATGGCGATTTTTAATGAAACCGGTTTGGTCCTGTGAAATTATAAAAGGAAGAATCTTTTCCAACCTAGAAGCTAACAACTTTGACAAAATTTTAACATCGGTATTTAACAAGGAAATAGGCCTGTAAGAAGCACAATCAACAGGATCCTTATCTTTTTTAAGCAACACAGTGATACAGGCCTGATAGCATGAAGGAGGAAGTGTACCGGAGTCAAGCGACTCTGTAAAAACTTGACAAAGGAAAGGGGCGAGGTCGTCAGAGAATTTTTTGAAAAAATCAGCGGAAAACCCATCAGGTCCTGGAGATTTTCCTGATTGCATGGATGATATTGCCAGCTGAATTTCTTCTTTTGTGATGGGAGCTTCTAAAATTTGCTGAGATTCTGAAGAAATCGAAGGAATATCAATAGAATCAAAAAAAAATTCCAAATCCTTTAAGTTTGTTGTATATTCTGAGGTATATAATTTGGAATAAAATGACCTGAAAATATCATTAATCACTTGTTGGTCTGATGTCACCTCTCCTTTATCTGTCCTAACTCCAGTAATAATTTGCTTAGCTCTAATACCACGCAGTTGATTAGCTAGAAGTTTACTGTTTTTTTCGCCATGTTCATAAAATTCACTCTTGTTCCTTATTAAACAACCTTCAATTTGTCGAGTAGAAAGTAAATTAAGTTTAGTTTGTAATATCATACGTTCCTTGTACAGAGCGGGTGATGGAGATTGAACATATTGTCTGTCAATGTCCAGGATTTGATCTAAAATAGCCTTCTGTTCCTGTATTAAGGATCGTCTTTTAAATGCTGCCAATGAAATAAATTCCCCCCTAAGAAATGCCTTCATGGCCTCCCATATCGTTTTATTTGGCATACCAGGAGTTTTATTTTCTTTCAAAAAAAAATTAATTTTAGAAGAAATATTCGCAACCAATTTTTCATCTGTAAGTAATAATGGATCCAATCTCCAATGCTTTCTCATGGAGTCACATCCATGGAGGATCATTTTAAGTACAAGAGGGGCATGATCAGAAACCGAGATGCTATCATAACTGCAAGAGCAAAGGTTATTAATTAATAAATTGTCAACAAAAAAATAATCTATTCTGGTATAAGTATGGTGTACGTGAGAGAAAAAAGAATAGTCCCTGCCGTTAGGATGTAAAAAACGCCAAGGATCTGTAAGGCTATAATCCTCAAGAAAAGACTTAACATAAGTTGCAGATTTATTAAGACTAGCAGGTTTTGAGGATGAGCGGTCTAAGATCGGATCCATATACAAATTAAAGTCACCCCCAAGAATTAGAGAATGAGTATTTAAATCCAGAAGTTGCGAAAAAAGGTTGCGAAAAAAGTGCACATCATCAAAATTCGGTGCATACAGATTAGCCAAGGTGACATGTTTATTGCCAAGTTTACCTGATACTATTACAAATCGTCCATTTTTATCTAATACAACATTAGAGGGAATAAATGGGATATTTCGATCAATAAGAATAGCAGCGCCCCTGGCCTTAGCTTTAAAATTTGAATGAAAAAATTGTCCTGACCAACATTTTGACAAACGCAAGTGGTCGGAATCCTGCAAATGGGTTTCCTGCAAAAACAGTACCCCAGGCTTAAACTGCTTTAGACGTGACATGACTCTCTTTCGTTTAATTGGATGGTTCAACCCCTTCACATTCCAGCTTACCAAAGTAAGATTACTATTCATTCAAAGAGTAAAATTTATATATTATGTTGTGTAGCCCAAAGAAGAGTAAAGTGAGGTACGGGTATAAAAAAAAAAGAAAAAAAAAGGAGGGGGTAAGGGGGGTGTAAATAAATCCATAACAAAAAACAAAACAAACAAAAAAAAATAAAAATAAAAAAAATAAAAAAATCCAACAACCAAACCTATAACAACACTCCAGCCGGTTGCAAAAAAACAGCAACCGCTCCATCTCCTGCTCTATTTTCATCCTAACAGAATGCTCCCATACAACTGGCTTCAATCCTGCATAATATGAACATTTTACCCTAAAAAAAAAAATAAAATAAAAAAAAAAAAAATTAAGTAAACAACAACGTATAGGGAGCCAATTTTACCTTGTTTTTGAACATCTAAAAATGCATCAATGTCCAGTCAGTGCAGCTTCAATGAAGTTACAATCAAGCAGTCCAGCGCGGCAGCTGGTCAACCCAGAAATGTCCAGTTCAAGGCGAAAATTGCTGGTTTCTCTCCCTGGTTTGCATGAAGCGGGTGGCCTCTGAGACGGACGCCAACCACTGGTTTTGGCCGTCTGGAAGAGTTATCCGGAGCCTGGCGGGGAAAAGAAGAGAAGGACGAAAACCTCTCTTGTACAACTCGGACATAACCTCCTTATATTCGGCTCGTTGCTTCTGAACGTCGGCGTTATAATCCTCGTAGAACTGAAGTTTATGTCCACGATATTCCAAAGTCCCACGGCGTCTCCGCGCTTCTCTCATCACCAAGTCTTTGGTCCGAAACCGGTGGAAACAAATAATGACAGCGCGCGGCTTCCCATTCGGACTCGGCTTGGGCATGAGGCTGCGGTGGGCTCTATCCAGCTCTGGGGGAGATGGCAAAGTTTGTGTGCCAAAGACGTCCACCAACAGCCGAGAAAAAAATTCAGATGGCCGTGGACCCACATCAAAGGACTCCGGCAGACCCACCAGACGAATATTCAGCCTCCTGCTTCTTCCCTCCAGGTCAGAAAGTTTGTTTTTCAAAAGTTTGTTCTCCTCCTGCATTGACTCACATGTAACTTCAAGCGCCGCTAGGCGCTGGCTGACGTCCTCCGCGTTGTTTTCAAGGTCGCCAATGCGTTACTCCTGGTTCGCCACATCTGCTTGAATCTTGTCCAGCTTACCATTAATAAGCTCAAATGAAGCTTTGAAGTCAGCAGCTATGGACATTCTGTGTTGCTCTAGCAAGGCAACAAGTGCAGGGTTAAGGCTGATATTAGCATCCTCAGCTAAGCTGGTGTTAGTATTGTTCCCTGCTGCCTCCTTTTCAGTCTGCTTTCTTGTTTTGGACATATTTCACAACTCAAAACAAATTCTGCGCGTATTAAATGTCCAAAACATTAACAGCTTACAGCAAAATAGGGTTTAAAAAGTAAGGAAAAAAAATATAGCAGGAGCCAGCAACGCACACACCTACTCCATTGCCAGCACACCTGATGCCAATCAAGCAGTGTCACTAGAAACGAGTTTGACTGAGTGTTGGCAATACGAACCAAACTCTTGCAATGGTCGTAGAGGGACCAGATAGCTCCTAACAATGAGCCCGACACCCCATCCTCCCGCAGCACCCTCCACAAGAGACCATGAGGGACATGGTCAAATGCTTTCTCCAAGTCCACAAAACACATGTGGATTAGTTGGGCAAACTCCCACGAACCCTCGAGGATTCTCGAGAGGGTAAAGAGTTGGTCCGATGTGCTACGGCCAGAACAAAAACCACATTGCTCCTCCTGGATCCAAGGTTTGACTAGCGGTCGGACTCTCCTCTCCAGTACCCTGGCATAGACCTTTCCAGGGAGGCTGAGGAGTGTGATCCCCCTAAAGTTGGAACACACCTCCACTCCCCCTTTTTAAAAAGAGGAACCGCCACCCCGGTTTGCCATGCCAAAGGCATTGTCCCCGACCTCCATGCAACATTGCAGAGGCGTGTCAACCATGACAGCCCTACAAGATCCAGGGACTTGAAGTACTCAGGGAGAATCTCATCCACCTCCGGGGCCCGGCCACCAAAGATTTTTTTAACCACTTCGGTGACCTCAGTCCCTGTGATGGGCAAGTTGTCCCCCTCGTCCTCTGTGGAAGGCGTGTCAGTGGGATTGAAGAGACCCTTGAAGTATTCCTTCCACTGCCAGAAGATGTCCCCTGTCGAAGTTAGCAGCACCCCATCCACACCATACACAGTGTGGACAGGGAGCTGCTTTCCCCTCCTGAGTCCCCGGACAGTTTGCCAGAATCTCTTCGAGGCCGACCGAAAGTCTTGTTCCATGGCCTCACTGAACTCCTTCCACACCCGAGTTTTTGCTTCAGCAACCACCCGAGTTGCACTCTGCTTGGCCTGCTGGTACACCTCAGCTGCTTCAGGAGTCCCACAAGCCAACCAAGCTCGATAGGATTCCTTCTTTGGCTTGATGGCCCCCCTCACCACTGGTGTCCACCACTTGGTTCGGGGGTTGCCACCACAAGATGCACCAACAACCTTGCAGCCACAGCTCTGGGCAGCTGCTTTGACAATGGAGGTGGAGAACATATCCCATTCAGACTCCATGTCCCCAGACTCCCTTGGAATGTGGTTGAAGTTCTTCCGGAGGTGGGAGTTAAGATAAGATAAGATAAGCCTTTATTAGTCCCACAATAGGGAAATTCCAGGATTGCAACAGCACAGGGATAACAACACTCAGAGCAATAATTTAGAAGATAAGAAAATAAAATAAGAGCAGTGAATATACATATGTACACATAAATATATATACACAGTATGGAGCATTGTAGCTAGATGGAATAAATAGCAAACCGTCTATTTAGTTACCCCACATAGTATGAATATGTACCCATACATATTGTCACCCTCCGTAGCGATTGATATTGTCCCAGTTGTATACTGGAGGGGGCCATTTTGTGTAAGTCTGTTGTGCCTTTTACATTCAATACTATTAGGTCGTCACGTTTTTTTGCTATCTCTGCGCGCAGCCCTGCTTAGGTTATAAAGTCTGACAGCTTATCTTCCTCCTTAGCTCCATCCGTACGGACTTCAGCATCTCCCTGTTCCCCGACCTGAAGATCCTCTTCTTCTCTCTCAGAAGTGTTTTTATCTCAGGGTTGATCCAGGGTTTCATGTTTGAGTAACACCGTATGATCTTGGTGGGTACGATGTTGTCCACACAGAAGTTGATGTAGTCCATGATGGTGTGAGTAAGGCCGTCGATGTCCTCACGATGTGGATCGCAGAGCTGCTCCCAGGCAGTGATTTCAGAACAGTCCTTTAGTGCGTCCATTGCCTCCTCAGACCACATCTTCACCATGTGCATAGCCGGAGGTTGTCTGTGTACTAGGGTTTTGTACACCGGCCGGAGATGAACCAAGTTGTGATCCGATTTCCTGAGTGGGGGAGTGGTGATAAGGTGTACGCCTCCTTAGTATTTGCATAAAATAAGTCCAGTGTTTTATTGTCTCTAGTGTGGCATGTGACATACTGGGTGAACGTGGGTAGAATGGGGGACAGTGAAATATGGTTGAAATCACCTGAGATGAGGAGAAGAGCATCTGGGTGTTCTGCCTGCAGCCTGCCAGTTACTGAGTGAATGGCGTCACGTGCTGTCTCAGCGTTCGCCGTCGGATTTGCATAAATAACAATGCAGATCATGTGTGAGTATTCCCTCGGGAGATAAGTAGGCTGCATGCTAACAGCTAGCAACTCAATGTCTTTGCTGCAGTGTTGCTCTTTAACAGTGATACTGTATGTCCCGGTTTACACCAGTTGTATTGACATACATTATCACTCCTCCGCCCCTTGCCTTCCCACTGTCTGGTGTCCGGTCTGCCCGTATTGCGTGGAAACCCTCCAGTTCGATGTTAGCATCTGTTGCTAGTTCTGTTAGCCACGTCTCAGTAAACAACATCATGCTAGTCTCTCTGAAGACGCTTTCATAATGGGAGATAGCCGCTAGCTCGTCAGTCTTACTGAGTAGCGATTGGACATTCCCCATAATCACAGATGGGAGGATGGGTCTGTACCTTATATTCCTCGCCCGCCGTCTTACTCCAGCTCGACATCCACACCATTTTCACCTTATTTCTCCCGGTATGTCAAGTCTCAGCGTTAGCATCGTGGGCCAGTTAAGTGCTAACAGCTGGTCCCTATTGTACTGCCTGTTTTAAGCAGTGGCTCCGTCCGCTGGCTCAGGAGACATTTGGGCGATCTACGTGTCTGTGATGGATAAGGAGTCGCTGGATCAGAAAGTTTAGCAAGAGAAGCCAGATAGTAAATAAGCAATAGGAAGAAATTGAGCCGATGTTGCAAAAAGGCAGCCGACTCGTGTGGCACCAGAAGTTGAAGACCTTCCGGACAGGGGCCTCAGCCAGACGTTCCCAGCACACCCTCACTATATGCTTAGGTCTACCAGGTCTGAGTGGTGTCTGCCCCTGCCATCGGATCCATCAGTTGACAGCTCTGCACCTCTCTTTACCCGAGTGTCCAAGACATTTGGTCGCAGGTCTGATGACATGATAACAAAATCGATCATCGACTTGCGACCTAGGGTATCCTGGTGCCAGGTGCACATATGGACACCCATATGCTTGAACATGGTGTTTTTAATTCACAAACTGTGGTTAGCACAGAAGTCCAATGACTGAACAGCACTCGGGTTCAGATCTGGCAGGCCCTTCCTCCCAATCATGCCCCTCCATGTTTCACTGTCGTTGCCCACATGTGCATTGAACTAGACTACTGTTTACTGTTTTTATTAAAGCCTTAATAATTCATTATATTCCATGAAATAATATCTCAATAGGCAAAACCATCAGTGAATGATTATGAAAAAACATGAACATTACCTGTTAGTTAATGGTTAAGTCATGCTTATCACTGCATGAACTGTTGTTTATTTCCATTTGAACAAAGTCTAAATGAACCATTTCATAACATTAATTAAAACCTTAACTAAAAGAAATAAATATCAGTAAATGATTGCTAAAAATGTAAAATAACTGCTATTAATGGTTAATTCATGCTTATTACTGCATGAATTAATGTTTACCTATGTTTTAATAAAACCTTTATAAATCATCATATAACATTAAATATTGCTATAACTAATAGAAAACCATTTTTGAATGATTATGAAAAATGTGAATTAACTGTTAATGATTAATTCGTGCTTATCAATGCATGAAATATTGCTTATTTATGTTTGAACAAAGCATTAATAAATCATCAAATAACATTATTTAATATTTTAACTAACAAATAACAGTTAATTATGAAAAATCTGAATTAACTGTTAATTAATGGTTAATTAATGCATGAATTACTGTTTATTAATGTACCCAACTTATTCTTGTAAAGTGTGACCATGTTTTCTTAACTGAACGGTTGTAGTGAACCTAATTTTGTACGTTTACTGGTCAGTGAGAATCAGAGCTGGGTAGAGTAGTCAGAAATTGCACTTCAGTAAAAGTAGCCTTCTATCATAATAGTAAGAGTAAGAAAATATCAAGTAAGAGAGTTTCTTGAGCAGTAAATAGTGAATTTACTCTCACTAAATTTTGAAGTCTTTTTTAAACTTGTATTTTCTACTCTCCCCCTCATGGATCGCCACCTTATCATGGTGGGGTGGGGGTTGTTAGCTCTCGTGATCCCAGGAGCTATGTTATTGATGTCATGTCTGCTGCGTAATCATGCAGCGAACATATGAATGGATACAAGCCCAAAGTGCAGTAATGTAACATGTTTATTAACAAGAGGAAAAATATACAGTACACAAAGTCCATATAACAGTCACAGTTTGGAGATGAGACAACCGGCTACAAGCTTAGTTGGCGTAGGGGAAATGCCAAGTGCGCTCCAGGCTGAGCAAGAGCGGAGAGGAAGACATAATTAAGGAAGACTTACATTCGTGTCGGAGCGGAAAGGCTCTGAAGCAACAACACAATACAGTCCAAGGGAAGGGACCAACAGTCCGCGAGCCAAGTAGTCCAAGGTTGACTTAAGCTGCCACACTGACTGATCACACTGCCTCCCCATAAGTACACAATACACTAACGAAGGCAAGTGGACACAGCCGTGTGGCAAGCCAGTGCATGATTAATTGGAATGTGTGCGTGTGTGCATGCATGCGTGTGCATGTGGTGATAAAATGCAGCTGGTGAATGTGTGGCAAGAGGAGGAGACGTGGCTGTAGGACTGGCAGAGAGCAACGCTCAATTAATCTGCCAGCTGGAATTAATAAACAATAGTCAAAGACCTACGACCACAGATCATGGACGGGGCTGAAGACAACCCTGAAGATGACAGAGCCCCCCACCCCCACCCCCCAAGGGGTGGATACCAGACACCCAGCATACCATCAAAAAACAGAAGACAAAACCCAAAAGAAAACCTGCCCCCCCCCCCCCGTCCCCTCCCGGAAGGCCAACACAACAAACCATGGTGGGAGGTGGGGGGAAAACATGTTAGGAGGGATTAACCAAGGAGAAAAAACACCACAATGCATCACAAAATCACCACACTTCCCAACCCCAAAAAGCTAAACTAAAACGCCACACCCCCAAGAGTCCCACAGTTCAGGGGGCCGGCCAGAGTCCAAGGCCCAACGGGCAGCCTGCAGAATAGCATCAGGCGGCTTGCCAGGGCATACGGGCCACCCAGCAAAGGAAACCAGTCTTTCGGGTGGCCTGCCCACAAGGTTAAGCCACCAGGACTGGAAGGGCAAATGAGGCAGTGGCCTACCCACCAGGAGGCTGAGAGGTGGGTGGCCAAACAGAGGAAGAGAAACCCCTGTGGTCACTGGCGGCGGAGGAAATAGGTCCCTGACGGTGCCCAGCAGAAGGAGGAGGAACACCCACAGGGCCTCCAAAAAGGAAAGGATGACTCTGGTGCCCCCAAACTGTCCTTTAGCACCCCTGGTGGTCCCGACATGAGACTGGAACTCTGTAGCACCCACGGTGGACCTGGGCTGGACCATGGCTCATTTGTGGTGGTCCCGGCCTGGGACAATGTTGTTGCACCCACGATGGACCCTGACCGAGCCTTGGCTGCACCCACGGTGGAGTCCGGCAGGACCCCTGCTGCACCCGCGGTGGGACCCGACTGGGCCACTGCTGACCCCAATGCCATCTTGGCCATGGGCCAGACGACCCGCATGAGCACCCAAGCAAGGAGGCGATCGATCACAGGCACCCTGGACTGGAACTGGGTACCCCCGACGACCACCTCAACAGGAACCTCGGTGACCTTCAGTCGCAAACCTGGATCAACGGACTCGTCCAGTGATGGTGGTGACCCTGAAAGAGCACTCGGATAGAGAGGAGGAAGGGTCAGAGTCACCGGCAGCGGCAGAGCCTGGCGAGGTGAGCTCAGGTGCAGCGTATGGCTGCAGCTGGCTCTCCTCACCTAAAGCTAGGCAAAAATGCTCTATTATAGAAAAGAGAATGACAAAAGAGAGCACTTGCCTTAGCTCAAGCTCTACCGCCGTCCAGGACTCCGGTGATCTGGGCGATGTCTCCTCAGGTTCTGCCTCCAAGAGGTTCAGCTTGGGTGCTGACACTGCTGCGGCGGCCTCCGCAGCAGGCGTGATGGTGGTCACAGTCTTGGCCTCCTCCAGTGAAGGTTCCAATGCAGATGACTCTCTTGGCGTGGATTCTGGAGGTGGAGTCTCCTGTTGCCCTGGACCCCAGGAGACTGAAGCCAGGGGACGCTCTTTCATTGGCACAGGCTTCAGGTCGGTCACAGTGCCCTCTCTCTGTCTGTTGAAGCTCTGCGGGGCTGGGGTTGAGTCTTTCAGCATCGTAGGCTCCTCCGTCACTGAGTGACTGAGCTCCAGGGCCTATGGACACTCAGAGGCAGAAAGAAGAGATACGGAGAGGGAAGGTGAGACATTTACTGCTGCAATGGTTGGTGAGGACCCAGTGGACTGCATACACTGGGCCTCACTCCCGGGAGCCAGGCCAGAAAATTTATCAGATTGACAAATGGAATGAAAAACCACTTGCCTGTTCCTCCCAGGTGTGATGGTCTCCGCTGCAGGTAACTCGGTCTCCTCCACCTTTGTGTCTGTAATGAACATGGGCCCCTTGGAAAAACCTGAGGAAACTGCCCCTGCACACTAGATGATGGCCAGAACCAAGAAAGGACTGGCTATGCTCCCAGCGGTCGATGACGGCGTCGTGGGCGAAGGATCCTCAGCTGCGATGGCCCCGGGGAGGAAGGCTGACGTGACAGCCCGAGCAGAGTTCCAGGGGCAGGAGCTTTTGGAGTTCCTCCTGGGCACGGCGTACACGACTCAGCAGGCTGAGAAATGGTAAAGGTCCTTCCACGGTCCATGGCCATCAGAGAGGCTTGGTCCTCCCCCTGGTGATCAGATAGACCCTCAGGCAGATACAGGGGAGACACAAAGGGAACAGAAGTCACAACTTCTGCAGCTTGAAGAGAAAACGCAGACAATAGCTCAGCCTGCGTCTCCCTTCCAGGTGACAGCCTGCGTCTCCCTTCCGGGTTTATCATTTTCAGAAGAAAAAAGATGAAAAAACACTTGCCTGGCAACCCGGGTCTGGGAGTCAGCTGCAGGTTTGTGTCGCAGAGGAGTGGGCCCATGGTTGGGACGAGGGTGACGAGCTTCCGGCTTCCGGGAATGCTTCTTCTCCACACGGGGTGGCTCCCGCTTCAGAGCAGCTTCCTCCTGTCCCTTGCTCTCCCATGAGTAGGAGAAAATGGAGGCCAAGATGGAGGTGGCCTCCGCGCAGCTTCACAGATAAGGGTGCATCTCCATCAATCGTGCTGCGCTGTCCCGGCTCACACGGACTGACTCAGGAGTGCCGGTGGTCTGGATCTGAGACAGGAGACCCTCCAGGGCACACACGCCTCTCAGCTCCGCTTCATCCAGCCAAGACATGATTCTCCAGTTCAGGTGGTTGAAAAACACACACAAAAATGAAAGGGAAAAAGCGACATGCTACTCACTGCTCGGGCTGTTTGTGTTGGCAGCTTACTGTCATGTCCGCTGCGTAATCGTGCAGTGAACATATGAATGGATACAAGCTCAAAGTGCAGTAATGTAATGTGTTTATTAACAAGAGGAAAAATATACACAAAGTCCATATAACAGTCACAGTTTGGAGATGAGACAACTGGCTACAATCTTAGTTGGCGTAGGGGAAATGCCAAGTGCGCTCCAGGCTGAGCAGGAGTGGAGAGGAAGACATAATTAAGGAAGACTTACATTTGTGTCAGAGCGGAAAGGCTCTGAAACAACAACACAATACAGTCCAAGGGAAGGAACCAACAGTCCGCGAGCCAAGTAGTCCAAGGTTGACTTAAGCTGCCACACTGACTGATCACACTGCCTTCCCATAAGTACACAATACACTACCAAAGGCAAGTGGACACAGCCGTATGGCAAGCCAGTGCATGATTAATTGGAATGTTTGTGTGTGTGCATGTGTGAGTGTGCGTGCGTGCGTATGCATGTGGTGATAAAATGCAGCCGGTGAATGTCTGGCAAGAAGAGGAGGCATGGCTGTAGGACTGGCAGAGAGCAATGCTCAATTAATCTGTCAGCTGGAATTAATAAACAATAATCAAAGACCTACGACCACAGATCGTGGATGGGGTTGAAGACAACCCCGAACATGACAGTTGAGGGCAAGTTGCCTCTGGTAGGTTATTCCAAAACAAATAGGTCGTGAGTGAAGGGCCAGATAAAAAGCAATCTAAAAGACTCTTATGATGAATGTTCTGACATAACGTTCGGCTCAGGAGACGCACACACACAGGCTCAGAGTAGTTCAAACTGTTTATTAACAGCAGGGATGTTTGGGTGCGTGTCTGCGGAATGTTAATGTGTTGGTGGTGGTGTCTGCTTTGGACCCAGAGGCAGGAGACCGTTCAGCCGGCAACCCTATGGGAGAAATCAGACACAGGGTGATGAGCACACACCAACACAGGAGGAGAATAGGCGAGGGAGAGAAGCTTACTTGTTTGGACAGATGACTGGCGCTTCAAGGATGGAAGCCCGGGAGACAGCCACCTGCAGGGCTCGGTGCAGCAGCGAGGAGAGACGAGGGACGGGACTGTCCTCCGCCGAGGAATCCACCTGTGCACAGGGGAGCAGACTGGAGAGATGAGGTAAGTGATCTTCTTACCGGTGACGAGGATGCTGAAGAGAATGTGGTAGAAGCCCATGAAAGGGAAATGAAGTCTACGGCTTCAGACCGAAGCTCAGGGCGAGGCAGCCTATATTCCTCGCCGCTGATGACTGACAGGTGTGTGAGCAGGTGGCGCCGTTGATGAGCGGCGCGGCGTGACATGTTCAAACAAGGACTCAGCATACCCTGCCCAGTATGGGGTTACCGGGGCCCCGCCCTGGAGCCAGGCCTGGGAGAGGGGCTCAACGGCAAGCACCTGGTGACAGAGTTTCTTCTTATCAGACCCGGCTGGGCTCAGCCTGAACGAGCCACATGGGCCCGCCCTCCAGTGGGTTCACCACCCACAAGAGAGACAATGGGGTCTGGTGCTATGTGGATTGGGTGGCAGTCAAAGGCAGACATATTGGCAGTCTGATCCCCGGTTTACTAAACTGACTTTTGGATCGTGGAAAGTCATCTCTCTGGCGGGGAAAGAGCTTGAGCTTGTGCATGAGATACCGGCTTGATATAGTTGGGCTCACCTTGATGAACAGCTTGAGTTCTGGAACCAGTCTCCTTGAGAGGAGTTAGACCTTGAAGTTTCGTGCCAAATGATGTTTCAGAGTAACCACCCTTTTTGGAGTCTCTGACTGGTGTGATGGAAAGTGCTCCTGTTGGAGATTCCATTGTCCTACTGAGGTACTTCAGTGCACACATGGGCAACGACAGTGAAACCTAGAGGGGTGTGATTGGGAGGAACGGTCTGCTCGATCTGAACCCAAGTGGTGTTCAGTTATTGGACCGGTGTCTACCACAGTTTGTCCATAATGAACACCATGTTCAAGCATAAGGGTGTCCACATGTGCACTTTGCACCAGTACACCCTAGGTCACAGGTGTATGATCAATTTTGTTGTTGTGTAGTCACACCTGCGGCCGTATGTCTTGGACACTTGGATGAAGAGAGGTGCAGGGCTGTCAACTGATCATCACCTGATGATAAGTTGGATCCGATGGCAGGGGAGGATGCCATTCAAACTTGGAAGACCCAAATTGATAGTAAGGGTGTGCTGGGAATGACTGGTTGAGGACCCTGTCGGAGAGATCTTCAACTCCCACCTCTGGAGGTGCTTTAACCACATTCTAAGAGAGACTGGAGACAAGGAATCTGAATGGGCCATGTTCTCCACCTCCATTGCTCAAGTGGCTGCTCAGGGCTGTGGCCATAAGGTCGTTGGTGCCTCTTGTGGTGGCAACCCCTGAACCAAGTGGTTGACACCAGAGGTGAGGGGGGCCATCAAGCTGAAGAAGGAGTCCTACTGAACTTGGTTATCTTGTGGGACTCCCGAAGCAGCTGAGTTGTACTGGCAGGCCAAGCGGAGTGCAGCTAGAGTGGTTGCTGAGCCAAATAATTTGGTGTGGGAGGAATTTGGTGAGATCATGGAACAAGACTTTCGGTTGGCTTTGAAGAGATTCTGGTAAACTGTCCAGGGACTCAGAAGGGGAAAACAGCTCCCTGGCCACACTATGTATGGTGCGGATGGAGAGCCGCTGGCTTCAACTGGGGACATTGTTGGGTGGTGGAAGGAATACTTTGAGGATCTCTTCAATCCCACTGACATGTCTTCCACTGTGGAAGCAGAGTCTGAGGATGAGGGGATGACTCGTCTATCACAGGGGCTGAGGTTGCCGAAGTTGTTAAAAAACTCTTCAGTGGCAGCTGCAAAAGGGTGGATTGTCCTCTCCAGGATGAGGACAAGATCCTGCCCCAAGTGACGGAGTTCAAGTATCTCAGGGTGTTATTCACAAGTGATGGGAAAATGGAGCAGGAGGTTGATCAACAAATCAGAGCATTATCTGCAGTGATGAAGACGTTATACCATTCTGCCCTGGTGAAGAGGGTGCTGAGCTCTAAAGCAAAACTGCTGATTTACCGGTCAATCTCCCTTCCTATCCTCACCTATGGTCACAAGCTTTGGGTAATGACCGAAAAAATATAGATTGTGGATACAAGTGGCTGAAATGAGATTTCTCTGTAGTATTGCTGGACTTACCCTTAGAATGAGTCCAGAGTAGAACTGCTGCTCCTCTACATCGAAAGGAGCCATTTGAGGTGGTTTGGGCAGCTGATCACAATGCCTCCTGGACGCCTCCCGCTTGAGGTGTTTTGGGCACGTCCCACTAGGAGGAGACCCAGGACACGCTGGACAAACTATGTCCTGGTACATCTTATTATCCTCTCTGAAGAGCTGGAAGAGGTAGCTGGGGAGAAAGAAGTCTGGGCTTCTCTGCTTGGGCTCCTGTGGTGTGACCCGGATCCCCGGAGGGGTGGTAGAAAATGGATGGATGGATGGATGGATGGATGGATTTTCTACTCTCATAAATTTGTGATTTTTTTCTTGTAGATTTTTTTCAAAGGCTAACCAGACTAACTTCTGTGTATAAATGAATTAATAAATCTGTGGTGAGATTTGTCTCATTGCTTTTTTTAAACTGATATAATGATACATTAAGCTAGGATAAATAGAAAACCCAAGTCTAATCCAATGTCTAGGTTTTGTGATGCATGTTGAGTGTTAAAAAAGAGTTTGAATCAGAATGTAATCATCCATTTAACTTCATTATTTTTTTCAAAAACATTACATTCTCCCTATTTAAAGTATTACAGACTTTTTTTGCATTCTTTTGTTGTTGAATGAATGAATTTATTTATTTCGGATAGTACATTACAGGTTAAAAGAAACTGTATAATATAACAACAAGGTCAAATTAGACAAAGACTCCTTCTACTATACAATTCCACGTGAGTTATCCGAAATGGGTGATGGCTGAAGCCGCAGCTTATATTGCCCACCCATATTCCATCCAAGAATTCAAAGGAGAAAAAAGAGAAAACAAGACAAGAGCGATTACAATTTAAAACAAGGCTAAGACAAAATATGACTGAGAGAAAAAGAAAACTGAGCTAGTCTAAGTTAAACGGTTACTATTCAAAAACAAATCTAAGACATAGTGTCACAGAGAAAAAAGAAAAACTAAGCTATAACACAACACAGGCTGGAAATGTCAATCCTTATGTGAGTTTACATGTCGTCTTGTAAATATGTTTGGAGTATTTCTTCCTTTAGTTTTTGTTTAAATTGTCCAAGCTTTGTACATGATTTTAATTCAGGTCCAAAATCGTTCCATAATCTGACACCTTGCACTGAAATACAGTGTTGCTTGGTAGTTGTTCTCACTGTAGGCTTTTGAAATATACATGTTCCTCTGAAGTGATATCGTTTCTCCCTTGTTTGGAACAACTTTTGGATATTTGCGGGCAGTGATAGATTCTTCACTTTGAACATTATTATTGCGGTTTTAAAGTCGATCAGATCTTTCAACTTGAGAGTTTTTTGTTTAAGAAAAAGTGGGTTTGTTGGTTCCCTGTAAGCTGCTTTGTTGATTATTCTAATAGCTCTCTTTTGAAGCATAAAGAGTGGATATATGTTTGTTTTATATGTATTTCCCCATACTTCATTACAATATGTCATGTATGGGAGTATTAATGAATGATACAAGGTGTATAGTGTGGGTTGATTCAGCAAATTTTTCACTCTGTGTAATATTGCAATTGATTTGGATACTTTACCTTTTATATAATTAATATGTGGCTTCCAACACAGTTTGTTATCAATTATTACTCCAAGGAATTTAGTTTCGGATACCCTTTCAATCTCTACACCATTTACACTGAGTTTGGGTACTGGGTAGTTGTGATGGTTGTTAAAGACTATAAATTTTGTCTTGCTTAAATTGAGCGTTAATTTGTTTGAATCAAACCACAGTTTCAGCTTTCCTAATTCCTTTCCGAGTGTATCCAGAAGTTGTTCCAAGTTGTTTCCACTGCATAGCAGGTTAGTGTCATCAGCAAACAATATTAAGTCCATTTTTTCTGAAACTTTACATATATCATTTATATACATATTGAATAATAATGGTCCCAAAACTGAACCCTGTGGGACTCCACAGGTGACCTTCAGTAGCTCTGAGTTTTTGTTGTTAACACATACAAACTGATATCTATTCTTTAAGTAACTTCTTAACCAGGACAGTGCTACCCCTCTGATACCACAATTTTGTAGTTTCTTTAATAATAGATTGTGATCTACTGTATCAAATGCTTTTTTAAGATCCAGGAATACTCCAACTGAATACTCTTTATTTTCAATGGCTGTTGATATTTTTTCTGTAAATTCCATTAAGGCATATGCTGTTGTCCTTTTGTGTCTGAACCCATATTGCTGCTCACACAATAAATCATTCTTCAGTATGAAGTTGTCAATTCTCTCATAGAATATTTTTTCAAGTATCTTGGAAAATTGCGGTAATAGTGAAATTGGTCTGTAGTTGGAGAGTTCCCCTCTGTCGCCTGTCTTGTAAATCGGAATTACTTTAGCTATTTTCATTGCATTGGGAAATATACCTGATTGGAGAGACAGGTTACAGATATACGTCAGTGGTTTCACTATGCATTCGATAACAGTTTTGACTAGTAGCATATCAATACCATCGCAGTCAGTAGATGTTTTACTTTTGAACGATTTAACAATTTCAATGACCTCTCTTTCGTCTGTGTTCTTTATGAAGATGGTGTCTTTTACAGCAGTGTTATTGCATATTGAATCACCTGTTGGCACCGTAGTGGGTATTTCTCGGGCCAGTTTAGGTCCAATGTTAACAAAAAAATTATTAAATTCATCTGCAAGTGAAGCTATATTCACATTCGGAGTCGATTTATTATTTTTTGGAGTGTTAGTTGGGTAGCTGGTATTTCTGCTTTTATTTCCAAGGATACTGTTGATTATTGTCCATGTATTTTTAATATTGTCTTTGTTTTTTTCCAGTTCTTTACTGTAATAGTCTCTTTTACTACATCTTATTATATATGTTAACTTATTTTTGTATGTTTTATACTGCTGCTCTGCTTCTTTTGTCCTTTTCTTTATGAAAGCTTTATATAATAAATTTTTCTTTTTACACGCCTTTTGTAGTCCTTTGGTTAGCCATGGTTTGTCAGTAAATTTGTGTTTAAGCTTTTTTTTAACTAATGGGCAGTTTTTTTCATAAAGAGTGGTTACAATGTTTGTAAATGTGTCATAGGCTTCATTTACATCTGATACATAGACTTCTGTCCAGTCTTGCTTCAGCAAGTCCTCTTTAAAAGAACTGATTGCGTTTGGTGATTTGTGTCTGAACGATTTTGAGATTTTTTCTGGGTTGGGCCCCGTGTGGCCATGGATAAGTGCAAAGATTGGCAAGTGGTCGCTTATATCATTTATCAATAATCCACTTTCTATTTTCTTGTCGAGAACATTGACAAACAGGTTGTCAATAAGTGTAGCAGAGTGAGCTGTGATTCTACTGGGATGTGTTATTGTGGGATATAGACTCATGCTGTACATAGAGTTCATGAACTCTGTAACTACATTTTGTTGATGTGGATTAAGTAGATCAATATTGAAATCTCCACAAATTGCTACCATTTTCTTACTAGTAATATTATTGTACAGCTCGACTAATTTATCTCTGAATGTCTCAATGCAAGTTCCCGGCGTTCTGTATATGCAGCTTATGATTAGATTTTTTGTTTTGTCTAGGTCAATCTCAACAGTAACACATTCCAGAATCCCTGGTAGTGCTGAGGACATTTCATTTACAAGCTTACATCTATATAGGTCATCAATATACAGTGCAACACCACCACCCTTTTTTTGAGATCTGTTAATGTTAAACATCTGATATCCCTCTATTGCCATCAGGGGAGCCTGGTCTGCATTAAGCCAGGTTTCAGAGACTGCTATAGCTGTGAATTTTCTGTTTAGCTGTTTTAAATAGTCCTGAATCTGTGAGAAGTTTTTGTTAAGACTTCTGCTATTGAAGTGTATTATTGACAGTTTACCATCTAATTGCACTTGACTTTTGAATTGCTTTTCAGTGTAATATTCACAGTGGTTATGAATATTATTGAAAAAGTGGTTATCAGGATCAATATCATTCTCCATCTCTTGTGGTTTATGTTCAGCATAGTGGCATATTTTTAGAGTTTGAGTTTCCTCACTCTGTGTTTCATAGTCAGTGTTCATTTGTATTTATCTAAGTCAGTAGCATCTCTGATCATTATACTTTTTGCTTGCTCAGGTGTTCCATTTAGTTTAATCCAAATTCTACAATTTCTTGTCCAGGTTGACTGTATCTTATTATGTTTCTTTAGCATCCGTGCCTGCCGTGCTAATTCAGCGTTTTTTTTTTGTCAGGTGTTCATTTAGGTAAACTTGTTGATTTTGTCATTATTGTTGTGTTATTAATAAATTAAATATTTTACATACAGACAATATTCTATTTTAATAAAAGTAATTTCTTGTTTTTTCATACAAACATACAACTAAAATTAAATGGGCTGAGAGAGAAAGAGAGAGCAAGAGTGAGAGAGCGAGAGCGAGAGAGAGAGAGAGAGAGAGAGAGAGAGAGAGACTTGACTTTTAAAAAAGGCTTTATTGCACATTCTGAAATTGCAAAAAGACCAATATCACTTGTCCAAGTGTGTCACATCTCAAAAGTGCAAACATAACTCATCCCCCTGACCCACTGAACACAAAACATTCCCTACAGCCCATCTATTGATGAATGCCTCCAAATTGTCCACCATTTGATAGTAAGAGAACTCCACCCAGAGTCTGACTTTCAACAAGACCTTGAAAGCGGACACAGGATCCACATTGCCAGCATTGCTTGCCCGATTTTTCCTCGTCAGCCAGATGGCAAGCTTAGCACTACCAGATAGGAAGTTCATCAAAGTGTGGGCAGCCTTCCTTGCCACTTTATACTTCGGACCGTAAAGGAGCAGACCAAAAGAGAAACGTTCACCCAAAGCCCGAAACCACTCGCGCAAAATCTCAAAAAGTCCAGATAAATGAAAACAGTGGACAAACAAATGGTCCAGGGTCTCAACTTGGGAACAAAACAAACATTCCCCCCCCCCCCACAGTCGGATCAAGGTGTGCCCTGTATTTATTCGTGGCTATTGCCCCATGCACAATCCTCCATTGGAGATCTGCTGTGCGTTTCTCAATAGGTTGCTTGTACATGCACCGCCAACTGCCTTTTGGGGAGACCCCTGGCCCCAAACAACCCGCCCACCTCGACTCCGTGACATCCTTCAGAGAGTGCAGATCCAGAACCTTCACACAGATGTGATACACCGCCCTTGTCCCGACAAACTGGAACTTGCCCAGGCGAGGAATCCTGAAGGTCAGTAGGTGATCCTCTCCTCCCTGCCACTCCCCCACAGCTGGAGTTATGGAAATTGCAGGAAAGGTGGACGCAGTGTCGTCATCCCATTGATTGGAAAGAGTGCGGTTCGTCGCAAACGCTCGAAGCGGTTGTGGCAGGGTGGCGCACACGTCCTCCACCACCCTTTGCAGCAGTCTGACAGATGTAATTTTGGCACTCCGCCTCAGTGTATCCATCGATGTGGTCGACATCCTCATAAGATGACCAAGCTGCCTCCCGCAAACAACTCCGCAGACTGACAGACTGCAGCACCTCAGCTTCGATGAATCGATTGAAAAACAGTGGTTCGTCAAACAGCCACATGCCCGGCGTCTCGTCACGGAAGCGGGCCACGTTGAAGACTCGCCATGCATGCAAAACGGACGAGTAAAAAGCAGATAGTCCAGTAAGGTCCACCTCTCCAGATGTCACGAGGAAGAGCTGCTTGTCATAGCCCAAGCGACCAACTCTCCTCAAAAGCAGCTTAGCAGTGTCCATCCAGCAGGGTCCGCATCCGTAAAGGAGTCGTTGTGCAGTTCGAAGCCTGAAGCTGGCGATCTTGGAATGTATGTCCACCAGGCCCTGTCCCCCCTCGGCCACAGGCAGGTAGAGAACTGGCGCACGGACCCAGTGGCGACCAGACCAAAAGAAGTCCACGATTGTCTTCTGAATCTCCTCCACGAGGCTCCTGGGCGGTGTCAAAGCCACCAGCCTATGCCAGAGAGACAGAGAGAGAGTTTGAGTTTTTTAAAATCCATTTATTCAAGTGAAAATAACAATGCATTACAACACAAAACTATACACATAAGCAAAAACAAAAAAACAAAAAACAAAAAACAGACCAAAAAGAAAATTAATCATCCCAATTCATCAACGAAGGTGATTTCAGAATCCTTTAAAGAAAAAAGTACACCCTTGTGGTCCCACATCTTCCGAAAGGCATCCAAGTTCCTCATTTTAAGGTAATAAACTGCAACATTACTTGAGCCTTAAAATGATTTTGAAAAAACTTCTAAAACATCACGACTCCTTTCTAACTGGTCTTTTCTACTTAGGTAAATTGCCATCTTTGCTTCACCCATTAAAAAATTCAAGAACTGTCCTTTTTCCTCTTTTTATTACTATAGGAGAAACCAAAAATAAATATGTGGTCAGTAAAAATTTCCCCTACTGATGTAACTAGATTATTTAATAGTCCAAACAATGACTTTAACCTGACACAGTTTAAAAAAACAATGAAAAATTGTCTCTCTAATAGAGCAAAAAGGGCAACAGTCTGAAACTGTAGGGTTAAGCACAGAAACAAAAGCATTTACTGCTGCAGATCGCCAACATTTTTAGTTAATGGGGGTTTGTACAGAGTGCGCCAAGTGGGTTTAACCTCTGGTTTTAATTTAAAATACTGCCTCCAGGGTGTATCTGCCCTTTCTTTAAGTTTTTCATTGTTTAAGGTCCTCACACATGCTTGATAATATGATGACTCGCTCTGTGCAATTATCGCCCACAGCTGCGCGCACACCGGCGTCCCATCAATCCCGGGCTATATAACTCACTCTACCCTCAGACTGGCACAGAGTCGTCTGTCTCCCTGGCTGCATGAAACTCTACGTTCGTCTTCCCAGCCAACCTCTCAGCCTTCGTAGTCCTAGCCACCTCGGCGTCATCCCTTGGAAGGAATTCCCTCTCTATCAAGTAAGCCTCTTGTCTACTCACCTGTTAGTCACTTATCCCCTGTGCACAGGCGGAGTTCCCAGGCGGCAGAATTGTTCCTCCTGATGGCGGTCTCTGCATTCCTCCTCTTCTCTCACCATCCTGCTCCAGCGGTGTCGTGACAGCAGGCGCTGTCTTCCTGGCGTTAGCCTCTGGGCCAACTGGTGTTCTCCATCTCACCTGAAAACAGTAAGCCTCAATTACTACCCGGACGCTTTCCCCCGTTACACACAGTGCTAACTGTTTGCCTCTGCTCTATCCATAGGGTTGCCAGGTCGAATGGCGCTCTGCTCAATCCCTGCTATGATGAGTCTCCTGAACCACGCACTCACATTCACTTACACTTCACACACACGCACCCACACACACTCACTGCTGAAATAAAGATTATTGAATCCATTTTTGAGCCTGTGTCTGTTCCCTGGGTCTGCCAATTATGTCAGATAAAGTGTTTTTCCTGTCACTGTGTCCATTCTCCTGACCTGTGCTTGGTCAGCTCTTTGAATGGGACGCCATATCCTACACAGATTCTCATTCTTGACGATTTTCCACACAGCCAACACCGGCCCCTGCTTGTACACATTGGCCTACAACTTCCAGTCATAAACAGCCCAAGGAAGATGCGCTGGAACTTCCGCAAAGCCAACTGGAAGAAATTCAGTGAAACCCTGGATCGGAGTGCTGTTGCCATCCCACTCCACACCATCACTGTAGATGAAGCATACGACCGCTTCTGCAGCGCAATCTTCAAGGCTGCTCACACTGCAATCCCACAAGGCTACCGACCCCTCTATGTCCCATGCCTGGACGGAGAAAGCGCTGCCCTCCTACAATCCTATCAAACATCAGGGGACCAAGTGATAGCAGACCATCTCATTGAATCGCTAAGTACAGCCCGGCGAAAGAAATGGGAGGAGACAGTTGCTGACCGGAGCTTTATCCACTCTAGCAGGAAATGTTTGAGCCTCATCCGTCGCCTAGGAGCTGCACAGAAGCCCCCTAGCCAAAGTCGAGCATCTGCCACACCCAACCAAGTTGCATCCCACCTACTGACCATCGCCAAAGCACCCCAAGACAAAGACATCAGAAGAGCAGTTACAACTGAGCTAAAAAAAAACACAAAAAAATGCCCGTAGAGGAAACAAACCCTGAACCCTTCGAGGCTGCTGAACTGGAGAAAGTCCTACAGGGCCTGAAATGTGGAAAGGCAGCAGGATACGACAACATCTTCAAAGAATTCATGAAAAATCTTGGCCCCCGAGCCCTAACCTGGTTGACACAACTCTACACAAGGATCATACAAACAAACTCGATCCCAAAGAAATAGCGGACAGCAAAGGTCATTGCCATACCAAAACCTGGCAAAGACCACAAACTACCAGCAAGCTACCGCCCAATCTCCCTACTCAGCGTTCCTTACAAAATCATGGAGCGCCTAATACTGCAACGTATTTCCCCAGGAATAGAGGAAATTCTAAGTGTGGATCAGGCAGGTTTCCGCAAGGACCACAGCACAGGAGAACAAGTACTGGCCCTAACCACCTTCATCGAAAATGGCTTCGAGAGCAGACTGAAGACAGGAGCTGTGTTTCTCGATCTTACAGCCGCCTATGATGCGGTCTGGCACAAAGGCCTCCTCCTGAAACTTACAAAGGCAATCCCTGCCTGGGCAACAGCAATTATAAAAACCCTGCTGACCAACCGAAGGTTCAGAGTCCACCTCGGTCAGAACACAAGCGCATGGAGAACGCAGAAAAACGGACTCCCACAAGGCTCAGTTCTAGCTCCAACCCTGTCCAACCTCTACATAAACGACCTGCCCACTACAAAATCCCGCAAATTCATCTATGCAGACGACATCTGTTTGGCACTCCAAGCACCAGACTTTGAGTCACTGGAACGGGTGCTCACAGAAGATCTTACCAAACTGGACCAGTTCTGCAAAACCTGGCACCTAAAACCAAGCCCAGCAAAAACCGTCTCCAGTGTATTCCATCTCCACAATGTAAAAGCTGCCAGAGAACTAAACATCCACCTGAGCGGACTCAAGCTTAAGCATGCCTCGAATCCAACCTACCTTGGAGTGACCCTTGACAGGACCCTATCCTTCAAGGAACATTTAAAGGGGATGGCTGCTAAGGCGAAGGCACGAAACAACCTGCTCTGCAAGCTCGCTGGTGCAAAATGGGGGGCGGCAGTCTCCACCCTGCGCACCTCAGCACTGGCCCTTTCATACTCTGTAGCAGAATATTGTGCCCCTGTCTGGTCCAGGTCATCCTACACACACCACGTAGACACGCAGCTCAACACAACCATGAGAACCATAACTGGGACAATCCGCTCAACACCACTCCCCTGGCTCCCTGTACTGTCAAACATATCCCCCCCACACATCCGGCGAGCAGCACTAACTCAAAGGATGCTTCAAAAAGCCAAAGACTCTCCTCACTTACCAATCCATGCAGATATCTACACCCCACCCACTGCCCGACTTTCATCCAGACGGCCGATTTGGAAAAACCCTCCCCCAGCTGATTTCACCATCCAGACAGCTTGGCAAGTGGAATGGGAGACCAAGGAGGTCCCAAACAAACACCTGGTGACAAACCCCAAGCAACAGTTCCCGGGCACCAACCTCCCAAGGAGACAGTGGTCTACACTCAATCGCTTCAGGACTGGACATGGCCTCTGCTTGGCCAGCCTTCACAGATGGGGCAGTAGCCCTAGCCCACTGTGCGCATGTGGAGAGGACCAAACAATGGAACACATCATAGAAGCTTGCCCTCTCCAAAGACTGGAAGGAGGATTACACACCCTCCATACAGCAAACCAGGAGGCAACTGCTTGGCTTGAGGACTTTGCATTCGCTAAATAAATAAACCAGACTTTTCCATTCACATCCAGCAGTGGACCCAGTCTTTTACAGTCAGTAAAATACGGCCGAATACACAGCCTTGGGAAGAGGTCAGAATTATTAGGTGTTTTCTGTCCTTTAAACCAGCGTGCCAGAAGAGCTCTATCTGCAGGTGAAAGAGCCTTCCTGAACTTCTCAAGCATTACACTGACGACTCAAACAGATCGGACTCCAAGGCCTCTTGCCAGGGTAGGTGCATCATCCAGATCAGCACCAGCCAGTTCCACCAAGTGTTGGACTGTGGTTATTCTCTCATTCAGCATGACCTCGGATAGCACTGGCACCTCCTCCCAGGCAGCAGCCAGCCAAGAGTCCCTCAGTATATGCTCTTTTAAAAGCCAATATAAGGATGTGTTTGAGTCCATCCGGCCAACTTTCATGGTGCCCCATGTTTTGAGCACACTGACATAAAAAAACGACAAGCTGTTGAGGACAAACCTAGAGCAATCAATAAAAAGGAGCATTCTTCCAAATCCCAAACTGCTCACTTTACTCAAAATAGTCTGCCACATGTCTCCAAATTAGGTTTTCTGGCCCATGAAGAAAGCTTTGTAGATACTGTAGCCTAAAGGCTGCTTTTCTACTAGCCAGGTGGACTAACCCCTGCCCTCCTTCTTCCTTTGGCAGAAATAAAACACTCTGGGGTAACCAGTGTAGCCTGTTCCAAAAAAAACCTGACAAGAATGCTTTGCAGCTTTGGCAGCAAATTGGCAGAGGGCTCCAACACTGCCAAGTGGTGCCACAAAGTAGAAGCCACCAGATCGTTGATGATAAGCATTTGCCCCTTATAGGACATCCGAGGCAAAAGCCAGCACCATCTCTTTAATCTAGCCTCCATGTTCTCTACAACTGCCTCCCAGTTTTTTAAAATCTCTGCAGGACCACCTAGGTGAACCCCCAGGTACCTGACCCCATGTATCACCCATTTAAAACCAGCAGGCAGTACCGGCTCATTTCCCTGCCAACTGCCTGCAAGCAGGGCTGTGCTCTTGTCCCAGTTAACCTTTGAAGAAGAGAGTATTCCGAAACACTTGGTGATGTGAATGAGTTTTTGTACGTCATTTTGATTCATTACAGCCACCATAATGTCATCGGCATAGGCTGAAAGATTCAGTGGAATAGGGCTATCCCTTAGTCTTACTCCTGTCAACTCTCTTCTAATATAACAGAGCATGGGTTCAGTGGCTATGGAATACAGCATGCCAGACATTGCACAACCCTGCCTAACACCTCTGCACACATTAAAAGGGGCGCTTAAACCACCATTAACCTTCAGTACGCTTTCAATGTCACAAAACAGGGTCTTGACCAATGCAATAAAACTAGAGGAGAAACCAAATGCCTGAAAGGTGTTCCACAGGTATTGGTGCTCCTGTCGATCGAAAGCTTTCTCTTGGTCAAGAGAAATCAACCCATATTTTAAATTCAAAGGACCAGAGACCTCCAAATAATCTCGAATCAGAGAAATGCTATCCCTCATTGATCTGCCAGGGATACAGTATGATTGATCAACATGTATGACATTCCCTATTGCTTTTCTCAGCCTATTGGCCAACACTTTTGAAAATATTTTATAGTCAGCACACAGCAGACTCACAGGTCTCCAGTTCTTGATCTCACACAAGTCCCCTGTTTTGGGCAGAAGAGTGAGGACTGCTCTCCGACAGCTGAGTGGTAGTCTTCCTCTTGACACACTGTCATTAAGGACCTCCAGTAAGTCTTTACCCATAGAAGGCCAGAAAGATTTGTAGAATTCAGCAGGAAGACCATCTATTCCTGGAGCCTTTCCATTTTCCATACTCCCCAGTGCCACCTCAAGCTCTTTCAGTGTAAGTGGCTGTGCCAAGTCTGCATTGTCCTCAGCTGACACCTGAGGAAAACCAGTCAGAAAAATCTCAGACAAAGACAGATTTTCCATGTACTCACTGCAGCACAATTTTAAGAAGAAGTCCACAGCTCTCTTCCTTATCTCAGCTGAGTCTGTAAGATCGCTTCCATCAGCAGACCTGATGCAGTGTATCAGTCGTTTTTGGCCATTTTTTTTTCTAGGCTGAATTAAAACTTAGATGATGCATCTATTTCAGTTATACGCTGAAAGCATGACCGGACTAATGCACCTTGTGCTCTAGTCCCCAGCAGATCTGCCAATGTGGCCTTTTTGGATTTGAGCACCATAAAATGGCCTCCATTTTCCGTGGAATCACACAAAGCTTGGAGTTCCACTATATCAGTCTCCAGACTTCAGATTGACTGCATGATTTCGCTTGTGACATTGAAATTGTACTGACTACAAAGCTGTTGGATTTGTATCTTTCCAATATCCCACCATTGCTGCAAAGATGTAAACTGAGATTTTTTTGTCTGCCATTGTTTCCAAAAAAGGTTAAAACAATCCCTTAAATGACCATCATCAGTCAGCACTGTATTAAAATGCTAATACGCACTACTGGGTTTTACCCCACTTATAAAAACTGTCATGGGCAGCGAGAGCGTGCCCCCTCCTTCCCGTTCATCTCTCCTCAGGTCATTAGCATACCTGAGTGAGAGGACACACCTGTGCCCTCTCATCAGCCAGCGTTCACAAGGAGGCATCCTTCAGTGATTCAACGCTGGTTCATCTGGGTATACTGCCTACTAAGACAGCGAGTATATTATCCACACTGGTAAAGAAATTATTAACCTGCGTGCTTTTTCCCTTCTTCAGGTTGCTGCCATCGTGCGGGTGTGTCACCGGGACTGCGTGCACTCTCCTGCCACATCACCACTATCCACGGCACTAACTTCCACCCAGTTAGGCACCACCAACTCCACTCCCCTCACCCTGCTAGTTCGTCTATTCCCCGCTGGGGTCCTGCCGGTTCTCCCTCGTAGCTCCCATAAGTAGCAATTTGGCTAGCCCATTTTCCCTTACTCCATTCCTCCTCACACAGCTCTCGTCTTCTCTCCACAGGCTCCTTCCTCTGGCGAGTGACTATTTTGGTAGCTGTGCGAAGATTTAAATGTGTGTTGTTGTTTGATTGTCCCTTCTTGTTGCTGCATCGCGCACGTGGGCTGATTACTAATTACAATCATGACAAAAACATTCCCAACTAAAACAGAGTGGTCAGAAAACCCCACTGGGTACATAAAACAAGATTTAAAGGATTGCAGGTGGCGATTAAAACAATAAAATCTGTCCAATCTTGCTAAGAGATGCAGTTATCTCTACTATGAGCCCATGAGTATTGTCTGTCATTTCCATGTTTGGTTCGCCACACGTCAACCAGCTCATAGGTTGCCACAATAGACTTTAGAATTTTCCCAGACTGAGCGTTGGGCTCCACATGATTCCTGTCCAAGTTGTCACTCAAACAACAAACCCTGGATCAACCCTGAGATAAAAACACTTCTGAGAGAGAAGAAGAGGATCTTCAGGTCGGGGAACAGGGAGATGCTGAAGTCCGTACAGAGGGAGCTGAGGAGAAAGATCAGAGAAGGCAAGGACAGCTTCAGGAAGAAGATGGAGGACAAGCTGCAACAGAGCGACATCAGCGGGGTCTGGAGAAACCTCAAAACCATCTCGGGGCTCCAGAATACCTCCCCCCAGGCCACGGGGGGCAGGGAGTGGGCGAACAACCTGAATCTGTTTTTCAATAGATTTGACCAACCGCCCTCCCCCCTGTCTGCACAACAACCACTGCTGCCTCTAAGAAATCAAGTCCTGCTACCCACTCCCCACTCCACCGACACCCCCCCCACTCCCAACACACAGCCCCCCATCCTGACCCTGACCAAGACCCAGGTGAGGACGGAGCTGAGGAAGATCAAGGCGAGGAAGGCGTCGGGACCGGACGGCATCAGCGCAAAGCTCCTCAAGTCCTGTGCAGACCAGCTGTGTGGGATTGTGACGTATATCTTCAACATGAGCCTGAAACTGGGGAGGGTACCACAGCTGTGGAAAACATCTTGTGTGGTACCTGTACCAAAAACTTCCCACCCCAAAGACCTGAACAGCTTCAGACCGGTGGCCTTGACGTCCCACTTGATGAAGACCCTGGAGAGACTGCTCCTTGCTCATCTCCGCCCCCTGGTGGAACCAGCGATGGATCCACTCCAGTTCGCCTACCAGCATGGCATTGGGGTGGAGGATGCGGTGATCTTCCTCCTTCACCGTTCTCTGTCCCACCTGGAGAAGCCCGGGAATATGGTGAGGATCATGTTCTTTGACTTCTCCAGTGCTTTCAACACCATCCAACCGATGATCCTGAAGGACAAGCTGCTGCGCGCAGGGGTGGACCAGCACCTGTCATCATGGATCCTGGACTACCTCACGAACCGGCCTCAGTTTGTGAGAACCCGGGACTGTGTTTCCGACACGATCATCAGTAGCACGGGGGCCCCCCCAGGGAACGGTGCTGGCTCCCTTCCTGTTCACTCTTTATACTGCGGACTTCTCACACAACACAACACATTGCCATCTACAGAAGTTCTCTGATGACTCTGCGATCATTGGTCTCATCTCCAGCGGAGATGAAGCTGAGTACAGAGGGCTTATCCAGGACTTTGTGGACTGGTGCCATCGGAACTGCCTCCAGATCAACGCGAGGAAAACTAAGGAGCTGGTGGTGGACTGCCGCAGGCATGGGCAGCCCCTCACAGCACCAGTAAATATACAGGGAACAGACATCGAGATGGTGACATCCTACAAGTACCTGGGTATTCATCTGAACAATAAACTAGACTGGTCACACAATACTGACGCACTCTACAAGAAGGGACAGCGCAGGCTGTTCCTGCTGAGGAGACTCAGGTCTTTTGGTGTACAAGGGGCGCTGCTGAAGTCATTCTATGACACGGTGGTGGCATCAGCCATCACTTTTGGAGTGGTCTGCTGGGGCAGTGGCATTACTGCAGCCGATAGGAAGAGACTGAACAAACTGATTAAGAAAGCTAGCTCTGTCCTGGGGCAACGCCTTGATCCGATGGAGGAGATAGGAGAGAGAAGGACGGTGGCTAAACTGTCATCTCTGCTGGAGTCCGAGTTCCACCCTATGCAGGACATACTGGATGCACTGAGGAGCTCATTTAGCAGCAGACTACATCATCCCAGGTGCACAACCGAGAGGTTTCGTAGGTCCTTCCTACCAACGGCTGTCAGACTGTACAACCTAAGCAGGGCTGCTCGCAGAGATAGCAAAAAGACGTAACAAACTAATAGTTTTTTTTGAATGCAAAAGATGCAATAGACTTACACAATGGTCCTCTCCGGCATACAACTAGGAACATACCGGTCGCTATGGAGGGTGAGAATATGTATGGGCACATAATCATACCATGTAGGATAACTAAATAGACGGTTATGCTGTTTCATCCCACCTAGCAACAATGCTCTGCACTGTGTGTGTTTATATATTTACATATTTATTCCATCTAGCTACAATGCTCTGCACTGGGTGTGTTTATATTTATATATCTATATATTTATTCCATCTAGCTACAATGCTCAGCACTGGGTGTGTTTATATTTATATATCTATATATTTATTCCATCTAGCTACAATGCTCCGCACTGTGTTTTTATATATCTACATATTATTCCATCTAGCTACATTGCATTCCATCCTGGAATTTCCCCGTTGTGGGACTAATAAAGGCTTATCTTATCTTATTGCTCCGCACTGTGTGTGTTTATATACTTGCATATTTATTCCACCTAGCTACAATGCTCCGCACTGTGTTTTTATATATCTACATATTATTCCATCTAGCTACATTGCATTCCATCCTGGAATTTCCCCGTTGTGGGACTAATAAAGGCTTATCTTATCTTATTGCTCCGTACTGTGGGTGTTTATATATTTACATATTTATTCCATCTAGCTACAATGCTCTGCACTGTGTGTTCATATATTCATATATTTATTCCATCCAGCTACAATGCTCTGCACTGTGTGTCTGTGTGTGTGTGTGTATATATATATATTTTATAGTAATATGTACATATGTATATTAGCTGCTCTTGCTTGCTTGTTTTTTTTGGTTTTTTTTTCTCTTGCCTTCTGATTGTTGCTCTGAGTGTTGCTATCCCTGTGCTGTTGCAATCCTGGAATTTCCCCGTTGTGGGACTAATAAAGGCTTATCTTAATAGTGCAGTTAAAATCCCCCCACACACACACACACAATTAAAAAGTCCACTGAAGCACAAGAAGAAAGTGCATCTGCTAACTTGTCAAAAAAGACACACCTTTCCCATGAACTTACAGGGGCATATACATTTAACAGAATTACAGTTAAATTCTTGTACTTGGCAGTCGCTTCAAGTAACCTGCCTGGCACCACCTCTTCTGACCTTATGGACTCAGGCAAGAAATTCTTTAAAAAAAAAGAACTGCCACTCCAGCATTTACTGTACTTTTATGGCTAAAAACACAAACACCTCTTCCCATTCCCGCTTCCATTCAACCTCATTTTCATCGTTACTGGGCGTTTCCTGAACAAGAGCAATGTCCACACATTTAATCTTTAAAAGATCATAAAACAGCTCTCTTCTTTACACCTCTGGCTCCATTAAGATTAAGAGATGAAATTTTGAAGCTACTCATAATTACAGAAACAAATAAGAAAAGAACATGATTGTTTTGCCTTCTACTTTTGGGGTGCATTAGCAATTTGCGTCTTCACCTTTAGCACCAGTTTTCTGAGGCGATAAACCTCTGTGTCCCTAAGACCGTCAACACCTCTGTGGGTCATTAACCACTTGGAAGATTCAGCAAACATGGATCAATTTGGGAAAAAATTGTCCACATTTACATCTCTTTTCCCTTTCGTTGATTCAAGAAAACTGCGTATCTGTTCAAGGGTGTAACCATTACTCTTCTGACCATCAGGAAGTGATGAGTCAGACAGCTGCTGCTCACTATCAGATTCAGAAAAATCTTCTGAATCGCTTCCATGCACCTTCCTTTCCTATAAAGGTTTTTTATTTGGCTTTGCCCCTGGAGATTGTGACTTTGTTTTTCTTTTAGACGTAGGCACCTTAAAGACACTTTCATCTTCTCCCATTGTTTTTACACCATCATCTGTAAGTTCCTCAATATTGATTTCCTCCTGCTCCTCCCCTTCTACACTGATCTGACTCTGCCCAGAAGAACCTGCAGCTGTAGTAGTGGAGCATTGTCCGTCCTGCTGCGTGCTCCTGTCAGACCCCTGAGCTTCCTTTTTCTCCCCGTGCTCCTCCACACTGCACACTAGACTGTTCCCCCCGTGCCCCCAGCACTCGGAGCAGGCTCTGCCTCTGCCTCCAGAGCTTTCTCCGGGCAACTACGCACCAAATGCCCCTCCTGTCCACAGCCAAAACATTTCATAGAGTGAGAGGTTGCAAAAACAACATAATCAAAACCATCAATTCTAAATTTCAAAACTAAATTTAAGTCATCACTGTCGTCATTCAAAATCATAAACACTTGTCTCCTAAAAGACACAACATGTTTCAACTTATCCGACTTGCATCCCAACGGAAGCATTCTCATAAATGAAACAATCCGCCCATGGCGTGAAAGTTCCCTTTCCAGCATCTCGTTACTAACAAAAGGTGGCACGTTAGACAATATTACTCTTTTAGCAGGATTTGCGAGGGGGAAAACTGCTGTACGCGTGTTTCTCAATACAATACCGTGCTCAACCACAGTGTTTGCCTTATCAACTGAATCCAAAAAAATAACAACGGCACTCTTCATTCTTGAAGCCGCCTTAAGACTTTCATACCCCACAAGCTCCCCAACAGCCAACTGCAATCTTCTACCGAAAACTCCACGCCGACTGGTATTTTAATACCATGTTGGCGGGACAGGCTACTGAAGCCGGCAGCACTGCTGCCAGGCCTGCTGCCGCCTGCCATGGCGCACAGCTGCACACCGTCTGCCGCCGCACAGCATGCAGCACCACCAACCAAACCCCCGTGAACCCCTACAGAGCTCTGGAAAAACTAATTTGAAGAGTGAGAAAACATGACAATCACCAGTGATATTTTTACAGATTAACAAACCTTTGAATAAACACCCGAAAGTATAATCACTCGCTGATACACAGTCCACTCCACAGATGCTCACGCATGCGCACGAGAGAGAGAGAGAGAGAGAGAGAGAGAGAGTTCCCCAATTAATGTATAATTACAGTTTTTGGCCCGATCGCAGGAGGCAAAATTCTATGAGCCACTAATGGTTATGTGCTTTTGTGCTCCTAGCAACCGGTCGCTCTTTTGTATGAACTCCATACACTTTGAAGACCTGTAAAAGCTGCTTATGGATCGCTGCTTTGTTATTTATAGAGCAGCAATTCTTAATGGCCATCACAAAAGCAAATAAATAAGATGTAATAAGCTGGTGCCTACTACGATGGAAGCATAAAGTACAAAAGGAAGAATAACCAAATCTACTTAATGCTGGAAAGCAACAAAAAGCATTTTTTTTTTTTTTTACTTTATCAGTTTGCCTTCAGGTGTTTGTGTCAGTGCATGAGTATTATATCTTTAGGTGTGATGCTCTGAGTTATGCACATTTTTTTTTTTGTATGCTTTATTCATCCCAGAGGAAAACTCAAGGATGAGGCAGCCACGGTGCAACACAAATCCCTTCACCATTCACATGCATATTCACATCTAGGACCACTTTAGTCATGTGCATGTGAGTGGTGGAGGGAGTGGTGCTGCACCTTGGCTGCCTCATCTTTTGAATTTTCCTCTGAGATTAACAAAGCATACAAAAAAATGGTGTGCATGACTCAGAGCATCAGACCTAAAGATGTCATACGCATGCACTGACACAAACACTGACGGAAAACTGATAACAAAGCAAATTAGCTTTTTGTTGCTTTCCACCAAGATGGAAAGTCATTCCCCCTCTACTTCCACATATGGGACCTTACTTTGGATAAAATGTCCATTGGAGTGAATGGCAAGAGAGAAATTATCTTTCGATCCCGATCAAATTTTGCCATGAGTTACACTGATGTTTGTCAATTTAAAAGCTACAGTAATTTTTTTTTTCTTTTTAAGATCAAAAGATATTTTCTCTCTTGCCATTCACTCCAGTGGAGATTTTTTTTTTCCAAAGTAAGGTCCCATATTCAGAAGTAGATGGGGCATAACCTAAGTTCTCTATTAACCTAACTTTCATGTGTTGACAAGTGGGAGGATACCGGAGCACCCACAGTAAACCCACATAAGCATGGGGAGAACATGGAAAGTCCACACAGATAGGTGCTGCTGGCTGGTGGATTTAAACCCACAACCTTCGAACTGTGAGGCAATAATGCTAACCACGACATCACCATGTTGCTGACAAGATCCATCCATCCATCCATCTTCTACCACTTAATCCTTTTTGGGTTGTGGGAAGGCTAGAGCCTATCCCAGTGTCTTTGGGCAAGAGGCAGGGTACACCCTGGACAGATCACCAATCCATCGCAGGGTCATCACAGAGAGACAGACAACCATTCACTCACACAGTCATACCTAAGGACAATTTAGAATCCCCAGTTGATGACAATTAACCTGACCTGCATGTGTTTGGCCTGTGGGAAGAAACCGGAGTACTCAGAGTAAACCCACAGCAATACGAGGAGAACATGCAAACGTCACCAGTGGGCAGGGGGTGGGGTCATACCCACAATGGTCAGGGGTTGAATCGATCCCGTGACCTCCTTGCTGCTCTGCCGCAATGCTAACCACTGCACCACCAAGCTACCCGTTGCTTACCATCTTTTCTTCCCTGTCCTGTCTAGCAGCTAGGTAAGCAGAATAGATACTGTATCTGATTCCCTTATTGTGCCAAACAGATTTACTTTGCTCATATTTGATATGTTCTATATATAAATAGTATTTATAGACTCCTCTTGTAATAACTTTAATACTTTATTTAAATTGTTTTACTTGGACCTGACAAGGGGGAATGGGGAAGGGAACTGAAAAGATTTAAAGTGGTCGGAAGGGGTGGTGGGTAAGGAGGTGGGGAGGCGGAAAGGAAGAGAGAGGAACAAACAGAGAAAACGACCTATCACAACTGAAGCAAACAAACAAACAAAAAACAAACTGTTTCTGCTTCTGAAGAAGTCCCACCATGAGCCTCATATCTGCACCTGCAAGGGAACAGAGAGACATACTGTATGTGTGTGTGCATGCGTGTATATGCATGTGTGTGTGTGGGTGTGTGAGCACGTGTGAAAACGAGTGCGTGTGTGTGTGTGTGTGTGTGTGAGTGGTTTGCCAGGAAACATATGAAGAGGGTGGCAGGCCACGGCAACACCCCCACTCCCCTCCCTCCCGAAACCATAAGCAAGAAAAAACAGCGCCACCAACACTCGGGGGGAGCAGCCGCAGCCTCCACAGAGCACACATGTCCCAAAGCCACCAAACTCCAGGACAGCCATGCATCCGCCCCAGGATGGATGGCCAGAGGAGGCCGGGCCATCAAGCGACTGGCGCAGCGCACCCCCACTTCCGGCCAGCCCCGGGCCCCAAGCGCCGGAAGGCCAACCCTCCCTTGGGCCGGAGACTGTCCCGCACCCCCCCACACACACACACAGAAGACCGCACCCGCACCAACCCCAGCGCCCTAGACACACGCCCCCACACAGCAGACCCCCACCCACCCCAGCGCCCCAGACATACGCCCCGGGGGCCACTAGGCGCCCACACCCAGGCGAGGCGGCAGCAAGGAGTGGGGACCCCCAGGGGAGGCCAGCCCCACCACCCACCGGAGAGAGCCCACGCAGCCAGGAGGTGTTACCCCTATCAGTCCAGCACCCCCTGACAAGCACATACAGTACACTCACACACTCACTCGCATTTTCTCATTCACACACACTCACTCCCTCACACTCACTTACACTATTTATTTAGCGAATGCAAAGTCCTTAAGCCAAGCAGTTGCCTCCTGGTTTGCTGTATGGAGGGTGTGTAATCCTCCTTCCAGTCTTTGGAGCGGGCAAGCCTCTATGAAGTGTTCCATTGTTTGCTCCTCTCCACATGCGCACAGTGGGCTAGGGCTACTGCCCCATCTGTAAAGGCTGGCCAAGCAGGGGCCATGTCCAGTCCTGAAGCGATTGAGTGTAGACCACTGTCTCCTTGGGAGGTTGGTGCCCGGGACCTGTTGGTTGGGGTTTATCACCAGCTGTTTGTTTGGGACCTCCTTGGTCTCCCATTCCTCTTGCCAAGCTGTCTGGATGGTAAAGTCAGCTGGGGGAGGGTTTTTCCAAATCGGCCGTCTGGATGAAAGTCGGGCAGTGGGTGGAGTGTAGATATCTGCATGGATTGGTAAGTGAGGAGAATCTTTAACTTTTTGGAGCATCCTTTGAGTTAATGCTGCTCGCCGGATGTGTGGAGGGGCTATGTTTGACAGTACAGAGAGCCAGGGGAGTGGTGTTGAGCGGATTGTTCCAGTTATAGTTCTCATGGTTGTGTTGAGCTGGGTGTCTACATGGTGTGTGTAAGATGACCTGGACCAGACAGGGGCACAATATTCTGCTACAGAGTATGAAAGGGCCAGTGCTGAGGTGCGCAGGGTGGAGACTGCCGCCCCCCATTTTGCACTCACTTACACTGAAGCGGCATGATAAAATAAAGGCAGCGATGGAGTTTTAAGTTGGTTTATTGAATCATACTGCCTTCACAGGAACTCGGCTCCAGCCCATAGTGTGAGCAGGCTGAAGCTGAATTCCTCAGGCTCTCAGAGAAGAGGAGACACACAGTGTGTGTGTCCAGCAGCAGTTGAAGAGTGAGAGTGAGAGAGAGAACATGGATTTCAGTGCAGTACTTATACCCAACTCAGACAATACATCAAAGACCTTCACAGCAGTCAATCTGGTATTTGCATATCAGAGGTACAGACAGGATGCATGAACACAATGCATGGATGACACTTTAACCTCACAGCTGTAAACGCAGCATGCAGCGGAAAAAACCCAGGAGTAACGAGCTGACTGTCTCTGTGTGTTGTGGGGGTTGAATTCAACCCGCTACAACACTCTCCTTCACCCACTCTTACACTCACACCCCTTCATTTACACTCATTCAGACTCATTCACTCTCTCCCACTCTCTCTCCAGATTCTGTTCAGTCTTGCTCATACTCTCACACTCACACTCCCACTGTCACTCGCACTCACTCATGCTCCCTTTCACTCTCGCTTATTCATGTACACAGTCTCATTCACGCTCTAACTCACTCACATTTACTCATGTTCACTCACACTCATTCACACTTCACACTTGGGCAGGCTGTGATGCAGATGCAGCCCGGCCTATCTCCAGCTCACACACTGAAGTGCCCCCAAGCAAGACACCAATCCTCAACCCGCCCCCAGCGGGCCAGGCCAGCACCCCGCTTGGCAGCCCTGCCACCACCAGCAATCGAACGTGTGCACGAATGGGGAGACAGCAGGATCCCCAGAGCGCCTCAGCCATCCAGAAATGAGAAAAAAGCAAATGCCATCCACCATTTACCCACTCTCACACTGTCATACTCACTCACACTCACTCATACTCCCTCTCTCACTCACAGTTGGGGCGGCAGCAGCCCAGGAGGCAAAGCAGCCGCCCACCAACTGGAAATTTACAAACGAATTTACATTACCATAGATAAAATGTTCACTGGAAGGTATGCATGATCATGTGTCACACTGCCTCCAATTAAATTAAATTAAATTATTAATAATACTTAGCTCATTAGTTGCCAAATTCTTAAGCTAAATTGTTTCTTAATGGAGTTCTCACTTCTCTTAAAACAGTGAGTGATGCCCCAGTGTTAGAATGAGGTAATGCAATCATTATTAATACTTATTAATTGCTGTTATTAATTGTTAATATTTATATCCATAATTGGTAGTCATAACGCTGCCTATTTAATGGTGTCACAGTGTTAACGCTACATTTACAGTATTTAATGATGTCCCCGTGTGACACTACACCTTTTTGAATTCCCTGGCTCACCAATGGATCTTTTTTTTCAGAATGTACCAAACTCTTGATTCGGCCTCTCCTAACATTTCTGCTTTCTCTCTGATGGATTTCTTCTTTGTTCAGCCTCAGGATGATCTGTTTCACTTTCATTACAAGCTCCTTTGGCCGTATATTCTGGGTTCACACCAACAGTTTCCAAATGTAAATGCAACACTTGGAATCAGCTCGTGATCTTTTACCTGCTTGATGATTAATGGATTAACAAAGGAATAGCCCATGCAGCCCATGTAATGGCTTTTGACTCAATTGTCCAATTACTTTTGAGCCCCTGAATAAGGAGATTTTGCATAAAAATGGTTGCAGTTCCTAAACCATAACTCCAATTTGGATGTGAATATCGTCAATTAAAACTGAGAGTCTGCACTTTAAGACCGTACTGATTATATAACTATATCTCCAATATGTTTTGGTAAACAGCTAAAATGACAAAACTTCTGTCACTGTCCAAATATATATGGACTTAACTGTACATTGCATTTCTACTGCTGGAATTGTAATTTACAATGTGACTGGGAAGGAATTCTTCTTCTTTCGGCTGCTCCCTTTAGGGGTCGCCACAGTGGATCTTCTGCCTCCATCTCACCCTATCCCTTCATCTTCCTCTGTAACACCAACCTTCTCCATGTCCTCCTTCACTACATCCATGAATCTTCTCTGTGGTCTTTCTCTTTTCCTCCTGCCTGGAAGCTCCATCTTCAATATTCTTTGTCCAATGTATCCACTATCCCTCCTCTGCACATGTCCAAACCATCTCAGCCTTGCTTCTCTTACTTTGTCTCCAAACCGCTCAACCTGACCTGTCCCTCTGATATACTCATTTGTAATCCTGTCCCTCCTAGTCACTCCCAAGTGACTCCCATCTTTAGCTCTGCCACCTCCAGCTCCATCTCCTGTCTTTTTATCAGTGCCACTGTCTCCAAACCATACATTATACAGTAGCAGGTCTCACTACTGTCTTGTAAATCTTCCCTTTCACTCTTGCTGCTACCCTTCTGTCAGGAATAATAATAATAATAATGGATTAGATTTATATAGCGCTTTTCCTTAGACACTTTACAATGGATACATTATTCATTCACTCCACAGACAATGGTAGTGGTAAGCTACTACTGTAGCCACAGCTGCCCTGGATCAGACTGACAGAAATGTGGCTGCCAATCCATGCCAATGGCCTCTCCGACCACTACTGAACATTTATACACGTTCATGCTCAGTGTCATGGACATTGGAGGCTTGCCCAGGGACACAGCGGCAGGATGTATGGGGAGAGCAGGATTCAAACCGCCAACCCTCTGGTTATTAGACAACCTGCTCTATCCCCTGAGCCACTGCCGCCCACATTTCCTGCCTCTGTTCCATTTTTGCTGAGCACCAAGACGGATTGCAGAAAGTTCCATTTTTAAGGTGAAGGTTTCTTTGTCTCCAGTCCATTTGTCTTCAGAGCAAGAGCTAACAGCATAACAGGTGCATATAACACATCAACAACCACGTACAACACATCAACATATTACACTATTACAATTCATATATCAAAATCATACCAACATTTAACATTTAACATCCCACCCCCCACACTCACACACATGCTAACCCATCTCATTAATCAGTTTGACTGATTGAGGAGTAAATGAATATTTATATCTGTTATATCTATACAGATATCTTATATCTCCTGCCAGATTGCAACAACTTGTACTTTGAATTTAGCACGAGACGGATCAGACAGAATTTTACGAGCTTGTTTTATAGTTGATTGATCAACAGTGACTTGGGGAATGGTCGGAGGTATCAACATACCCATGATCTTCCCTGTCATTTTGATCAACTTATACATTTGAGATTTATACTTAACAGCTAGATTTCCAAAGCAGTTAGTGATACCATACCTTAAGATAGACTCTATGCTAGCCCTATAAAAAATCATCATGACATTTTCACTAACCCCAAATACTCTAAGTCTTCGCAACAAATGTAAACGATGAATTTTTGCACAGATGCTGATCACATGAGTATGCCCGCACATCTCCCCTTCCACCTGTACACCCAAATATTTATAGGAGGTGACCTGCTCGATGTTATGATTATGTATAGCAATCACAGCATGCTCTCCAATAGATCTGGGATCAGCTATGATCTCCTTAGTTTTACTCACGTTAATTTGCAAATAATTTTCATCACACCATTCTACAAACTTGTCCACTCCCAAGGTGTGACTCCTAATATCACAATCCCTTGTAAGCAGGCTAAGTATAATGGTGTTGTCAGAATACTTAAATTACAAACTGATTAATTTGTGAGCTGACACAATCATTTGTGTATAATGTAAACAGAAGGGAAGAGCTCACCATTCCCTGAGGCACCCCTGTACTACATACCGTTTCCTCAGAGAACGTTGAGTTAAATCTCACCCTCTGTGGCCTTTTATATAAAAAGGAAACATACCATTTGATTAGAAAGGGGTTTGCATTTAACTGAATTAATTCACAAAAGAGAATATCTGGATGGATCGAATTAAAGGCCGAACTAAAATCTATAAAAAGCAGCCTAGTATATGTTATATGACTTTCTAAGTGTTTCAAAATGAAGTGTGCTACTGTAGAGATTGCATCACTTGTACTGCAATTCTTCAAATAAGCAAACTGATACTGATCTAGCTGTTGCCCTATCTCTCTTAAAAGCTCCTCCTTCTATTTGGCAGCCCTTAATAGAATATTTGCCTAGACCTATGTGAAACTATCATGATGTGGAAGGATACATTGGATGTGAATACCTTATGTTGACTTGCACCCAATATTCTTTGGAAGAATCGATTTCAAAGCAGATAAAAAAATCTTTCAATTCATTCGCCCTTTCATACGTATGCACTCCTTGATTTCTTTTGTGAAATAAGGTCTATTGTTCAAGTAACTTATAATTGTCCTCTGCGGAGTTATTAGATCCACACAAAAGGAGATGTAAGCAGTTATTGACTCTGTGGCCATATTAATGTCTGCACCCTGGAAGAAAACATTCCAGTCTGTACACAGAAAGTACCCTTTTGGCTCCTCTGTTACATCCCTGGACCACATATGTATTTGTCATATCCGGCTCTAGGGAGCCGGGCAATCAGAGCCAGGGACAAGCCAGTGAGTCGTGATATTTTATTCAGGGTAAAGGGGAAGGGATGAGGAGATCACAGATACTCATGCAGATGTACACTCACAGGTTGCACAGCGCAGAGGTAAGCAGCTCGTACCGGACGTGGGGGTAACAAGACGTACATACTCACAGCGGGATACAAACACAGGAATGCTGCAAGAGGAGTATAAGCTGACACCAGACGAAGGGGCTTCAGCTTAGCAATGTGTTTATGTCGCAGCCCCGAGTCATCGAGGCTGCTCCTATTTATCCTCATTGGCAGCGCCCCAGCTGATGAAGACTAATTGGCCCCAGCCGTCCATAAAGCTGCCAGCTGGGGGCCAGCTGAGACGCTGCTCAATGGGAAGCAGGGATGAGGGAAAACATGGGCTGAGTGCCGAGACGGCATCTCAACCCATGGTGACAGAGCCCCTCCCTCAAGGTCGGGCTCCTGAACGACCAGGAACATCCCAGCCCCCCCCCCCCCCCCACCTAGGGTGGGAGGAAGGGAGGCGGACCGGAGGGGAAGAAGCCAAGGGAAGGACCACACCAATGGGGCAATGTAGGGTAGCGGGAAAGAAAAACCCAAATACAATACTGACAAAACAGAATAATTAACCCAGGTACAGATGGGGAGAAGAACTGGGTCAGCACGCCGGTTACATACTACCCAGAGAGTACCAACCATGCGTGACCCAGAGCAAGGAAAAAAGAACCACCAAAAAGGTACAGGGCAAAAAATGCTGAGTACGGTTAAATAAAGGGGAACCTATACACAGCGCTAATTTAAGTACATACACACACAGTCACCAAGAAAAGTGAGGGGGACTGGAACAAATGACAATTATAGAGCATGGTGTTACGGAAAACAAGGCACATGACTATAATGAACCAACAGGACAAAAAAGAAATACTGAGTGCAGGCAAAGAAAAACCCACACACACGAATATATAAATACCCAGTCACCTAAAGAAATGAAAGTGACTGGAATAAATGGATAACTGCAGAGCATGGTGTTACGGAAAACAAAACATAACTCTACAATACAAAAAACGAGGCTAAAAACATGGCACAAAAAGTAAAATGCTGAGCATGAGCGATGGAAAACACAGCACTATAAAAACGAATCCACCAACAGGACAAAACATTACACCCGAGTGACCTTAATAACAAAAGAAAAAGTGACACCCGAGGTGAATGGCAGGCAGAGTCCAAAAATGGCCGAGATGGCTCCGGAGATCTCCCCGCCCATTGTCCAGCTGGCGAATCAGGGAAAGAGAAGTGTTCGGACGGCGAACTCTGGACCCAGATCCCAGGAATCCAGTCCACCGGCAGCCGAACCAGGCTGCCCAGAGGGAAACAGACCAGTGGGGGAACCAGATCACCGAACCGAAAGTTCTGTGGGTCGGGTTGTCGACCCGCATCACTCAACCACCAGGACCGTTGAGACGGGCGAAGGATCAGAGCGGATCCCGGTGGAAGAGGCTCTGGGGAGAGCCGATGACGAGGGCGGCGGGCGTCAGGCCGCAGGAAAACGGCCACCTCCTCACCGGACCTGGACAATACTGGGGCAGCACCCACGTCGGACCCCATCGGGCCTCAGGCGAACCCACGTTGGACCCCGACTGGGTCTCGGGCGAACCCACGTTGAATACTGCACCAGAACCGACCTCCAACGTTGAACCCGGACCCTCCAGCACCACGAGGAACAGCAACTCCTTGCCGGTGACCCTGGAAGAAGGCTCAGAAGAGAAAACAGAACCGGGATCAGGATCACCGGCAGCGCCAGAACCCGGCGAGACGAGTTCAGACGCAGCGGACGGCTGCACCCGGCTCGTCTCCCCTGGAGATAGGCTGAAGTGCTCGGGGATAAAAAGAGAGAAAAGAAAGGAGAGCACTCGCCTGATCTCGGGTTCTGACGCCGTCCAGGACTGCGAAGATCCAGGATCCGTCGTCAGGAGGTCGTTGTCAGGCTCCCATCTAGCCGCGTCGGGCCCCGCAGCCAGCACGATGGTCAGCGCAGCTTGAGATCCCTCCAGCTCAGGTAACCCCGCCGACGATCCACTCGGCGTGAAGCCAGAAGAATCTCATCCCGCCGGACCGAACCGCTCCTCCGTGGAGACCCGGGGACGCTCAGTCGTCGGCGTAGACTCCACGCAGCAGTCAGTCCCCCTCCTCCATCCGCAATGTAGCTGCGGAACCACAGGCCCTCTCCATATCCCACCACGTTGACCCGGAGCCGGGGACCGCTCGGCGGAGAGAGACACAGAGGATGCGGGATTAGGCATACAGGTTACAGCAGGTGGGGAGAGTTCAGGGAGCTGCGAACCCTGAACTTCTCCTCCAGGGATGTGACAGAGCAAATCATTAAGCAGGTGTGAAAAAACAATGACTTGCCTGCCCCCTGGAGGTTGAGTATCGCCTGCTGTAGTGGATTCTGCTTCTTCCTCTCCCCGCCCGGCGATAACGGAGGACCCCCCGGGAATTCGTCTGAGGGTCGCTCGCGTTGTCTCCAGCAGAGAGCTCACCAGGCCGGGATTCCAGGCACACACAGCGGTCAGGAAGCGCGTCGAGGAGGAGGGGGAAACAGCCGGGGTGAGCCAGCCCGAATGTCCAGGAATGACAGCGGGGGAACGAGGCTCAGGGGACGAGGCTGTAGAATCTCCACACTGACGAGGCGAAGGGATGACAGCTGCGTGGGAGGAACGGTCCTGACGATGACCCAGAACTGGATCCGGACGAGGTTCATGCAGAGGTGACTCGGCGATGTGATGACTACTCCCAGGGGACGAAGCGAGGGGGAAACCCAGGATTCGCCGCTCCAGATCGGAGATCGAGACGAGGAAGGCGTCGAGCACGGGAAAGCTTCGTAGCCCTGAAGTCCTCACCATCAATCTCACTGCCGCCGCCACATGCCTGAAGGTGGTGACAGGAAACACAGTAGAGCTCGCGACAGCCACTCGACCCCGGACATAACTGCTGTCAGCTGCGGCTCCTTGAAGGGAATCCCGAGTGACGTGGCGCAGGTCGGGGGAAGTCCTCTGGTTGGCGCGAACTCCCGGACTGGAATGGCGGCAGGAACGGGACTCCGAAGCGGGGAAAGGCGTCGCCCCCTTCGACTCCCTGCCGGGATTTCCATCCACCCCGTGGAGCTTCTCTCGCTGTGTACCTGCAGCGTCTATCCTGGCACTGTCCTCCAGATGGTACAGAGAGTGAGGGTGACAGTCCAGGAGTTCCTCAGCACGGCCCGGATGCCAGCGTCTCGCGTTGGAGGCGTCGTGCAGGGTGAAGAACGTCCCGTCGACAGCCTCCGAGATGGACCTCAGCTCGTCGCCCTGGCGCCGGAAGTGACTCCTGGGAAACGGCATGCTAGCAGCGCTGACACCCGGACAGAAAGGTACATTTCCACAGCGACTCACGGCCGCCGGCAACTCTTCTGGCTGCGACATACTGTCATATCCGGCTCTAGGGAGCCGGGCAATCAGAGCCAGGGGCAAGCCAGTGAGTCGTGATATTTTATTCAGGGTAAAAGGGAAGGGATGAGGAGAGCACAGATACTCATGCAGACGTACACTCACAGGTTGCACAGCGCAGAGGTAAGCAGCTCGTACCGGACGTGGGGGTAACAAGACGTACATACTCACAGCAGGATACAAACACAGGAATGCTGCAAGAGGAGTATAAGCTGACACCAGACGAAGGGGCTTCAGCTTAGCAATGTGTTTATGTCGCAGCCCCGAGTCATCGAGGCTGCTCCTATTTATCCTCATTGGCAGCGCCCCAGCTGATGAAGACTAATTGGCCCCAGCCGTCCATAATGCTGCCAGCTGGGGGCCAGCTGAGACGCTGCTCAATGGGAAGCAGGGATGAGGGAAAACATGGGCTGAGTGCCGAGACGGCATCTCAACCCATGGTGACAGTATTATCTTGTTTACCGGTTTGTTAGATTTAAAAACTGACCTGTATGTGGGGAGAAGATGGACAGTCTTATGGTCAGAAGTACCAAACGGAGGCCTCGCTCTCACTGTATAGGTCTCCTTGATGTTACCATAACATTTGTCCAACATTGGATGGTCTTTGGCACGGCCTGGCCGGGACTTGAACTCCGACCAGCCGGTTGTGGGGCAGGTGCACTACCTCTAAGCCACCACTCCAGCAAATCACCCCTGACACTCATGTCCACCCACTCCACCCTGCCTGCACTTTCTTCTTCACCTCTCTTGTGCATTTTCCATTGCTTTGGATGGTTGATCCCGGGTACTTAAACTCATCTACTTTCACTACCTCTACTCCTTCCATCTTCACCATTACACCTGCCTCCCTCTCATTCACACTCATGTATTCTGTCTTGCTTCTACTGACATTCATTCCTCTTCTCTCCAGAGCATACCTCCGCTTCTCCAGGTTCTTTTCCACCTGCTCCCTACTCTCACTACAGATCACAATGTCGTCTGCAAACATCATGGTCCATGGAGACTCCTGCCTGACCTCATCTGTCAGCCTGTCCATCACCATGGCAAACAAGAAGGGGCTCAGAGCCAATCCCTGATGTAACCACACCCCCACCTTGAACCCATCTGTCACTTCTACAGCACACCTCACCACCATCTTGCAATCCTCACACATGTCCTGCACCACCCTCACATACAGTGGTACCTCTACTTATGAAATTAATTCGTTCCGGAAGTATTTTCGTAACGTGAAAATTCCGTAAGTAGAGACGCGTTTTACATGTAAATGCCCTAATCCGTTCCAAGCCCCCCAAAATTCGGACATAAATTTTTTATAAATCATAAAAATGCATCAAAACATGTAACAAATACATGTTACAATTAGATTACTGCACAATAAACATAAAATGAGAGTTGTACATAATTTAAAAAAACAAAGAATAAAGTAAAGAATAATAAAAATTATGTTCATTTACCGTTTAACTGCTACCGTCGTCGTCGTCACCTTTTGCCTTCTTTGGTTCATGTTCTCTCTCATCAGTGGTTTTTGCCTGACGTTTTGTGAAGAACTGATCCAAGGACGTTTGCTTTTGTCGGCTTTTAACAATCCTTCGGCTTCCTTTTGTTTTAATACCGTGCCGATCGTAGATGTATTACGGCCATATTCTTTGGCGAGATCAACCAAACGCATCCCTTTTTCACCTTTCTATTATCTCTTGCTTTGTTTGTATGGACAAAAAAACTCTCTTCTTCTTCTTTTCTCCTTTTCCACTTATCTCCATCACTTTCTTGGGGCCCATAGTGAATAAAAGTTAATACTGTACTGTACACACACGTAAAACTGCCGGAACTTCCCGAACACTTCGTGGCCAATGGGATACCAGGAAGATGCTAGGCGACAGCCAATGGCAGAGCAGCTACAAGTATGTTTACGTTCGGTAAACTACGGGAGCTGCGAGGAGCACGTACTTTTTTTGCCTTTCGTATCCTGAAATTTCTTTCGTAACAAGAGGCAATATTTTCCCGTTGAGGCGTGTCGTAACCTGAAAATTCCGTATGTAGAGACTAACTAACTAACTAACTAACCTGCACTTATATAGCGCTTTTCTAGTCACAAAGACCACTCAAAGCGCTTTTCATTAATACTAACCCTCTATTCTAAGGGCCTATAGGAAACAGATATCTAGGGACAATTTAGAACAGCCAATTAACCTAACATGCATGTTTTTGGCATGTGGGAGGAAACCGGAGAAATCCCGGAGTAAACCCACGCAACACAGGGAGAACATGCAAACTCCACACAGATCACTGTTGGTCGGGGGCTGGGATCGAACCCACGATCCCACGATCCCCACAATCCCCCAGCCAAGGGTAAACTGTGCTGCCGCAGTGCTAACCACTGCGCCACCGTGCAGCAGAGACGTTCGTAAGTAGAGGTACCACTGTACTTCTCTGCCACTCCTGACTTCCTCATATTGTACCACACTTCCTCCCTTGGTACCCTATCATATGCTTTCTCTAGATCCACAAAGACACAGTGCAACTCCTTCTGACCTTCTCTATACTTTCCCCATTGTGGGACTAATAAAGATTAGATTAGATTAGATTAGATTAGATTCAACTTTATTGTCATTACACATGTATGAATACAAGGTAACGAAACACAGTTTAGCATCCAATCAGAAGTGCAAAGGACAGCAGTGCAGTATATACAGTAATTGACAGTATGTGCAATTTAAGCAAATACGTATATGCAAACATATGCAGCAGTGCAGAAAGTTAAGAGTACTGTTATGTGCAAATAATGTACAATAAGTTAGATGGGCAGTTATGTACAGGTGAGGATGGTAAGAGATGATGGTAAGAGAGTCAGCGGGGAACTAAGTTCAATAACGTGACAGCTGTTGAAAAGAAACTGTTCCTAAACCTGGTGGTTCTAGTCCGAAGGCTTCTGAAACGCCTTCCGGAGGGGAGAAGCTGGAACAGTCCATGAGCAGGATGGTTGGAGTCCCTAAGAATTCTGCATGCCTGGCGCAGACATCTTTTCCTGTAGACGTCCTCTATAACTGGAAGTGGAGTCCCTGTGATGCGTTGGGTGGTTTTCACCACCCGCTGCAGCGTCTTACGGTCAGCGACAGAGCAGCTCCTATACCAGACTGTGACACAGTTGGTCAGGGTGCTCTCTATCAATTATTAGCCTTTATTATCTTCTTATCAGAAGATAATAAAGGCTTATCTTATCTTATCTTATCTTATCTTACTTCTCCATCAACACTCTTAGAGCAAACACTGCATCTGTAGTACTTTTTCTTGGCATGAAACCATACTGCTGTCATGGTCTGCGGTGAGCCAGCACACACACATGCACCCCTCCACACAGACATAATTGTTCACTAATTGTCTCCAATCTGCTACAGCTGCCCTATTTTAGGGGGTGAGCTGGCATTTCTCCCTTGTGGAATTGTCTCGACGCCACAGCCCTCGCTGCCGCGAGATCACCTGCTATTTTTGGAACTTTTCCTTTGCCTTTGCCTTGTGTGTGCTGTTTCTCTGGCCTCTCCACACGCTGCCCTCCCCCTTCCTCTCCTGTTCCTTGAAACATGACACCGGCGAGTGTGACCAGCTTCTGATTTGTGTTCCTGTAAGTGAAGTTGAAAGCCTCACAGGTAAGCAATGAAATAAACTTAGGATTAAAATAACTACATACAGTTGTTTTTTTTAGTTACAATTTATGAAAGGTCTATTGAAGAAAGCGCGGGCCGAATGTCATGGGTGTTGCTTTTTCTGTCCAAAGAGCACTCATGTCTGGTGTGTGTGTTTGTGAATATAAAATTCCGAATTTCATGTTAAATGTTTTGATTAGGGTGTATGTGACTCACATACATGCCTTACATAATGCTAGTAGCTGTTACTTGGCATCAGTTAAGTAAGCCTGCAGGCATGTGCACAGATAAGGCCCAGATGATGCTCTTGGAGTGCTCCTTTGCCCCTTGAAGTTCCCTCCTGGAGAGTTTTTACACACATTTGGTGATTTTTTATTTATTTTTTTTAACAAGGAGATGTTCATAAATGTAGTATATGGTGTAAATGTAATTTCAGTACAAATCTGCAAGAATAAATGTGCAAAAATATGATAAAAGATGCTAATGTACATTTTAAAAAGCCCCAAATTTACTATAAGCAAGTTCCAAATTTACTAGAAAAAGTTATTTCATGAGAAAATACACAACTTCCAAATGCCAAAAAAACCCCCACATTTCCAAGAAAAAGTCATAAATTTACAACAGCTAGTGCATACCTGTGCATACCCGTGAATGCCCATAGAAAGCAAGTGTAAGCAAGCATTTCTACATGCCCGTAGAACGGTAGTGTTTCCATGACAACAGTAACCATAGTGAAACCTGCCTTTGATCTTAAATGTCACCACTCATTCAGTGAAGACTGCCTTTGATCTTTGATGATGTCATAGCGAGTCCTATGATCATGAGTGATGCCTGCCGTTGACTAGTGAGTGATGCCTGCCTTTGATCTCATAGCGAGTTCTATGATCTTTTAGCGAGTCCAGTGGTCTATATGACACCATATAGACATCATGTAGAGATCATAGAAACATCATAGGCGATCCTATGATCTTTCAGTGAGTCCCGTGGTCGTGACAGACACAGACACACAGACACGCAGACAGAGATTTCTTGAATTATATACAGAGTGATGAAGTCACACGTTTCTTCTTCTTTCAGCTGCTCCCTTTAGGGGTCGCCACAGTGGATCATCTGCCTCCATCTCACTCTATTCCTTGCATCTTTCTCTGTAACAATTCAATTCAATTCAACTTTATTTATATAGCGCCATTTCACAACAACAGTCATCTCATAGCACTATCAACTGTAGGGGGGACCCCCACAGTTGCAGAAAGACCCCAGCAATCAGGCGATCCCCTGTGAGCAAGCACTTGGCGACGGTGGAGAGGAAAAACTCCCTTTTAACAGGAAGAAACCTCCAGCAGAACCAGGCTCAGGGAGGGGCAGTCATCTGCTGCGACTGGCTGGGGGGTGAGGGGATAGAGAAGAAGAAAAGAACAGACATGTAGAGAGCAAACAGCACGATAGGGACTCAATCTATGGGAGAGAACAAACAAATGTTAATGACCAGCAAAAAAAAAATATTTCATAGAGAGTGAGGAAAGGAGTGAGGCCCAGTGCATTACTGGAGGTCCCCCGGCTGACTAAACCTATTAGCAGCATAACTAAGGGAGGGTTCAGAAACACATGATCCCTCCCTAATTGTAGGCTAGATCAAAAAGGTAGGTTTTAGCCCTATTCTTAAAAACAGAGATCGAGTCTGACTCCCGAATCCAGATTGGCAGCTGATTCCACAGGAGAGGAGCTTGATAACTGAAGGCTCTGCCTCCCATTGTACTTTTGGAGATTCTAGGTATTACAAGTAATCCTGCATTTTGAGAGCGTAGTGCTCTGTTAGGATAATACGGTAGTATCAGATCTTTTAAATAAAAAGGAGCCTGATTGTTTAGAGCTTTGTAAGTGAGAAGAAGGATTTTAAACTTAATTCTAAACTCTATGGGAAGCCAATGAAGGGAGGCCAGAACCGGAGAGATATGATCTCTCTTTCTAGTACCTGTTAAAACTCTTGCTGCAGCATTTTGGATCAGCTGAAGACTTTTTAAAGATGTTTTAGGACAGCCTGATAATAAAGAATTACAATAATCTAATCTCGAGCTAACAAAAGCGTGGATCAGCTTCTCAGCATCACTCTGAGACAAGATGCTCCTAATCTTGGCAATATTACGCAAATGATAGAAGGCAGTCTTAGAAACAAATTTAATATGTGAATTGAAGGACAAATCCTGATCAAAAATAACTCCAAGGTTCCTCACAGAGCTATTAAGAGAAAGAGTAACTGCGTCCAAACTGAAAGTTTGATTTGGAAAGGAATTTCTAAGGTTTTTTGGACCAACAAGAATGACTTCAGTCTTATCTGAATTTAATAGCAGGAAATTACAAGTCATCCAAGCTTTGATTTCCTTAAGACAGGCTTCTAACTTGGCTAATTGATTAGTATCATCTGGCTTCATTGACAGGTATAATTGTGTGTCATCTGCATAACAATGAAAATGTATACAGTGCTTTCTAATAATGTTGCCTAACGGAAGCATATATAAACTAAAAAGAGTAGGGCCTAGCACAGATCCCTGTGGAACTCCATGACTAAGCTTTGAGCTGAAAGAAAACTCATCATTTACATGAACAAACTGGAACCTATCAGATAAATAAGATCTAAACCACTGCAACGAAGTTCCATTAAGTCCAACATAGTGTTCTAATCTATCAAGTAGAATATTATGATCAATAGTATCAAAAGCTGCACTAAGATCTAAAAGGACAAGTACAGAAACTAGTCCATTATCAGATGCAATGAGGAGGTCATTAGTGACCTTCGCTAAGGCTGTTTCAGTACTATGATGGATTCTAAACCCAGATTGAAACTCTTCAAGTAAACCATTTCCCTGCAGGTGGTCAAATAATTGCGTAGCAACAACTCTTTCTAAGATTTTTGAAATGAAAGGGAGATTAGAGATTGGTCTATAGTTAGCTAAAGCTCCTGGATCTAGCGTTGGCTTTTTGAGTAAGGGTTTAATTACAGCCGTTTTAAAAGCCTGCGGTACATGGCCTAAAGTTAATGAAGAATTGATTATATGAAGAATAAAGCTACCAATAAGTGGGAAGACTTCTTTAAATAACCTGGTAGGAATAGGATCTAAAAGACAAGTTGAAGGTTTGGATGAGGAAACTACTTTGTCTAACTCACAAAGGTCGATTGGAGTAAACTCATCAAGACAGACATCAATAGAAGGAGTTGTAGTAGTTACAGTATTTAAGTTAACTGTGGGAAGAATCTGATTGATTTTATCTCTGATGGATGAAATTTTATTATTGAAAAAGTTCATAAAGTCCTGACTAGTAAGCTCTAAGGGGATGCTAGGATTGACAGAGTCCTGACTCTTTGTCAACCTGGCTACAGTACTGAAAAGAAACCTGGGATTATTCTTGTTCTCTTCTATTAATGCAGAGTAATAACTTGTTCTAGCTTTTCTAAGAGATTTTTTATAAATTAAAAGATGATTTCTCCAAGCTAAATAGATTTCATCTAAATTAGTAGAGCGCCATTTTCTTTCTAATTGACGAGTCTTCTGTTTTAAGCTACGAGTTTCTGTGTTGAACCAAGGAGTTAAAAATCTCTGATTAGACTTTTTCTTTTTTAAGGGGGCCACCAAGTCTAGAGCCTGATGCAGAGAAGCTGAAACACTATCCACCATGTTATCAATTACAGAAGGAGCAAGCTGTCTATAGCTTATTTCCGTTGTGTTGACACATGGCATAGAGGAAACAATCTGCATAAATTTGGAAACAGCATCATCTGAGAGGCATCTACTGTGATAATATTTTTCTTTAGGAGCCAAATAGTCAGAAATAGTAAAATCAAAGGTTAACAGACAATGGTCTGACAGTACAGGGTTATGAGGAGACACTACAAGATTTTCTATTTCTATGCCATATGTCAGAACAAGGTCCAATGTATGGTGGAGGTAATGAGTAGAATTTCCTACTTTCTGAGAAAACCCAATCGAGTCTAATATTGAATTAAAAGCCACATTAAGGCAGTCACTATCTACATCCACATGTATATTAAAGTCCCCTACTATAATTATTCTATCAGATTTCAACACTAAATCAGCTAAGAAATCAGCAAATTCGGATAAAAATTCTGAATAGGTTGATGGGGGACGATAAACAATGGCAAATAAAATTGGGTTTAACCTGAAATTGCTAAAGTGCCCAATACTGAGGACCGGGCCCTCAAAGGAATTATAACATGTTTTTTGCTTTACATTAACTAGTAATTTGGAATGGTAAATTGTTGCTACTCCTCCTCCACGACCAGAACTTCTGGGATTTTGACAGTTTAAATAACCAGAGGGGGTTGATTCATTTAAACCAACATAATCCTCTTGTCCTAACCAAGTCTCTGTAAGGGAAATTAAATCAATCTGATGATCAATTAACAGATCATGGACTAACAGAGACTTGGGAGTTAGAGACCTAATATTTAACAAACCACATTTAATTTTTAAATTATGAGGAGGAACAGAGGCCAAATCATTCAATTTAGAGGCTTTATGTTTAATTTGAGTTTTACCAATATTTTGCTTTATCACTTTGGGATGCTTATACATTATATTTTTATTCACTTTGGAGGGAGCAGACAACGATTCTCTGATGGGGAAGACAGGGGCTAAGTTGAGGGGTGGCTGATGAAGAGGAGCTGCAGAGAGGCGTGTAAGACTGCGACTCTGCTTCCTGGTCCCAACTCTGAGTAGTCACGGTTTTGGAAATTTGGATAAAAAAGATGCCAGATTGTTAGATAAATGAGAAGCACCATCCAAAGTGGGATGAATGCTGTCTCGTCTCATAAGACCAGGTTTTCCCAAAAAGAGCTCCAATTGTCAATGTAGCCCACGTCATTTTTAGGACACCACACAGACAGCCAGCGGTTCAAGGATGACGAGCGACTAAACATGTCATCACTGGTCAGATTGGGGAGGGGCCCAGAGAATACTACAGTGGCAGACATCGTTTTTGCAAACTCACACACCGATTCTATATTAAGTTTCGTGACTTCCGACTGCCAGAGACGGATGTCATTAATGCCGGCGTGAATAACAATTGTGGAATATTTACAGTTACTTTTAGCCAGCATTTTCAAATTTGACTCGATGTCGCCTGCTCTGGCCCCAGGAATACATTGGACTATGACCGCTGGAGTCTCTAGGTTCACGTTTCTGACTACAGATTCGCCAATGATCAGAGTTTTTTCCTCAGCGGGTGTGTCGCTGAGCGGGGAAAAACGATTAGAAACGTGAACAGGTTGGTGGTGTACCGGGGCTTTGCGACTAGGCTTCCTTCTCACCGTCACCCACCCAGTCTCCTCGCTGCTGAGGAGAGCCGGGGAACCACTGATAGGGGGGCCTAAGCTAGCTAGCTCCGCTGCAGCTAATGGGCGTCCGTCGAGATTAACTGGCGCAGACGGTGTTTCAATGCAGCCGAGCCGGGATTCCAAATCAGACAACCTCGCCTCGAGCGCCTCAAAAAGACAACATTTATTACATTTACCGTTATCACTAAAAGAGGCAGAGGTGTAGCTAAACATCTGACAGAGAGAGCACACCAGAGGAGGAGAGGAAAGAGAGCTAGTAGCCATAGCTAGTGGCTAGAGAGCTGGCGAGCAAACCACACAGGCAGACAGCAAAACAGGAAGTGACGATACGTTACCACAAGGAAGTGACGATCCCTCATTGGTAACACCAACCTTCTCCATGTCCTCTTTCACTACATCCATGAATCTTCGTTGTGGTCTTCCTCTTTTCCTCCTGCCTAGCAGCCCCATCTTCAACATTCTTTGTCCAGTATATCCACTATCCCTCTTCTGCACATGTCCAAACCATCTCAGCCTTGCCTCTCTTACTTTGTCTCCAAACCACTCAACCTGGGCTGTCCCTCTGATATATTCATTTCTTATCCTGTCCCTCCTAGTCACTCCCAATGAAAATCTTAGCATCTTCAATGAAGCTTCACATTTACAAGAAAAAAATGCCAATTTTCTAGAGCATTTTTAGTTTTTTTTTTTTAACCTTTTCCTCATAATTGTCCAATCACTGAGGTTTTTTGTAAACTAACATTTTTCTTGGAAAGTTTTTTATAAATGCACAACTTTTTCCTCGCACATTTATTATTTTTGGAGTAAATTTAGTACTTTTTTCTTGTAAATTTGCCAAGTTTTGTGATAAAACTGTATCTTTCCCCCACACAGATGTACAACAATATAATCATAAATTTACAACTCTTTTCTACAAAATTTGCAAATTTTTTCCTATAGAATCTGCAACTTTTTTCCTCATATTTTCAGGATTTTTCCTGTACATTTGCTACTGTCCTGTCACTGATAAGCTAAGTTGTCCTGCTGCTTTAATGGCCTTTTTAATTTTTTGAAAGGACTTACTTAGTATATGAATGGAGGTTTAATATATTATTTATTGAAAGAAAAGCCTTTTTTCAAATTTTTACAAAGATGTATGTATTTTCAACAGATTTATTTTTCAGTGGAAGCTGCCTATTCTCTTTTGTCCCTTTTTGACCCTTTGTACTGTAAATACACAAGTAATGATGAAGACCACAGTTGTTGTAAAAATATATTGGGTATTAAATACCTCCACAGCCACCACTGGCCAAACCTCAACACCCACACTTTTGAAAAGCTTGCTACCCTCCTACCTCACCCCATCTACCTCTGTGCCTCTGCTCTTGCTTCGGCCTCGCCACCAGCCTGCCTGCAGCCTCAGCTCCCCTTTTCCTGGCATGCCACCTGCAAGCAGACACGTAATTATTACTCATGCTCCAATTACATCCAAAACACAAGTACTTTGCCAACTCTTACCGTGATAGTAATCTCTCCCTTCTCTTCCCCCACAGGGCTCCAGTCCCAGAAAACTAGTATTAAACTTCTAAATAAAAATACTTACCTTGCATCTGACCTGCTGAACTGTTGTGGTTTCTGATCCTTTGGATCCTGCTTTGTTCATACATGTCAACTGCTGCTCACTGATTTCACCTCCACTGTCCACTCTACTTGTTACTGGGAAGGAATATAAACATATTAAAGTTTAATTTTGGAAGTACATAATAAAAAAAGACTATTTGTATGATATTCAGATTTTTTTTAGATGCACTAGTAAATAAGTGATAAGCATGGATTCTTTTTTTTTTTTCCATACAAGCTAACTCACTGAAACGATGGATTACATGAAATAACCATGTTAACAAAGCAACAATGGACTTAAAGTGCAAGACTTTGGTTTTACTGACTGAAGTGTACATACTCTTGGATTTTGATTAATCTTATCAGTGCTGTAGTTATTTAAGACACACATGCATGCACACATGCACAAATACAAATCAATACAACTGTCAATAACCCGTGGGGCTGAGTGGTCGAGGAAACAAATTTAAAGACCCAGAATAATATCTGACTTCCATGTCAGGGGTCAGTAAATGGGTCACAGGCTCTTTAAAACAGTAAATTCTTTCAATGATGCTGCCATGGATTTTTTTTTCTTTTTCACTAATTGAAGCTGCCATGACATGTCAGCAGGATTGTTCATTTCTAGACTGTGTTAAAGGGGCCATTGATTGCACTTTTTTTCCGCATTTTAACAGCTCACATGTCTTATCTTTGTGACATATTTTGTTGGTATTTTCTTTAATTATTTAATGACTGCAGCAATTGTTTTAAAAAAAATTTCCAGCATTTCTGAAAAAAAATCATTTTATTCTTGCCACTTTAAAAAAAAAAATCCCTTGACCCTTTCAACTCCACCCTTCCTCTTACATCACTTACCTTAGCCGGCTAACTCCTAGCCTGACGCTTGGATTAGCGGCACTGGCTCGGATGTACCTTCAGCTGAATGCAAGTCAGCCTTGGGATCTTTAAGGGTAGTGTCTTGTGGAGCAGTGGAGGTAAGTGCTAACGAACATTGGATTGGGGGGGTTCCTTTGGGGTTCATGGGGGGATAAGGTGGTAATGGCACAAGTGAAGAATTTATATAAAACTATTAAAGACTTTTCTCGGTCACCAGCAAATGTAAGGAATTGAGCATTTGCCCCACAGCTGGGAGGTTGAGGGTTCAAGTCCTGGCCAGGTCATACCAAAAGACCATATAAAAATGGTACTTCCCACCTTCTAGCTTGGTGCTCAGCGTAATAGAATGGGGGAAGGAGAAGTTGTTTGTGGCAGCACCTTGCATGGCAATGACCCCTCTGAATCAACATACAGACGTGGACAAACTTGTTGGTACCCCTCTGTTAATGAAAGAAAAAAACACAATGGTCACAGAAATAACTTGAATCTGACAAAAGTGGTAATAAATAAAAATTCTATGAAAATTAACCAGTGAAAATCAGACAATGCTTTTGAATTGTGGTTCAACAGAATTATTTTATTAAAAACAAACTCATGAAATAGGCCTGGACAAAAATGATGGTAACCCTAGAAAAGATTGAAAATAATGTGACCATAGGGACATGTTCAACCAAGATGTGTCCTCTGATTAACATCACAGGTGTCTACAAACTTCTAATCAGTCAGTCGGCCTATTTAAAGGGTGACAAGTAGTCACTGTGCTGTTTGGTGACATGGTGTTTACCACACTAAACATGGACCAGAGGAAGCAAAGGAGAGAGTTGTCTCAGGAGATTAGAAAGAAAATTATAGACAAGCATGTTAAAGGTAAAGGTTATAAGGCCATCTCCAAACAGCTTGATGTTCCTGTGACTACAGTTGCACACATTATTTGGAAATTTAAGATCCACGGGACTGCAGCCAACCTCCCTGGACATGGCCGCAGGAGGAGACGGATAATACGAATGGTAACAAAAGAGCCCAGAACAACCTCTAAACACATTGATGGCGAACTCCAAGGTCAAGGTACATCAGTGTCAGATCGCACCATCCGTCGTTGTTTGAGCCAAAAGTGGACTTCATGGGAAACGACCAAGGAAGACACCACTGTTGAAAACAAATCATAAAAAAGCCAGACTGGAATTTGCCAAACTGCATGCTGACAAGCCACAAAGCTTCTGGGAGAATGTCCTATGACAGACGAGACAAAACTGGAACTTTTTGGCAAGACACATCAGCTCTATGTTCACAGACACAAAAATGAAGCATACCAAGAAAAGAACACTGTCCCTACTGTGAAATATGGAGGAGGTTCTGTTATGTTCTGGGGCTGCTTTGCTGCATCTGGCACAGGATGTCTTGAATCTGTGCAGGGTACAATAAAATCTCAAGACTATCAAGGTAGTCTAGAGAGAAATGTGCTGCCCAGTGTCAGACAGCTTGGTCTCAGTCGCAGGTCATGGGTCTTGCAACAGGATAATGACCCAAAACACACAGCTAAACACCCAAGAATGGCTAAGAGCAAAACATTGGACTATTCTAAAGTGGCCTTCTATGATCCCTGATCTAAATCCTTTTGAACATCTGTGGAAGGAGCTGAAACATGCCATCTGGAGAAGGCACCCTTCAAACCTGAGACAACTGGAGCAGTTTGCTCATGAGGAGTGGGCCACAATACCCACTGAGAGGTGCAGAAGTCTCATTGACAGTTACAGAAATCGTTTGATTGCAGTGATTGCCTCAAAAGGTTGTGCAACAAAATATTAAGTTAAGGGTACCATCATTTTTGTCCAGGCCTGTTTCATGAGTTTGTTTTTTAAAATAATTCTGTTCAACCACAATTCAAAAGGATTGTCTGATTTCCATTGGTTAATTTACATATAATTTTTTTATTTATTACCACTTTTGTCAGATTCAAGTTATTTCTGTGACCATTGTGGGTTTTTCTTTCATTAACAGAGGGGTACCAACAATTTTGTCCACGTCTGTATGATTAACATTGCAGAGAGGAGAAACATAATTTCGTTCTACTGTACATGATTGGCTGTATGGACTGAATGACAATAGAGATGGCTTCTTCTCCACTCGAGGCACCAAGGATCCCAATGCCAACCTCAGGTGCCAACTGGGCCAGTGGCCAACCCAACATGTTACCCCTGAGACATGAATGTTTGTCTTAAAGAACAAATGAAATAATGCATCACTGGTTGGCAGAGGTGAAAAGGAGTCAGTTAAGGTGGTATGGGCATCTCATTAGGATGCCTCCTGGACACCTCCCACTTGAGGTGTGAGGCACGTCCCACTGGGAGGAGACCCCGGGGCAGACCCAGGACTCACTGGAGAGACTATGTCTCCCTGCTGGTCTGGGAACTCCTTGGTATCCTCTCTGAAGAGCTGGAGCAGGTGGCTGGGGAGAGGGAAGTCTGGGCTTCTCTGCTTGAACTGCTGCCTCCGTGACCCGGACCTCCGGAAAAGCGGTAGAAGATGGATAGATGGTCAGCAGAGGTGTGTGGTTTTAGTGATTGATAGGATATGACTGGTCTCTGGAGTACAATGAAAGCACCAAGGTGCTGATGCCTCGGTGCCTTTGTCAGGGAAGGGGGGGGTGTAAAAAGGCATAGTGTGATTGAAAATTTTATTTGTCCTGTTTCTATAGGTCCTGAAGGAAAAAACACCAGTCAGATCTGCAGAGTTAGATGCCCTTTATTGCTGCATGCAGAAGAGGAGTGGAGAAGAGGAAGTCTGCTCACACTGCTCTACCTTGAAAGAGGAACATCTGATATTTATACACGCACACACGCCTCTATTTCAGATCCTGAATGTGGTTACACCCTGGGTGTGCTGATAAGATTACACTCTGGTGTGCTGATGAGGTTAAGATTGCTTCATAACATTCACAGTAACAGTAAATTTCCATCACAATTCCCCTCTTTTGGTCATATATGACTATATATACAAGGCAGTCAATGTAGAACATCAGCAATATGTACACCATAAACAGGTTTAAACAAATGCATCATAAACATCGACGTGGAAGACATGCAGGTTGGGGAGAGTCACAAGAAGTTGTGTTTGTGAGCACAGGTACTCTATATGTGGCAATCAGATAACATTGGAAGGGGGTGGGCATTGTGGTTTTTCCACACCAGTGTCTTTGTTGTTAGGCTTGGATGTCACAAGTTTGCTCTTGCCAGTGCAATCGCACCATGAATTCAGGAGGAAATCAGAGGAGAGGTTCCTTTTCTCTTCAGATAATAGGACGATGTCATTAATAACCCTTCTGGAGCTGGGGTCACGGACCGTTCTTTTAAAAGCAGTGAGGGACTGTGCATGAGGAGAATGGAGTGGTGGTGCACAGAGACGAATCAGTAAATAGGCGACTATTACAACCAGAAACAGGAAAAAGAACCCAACATACAATAAGTCCTAGAAGGTCCAGCCACAGTGGCGTTGCTGGTGTCTGTCGCGCTGGCCATTATTCCGGAGCAGGTGTTGTCATGAATCCGAATTGTCCATTATGTCAGTGTCAGTGTAAGTGGACATGCATGGTGTATGTTACTGCTGAGCAGCGTTCGGCGTACACTGAGGTAGGTTTGTGACAGATGTCAAATGTGGTATGGAGTGGTCTCTATTCTTCACATGGCTCGGCTTCTTCTTGTCCTAGTCTACAACATGGGGTGGTGATTGTGGCTAACCACTTACTTCTGCTTCTCGTCCTTGTCTGGTCTGGATTCTTCTGGCTTGAGTGCTGGGACCTTCCTGCAATGTGTTGCATGGATCCACGTTGCCCTTTCTGCGATTTTCACAGCCAAGAATGTTGTCAGAAGGACCTGGTATGGACCCAATCATCGCTTATTGTGCCAGTTCTTCCGTTTGAAGCTTTTGATCACTACCCAGTCACCGGGCCTAATGTCATGGAGGGCTCCCTCTGCAGGCCTAGGCAGGGCAGCTTTAACCTGCTGAGAGATGTTTTGTAGTTGACAGGACAAGGCAGGGCAATAAGACAACATAACATTCTCAAAATGTGATGTGGTTAAAGGGGGTGGTATCTTCCTATCCACAGAGAATCCTAAAAAAGGAGGACGAGCAAACAGAATTTCAAAAGGTGACATATTATATTTCTTCCTGACTCGCATGTGCATGTACATGAGTGCTAATGGGAGGCACTTAGTCCAGGGTAGGTCAGTTTCATCTTTGAGTTTGGCAAGTTTATTTTTCAAAGTACCGTTTTCACGCTCAATGGCACTACCTGACTGTGGGTGGTAGGTACAATGTTTTCTCAAGTCAAAGCCCAGTGTGAGGCTCAAATCAGTTAAAGCCTCATTCACAAAATGTCTACCATTATCACTGGAGATTTTCTCAGGTATTCCCCATCTGGGAATAATTTCTGATAGTAGCACTCTGACTACAACTGTACTTGTTGCATGTTAGGCTGGAAAGGCTTTTACCCATTTGGACCACATGCCAACCATTACCAAACAGTACTTGTTACCCTCAGCTGGAGTTAGTTCAATGAAGTCCATCATCAAATGCTGGAAGGGACCTGTAGGGGGTGGGTGAGCAGCTGGAACCTGTTTGGGAACTCTGTGAACATTGTTAGTGGCACAGATCAGACATTTTCTGCAAAAATTTTCAGCATAAATAGTAAAGCCAGTGGTGAACCAATTAGCTTGCAGGGGCTGTATCATCCCCTCTTTTGACACACGATCCTTTCCATGTGTCAGCTTAGCAAAGTGATGGAAAAAAATGAGCCAGAAGCCAGGGGAGGGCATTTGGGCCCCACCATACACCATCCTGGTCTTTGTAGCATCCTTTCTGCATCCATTTGCGACGTTCCTGTGGGGAGGAGAGACATTGCATGGTGAAGACAGAGTCAGTGGGAGGAAGAGAAGGTGGCGGAGGGAAGGGGGAAGAGAGAAAGTGAACAGCAGCAAAAGACAGAGCAGCGGCCTTGGCTGCAGCATCAGCTCAGGCATTACCCTTTGAAATGGGGTCGGATGAGGAAGTGTGAGCTGTGCATTTACATATTGCCACAGAAGAAGGGAGAAGGATAGCCTTGAGTAGGTGTGAGACATACAGAGAGTTCTTCACTGGTGTGCCTGCAGAAGTGAGGAAATTGCATTGGTGCCAAAGGGCGCCAAAGTCATGCACTACTCCGAAGGCATAACAGGAGTCAGTGTAGATGGTGACAGAGTGACCTGTGGCATAAGTGCATGCCTCTGTCAGGGCGACAAGTTCAGTAGCCTGAGCAGAGAGATGAGACGGCAGAGAGCCAGAGAGTAGTGTGCAGTGGCCATTACACATTGCCCAACCCACTTTGTTGCAGCCTACAGAAGGGTCAAGGGATGCAGAGCCGTCAACATACAGGACAAGGTCTGGGTTGGGAAGCAGAGTGTCGGAAAGGTCAGGCCTGGGAGATGTGACGAGGTCAACCAAGGATAAACAGTCACGGTCATAGTTTGTGTCATCGTCACAGGAGGGTGGGGAAGATTGGTGGCCGGGTTGATTGACAGTAAGATTTGGGGTCTCCAAAAGAGTGGAGTGGTATCGGAGCCACCTACCGTGTGAAAGATGCAAAGATTCATGCTCTGTTAGAAGGAGAGCCAGAGCATGAGGGTCATACAGTGTCAAGGGAGAGAACAAAGCAATGTCACGTGATGCTGCCATGGCACGCTCTGCTACAGCCACAGCACGGAGACAAAGCGGTAACCGAACAGCAACAGCATCCAATTTGCAAGAATAGTATGCTATGGGCCGCAGTTTGTCGCCATGCAGCTGCAAAAGAACGGCTGTCATACATCCGGACTTCTCATCAACATACTGAACAAAAGGTTTGGAGGGATCAGGAAGTGAGAGTGTTGGAGGAGACAAAAGAGCTTTCTTCATGTTTGCAAAGGAGTCAGTAGCAGCAGGAGTCCACTCAAGTGGAAGATGAGAGGGACCCTTAGATGGAATGATATCACGCACTGGTCTCTCGATGCTTGAGAAATCAGGAATGAAAGAGTGGCAGCAGGAGGCCATGCCAAGGAAGGAAAGGAGCTCCTTTTTTGTTTGTGGCTTATTCATATGGCAAATGGCATCCAAACATTTTGGGGAGAGAGATTTGCCTTGAACCGATATTTGATGGCCCAAAAATGTTACTACAGGTTTGCAAAACTGGAGTTTGGATTTGGAGGCTCTGTGGCCTTCGGCAGTCAAATGACAGAGTAATTTGATGGAGTCGACCTGACACTGTTGTTCATTTGGTGCGCACAGCAAAAGGTCATCCACATACTGGATCAGGACAGAACCCTTGGAAAGTGTCAGCAAGCTCAATGAGTCCTTGAGTGTGGCGTTGTAGATAGTTGGGCATTCACAGTAGCCTTGGGCTAGTTTAGTGATGGTATAGAGCTTCTCCTTGAATTGGAATGTGAACCAAAATTGTGAATCTTTGTGAACTGGAACACTGATAAAGGCATTGGACAAATCCACCACTGTAAAATAGGTGGAGGATGGTGGAATTTGGCTCAGAATAGTATGAGGGTTGGGGACCACAGGTGTGTGCTGAACCACTGCAGCATTCACTGCCTGGAGATCCTGAACAAATCGCCATTCAGGAGGTTGGCCTTCAGCTCTAATCTTTTTTACAGAAAAAATGGGTGTGCACACTGGTGAATCGGGGCCGGGACGACTATCCCTTCTTTTAGAAGAGATTCAAAGACGGTCACATTCGTAGGGAGGGAGGAAAGGGGTTCCCAGCAGAGTGTAAGCACTGCTGTTGTGCACAATGTTCCCTGTCTTTCTTTGCCTGTTCATTTCTCTTTCTGCCTGTCTCATGCTTATCTCTTTGTTTCTTTGCTTCCGTCAACCACATTTCTGTCTTGCCTTTCTAATTTTTTCAAAAAAATTCCACACTTTCAGGACCATAATTATTAAGCATATATTTCACCTTCAGACCTCCCAGATCTTTGGGTGTCTCCTTTGATTTGCAAAACCCCATCACTGGTCACAAAATTCAACCACCGGGTGTCCCCGCGTGCGTCTACTGGAGTTATATTCCCAATCCCGCTAATCACGGGCATCGTATACAACTCAAATAATAAGTCCTGCCATGGATTTCATCCACCAGATGTCACAGAAATTAATCCAGCTGCAGGAGAATGTCCTGCCGGACTTCACAGAAATGGTCCAATAAGGATGAAATTTACCACTGATAAATCAACAAATATTCTTATAAGTTCTAAAAGGTAGTTTAAATCCACTTACATTCAACCTAGGAGGCTCGTAGGATGGATTCTTTGGGATAATGTGTCACCCTTTCATCGCCGTTGTGCTCCTGTTGCCAAACTGGGCGGAAAGAGCTGAACTCTGCTCGGGATGATCACTCCATGCTGACGAACGAAGCTTGGTGATCAATTATCCCACTTCTGACACCAGTTGTGATTGAAAATTTTATTTGTCCGGGTTCTATAGGTCCTGAAGGAAAAAAACACCAGTCGGATCTGCAGAGTTAGATGCCCTTTATTGCTGCATGCAGGAGAGGATTGGAGAAGAGGAAGTCTGCTCACACTGCTCTACCTCGAAAGAGGAACATCTGATATTTATACACGCACACAAGCCTCTATTTCAGTTCCTGAATGTGGTTACACCCTGGGTGTGCTGATAAGATTACACTCTGGTGTGCTGATGAGGTTAAGATTACACTCTGGGTGTGCTGATGAGGATAAGATTGCTTCATAACATTCACAGTAACAGTAAAGTTCCATCACAATAGTTATTACAATACTTCCCCCCCCCCCCCAGCTCCAGTGATGGTAAAGGTGAATTCTGCATTAGATTAGTTTTATTCATATCTTTCTGAGAAGACTTTTTCCGTAAGGGTGGGCGAGTTTTATTCTTCCACAGCCTTTCTGATGTGTGGGGTTCCGCAAGGTTCAATCCTGGGTCCATTATTATTTTCCTTTTATGTAATTCCTTTAGTACATATTATTCATTCTTTTAATGACAGTTCTGATCATTTTTATGCGGATGACCTCCAGCTATACAGACGTGAACAAAATTGTTGGTACCCCTCTGTTAATGAAAGAAAAAAACACAATGGTCACAGAAATAACTTGAATCTGACAAAAGTGGTAATAAATAAAAATTCTATAAAAATTAACCAATGGAAATCAGACAATGCTTTTGAATTGTGGTTCAACAGAATTATTTAAAAAAAAACAAAAAACAAACTCATGAAACAGGCCTGGACAAAAATGATGGTACCCCTAGAAAAGAGTGAAAATAATGTGACCATAAGGACATGTTCGACCAAGATGTGTGCTCTAATTAACATCACAGGTGTCTACAAACTTGTAATCAGTCAGCCGGCCTATTTAAAGGGTGCCAAGTAGTCACTGTGCTGTTTGTTAACATGGTGTGTACCACACTAAACATGGACCAGAGGAAGCAAAGGAGAGAGTTGTCTCAGGAGATTAGAAAGAAAATTATAGACAAGCACGTTAAAGGTAAAGGCTATAAGACCATCTCCAAGCAGCTTGATGTTCCTGTGACTACAGTTGCACATATTATTCAGAAATTTAAGATCTACGGGACTGCAGCCAACCTCCCTGGACGTGGCCACAGGAGGAGACGGATAATACGAATGGTAACAAAAGAGCCCAGAACAACCTCTACACACATTCTTGGTGAACTCCAAGGTCAAGGTACATCATTGTCAGATTGAACCATCCGTCATTGTTTGAGCCAAAGTGGATTTGAATGAATGAATGAATGAATGAATGAATTTGAATGAATGAATGAATGAATTTATTTCGGATAGTACAGTACAGGTTAAAAGACACTGTATTCACTCAAAGTGGATTTCATGGGAGATGACCAAGGAAGACACCACTGTTGAAAACAAATCATAAAAAAGCCAGACTGGATTTTGCCAAACTGCATGCTGACAAGCCACAAAGCTTCTGGGAGAATGTCCTATGACAGACGAGACAAAACTGGAACTTTTTGGCAAGACACATCAGCTCTATGTTCACAGACACAAAAATGAAGCATACCAAGAAAAGAACACTGTCCCTACTCTGAAAGATGGAGGAGGTTCTGTTATATTCTGGGGCTGCTTTGCTGCATCTGTCACAGGATGTCTTGAATCTGTGCAGGGTACAATGAAATCTCAAGACTATCAAGGTATTCTAGAGAGAAATGTGCTGTCCAGTGTCAGACAGCTTTGTCTCAGTCGCAGGTCATGGGTCCTGCAACAGGATAATGACCCAAAACACACAGCTAAAAACACCCAAGAATGGCTAAGAGCGAAACATTGGACTATTCTAAAGTGGCCTTCTATGAGCCCTGATCTAAATCCTATTGAACATCTGTGGAAGGAGCTGAAACATGCCGTCTGGAGAAGGCACCCTTCAAACCTGAGACAACTGGAGCAGTTTGCTCATGAGGAGTGGGCCAAAATACCTGCTGAGAGGTGCAGAAGTCTCACTGACAGTTGATCAAATTGTTTGATTGCAGTGATTGCCTCAAAAGGTTGTGCAACAAAATATTAAGTTAAGGGTACCATCATTTTTGTCCAGGCCTGTTTCATGAGTTTGTTTTTTTAAAATAATTCTGTTGAACCACAATTCAAAAGCAGTGTCTGATTTTCATTGGTTAATTTTCATAGAATTTTTATTTATTACCACTTTTGTCAGATTCAAGTTATTTCTGTGACCATTGTGGGTTTTTCTTTCATTAACAGAGGGGTACCAACAATTTTGTCCACGTCTGTACATCTTTTAAAACTCACCAGCTTGACAGGCTGTCCACCCTGGTTAACTGTCTAACCCAGATCAGTGACTGGTTTGCCAAAAACTACCTCATCTTAAATTCCAATAAAACCGAGACCGTGATTGTAGCCCATTTTGATATTCATCCAATAATCAGTCAAACACTTTCTTCTTTTTGCTCATCTCCTAACTCCAGTGTTAGAAATTTAGGTGTTATGTTGAATCCTTCCTTGGTTTTAATTCTCATATAAATTCTATTTTACGTTCAGGTTTTTTCATTTAAGGAACATTTCCAAATTGAGAGCCATTGTTTCTTCAAGTGAACTTGAAAAAAATAATCCATGCATTTGTGTCTTCATGACTACATTATTGCAATGCTTTGTTGACTGGTTTAGAAAAATCTTCTTTTTCTCGTCTCCAGTCTATACAAAATGCTCCAGTCAGAATACTTACACGTTCTAGAAAACAAGATCATATTACCCCCATTCATTCATTCATTCATTCATTCATTCATCTTCTTCCGCTTAATCTTTTTCGGGTCGTGGGGGGGCTGGAGCCTATCCCAGCATCTTTGGGCGAGAGGCAGGGTACACCCTGGACAGATCGCCAGTCCATCACAGGGTCAACACAGAGAGACAGACAACCATTCACTCTCACAGTCATACCTAAGGAATCAGAATCAGAATCAGCTTTATTGCCAAGTATATTTACAGGTAAACATACGAGGAATTTGACTTGACATTGGACGCGCACGTTAGGCGCATCCAATGACGCGGCAGCCATGCAAGGCGCCTGTCATACAGTGGGGGTAAAGAGGGGAAGGGAGGGGGAGGAAAACACAATAGGCAGAGTGAAAAAACATAGTTAATCAGAATAACGCTCGTATAAGCTCATAAAGCTCAATGAGCCAAATTTTGACTACACAGAAAAAAACCCTCTATGCACAATTAGCAGACAATATAGATCACACAAAAACAAGAGTTGAGAGAGGCAGTGTATGTATGAGTCAGTATATATGTGTCAGTCGTGTAGTGTTGTATGCATTTGTGTAGTGTAGGTGTGACAGTTGCTAGTGAACAGCAGAGGGCGCCTCCAGGCAGTGGATAGATGTTATAATCATGTGACTTATAAACAAGTCCGGAGTCTACCTCTTCGCTTGCAGATGAAGGCACATGGGCTGTCCTTGAGAAGTTCATCCACTGAAACAACAGCAACTGTCTGTCGATTGTCTGGGTTAGCAGCCGCCACTACTACCTTATCTCATCAAGAAGGAATGTAAACAGGGCATCAAAACAAGGTCAAATCTACACAGCTCAGAGCCCACGGAGAATAGAATTTTCCTCTCTCATGCACTTGTGCTTCATAATTCCATATACAGGCTTAAACAGACATTCCTGTCATATCCGGCTCTAGGGAGCCGGGCAATCAGAGCCAGGGACAAGCCAGTGAGTCGTGATATTTTATTCAGGGTAAAGGGGAAGGGATGAGGAGAGCACAGATACTCATGCAGACGTACACTCACAGGTTGCACAGCGCAGAGGTAAGCAGCTCGTACCGGACGTGGGGGTAACAAGACGTACATACTCACAGCGGGATACAAACACAGGAATGCTGCAAGAGGAGTATAAGCTGACACCAGACGAAGGGGCTTCAGCTTAGCAATGTGTTTATGTCGCAGCCCCGAGTCATCGAGGCTACTCCTATTTATCCTCATTGGCAGCGCCCCAGCTGATGAAGACTAATTGGCCCCAGCCGTCCATAATGCTGCCAGCTGGGGGCCAGCTGAGACGCTGCTCAATGGGAAGCAGGGATGAGGGAAAACAAGGGCTGAGTGCCGAGACGGCATCTCAACCCATGGTGACAGAGCCCCTCCCTCAAGGTCGGGCTCCTGAACGACCAGGAACATCCCAGCCCCCCCCCCCCCCCCACCTAGGGTGGGAGGAAGGGAGGCGGACCGGAGGGGAAGAAGCCAAGGGAAGGACAACACCAATGGGGCAATGTAGGGTAGCGGGAAAGAAAAACCCAAATACAATACTGACAAAACAGAATAATTAACCCAGGTACAGATGGGGAGAAGAACTGGGTCAGCACGCCGGTTACATACTACCCAGAGAGTACCAACCATGCGTGACCCAGAGCAAGGAAAAAAAAAACCCACCAAAAAGGTACAGGGCAAAAAATGCTGAGTACGGTTAAATAAAGGGGAACCTATACACAGCACTAATTTAAGTACATACACACACAGTCACCAAGAAAAGTGAGGGTGACTGGAACAAATGACAATTATAGAGCATGGTGTTACGGAAAACAAGGCACATGACTCTATAATGAACCAACAGGACAAAAAAGAAATACTGAGTGCAGGCAAAGAAAAACCCACACACACGAATATATAAATACCCAGTCACCTAAAGAAATGAAAGTGACTGGAATAAATGGATAACTGCAGAGCATGGTGTTACGGAAAACAAAACATAACTCTACAATACAAAAAACGAGGCTAAAAACATGGCACAAAAAGTAAAATGCTGAGCATGAGCGATGGAAAACACAGCACTATAAAAACGAATCCACCAACAGGACAAAACATTACACCCGAGTGACCTTAATAACAAAAGAAAAAGTGACACCCGAGGTGAATGGCAGGCAGAGTCCAAAAATGGCCGAGATGGCTCCGGAGATCTCCCCGCCCATTGTCCAGCTGGCGAATCAGGGGAAGAGAAGTGTTCGGACGGCGAACTCTGGACCCAGATCCCAGGAATCCAGTCCAGCGGCAGCCAAACCAGGCTGCCCAGAGGGAAACACAGACCAGTGGGGGGAACCAGATCACCGAACCGAAAGTTCTGTGGGTCGGGTCGTCGACCCGCATCACTCAACCACCAGGACCGTTGAGACGGGCGAAGGATCAGAGTGGATCCCGGTGGAAGAGGCTCAGGGGAGAGCCGATGACGAGGGCGGCGGGCGTCAGGCCGCAGGAAAACGGCCACCTCCTCACCGGACCTGGACAATACTGGGGCAGCACCCACGTCGGACCCCGATTGGGCCTCAGGCGAACCCACGTTGGACCCCGACTGGGTCTCGGGCGAACCCACGTTGAATACTGCACCAGAACCGACCTCCAACGTTGAACCCGGACCCTCCAGCACCACGAGGAACAGCAACTCCTTGCCGGTGACCCTGGAAGAAGGCTCAGAAGAGAAAACAGAACCGGGATCAGGATCACCGGCAGCGCCAGAACCCGGCGAGACGAGCTCAGACGCAGCAGACGGCTGCACCCGGCTCGTCTCCCCTGGAGATAGGCTGAAGTGCTCGGGGATAAAAAGAGAGAAAAGAAAGGAGAGCACTCGCCTGATCTCGGGTTCTGACGCCGTCCAGGACTGCGAAGATCCAGGATCCGTCGTCAGGAGGTCGTTGTCAGGCTCCCATCTAGCCGCGTCGGGCCCCGCAGCCAGCACGATGGTCAGCGCAGCTTGAGATTCCTCCAGCTCAGGTGACCCCGCCGACGATCCACTCGGCGTGAAGCCAGAAGAATCTCATCCCGCCGGACCGAACCGCTCCTCCGTGGAGACCCGGGGACGCTCAGTCGTCGGCGTAGACTCCACGCAGCAGTCAGTCCCCCTCCTCCGTCCGCAATGTAGCTGGGGAACCACAGGCCCTCTCCATATCCCACCACGTTGACCCGGAGCCGGGGACCGCTCGGCGGAGAGAGACACAGAGGATGCGGGATTAGGCATACAGGTTACAGCAGGTGGGGAGAGTTCAGGGAGCTGCGAACCCTGAACTTCTCCTCCAGGGATGTGACAGAGCAAATCATTAAGCAGGTGTGAAAAAACAATGACTTGCCTGCCCCCTGGAGGTTGAGTATCGCCTGCTGTAGTGGATTCTGCTTCTTCCTCTCCCCGCCCGGCGATAACGGAGGACCCCCCGGGAATTCGTCTGAGGGTCGTTCGCGTTGTCTCCAGCAGAGAGCTCACCAGGCCGGGATTCCAGGCACACACAGCGGTCAGGAAGCGCGTCGAGGAGGAGGGGGAAACAGCCGGGGTGAGCCAGCCCGAATGTCCAGGAATGACAGCGGGGAAACGAGGCTCAGGGGACGAGGCTGTAGAATCTCCACACTGACGAGGCGAAGGGATGACAGCTACGTGGGAGGAACGGTCCTGACGATGACCCAGAACTGGATCCGGACGAGGTTCGTGCAGAGGTGACTCGGCGATGTGATGACGACTACTCCCAGGGGACGAAGCGAGGGGGAAACCCAGGATTCGCCGCTCCAGATCGGAGATCAAGACGAGGAAGGCGTCGAGCACGGGAAAGCTTCGTAGCCCTGAAGTCCTCACCATCAATCTCACTGCCGCCGCCACATGCCTGAAGGTGGTGACAGGAAACACAGTAGAGCTCGCGACAGCCACTCGACCCCGGACATAACTGCTGTCAACTGCGGCTCCTAGAAGGGAATCCCGAGTGACGTGGCGCAGGTCGGGGGAAGTCCTCTGGTTGGCGCGAACTCCCGGACTGGAATGGCGGCAGGAACGGGACTCCGAAACGGGGAAAGACATCGCCCACTTCGACTCCCTGCCGGGATTTCCATCCACCCCGTGGAGCTTCTCTCGCTGTGTACCTGCAGCGTCTATCCTGGCACTGTCCTCCAGATGGTACAGAGAGTGAGGGTGACAGTCCAGGAGTTCCTCAGCACGGCCCGGATGCCAGCGTCTCGCGTTGGAGGCGTCGTGCAGGGTGAAGAATGTCCCGTCGACAGCCTCCGAGATGGACCTTAGCTCGTCGCCCTGGCGCCGGAAGTGACTCCTGGGAAACGGCATGCTAGCAGCGCTGACACTCGGACAGAAAGGTACATTTCCACAGCGACTCACGGCCGCCGGCAACTCTTCTGGCTGCGACATACTGTCATATCCGGCTCTAGGGAGCCGGGCAATCAGAGCCAGGGACAAGCCAGTGAGTCGTGATATTTTATTCAGGGTAAAGGGGAAGGGATGAGGAGAGCACAGATACTCATGCAGACGTACACTCACAGGTTGCACAGCGCAGAGGTAAGCAGCTCGTACCGGACGTGGGGGTAACAAGATGTACATACTCACAGCGGGATACAAACACAGGAATGCTGCAAGAGGAGTATAAGCTGACACCAGACGAAGGGGCTTCAGCTTAGCAATGTGTTTATGTCGCAGCCCCGAGTCATCGAGGCTACTCCTATTTATTCTCATTGGCAGCGCCCCAGCTGATGAAGACTAATTGGCCCCAGCCGTCCATAATGCTGCCAGCTGGGGGCCAGCTGAGACGCTGCTCAATGGGAAGCAGGGATGAGGGAAAACAAGGGCTGAGTGCCGAGACGGCATCTCAACCCATGGTGACAATTCCATGGAGAGCACAGGGCTCCAGATGTATTCCTCCGCTGAATCACTGTCATTCAGTTCACCATTTGCTGCTAATCGTGCCCTCCTCAACTGGTTGAATTTGATGAAGGAGCTTGCCGGGTCCGCTTTGATCAGCTCTCTCACCTTCCTTCAATTTCTGATACATCAGGGAACTTCACAGCCAAAAAAAGAAGTCCTGAGATCATAACCAATAATATTTCCTGCCAAATCTCCACAGACGCATGAATTCCAATGTCCATGAGTCTCCTCGTTGGGTTCCTCCTGACCCGATCTTCTTTTAAAGTGGTGACAATCACAGTTAAGCCGCTTTCCAGATCCATAATTTCCATTTAGATTAAGATTCAGCAGAAGAGCGACTAAACACAGACAAAAACGCAACATTGCAAGCTGGGATCAGAAGGGAGATAGAGGATTAGAAGGGAGAAGAAAGAAAAGTGTCTACTCTCTCTCAGAGCCGGAAGTGAAGGACAATTTAGAATCCCCAGTTTGATGCCAATTAACCTAACTTGCATGTTTTTGGCATGTGGGAGGAAACCGGAGAAATCCCGAAGTAAACCCATGCAGACATGGGGAGAACATGCAAAAATTACAATTGCTACCAGTAGAGTTTAGGATTCGTTTTAAAGTTCTCACACTTACAGTACATATCGAGCATTACAAGGACAAGCCCCATCATATTTATCCGATCTCCTTCTCAAACATACTCCTGCTCGCACTCTTAGATCTGAAGCCCATGACTTGTTAGTTGTTTCTTGTACGAGGCTCAAGACCAGGGTGGACAGAGCCTTTCAATCTGTAGCTCCGAGGCTTTGGAATAATCTCCAACTCCAGCTACATTTAACTGACTCTGTGGACTCTTTTAAAAAGCAGCTGAAAACTTTTTTATTTGATGAGGCTTTGCGTTGAATTTCAATTCAACTGCTTTTTAATGGTGTGTCTGATATTTTAAAAATCTTTTAATCTTGTTTTTTTTTTGTTACTTAGATTTTTATTAGTTTTTTAGCTTAAATCACACACACACACACACACACACACACACACACACACACACACAAAAGTATATATAAAAGAAGAAAGAAACCTGTAACAGCAACATCAACAGAAAAACAAATCAATAACATCCACTGCTCGAGTCCGACATTAGCTCTTGTTCCTCCCCATAGTACACATTATTTCTTTGAAGTCCACTTATTTATCGCCATTTCGGAATTTGTAAATTGTCCATTTTTCCCACTTCTCGTCAAATTCAGCTTCTTGTAGTCGTAGTTTGTGTGTTAGTTTTTCCATTATGTAGATGTCTTCTATAATAGCCCAATATTGCTCCTTTGTAGGTGGTTCTTTCTTCAACCAATTCCTTGTTATGGCTTTTTTACTCGCTACTAACAATACTTTGACAAGATATCTATCACTCCCAAAGATGTTTGCCTCTGTTAGATCACACAGATAAAATATCTTACAGGTCAGAGGGATCTTGTATCCTATTAACTTCTGTAACATTTCAGTTATCATTTCCCAAAATACAGTTATTCTCTTACACTTCCAAAAAACATGTGTGTGATCCACATTGTATTCTCCACATTCTCTCCAACATTTCTGAGGTTGGTTGAGTTGTTTATTTTTCGTCTTTGGTGAGATAAAGTAACGCACTAAGTTTTTCCAGGCAAATTCCCTCCAAATCCGCGAACTGGTGGATGAGTGGTGAGTCTTGCATATATTTTGCCATTCATCTTCTGTGATTTCTATGCCAATTTCTTTCTCCCACTTCTTTTTTATATACTCGGTTGTATGTTTATTATTTAGGTTTAATGCCTTATACATTGGTGATATAAATTTCTTTTCGTTTTCTTTATATGCTTTAATTATGACTTTTATCACGTCATTCACTTCTTTGGAGGGATCCACCCGGATTACTTTTGCGTAGTAGTCTCTTAGTTGGAGATATCTGAAAAAATCAGAGATCCCCAATTCATATTTTTCTTTTAAATTCTGATAACTCTCCAACTTTCCTTTCTTTTCTAGAACACACCAAGCTGTGGCTCCTTTTTCTGTCCATTTTAAATCTCTGATCATATTGATTTGGTTTAAAATTTTTATTATATCCTACCCAATTCAGGATTCTTATGTCTTCCTTAGTCTTGTATCTTTTTTAAAATTTTAAACCATGTGTCTAATGTATGCTCACTGATTGAATCCATTTCATGTTTGAGTTTCTTATATACAGTAAGTCTTTATCTCCAATCACAGTTTGAATCGGAACATTTGATATTACTTTTTCTATATCTTTCCATTTTGCTACAAAATTTGGATTGCACCAACAGTACAAAGGTCTTAATTGAGCAGCATAAAAATATTCCTTTAATTTTGGTAATGCCATTCCACCAAGGTTTTTGGAAAACTGGAGAGTTTGATATCTAACTCTGGGTCGTTTACCTCCCCAAATGAACCTGGACATTGTTTTGTCCCACTTTATAAGTTGGTCTGGAGGGATCTCTACTGGTAACGATTGGAATAGATAGAGAAATCTGGGTAGTATATTCATTTTAACTATTTCAATTTTTGAATTAAAGTCCAGTGGTAGGGTTGCCCATCTTTCTATATCTTTCTGTATATCTTGATATATCTTTTCATAATTTATATTGAATAGTTCAGAGAGGTCTTTTGTTAATGTTACTCCCAAGTATTTAATTTGCCTCATACTCCAGCTAAGTTTATAAGATTTCTGAATTGTTATTGAGGGTGTATAATTAATTGTAAGTATCTGAGTTTTAGAAATATTTATTTTATATCCTGATAAATGGCCATATGTTTCAAGGAGCTTCATCGCTATGGGAAGTGTTGTGTTTGGTTGTTCGAGGAAGATCATTACATCATCAGCAAAAAGTCCAATTTTATGTTCTATTCCTTTGATTGTGACCCCTTTAAGTTTCTCATTTTGTCGAACCACTTGAGCCAATGGTTCAATGTAAATGGCAAAGAGAGCCGGTGATAGGCAGCATCCTTGTCTTGTGGATCTTTGCAGATGTATATTACTAGTTAAGCTTCCATTTAGTTTTATTCTTTCTGTAGGCTCTTTGTAAAGTGTTTTAATCACCTGTATTGATTTTTCATTAAATCCTAACCGCCCTAGCACCAAATATAAATATCTCCAATTCACACAATCAAATGCCTTTTTGGCATCTATACTTATCAAGACTGTGCTTTGTTTTTTTCTTTTGTGTCTGTTCTATAATATGTAAGGTTCTCCTAATATTGTCTTGGGCTTTACGTCCCTTTATAAATCCTGTTTGATCTTCATCTATTAGTTCTGCCAGAAATGTGTTTAATCTTTTGGCTATTATTTATGCATACAGCTTATAATCTATGTATGTTTAACACTGAGATTGGTCTAAAGGTGTGGCACTCATTCTTATCTTTATCCACTTTGGGAATGATTGTTATTATTGCTTCTGACCATGTTGGTGGGATTTTATTTTTTTGAGAGTGTCCAATTAAAGGATGTCTGGAGCAGTGGAATTAGTTCTTCTTTAAACAGTTTGTACCATTCTGCTGGATATCCGTCACTCCCTGGAGATTTATTATTTTTTAATGAATTTATTGCTTCTTTTACCTCTTTTTCTGTAATTTGGGCTATTAATCTATTATTTTGTGAGGTGCCAATTGCCGGTAAATCCAAATCATTTAAAAAGGATCTCATTTCATCCTCCTCTGCAGCAGGTGGCTGCGTATATAATTTTTTATAGTACTGATAGAATATTCTTTCTATCTCTTCTGGATCACCAATTATCTCCTTAGTTAGTTGGTCTTTAATTTTGTGTATTGTATTTATCGCCTGTTGTTTTCTTATACATTTTGCTAATAATTTTGTAGATCTCGAGCCCGTTTCATAATAATTCTGTCTTAAGAATAAGTTTCTTTCATCAATTTCATTCAGTAGTATATCATCTATTTTCTTTTTGGTATCCTTGATTTGTTGAAATGTCTCCTGATCGTTTGTGTCTTGATATTTCTTCTCATATTCTCTTAACTTCTCTGAGTATTTCTTATAGGTTTCCAATCTTGCTCTTTTCAATAAAGCCATTTTTGCTATTAGTTTTCCTCGAATAACCACCTTCAAAGCATCCCATAGTATGGTTGGATCCACTTCCCCATTATTGTTTTCTTCGATATACTGTTTTATTTCTTTTTTTATATCCTCTACCAGTTCTTTGTTGTTGAGTATTCCCACATTGAGTCTCCAACACGTTTGTCTCTTTCGGGCATTTAACTAAATCTTTAAATATACAGCATTGTTGTCTGAAATATCAGCTCCTCCTATTTTACATTCATCTACCCTATACCTATCACCTATATTTATAAAGAAGTGATCTATCCTCGAGTGGACCTTGTGGGTGGCCGAGTAATGAGTATAATCTTTTTCATATGGATTGAGACTCCTCCAAATATCAATCATACCCATCTCTTCTAGTTGCAGTTTTAAAAATTTTGTCAGATGTTTTTTTTTTCTCTTTAAACTTGTTGTATCCAGGCTATGATTCACAATTACAGTGAAGAAAAAAAGTATTTAGTCAGCCACCAATTGTGCAAGTTCTCCCACTTAAAAGATGAGCGAGGTCTCCAATTTTCATCATAGGTATACCTCAACCATGAGAGACAAAATGAGAAAAAAAAATCTAGAAAATCACATTGAAGGATTTTTAATGAATTAATTGGTAAATTCCTCGGTAAAATAAGTATTTGGTCAATAACAAAAGTTCATTTCAATACTTTGTTATATACCCTTCGCTGGCAATGCAGAGGTCAAACGTTTTCTGTAAGTCTTCACAAGGTTTTCACACACTGTTGCTGGTATTTTGGCCTGTTCCTCCATGCAGATCTCCTCTAGAGCAGTGATGTTTTGGGGCTGTTGCTGGGCAACACGGACTTTCAACTCCCTCCAAAGATTTTCTATGGGGTTGAGATCTGGAGACTGTCTAGGCCACTCCAGGACCTTGAAATGCTTCTTACGAAGCCACTCCTTCGTTGCCCGGGCAGTGTGTTTGGGATCATTTTCATGCTGAAAGACCCAGCCACGTTTCATCTTCAATGCCCTTGCTGATGGAAGGAGGTTTTCACTCAAAATCTCATGATACATGGCCCCATTCATTCTTTCCTTTACACGGATCAGTCGTCCTGGTCCCTTTCAGAAAAACAGCCCCAAAGTATGATGTTTTCACCCCAATGCTTCACAGTAGGTATGGTGTTCTTTCTCCTCCAAACACGACAAGTTGAGTTTTTACCAAAAAGTTCTATTTTGGTTTCATCTGACCATATGACATTCTCCCAATCCTCTTCTGGATCATCCAAATGCTCTCTAGCAAACTTCAGACGGGCCTGGATGTGTACTGGCTTAAACAGGGGGACACGTCTGGCACTGCAGGATTTGAGTCACTGGCGGCGTAGTGTGTTACTGATGTAGCCTTTGTTACTTTGGTCCCAGCTCTCTGCAGATCATTCACTAGGTCCCCCCATGTGGTTCTGGTATTTTTGCTCACCGTTCTCGTGATCATTTTGACCTCACGGGGTGAGATCTTGCGTGGAGCCCCAGATCGAGGGAGATTATCAGTGGTCTTGTATGTCTTCCATTTTCTAATAATTGCTCCCACAGTTGATTCCTTCACACCAAGCTGCTTACCTATTGCAGATTCAGTCTTCCCAGCCTGGTGCAGGTCTACAATTTTGTTTCTGGTGTCCTTTAACAGCTCTTTGGTCTTGGCCATAGTGGAGTTTGGAGTCTGACTGTTTGAGGTTGTGGACAGGTGTCTTTTATACTGATAACGAGTTCAAACAGGTGCCATTAATACAGGTAACGAGTGGAGGACAGAGGAGCCTCTTAAAGAAGAAGTTACAGGTCTGTGAGAGCCAGAAATCTTGCTTGTTTGTACGTGACCAAATACTTATTTTACCAAGGAATTTACCAATTAATTCATTAAAAATCCTTCAATGTGATTTTCTGGATTTTTTTTTCTCATTTGGTCTCTCATAGTTGAGGTATACCTATGATGAAAATTGGAGACCTCTCTCATCTTTTAAGTGGGAGAACTTGCACAATTGGTGGCTGACTAAATACTTTTTTGCCCCACTGTATGTTAAAATCACCTCCACAAATTAGAATTCCCTCTGTGTCTGTTGCAATGTTATCAAAGAGAACTTTGAAAAAATGTTTATCACTTTCAGGAGGAGCATAGACATTTACCAGAGTGACAGGTTCATTTTCCAGCTTCCCTTTCACCAGTATACAGTATATCGTCCCTCTTTATCCCTGATTTCTTTTCCAAATTCAAACTTAGTTGTATTTGAGATTAATATCAGGACTCCTCTTTTATGCCCCTGTTTGCATGAGCTGTAAAATGAGTTTCTAAATCCTAATCTTTTAAATTTTTCATGCTCTTTTTGAGATAAGTGAGTCTCTTGCAGAAATGTAATTTCCCCCTTTTCCTTCTTCACTTTTGTTAGGACCTTTGCTGTCTTTATAGGTGTATTTAGACCACTTACATTTAGCGGTATCATCTTAAGACTATTTTTTATCATAACACTTAAACCATGTTTTCATGTGCTTCCCCGAGCAGTTTGAACCAGAACTATGCACACATTTGAACATCACAGTAAGAACATAAACCATAAGTAACTTCCACCTGGGGGTCTCTTGATTTCCCCCCGTGCCCCTGTTGGTAGGTGGATAGGAAATCCTCTTCTTCAATAAGGGCCCATCCCTAGACTGAGAAAACCATTCTACTGATGGATCCCCATCAGTCTAATTAAGTCCAACATTTACACATGGACTCTCAGTCTATTATGAATTAAAAAAAACAAGCATAAGGCCATACAGTATTACAAAACTCTTATTATATATTCATAAAAAATGTATTCCCTTGTTTTTATGAGTAGAGTTGAGTCTATATCTCAGTAGGTGAGAACGCTGTTCTTTTACCCCATTTGGAGATTTCGATTCTTCATCTCCAACTTTTACACATGAGTCTTACCATTGTAGTTCGTTACTTAATGACATAATGCACGGCTCAGGAGACACACACGCAGGCTCAGAGTAGATTTAACAGCTTTATTGACAACAGGGATGTGTGGCTGCGTGTCTGTGGAATAAGAATGTGTTGGTGGTGGCGTCTGCGTCAGGCACGAGGGCAGGAGGCCGTTCAGCCGGACAACCCTATGGGAGGAAGCATAGGGAGAAGGGTAACGGGCACCACACCAACACAGAGGATAATAATAGTCTTGCTGGCTTACTTGGTTAGGACAGGTGGCTGGCGTTGACAAGGGCGGAGCCCGGGAGACAGCGACCTGCAGTGCCTGTAGCAGCAACGTAGAGACAGTGGCGAGATGAGGAAGTCCGCCGCCGGGGAAGTCCACCTGTGCACAGGGGAGATGGCTGGAGGAAAAGAGGTAAGGGGAGCTTACCCAGAAAATCTTGCTAGAAGGCTTGAGTACCATTGTAGCAAACAACGCCGAAGTAGAGAGACGGCTTCAGGCCGAAGCCCAGGGCAGAGTGGATTAAGTACCTCGCCGCTGACGAGGAGTAGGTGTGCGCGCAGCTGGCGCCGCTGATGAGCAGCGAGTCATGACAGTACTCCCCCCTCTAGCAGCGCCTCCTGGCGATGGTTTCTCTGGGTGCGCTCGATGGAACTCAGTGATGAGGGATCGGTCCAACACCAGCGAGGAAGGCACCCATTGTCTCCATTCGGGCCCATAGCCCTCCCAGTCCACCAAATACTGCAACCCGCGACCCCGGCGCCGGGCGTCCAAGATCTCAGAGACAGTCCAGGCCGAATGGCCACCAATCATCCGGGGAGCGGGGTGCGCTGCAGGTGGAGGGCAGAGGGGGTCAGAGACCACCAGTTTGACTTTGGAGACGTGGAAGGTGGGATGGATGCAGAGGGAGGAGGGAATAGCCACACGCACAGCCACCGGGTTGATAATCCTAGTTATGGGAAACGGGCCGATGAATCGTTGGGCCAGCTTCCTCTTCTCACCCTTTAGGTTGACGTCCTGTGTGGATACCCAGACTTGTTGTCCCACCTGGTAGGCAGGGGCAGGTCTCCTGTGCCGATCCGCCATGGATTTATTGCGCTCCGCCGTGCGTAAAAGTGCATTGCGCGCCGTAGTCCAAAGGGAGCGGCACCGCCGGAAGTGCGCCTGGGCAGAGGGAACAGCCAATTCGCCTTCCTGCGCGGGAAATAGAGGTGGATCATAACCCAGGGATGCCTTGAAGGGAGACATCCCGATGGCAGACGAGCGAGAGGTGTTGTGGGCGTACTCCACCCAGGCGAGGTGAGAGCTCCAGGACGTGGGCTTGGATGTGGTAACGCAGCGGAGCGCAGCCTCCAGCTCCTGATTGGTCCGTTCACACTGCCCGTTGGACTGGGGGTGATGGCCGGAGGTGAGGCTAACTTTAGCTCCCAGGGCGTTGCAAAAGGACCTCCAGATGTCCGAAGAAAACTGGGGGCCACGATCGGAGACCACGTCGACCGGTATTCCGTGCAGTCTGACCACGTGCTGGATTAGGAGGTCCGCCGTCTCCAAGGCTGAGGGGAGTCCACGTAGGGGCACAAAGTGGGCGGCCTTGGAAAAACGGTCAACAATGGTCAGGACTGTGTCAAAGTTGTTGGAGACCGGAAGCCCGGTGACAAAGTCTAGGGCGATGTGCGACCAGGGCCTGCCAGGGACGGGCAGGGGCTGGAGCAGACCCACAGGGGGAGCGTTACCTGACTTACTGGTGGCGCAGACGGGGCAGGCCCGGGCGTAGCGGGCGGCATCCTTCCGCAGACCTGGCCACCAAAAGGATCGCTGGAGGAGGTCGATCATCCGAGAAGCTCCAGGATGGCAGGTGAGCATAGAGGTGTGGAGCCAGTGAATAACGTCCCCCCGGACGGCAGATGGCACGAAGAGCCTCCCCTCCAGTCCGCCGCCAGGATCCGGTTCTGAATCCTGCACCCTCCGGATCTTATCCTCTAAGTCCCAGGAAACAGCCCCCACAACGCACGACCTGGGCAGGATGGTGTGAACAGCGTCTTCCGTGGCCTCCGGGGCAAATTGCCTGGAGAGGGCGTCGGGCAGGCCGTTCTTGGAGCCAGGCCTGTAGGTGATGTTAAATTTAAACCTTGCGAAGAACAGGGACCAGCGCGCCTGGCGGGCATTCAGACGCTTGGCAGATCTTAGGTACTCCAAGTTCTTGTGGTCAGTTAGGACCACGAAAGGCAAGGCGGCCCCCTCCAGCCAGTGACGCCACTCCTGAAGTGCAAGCTTGATGGCCAGAAGCTCTCTGTCCCCCACTTCATAATTACGCTCCGCCGGGGACAGGCATCGAGAGAAGAAGGCGCAGGGTCGCTTGACCCCGTTGGCTGGAGACCGCTGGGACAGCACTGCCCCCACTCCCGTGTCCGAAGCGTCCACCTCCACTATGCACTGCAGCGCGGGATCGACCTGGCTGAGGACCCGGGAGGAGGAAAACTCCGTCTTCAGCGCCTGGAAGGCCGTTGCGGCCTCTTCAGTCCACCGGAACGGGGTCTTAGGAGACGTGAGGCGGGTCAGAGGCCCGACAATGGCTCCAAAGTTTGGGACGAAGCGGCGGTAGAAATTGGCAAACCCGACGAACTGCTAAACCTGTTTCCTAGAGGTAGGTGTGGGCCAATCCACCACCGCTTTAATCTTCGCTGGGTCCGGGAGCACCTGGTCATGGGAGATGACGAACCCCAGGAAGGAAGTTGTCTTGGCGTAGAACTCACACTTCTCCGCCTTGACATATAGGCGATTCTCCAACAGCCTCTGCAGGACCCGCCTCACATGGACCCGGTGCTCATCCCTGGACCTGGAGAAGATGAGGATATCGTCCAGGTAGACGAACACAAACAGGCCGATGAAATCCCGGAGGACGTCATTAATGAGGCACTGGAAGACGGCTGGAGCGTTGGTCAACCCAAACGGCATCACTAGATATTCAAAATGACCGTTAGGGGTGCGGAAGGCTGTCTTCCACTCATTTCCCTCCCGGATCCGGACGAGGTGGTAAGCGCTGCGGAGATCCAGCTTGGTAAACCAGGTCGCCCCCTGGAGGGAGTGGAAGGCGGTATCCATGAGGGGCAGGGTGTACCGGTCCTTCTCCGTGATGTCATTGAGAGCTCGATAATCTATGCAAGGACGAAGGGAGCCGTCCTTCTTTCCCACGAAGAAGAACCCTTTGCCAACTGGTGAGGAAGATGGTTGGATAATCCCAGCGCTGAGCGACTCCTTCAAGTAGGTGTTCATGGCCTCCTTCTCTGGCGCTGACAGGCTATAGAGGCGTCCGGAGGGTAAGGGCGCCCCCTGGCGGATGTTGATGGCACAGTCGTAGGGCCGGTGAGGAGGAAGAGACATCGCCTTGGACTTGCTGAAGACTGCACCCAGGTCGTGGAACTCTGAGGGCACAAGGGTGAGATCCGGGGGCGCAGTGTCCTTGGCTGTGAGAGGCGAGGACGGGGCGCAGGCAGCGGATTGGAGACAGGTGCCTATACAGAAGGTGCTCCAAGCTGACACTTTTCCGGTCTTCCAGTCCAAGACGGGGTTGTGGAGGCGGAACCAAGGGTATCCGAGAATGACAGGAGTGACTGAGGTGGGCAGGACGTAGAAGGAGATGTCCTCCCGGTGGTTTCCTGAGATGATCACCGGAATGGGAGATGTCCGGTGGGTCACCTTTCCCAATGAGACACGGGAGAGATTAACCAGGGCGAGAGGAGGGTCGAGGGGGTGACAACGAATGCCCAATCGGGTTGTCAGGCTCTGTGAAATAAAGCTACCCTCCGCGCCTGAATCAACCAGTGCATGTGTGAGGTGCCCTGTGAGGTTGTGACAGAAGCGGATGGGCAGCGTTGAATGTGTGAGGGGATTTAACCGATTAGCATCCGCGAGGCCCCCTACAGTGACTCGCGGACCTCCTCGTTTGGCTTCTCCGGACAATGCTCCACCGTGTGCTGTCTACCCCCGCAATACATGCAAAGGCCCAGATCACGGCGGCATTGTTTCTCTGGCAGGGGGAGCTTTGTCCGGCCCGTCACCATCGGCTCCGACTCCTCGGAGACCTCCGGCGGCGGCAACGCCAGGTGGCGAGCTTGGGGCAAGCGCTGAGAGGCGCCCCGCGAGCGAGAATGGTGCTTCCGCTCTGAGGTGCGCTCATGCAGCCTGTTATCCAAGCTGATGGCAAGGGAGATCAGCTCCGCTAGTGTCTCCGGGATATCCTGGCCGGCCAGCTCATCTCTCAGACCAGAATTTAGGCTGCTGAGGAAGATGCCGCAGAGCACACGCTCTTCCCAGCCAACTTCCTCCGCGGTAACCCGGAAGTCAATCGCGTATTCGGCCGCCAATCGGCTCCCCTGTTGTAGGCCGAGAAGGCGGTCGACCTGGACACTGTCCAAACGCGAATGGTCGAACACTTCCAGAAATTGTTGCACGAATTGGCCATAAGTGAGGGTGGCGTAGCTGGGCTTCGCCATGATGGCATAAGCCCAGGTAAGCGCACGACCCTCCAGGAGATTACCAATATAGCCAATCCTGCTGTGGTCTGAGGGGAAGTCTCCAGGAACGCGAAGGAACACGGACTCACACTGCATGATAAAACCCCGAGCTCCACCAAGCTTACCGCTAAAGCGAGCGGGAGTGGGGATTGGTGTGAGCCATGCCGGCGCACCCGGAGCAAGCTGGACAGCCGCTGGAGCAGCGGAAACTGCGCCACCCAGACGAACCGAGGGGAACGGCTGCTGGGGGTCCAAGCGGTCTTATCGGTTAGTAATTACTGTCAACTGGTTTAATATCACCTGTTGTTGGTGGGCTATTAAATCCACCCGAGCCTCGAGGGTGGAAAGACGGCGTGCGAGCCCGCTGTCTGCCGAGCCGCTCTGCTGAAGCCGTACTGACATAATGCACGGCTCAGGAGACACACACGCAGGCTCAGAGTAGATTTAACAGCTTTATTGACAACAGGGATGTGTGGCTGCGTGTCTGTGGAATAAGAATGTGTTGGTGGTGGCGTCTGCGTCAGGCACGGGGGCAGGAGGCCGTTCAGCCGGACAACCCTATGGGAGGAAGCATAGGGAGAAGGGTAACGGGCACCACACCAACACAGAGGATAATAATAGTCTTGCTGGCTTACTTGGTTAGGACAGGTGGCTGGCGTTGACAAGGGCGGAGCCCGGGAGACAGCGACCTGCAGTGCCTGTAGCAGCAACGTAGAGACAGCGGCGAGATGAGGAAGTCCGCCGCCGGGGAAGTCCACCTGTGCACAGGGGAGATGGCTGGAGGAAAAGAGGTAAGGGGAGCTTACCCAGAAAATCTTGCTAGAAGGCTTGAGTACCGTTGTAGCAAACAATGCCGAAGTAGAGAGACGGCTTCAGGCCAAAGCCCAGGGCAGAGTGGATTAAGTACCTTGCCGCTGACGAGGAGCAGGTGTGCGCACTGCTGGCGCCGCTGATGAGCGGCGAGTCATGACACTTAACCCCTGAAGTTCTCCGTCTTCCTTGTTTCTATTTCCTTTGAAATTCACGCAGTTTCTCCTTCACTCGGTGCACTGTATCCCGGCTCGGGGACACAGCTGTCCCGCCGCCTCTCTTCGTCTCTCCGCCTCTCACTCGTTGCCATCCCGACGCTCTGCGGTTCTCTCCTTCACTGTTGCCGTCTGTGTTATTCGGCATGTCCAGCTGGAATCCTCTCGCTCTTACGTCCCGTGCAGCTTCCTCAGCATCGTTGTAACTCTTTACTCCATCACTCCAATAAATTTGTATTTTCGTGTACGGAGTTTGGAAGCATATGTTCCTGTCTTTTAGTGTCTTCTTTATGTCACGATATGCTCTGCGTTTCTGTACAATTTCAGCAGGATAATCATGGTCAAACTGAATGAGTGCATCACCCACTTTAATTTTCTTCTGCCATGCTTTTTTTAGCACCATGTCCTTGATTTTGTATGTCTGAAAATTAACCACTATTGCCCTCGGTTGAGCACGTGCCCTCGGTTCCTGTGGCGGGGTTCTGTGAGCGCGTTGGATCTGCAGACTGAAATCCCTGGAGATCTCCAGCTCTCTTTTTAATAACTGTTCCAGGTAGTTCTTCATGGCACTTCCTTCAGTTTTTTCCGGTAGGCCAAAGATGTGAACGTTATTTCTCTGAGACCTTGCTTCTAGGTCTACCATTTTATCTTGCATGTATCTTGTCTGCTTTAGCATCTTTAGCAGCGTCTCATTAGCCTCCGTGTTCCACTCTTCCAGCTCAGATATGCGACCCTGGGCCTCGGCTATACTCGCCTTTTGGTCCTGTACTTCTTTGTTGCATTCTGTGAATTTATGGTCCATATCTTGTCTGAGGGATGCAATTTCTTGTATCACTTCCTTCTTTATTTCATCTTTAAAATGTGTCAATTCCTCATGAAGATTTTGTTGCAGCTCTTTTATATCTTTGCTAATGCTGGCTAATCCCGCCTACAGGGCCTCGGTGTGGTCGTGGTCCATTTTCACTGCTGTGGTGTCTTCAGAATCACTTTCGCTGCGCTTGGTGGCTCCCTCTCCTTCAAGTTGTTTTGTAGGTGACTTCTTAGTGCTTTTGCGGCCTCTGCGTATATTTCCGCCACTCATTTCTAAAATTTTTATATATATGACTCGAGTTACGTGTTCTAAATGGTGTTTGAATATAAAAACTGATACGAGCTCTTAACTGCACAGCCGTTCACGACATCATCTTTCCTGGAAGCCCCTTTTAATCTTGTTTTAATTTTTGTTTTTTGTTTTCTTCTTTTTTAATGGTGTGTCTATCAAGTTGTTTTATGTTCTATTTTATTGTACAGCGCTTTGTGACTATATGTCTGTGAAATGCACTTTATAAACTTTACTTAATTACTTACTTAAATTTGTGTTTATTTTGATAACAAAGCCATATGTTGAAATCTTGCCAAATAAAATATGGCAATACAATGATACAAGCCTTTAGTTCCACTTGATTTTGACCAGGCGAGTTGAAAAGGTGGTAACAAACACAGACAGATACACACACAGATACATATAGTGATTATGGTATGCCTACATTGCTTTGCACTGAGGCATAATTAATCTAACCAAGCAGCCCCCAGTAAGGAAGAAAAATAGGACATTGGAAGAAAAATAATGTGATGTAACATAAGCTACATCAATATATCGATATATATTAATATATTGCACATAATTTATAATTAATTTATAATTAATTTGCATATAACAATATATTGCACATAATTTAGGTACCTATTTATTAACTCCATTTTATATTTACTTATTTTTGTAGGATTTTATTTGGGTTCTAAATCTTTTATTGTGTTTTAGACCTTTGAGTTTTTAACCTCTTTGACTAGTCTTTAACTTTTTAATATGACCCTTCTCTCTTCTCTCTGACTTTTCTCTCATCTCTTTGTCTTTATACCCTGACTGATGGAGCCTTGAGTATTTTTATCATGTTTATAGTCAGCTTCATGTGTGCCTGTGTTTGTGTTTATGTTAAATGTAATTGTGGCTTGTAAATATGGATGTCACCAGACTGCAAAACAAATCTACCAACGGGTACAAATAAAGTAACCTGAACCTGAACCTGAGCCTTAAGAATCAAATGTTGCACTTATAGGAGTTATTGATGTTTTAATATTGAAATCACTGCATAATTTACGCACAAAACATGATTTTTTTCCTTTCCTCAGCTGTCCGCTGTGGTCTGCCATGTTTAGGAAGTCGTCTGTGTGCTCTTAAAAAGTCACACGGTCGCTTCTAGTGGCCCAGCATAGTTACTACAGCACCTTTTTTTTGCAGCTCCATTACATGGCAACGGTGAGTTAAATGTGTGGGTTTTTTTTTAAAACAAAGTCTTATCTTGAAATTCTAGCAAATTAAAAGCTGAGAAAATATGGCGATACAATGATACAAGCCTATAGTTCCACTTAATTTTGACCGGGCAAGCTGAAAAGCTGGTAACAGACAGAAAGACAGATATACACAACCAACCACACACAGACGCACTGAGTGATTACTATATGCCTCAGTTTTCCACCAAGGCATAATAATCACAAAAACATGCATGAATGAGTTACTTCAGCTAGCAGCCTAAGATTCTGGTTTGAGAAAATAAAACTTTATTTAAACTAAAATAACATCTAAGAATGATATACACTACCGTTCAAAAGTTTGGGGTCACCCAGACAATTATTTTGTGTTTTCCATGAAAAGTCACACTTATTTACCACCATGAGTTGTAAAATGAATAGAAAATATCGTCAAGACATTGATAAGGTTAGAAATAATGATTTGTATTTGACATAATAATTTTTTCCTTCAAATTTTGCTTTTGTCAAAGAATCCTCCATTTACAGCAATTACAGCATTGCAGACCTAACATGATTGCACAAGGGTTTTCTAATCATCCATTAGCCTTCTGACGCAATGAGCAAACACATTGTACCATTAGAACACTGGAGTGATAGTTGCTGGAAATGGGCCTCTATACACCTATGTAGATATTACACCAAAAACCAGACATTTGCAGCTAGAATAGTCATTTACCACATTAGCAATGTATAGAGTGTATTTCTGATTAGTTTAAAGTTATCTTCATTGAAAAAAAGTGCTTTTCTTTCAAAAATAAGGAAATTTCTAAGTGACCCCAAACTTTTGAACGGTAGTGTATATGGTCAAGCGTTATTAGACAAGGATTCCAGTGGGGGTGAATAGATCTCCCTCACTCCCTGGTGAGGGAGATCGCTCAGGACTTCAAGACCGTCCTGAGCTTCCTGAGCTTCGCCGTCATGGCTCTGCAGGAGACCAGCGAGGCCCACCTGGTGGGTCTCTTCTTTGCCAAGAGGGTCACAATCATGCCCAAAGACTTCCAGCTGGCCCGCCGCATCCGCGGAGAGAGAGCTTAGACTTTCTGCTGCACATTCACCAACCATAATGCTCCGCACTGTGTGTCTATATATATACATTTATAGTAATATGTACATATGTTTACTAGATGTTCTTGTTTTTTCTTGCCTTCTGATTGTTGCTCTGAGTGTTGCTATCCCTGTGCTGTTGCAATCCTGGAATTTCCCCATTGTGGGACTAATAAAGGCTTATCTTATCTTAATTTATACAAAAAAGCAATCAAAATCAACCGAATCCATGTGGCTTGTTCATCACCTTCTCCCCGTTGACGCAAGCCACTGAAAAAATCTGATCTAAGACATTTAAGCCTCCAGAATCAATGCTGTTCATAATTGTGTTTCCAATATAATGGGGCTCAAGGGCTAATTCCTTTAGCTCCCCTTCTATCTACATGACAGGTAGGTGGGCCAATAAGCAACAGGCAGGTATCAAGGTTAGTAATGTTTACCTTGTAGTGATGTTTCCCATTTCCTGACGGAGAGGAAAATCCCTGGAAGAACCAAAATGACTTCTTGGAGAGAAAAACGAAATAAAGGATTTGTGTGTTTTAATAGAAGTGAGTGTCTTGATATATTTTCAATAATCGTGTGACCAGTGCACACATTTCAGATTGTTAAAACCTAAACACACCATTTTTCAGTCAGTGAGCCCTTTAAGTAATCTGAAGTCCCATTAGCACATCTAAACAAAGACTCTGCTAGTTGTCATGGCAACAAAGACACACAAAGTAGGGTAAGCCAGGGCAAAACATTGCACAGGGCAGGTTGTTACACCCGTGTTTCATGTGCATATCCTCTCTAATGTTGGACTTAGTGTAAGTACAGTACATACTATCCTTTCCCGCTTGCTTAATTTTGTCTTAAAGTGACTGCCAAAAATCACGTTTTTTTTCTTGTTAAGATGTCTGTAACATGCTTTTATAACTTACAAAACATATCAAGAGTGAAATCACTCAAATGTCTCATGCCTCTGTTTTTTTGCTTTAAAGTTTCACTTAAGCCCCACCCCTTGAAAAACGGTGAATTTGGAAAGTACGCTTTATGTACACTGCCAGTCAAAAGTTTAGAACACCCCAATTCTTCCAGTTTTTATTGAAATTTATACAGTGTGTTCCAACACTACTTATATGCAGACAGAGGGAGTTTGTAAGTAATCAAGAAAAGATGGGACACCCGTAGGAACTGGTAGCACCGACTTTCAAGGCTTGATCAACCTTCACTGCTGCAGAACAACTTAAAGTTTTTAATCCATTTCTTGTTCCCAGAAAAAAAGTCCTTTTTGTTTAATTTTGAAATGTACATTATTTTTCATTTTTGGGTGACATTACCTTTTGTTTTAACCTCTGGCATTTCAGCACTTACCTTTGTACGATTTCAAGCTATTCTTTGGATTTGAACTGCTTGAATTACAGCAAAACACTGGAAAAATTGTGATGTTATAAAACTTTTGACCGGTAGTGTAACTGTAACGGGTCTGTAGTGTTGAGCCAATCAGGACTGTCTGGCCTAACTGAAGTTAGCCTCCAGGCCCAGTTAGCGCTTTTGGACAGCTGCTTTGAAAACTTCACCCAAATTAAGATGGGTTTTACCGTTTAACTGCTTTTAAGGACTGATACAGTTTTAGACATTATCCCAGGCCACCGTGCATACAGCTGCGCATGTCCTTCAACCAGTGAGTCTTTTTATCACGGGCTTTATTCTGTTTAATGTAGCACTAGCCACTGTTAGCCTTGTGGCATGTGGTTGGACAGATCCTGGTGTTTGAAGGAGGATGAAAAGTGAAAAGATTTTGACCCACAACTATAAACAATAAAAGATTGTTTTGTAGAAAAAAGGAAATGAGATACCATTTTGGACAATGTAGATTTTGTGGTCTATATTAATCATATATTCCATAACCTACATATGTTGAAGCATGTGAGAATGTTTGGTGATTACATATGTAAGGCGACTTCACACCTCAGAACAGGACAAAGACTCTCAACCACCAGTGAAGAACAAAGACCTTCCCAGACACTGCGGTGGAGACCGGAGGAGCTGCCCTGACCCCCCAGGGCCATGAGGAGGAGTACGAAGACAATGGGGGGATTAAGATAATGAGGGATGTCAGCTTTTGATATGCATGTCTTTTGTTATGTGCAAGTATAAGTTCATAGAGCCGAAGTTGTTCGGTCTCTTTTTTCTTCTTCTGCTGCTGCACTAGGATGAGACTTGTTAGAGGAGCTGATAATAAACTTTGGTTTATATATCACATCGCCTCGTTCTTCCAAGCTCTTCTACACTGGTGACCCTGACGCGAGGATGGACCAGAGGCGTTCCCCCGCGATCGACTCATCTGTGGCGGCCCAGGCAGACGCCGGCGCCCATGCAGACAGGGGAACAGATGGACGACTTTCCCCCACGGCAGAAGTGATAGAGAGGGCTCAACCGAGCACCAGTGCCGCGGAGAGAGCCGAAGCAAGGCACTCTCACCCTGCGGACACATCAGTGACGGTCTACACAAACGCCGTCACCGTCAACCTGCCGGACTTCTGGCAGGAAGACCCCGCCTCGTGGTTTCAGCAAGCTGAAGCCCAGTTTGCACTTGCGGGCATCACGGCTGACGATACAAAGTTCTATCACATCGTCGCCAAACTCAACGCCGCCACTTCGAGATGTGCGCGGAGTATAATCCTGCGGCTGCCGGCCCAGGACAAATATGAAGAACTGAAAGCGACCATCGTGGCAAATTACGTCCCCTCAGCCGAGGAGAGAGCCGAGAGGATCCTGGCGGTTTACGGCCACAGAGGATGCAGACCTAAGGCCCTCATGGAGGACTTGCTGCAACTTAAAGAAGAGGACAATGACAACTTCCTCTTCCATTTCATATTCCTCAGTACGCTGCCGCCACACATGAGAGGGACGCTGGCCAACATGCGATGCAGCACCCAGCAAGACTTCCGCACGCTAGCTCACGAAGCTCAACGGCTCGTCAACGCCTGCAAGGAGCAGACACCCACAGCAGCATCCGCAGATGTCCGGAGCCACGAGGAGCCACAAATCACTGAGCAGAGCCAGCCCGCGGTGACAAAGACACGACCAGGACGCAACAGACAGAGCGACGTTTGTTATTACCACCACCGCTTCGCCGAGAAGGCTTACAAATGCGTCCCCCCCTGCAAATTCACAATTTCCGGAAAACGCCGAAGCCGAGAGCCGTTAACAGCGGCGGTTCTCGGCGAAAAAAGCAAGCTTTTATATGTGACGGACGGACACACCGGCAAGCGGTTCCTTATCGACACGGGAGCTCAACTAAGTTTTGTCATGCCCTCCCAAGCAGACCGGGCCATGGGCCCCCGGGGCAATGGAGCGGTGGCAGCCAACGGCTCCACCATCGACACTTTTGGCGAAAAGAGCCTGCCCCTCTGCATCCACGGCCTCAACTACAGATGGACATTTGTTGTAGCGGCGGTGAGTTTTAACTTGTTGGGCGCAGATTTTTTGTGTGCACATGGGTTATTAGTTGATCTAGCGAACAGGCACTTGGTTAATGCACTGTCCTTTGCTTCTATTCCCTGCTCAGCCCGGCTTTCTCCACCACCTGTAACTCCTCACCCAATTTCCAGCGCTCACAATTCCCAAATTCTCAGCCACAGTGGCTAAACACGGGGTTGAACATTTTATTCCCACAACGGGCCCACCCGTATTCGCCAAAGCTCGGCGCTTAGACACAGCCAAGCTCGCCATAGCTCGAGACGAGTTTACCACCCTTGAAAAATTAGGCATTATTAGACGCTCGAAAAGCCCCTGGGCCTCACCACTTCACATGGTTCCGAAATCCGACGGTTCTTGGAGACCGTGCGGCGATTACCGCAGATTAAACAATGCGACAGCGCATGACCGCTACCCAATTCCTCACATTCAAGATTTTTCACTACATCTGGCGGGTGCGCGCATTTTTTCAAAAATAGACCTGGTCCGCGGTTATCATCAAGTCCCAGTTTGAGCAGAGGACATTCCTAAAACAGCTGTAATAACCCCTTTCGGCCTTTTTGAATTTTTGCGAATGCCTTTCGGCCTCAAAGGCGCAGCTCAAACCTTTCAGCAGATGATGGACGCAGTATTACGCGACCTCCCTTTTGTTTTCGTCTACCTCGACGATATGCTGGTAGCCAGCCCGTCTGAGGAAGAACACGAGCAGCATCTCACTCTGGTTTTTCAGAGGCTAGAAGAGCACGGGTTAATAATCAATCCAGCCAAATGCAAATTCGGTGTGTCACAAATTGATTTTTTAGGACACAGAGTTTCTCCGAAGGGGGCAATCCCACTTCCAGACAAAATTCACGTGATAAAAAGTTTCCCACGGCCACAAACGGTCAAATCGCTGCAAGAATTTTTAGGAATGGTTAATTTTTACAATCGTTTCCTCCCCCACGCAGCTCAACTCATGCAGCCCCTATATGACGCGCTCAGAAAACAAAAAGCTTCCAACGCGGTCGAATGGACCCCGGAGTGCGAACGCGCCTTCGCGGAAGTTAAAAGCGCCCTAGCTAATGCCACATTGTTGGTTCACCCCGATCCCTCTGCCCGCATTGCGCTTACCACAGACGCTTCGGACCTGGCTATAGGGGCAGTTGTAGAACAACATGTCAGCGGAATCTGGCAACCTTTGGCATTCTTCAGCAAATCGCTAAACCAAACTGAGCGTAAATACAGCACTTTTGACAGGGAGCTGCTAGCGCTTCATTTATCCATCCGCCACTTTCAGTTCTGGTTAGAAGGGCGGAGTTTCACGGCTTTTGTAGACCACAAACCGCTCACCTTTGCTATGGCTAAAATTTCTGAACCGTGGTCAGGCAGGCAACAAAGACAGCTGGCTGCGATTTCAGAGTTCACCACAGACATTCGACATGTGGCAGGCAAACTTAACGTGGTAGCAGACTGCCTCTCTCACGCTGTGACATCGTCAGAGCGCGAGGAGACAGATTATACTACCTCAGCCGCGGAACTCTTCACCAACGCGGACACATACGTGGCCCCAATCCATGCAGGGATAGATTATGCAGCCATGGCAGAGGAACAAAGTAGTGACGCGGACGTGCGCGCACTCTTGTCTGGACCAACAGGGTTAAGGCTGGAGGAAAGGGGTTTACGCGACGGCGTGCCCCCCCTAATATGCGATATCTCAACCGGCCGACCGCACCCGTTAGTCCCAGCTACATGGCGCCGCCGTATTTTCGACTCAATTCACTCCCTCGCGCACCCAGGTGTGCGCGCCTCGTTTAAAATGGTCGCCGAAAAGTTTGTGTGGCCTGGCCTGCGCAAAAACGTAAAAGAATGGGCAAAAACTTGCATTTCCTGTCAGCGTGCCAAAATACACAAACACATAAAAGCCCCTCTGGAGCCTTTTCCAATCCCTGCTAGAAGGTTCGACCACGTTCATGTCGACCTCGTGGGACCGCTACCTTCCTCCCAAGGTTTCACACACCTGTTAACAATGATAGACCGCACCACGCGCTGGTCAGAGGCAGTCCCTCTAGCTTCAACCACAGCGGAGGAAGTCGCTCGCGTTTTTTTGACAAACTGTGTGGCACGTTTCGGCGTCCCATCGGACATCACGTCCGATAGGGGGCCTCAATTTGTCTCGGAGCTTTGGCCAGCCATGGCCAGCAGCTTAGGGGCAACAATTCACCGCACCACCGCTTATCACCCTCAGGCTAATGGGTTATGCGAGCGTTTTCACAGATCTTTAAAGGCCGCCCTCAGAGCCTCACTAACGGATACAAATTGGGTAAATAAACTTCCCTGGGTTTTATTGGGGTTGCGTGCTGCGCCCAAAGAGGATCTAGACGCCTCCCCAGCAGAATTAGTTTTTGCACAACCTCTCAGGCTCCCAGGTGAATTTTTACCAGAGAACCCAGAGCCAGGGCATCTTCCAGCCTCGAGGATTTTAGGCAGCAACGGACCGGACTCTCTCCCCGGACCGGCACATCACTCTTTTCCACGGGTTTTTGTCCCCCAAGCTTTAAAAAACGCTGAATTCATTTTTGTTAGGCATGAAGCTTTAAAACCAACTTTCCGCCCACCATACGATGGACCATTCAGAGTGCTGGAACCTGGTGATAAGCATTTTGTGCTTGATTTTGGGGATAGAAAAGAAACAGTCAGCATTGACAGACTTAAACCTGCCTTCTTGTTGAGAGACGAGCCTGCACAGTTGGCGAGAGCACCTCGGCGGGGTAGACCCCCCAAGAGAAAAGACTCAGCCCCCCTCCAGGGAACAATTAATCACTCTCTTCCCCAAGCTGCAGATTCCTTACAGGAAGGTCCCAGCAGGACGCCCAAGCGGACCCACAGCAGATTCGGGAGAAGATTAAAACCCAGACGGCACAGAGACTGATGCAAACTACTCAACAGTTGTTCACTAATTGTGCTGAAACAGTTTAGGACCGACTTGTGATTTTACTATGCTGTTATGATTACCACTGAACTCTCTTAGGAGCATGGCTGCTGGAAAGTTTCTTCTGTGGCAAGAGGTGTAGCAGTTAGTATGTCATAGTAATTATCTTAAACTGTGAATTTTTCTATTGTCCTTTTCTTAGTCGTTTGGGGGGGGGGGGGGCTGTGGTCTATATTAATCATATATTCCATAACTTACATATGTTGAAGCATGTGAGAATGTTTGGTGATTACATATGTAAGGCGACTTCACACCTCAGAACAGGACAAAGACTCTCAACCGCCAGTGAAGAACAAAGACCTTCCCAGACACTGCGGTGGAGACCGGAGGAGCTGCCCTGACCCCCCAGGGCCATGAGGAGGAGTACGAAGACAATGGGGGGATTAAGATAATGAGGGATGTCAGCTTTTGATATGCATGTCTTTTGTTATGTGCAAGTATAAGTTCATAGAGCCGAAGTTGTTCGGTCTCTTTTTTCTTCTTCTGCTGCTGCACTAGGATGAGACTTGTTAGAGGAGCTGATAATAAACTTTGGTTTATATATCACATCGCCTTGTTCTTCCAAGCTCTTCTATAGATTTGTTTTTATAGGGGATTTATATCCACCGAAGTGCATCTTTAAAGTGCTTCTTTTAGTTTTCCCTCAGGACAGTTATCATCTGCTGCACTGCTGCCTCCCACCTCCACCACTGGCTTAAAAATGAACCACTCCTGTCCACTCCAGGTTAAAGTATATGTTTTACCCCTGCCATAAAATAGAAACGGCTGGAGATACTACCAGCAGACTTGGCACAGGGGTAGACCTAGACTCACTCTGGAAACTTATTGCTTTTGAGCTCAAAAGATGAAAGGGTTTAAAAACTGTGGCACTGCTAATTTGTCTCTCAAAAAGTTATTGGGCATTCAGGGCATGGGTGCCCTCTAGTTGGTTTTGCTTTCAGCTGTTTAGCCCCCCCACCCCATCTCACATCTGTTCACTCTGACTCACTCATAGCATTTCTCTGACCACTGTCACTCTTGTCTCTGCTGCTGGAGCCATGTCTCAGTGTGTGTGTGTGTTTTTTCACTCACTAACACAGCCTACCATAAATGCTGGACAAGAGGCACCAGTTAAAATGCAAACTTTCCCCAAACTGAAGAAAACCCACTTATTTGTTGGCTACAGTTCTGGGTATGATGGTGCCTGCGTCTGGATTCAGACTGTGGTTCTCCTATTGGTAACCTCTGGTTTAAACAGACATAAAAATTCTTCAGAGTGAAAATAATGAATAACAATAAATTATTCTAATGTTGTGAGAGTTTAATCCCCACTGTTCTATGGTACTGAATTATCACTGCTTGATTCTATATGAACTATTGTCATGGATCTGGGTGAGCACTGCATGAGCTTGCAGCATAACATTTTTCATCAGGGGCCGGGAGGCTGAGTGGCTGCACCTGTGGAATCATCCTCAGCTGCAGGGGATTACTAGCCCCACGGCTACATAAGCGCCACTTGACAGCAGCTTATTATGAGATCGTCTAATGGTCAGCTAACCCCGTAGCTAACCGAGACTGCAAGCTACTTAGGGCTGCTTAATATGAAAAAAATCCAGTCACAATTCATTTTTTTTTCATATCAGTCGATATTGATATATATATTGCAATATAAATCAAATAACTATTTATGTCCAGGTTAAAGGTTCCTTTTTACTCTTAAGTGAGATGTGAAGATATCACAAGATTAATTCTGGTTTAAATATGTATTTTCTGTCAGAAATTGAACATGACAAATATACTGTAGGACAATATACAACTGTATGTCAAATAATTATAAAATAGGTATACACAGACGTGGACAAAATTGTTGGTACCCCTCTGTTTATGAAAGAAAACCCACAATGGTCACAGAAATAACTTGAATCTGACAAAAGTGGTAATAAATAAAAATTCTATGAAAATTAACCAATGAAAATCAGACAATGCTTTTGAATTGTGGTTCAACAGAATTATTTTAAAAAACAAACTCATGGAGCAGGCCTGGACAAAAATGATGGTACCCTTAACTTAATATTTTGTTGCACAACCTTTTGAGGCAATCACTGCAATCAAACGATTTCTGTAACTGTCAATGAGACTTCTGCACCTCTCAGCAGGTATTTTGGCCCACTCCTCATGAGCAAACTGCTCCAGTTGTCTCAGGTTTGAAGGGTGCCTTCTCCAGACGGCATGTTTCAGCTCCTTCCACAGATGTTCAATAGGATTTAGATCAGGGCTCATAGAAGGCCACTTTAGAATAGTCCAATGTTTCGCTCTTAGCCATTCTTGGGTGTTTTTAGCTATTGAGCACTGGGCTGCGTACATTTTGTGGTCTTCTTTGGTAATGCTGTTACTTTTCATTAACATTTTCTGTGGTCATTTTCTTTTTAACCACCAACTCTACTTTTAACCAATTTTCTTTTAAACCTACCAACTAGGCCACCACTCCGGTGGCCTAGTTGGCATCTGCCCCACAACTGGGAGGCTGGGGTTCAAATCTCAGCCGGGTCACACCAAAGACCGGGTAAAAATGGTACTTTCCTCCCTCTAGCTTGGTGCTCAGCATAATAGAATGGGGAAAGGTGGGCAGTGAGGGGTGGTGACCCCTGTCCTATATTAGCTTTGTAAAGCGACTGAGATGTGGTCGCTCACCTCATCAGCGACCAAATAAATAGTAATTTTCTTTTTAACCACACTCCCACTGCCACACGGGCTGCACTGGCTCAAAGAGTAGCAGGTGTGCTAAACTCTGGCTGCTACTTCTACCTGCCTACGCATGCTGCTTTGTGCGTCAATCAGATGTGACTGACTGTATTCCAGCAACATGATTGGTTCAGTGCGAAGTATTCTCGTTATCAGCTTTTCGTGTTGTCTGTCAAAACATGGATTGAATGAGTTCTTTTGACATTCTATCGACCATATCTTAGTCTGTATCAAGGAAAAGTTATTTCACGATAATTATTATTATTGTTTTATTGCCCAGCCCTACTGTGTCTTCTCCCATAGGTCCTTGGCTCCTGCTCACAAAACTCTTTCTGTCAGCTGCTCAACCTTCCTGGCTCTGGTGCACTCATCCAGTTGACTTCCCCATTCTTCCTCTTCTGTGGGTCTCCTCTTCAGGAAGGCCTCCAACTAAGTTCATTGAACTGGTCAATTACTAACATCATCTCTAGACCTCCCTTCTGATCCCCCTTTGCTGGACCTTTAGCTCTGGACTCTCTGGACCTCTGGAAAAATCCAAGTAAGAACGCTGAATGAATCCCGCTGGACTGTCAACTGTGACCTATGGGTTTAAGACCCTCACTGGATTCCCTGTACTTATCCTCACTGACTGACCTCCGCAGCTCACCTGTAAGAACCTCACTTTTTTCCCTTGTCCTGTCAGGCAGCTAGGTCAGCAGAACAGAAATCTGCTTCCCTTATTGTGCCAAACAGATTTTACATTTCCAAAAGGAGCTTTATACAGTACATATACAGTAGTGTGAAAAAGTGTTTGCCCCTTCCCGATTTCTCATTTTTTTTGTATGTTTGTCACACTAAAATGTTTCAGATCATCAAACAAATTTAAATATTAGACAAAGATAACATAAGTAAACACAAAATGCAGTTTTTAAATGAAGGTGTTTATTACTAAGGAGAAAGAAATCCAAACCTACATGGCCCTGTGTGAAAAAGTGATTGCCCCCTAAACCTAATAACTGTTTGGGCCACCCATAGCAGCAACAACTGCAATCAAGTGTTTGCAATAACTGGCAATGAGTCTTTTACAGCGCTGTGGAGGAATTCTGGTCCACTTACAGTATCTTTGCAGAATTGTTGTAATTCAGCCCCACTGGAGGGTTTTTGAGCATGAACTGCCTTTTTCACGTCATGCCACAGCACCTCATTCGGCTTCAGGTCAGGACTTTGACTAGGCCACTCCAAAGTCTTCATTTTGTTTTTCTTAAGCCATTCAGAGGTGGATTTGCTGGTGTGTTTTGGATCATTGTCCTGCTGCAGAACCCAAGTGCGCCTCAGCGTGAGGTCGCGAACAGATGGCCAGATATTCTCCTTCAGGATTTTTTGGTAGACAGGAGAGTTCATGGTTCCATTTACCATAGCAAGTCTTCCAGGTCCTGAAGCAGCAAAACAGCTCCAGACCATTACAAAACCACCATATTTTACTGTTGGTATGATGTTCCTTTTCTGAAATGCTGTGTTACTTTTACGCCTGATGTAATGGAACACACGCTTTCCAAAAAGTTCAACTTTTGTCTCGTCAGTCCACAGAGTATTTTTCCAAAAGTCTTGGGGATCATCAAGGAGTTTTCTGGCAAAACTGAGACAAGCCTTTATGTTCTTCTTGCTCAGCAGTGGTTTTCGTCTTGGAAGTCTGCCATGATAGCCATTTTTGCCCAGTCTCTTTCTTATAGTGGAGTCATGTACACTGACCTTAACTGAGGCAAGTGAGGCCTGCAGTTCTTTGATGTTGTTGTGGGGTTTTTTATGACCTCTTGGATGAGTCAGTGCTGCGCTGTTGGGGTAATTTTGGTTGGCCTGCCACTCCTGGGAAGGTTCATCATCGTTTCATGTTTTCGCCATCTGTGGATAATGGCTCTCACTGTGGTTCGCTGGAGTCCCAAAGCTTTAGAAATGGCTTTATAACCTTTTCCATACTGATGGATCTCAGTTACTTTGTTTCTCATTTGTTCCTGAATTTCTTTGCATCACAGCTTGATGTCTAGCTTTTGTGGATCTTTTGGCCTAATTCATTTTGTCAGGAAGGCCCTATTTAAGTGATTTCTTGATTGAGAACAGGTGTGGCAGTAATCAGGCCTTGGTGTGGCTCGAGAAATTGAACTCGGCTTTCCAAAGATGTGATAAACCACAATTTATGTTTTAACGGGGTGAATCACTTTTTCACACAGGGCCATGTAGGTTTGGATTTTTTTTTTTTTTTACCCTTAATAATAAACACCTTCATTCAAAAAACTGCATTTTGTGTTTACTTGTGTTATCTTTGTCTAATATTTAAATTTGTTTGATGATCTGAAATATTTAAGTGTGACAAACATAACAAAATGAGAAATCAGGAAGGGGGCAAACACTTTTTCACACCACTGTATATGTACTGTATATTGTTTATAACTCCTCATAATAATTTTTTATATTTTATTTAAATTGTTTAACCCATGAAGGACCCAACCGGGAAGGAATGGGGAAAGGAGGGGTGGGGAGGGTGAAAGAAAAGGGAGAGGAACAGACAAAGAAGACAAACAGGCTAGCACACCTGAAACAAACAAAAGACAGACTGTTTCTTCCACTCAAGAGGTCTCAACACGAGCCTGGTTTCTGCACCTGTTAAAGGAGAAACATATATGTGTGTGCATCTGTGTGCGTGTGTATGAGAGCGTGAGCAAAATAAGTGTGTGCATGTGAGTGGTTTGCCATCCATCCATCCATTTTGTACCAATTTTTGGGAGGTTCAGGTCATGGAGGCAGCAGTTCAAGCAGAGAAGCCCAGACTTCCCTCTTCCCATCCAGCCCCTCCAGCTCTTCAGACAGAATACCAAGGTGTTCCTAAGCTAGCTGGGAGATATAGTCTCTCAAGCATGTTCTGGGTCTTCCCTGTGGTCTTCTCCCAGTGAAACATGCTCAAACCACCTCAAGTGGGAGGTGTCCAGGAGGAATCCTGATCAGATGCCCAAACCACCTCAGCTGACTCCTTTCAATGTGGAGAAGCACCAGCTGTACACTGAGCCTCTCCCAGATGACTGAGCTCTAAAGGTGAGTCCAGCAGTTCTACGGGGAAAGCTAATTTCAGCAGCTTGTATCTGTGATCTTATTCTTTTGGTCATTACTCAAAATTCAAGTCCAACCTTGGTTCCAAGGTTGTCATAGCCAGGAGCGGCACTGGAGTTAAGCTCCCAGTGCTCATAAAATGCTCCTTATGGCGTGTGTCTCGAAAAGCCTCTGACAACTAGTCCAACTCCTAGCCTGCCCGTGTGGTTTAGTCTCTAAGCCTGGCGGAACTGCTTTTACTAATAGGAGAAGGGGCGAGGGCGGATCTCTGGCACCTTAAAATCAGATGCTTTGGGTAGATGGTGGCTCGTCAACCTGGGAAGGTAGCCCATCTAGGGGAAGGTAAACCCTGATTTCAAACCTCCACTGCCTTGCGGCACACCCGGTCACGGGAAAGGCTTCGGGAGTCAACCCTGAGGAAAAATCCGGAGTCGGAGTCCCTAAGGCAGTTCTCTGTTGTGCTCAACATCATTCTGGCAGCTCCTGCGATTGCGCTGTTGCCAAACTGTTGCAGCCCTGCTGTTCCTTTGGATTCATCAGTGACGTGGAGAGGGGAGACATGCTGCATGGGCAACATCTTGTCCTCCATATCTTCCTGCCCAGGCTTGAATCCTACCAACGCCCAACGCTGGAAGGTAGAACACCGGATCACTGGAGAGGACACTCCAGCTTTGCCTTTGGCATAGACAAAACACGGGGAACGACAGTTACCGGTTATAAGCCACCGCTCAATTGGCGTAGAGTGTGGCGCCAGGGGTTGTTCCCGATGGTGGGAGGGATCATCGGATCTCACTGGACAGCTAGCGCCTTCCTCAAGCTGGGCAGCCCGCAGCCAATAAGGTGTTGTCCCGCCACAGCTTGCTTTCCTCATTGGGTGCATGGGGATGAGGAGAAGTCCGAACAGCAGGCTGAGAACCTTCGCACCAGGCAAGACAAAAAAAACAAAAGAGACCAACTCTAAAACTGGGAACTTGGAATGTCTGCACTATGATGACAGGACTTGCTGCTAACCTCAAGGACATCAACGACACCAGGAAGACTGCCATCATCAATAATGAGCTGAAGAGACTGGAAGTGGATATCGCCACTCTCCAGGAAACACGGTTGGCTGACGCAGGCACACTGAGAGAGAAGGACTACATGTTCTACTGGCAGGGAAAGGGCAGTGACGAACACAGGGAACATGGAGTGGGCTTCGCAGTGAAGAACACCTTGCTGAAGATGGTGGAACCAGGCAGCAATGGCTCTGCACGACTCCTCACCCTCTGCCTCAACACCACTCAAGGCCCAGTCACCCTCGTCAGTGTGTATGCCCCAACACTGACAGCCACACCAGAGGAAAAAGATGAGTTCTACGAGAATCTCGCAACAACTGTCAGGATCATCCCCAACTCTGAACAACTCATTCTTCTTGGAGACTTCAATGCCAGAGTGGGTGCTGACCACAACTCCTGGCCCTCCTGTCTTGGACCATTTGGCGTGGGCAGAATGAATGACAACGGACAGCGGCTGCTCGAGTTCTGCACATATCACGATCTGTGCATCACAAACTCGTTCTTCAAGACCAAGCCCCAACACAAGGTTTCCTGGCGACATCTGCGCTCAAAGCACTGGCACCAGCTGGACTTGATCCTGACCAGGTGCACCTCACTGAAGAACGTGCTAATCACCCGTTCGTTCCAGAGTGCAGATTGCGACACAGACCATTCATTGGTGTGTTGCAAGGTCAAGCTGCAGCTGAAGAAATTCCATCATGCTAGACAGCCTGGAAAGGCATGGATTGACACCAGCAAGATGGCCCAACCAGAACTTGTTGAGCAGTTTGCCTCCACCTTTGAGAAGGAACTTGAGGGCCTTTTCCACTAGCACGCTTTAGCGCGACACGGGACGGCTCAGCACGCTTTGTACGCTTTTCCACAAGCCCCAACATGGTTTAACAGCCGCGATTCTCAGCCCTGCTCCAGGGCAGGGTACAGCAGTGCTGAGCTGTGCCGTGTTGTGACGTTAACAGACTGGTCGCCGCTGATTGGTCAGGTCGTAACCGGCGCTGATTGGTCAGGTTGTAACCGCCCCTCTCCTCCTCCTCATCTACCAAATCTTCACGACCTTCTCAATAAAGTTTTTGAAAAAAAAAAAAAAAGAATCTTCAAGACCGCCTTTACTCAGCACGCAACCACTGTTGGCGGTTCCTTTTCAGTGTATTGCTGTGCTATTTTCATTTATTCTCTATCAAAAATGGCTTCGCGTAATAAGGGTGTTCCATAGACCAATAAGGAGGTGCAGTGTCTGCTCACTGCATTGTCAGACGAACGTATTCAACACGAGTTAGATGGAGCCACCCGGAATGAAAAAATATACCGGGAGGTCTCGACATCGGAGTCCTTTAACGGTGAGTTTTAATTTTTTTTAATTGTGCGTTTTTTCGCAAATATATTCGGTAAGACGCTCAGTTTATTTATGCAATAAAAAAGCTGTTCATTTGTGGATGGATCGCTGCTTTATTGCAGCACACTGTGGACTAAAGCTTTTATTGTAATTATTCATGTGAACAATACGCTGAAATAAGCTTATGTATTCTTGTTAAAAACTATTGTCTTTTCTGTATAAATTGCACTTTCGTGCTGTATTTTATTGTGTGCATTTTCCTTGTAGAATCATCCCACGCGTCCGCCGCGACAGCCCGCACGGATTATTCAACCGAGCCTTCCTGACCCACAGCTGGCAGAGACGCCTTCATTCTACCGAGCCTCAGCACTCAGTGGTCGGCGTGTATAAAATGTCGATTAACCTTCATGTTGTGTTGCAAAGTTTTTTTTTATTTTAATATTTTGTATATAATAAAATGGAATTGTTTTGGAAAGTGTGGTTTGTCTGTTATAACACTGAATTATAAAACAGTATAATTACATAGAAATTCCATTGCCTAACCTGATCAAAATGATACTGATCTTCCTGTCAGGGGTCAACCATTGTAAAGGTAATGTAATTTTTAACTAGACCAAAAAAAGAAATCTTTTTGTAAGCTTTCTGTTCTTTTTATTGAAATATCATAAAAAATTAGCACCAAGTCAAACTAGGTACAAGTATATGTAAATTGAATGTTCTATCGGCATTCCAAATTCAGAGGTTTACAATACTTTAGAAGGAGTGTAGCATCATCTAATAATAATAAATAATAATAATACATCAGTCTTATATAGCGCTTTTCTAAATACTCAAAGACGCTTTACAAAGCAGCATAGGGACAAACATATAGAGAATGAGTAAACAGACAAGGTAGGTACACATAGGTAGAAGAGGCAGTCAGTTTTTGTAGGTAGATTTGAAAAGATGGGTTTTGAGTTCACTTTTAAAAGAAGCAAGTGTGTTGGCAGACCGGATGTGAAGGGGCAAGGAATTCCAGAGGGTTGGTGCGGCAATGGCGAATGATCTATCACCCAGGGTGCGGAATTTTGTCTTGGTGATGGGGGTAAGAAGGTGAGCGTCAGCAGAGCGGAGCAGACGAGTGGGAGAATGACGAGACAGAAGGTCCGTTAGGTATGAGGGGGCGAGGTTATGAAGAGCTTTATAGGTGATGAGGAGGATCTTGAAGTTGATGCGCTGTTGAATGGGGAGCCAGTGGAGCTGACGGAGGAGAGGAGTGATGTGGTCTCTGGAGCGGGAGTGAGTAAGTAGGCGGGCGGCTGAGTTTTGGACATACTGTAGTTTTTGGAGGATGGTGGAAGGAAGTCCATACAGAATGCTGTTACAGTAATCAAGTCTGGAGGTGATGAAGGCATGGATGAGTATTTCAGCAGCAGAGGGTGAGAGGGTTGGACGGAGGCGTGCAATATTACGAAGATGAAAAAATGCTGTTTTGGTGATATGGTTGATGTGAGATTTGAAGGAGAGGGTGGGGTCCATGATAATGCCGAGGTTTCTGGCCAGGGGGGAGGGGGTGACTGAGTGACCATCGATTTGGAATGAAAAGTTCTGGGACGAGGGTAAAAGAGATTTTGGTCCAAAAATGATGATTTCTGTTTTATTGCTGTTTAGCTTGAGAAAGTTGTTAGTCATCCAGGTTTTTATGTCTGTAAGGCAGTTGGTGATGGTGGAGAGAATGGTGGGGTTGATGGATTTAGAGGAGATGTACAGCTGGGTGTCGTCGGCGTAGCAGTGAAAGTGAAGACCATGTTGACGAATGATGTGACCAAGCGGAAGCATGTAGAGAGTGAAAAGGGTTGGACCGAGCACAGAGCCTTGAGGGACACCGTGTGAGACGGGGGTGGTGCGTGATTTATGATTGTTGATGGAGATGTACTGGAATCTCTCAGACAGGTAGGAGGTGAACCAAGAGAGGGCGGAGTCAGTGATGCCAATAGAAAGCAGACGACGGAGCAGGATGGAATGATTGATGGTATCGAAAGCAGCGCTGAGATCGAGAAGGAGAAGAATGGTGAGGGAGCCAGAGTCAGAGGCGAGCAGGAGGTCATTGGTGACCCTGAGGAGGGTGGTTTCAGTGCTGTGGTGAGAACGGAATCCAGATTGAAATGTTTCGTAGAGTTTGTTGGAGAGGAGGTGTTTCTTGAGTTGGGTGGCAACAGCTTTTTCCAATATTTTAGCCAGAAATGGGAGGTTGGAGATAGGTCTGAAATTGTTGGGGTCGTCAGAGTCCAGGCCAGGTTTCTTAAGGAGGGGGGTGATGGCAGCAATCTTAAGTGATGGGGGGACAATGCCAGTGGTCAGGGAGGAGTTGATGGTGTCGATGATAAGGGGGGCAAGAGGGGTGAGACAGGCTTTGATAAGGGGGGAGGGGATGGGGTCCAGGGGGCATGTAGATGATTTCATGCTGGAGAGTATTTCGGAAAGTTCATCAGTGGTTATGGGTGAGAAAAGGGAGAGCTGTTTATCTATGGGTGGAGAAAAAGTGGGTTCTGGGTCAGGGGTGATGGCTGGGGAGGAGGCAAGCTGGTTGTGAATGTTGTCAATTTTGGAATGGAAAAATGATAGAAAGCTATTGCATTTTTCAGGGGTGAAGGATGATGAAATGATGTCCTGGGGTTTGAGGAGTTTGTTGATGGTCTAAACGGATGATCTAAACGGAAAATAATAATACTGTTGTTCCAAACGTTGACCTGAAGGTGAAAAACATGAATTTTTTTAATTCAGTACATCCAAAATGCCCTAGGATGTGGTGTTGGACAGTGTGCCACCGTCTCATTATTTAATACGAATAAAAACAAGTTTCAGCTCATTATTTCTAGGTCATTTGGCAGTTAATTCAAAACAAAAGTGACTTGTGTTGTTGCAGCTTAATTATGAGATAAAATTAATTGTGAGATAAAACCACAGAGCGAGCAAGGCAATAATCCTTGGATCCTCCATTTTTTGTCTTGTGTAAATAAGGACTCAGTCCGGTGCGTAACGTCACGGGAGTGTGGCCCCGCCTCGCTGAGAATCTGCTGCTGCCCCGCTTCTAAAACCTCCTAACACAAACCATCACAGCACAAGCACAACACCGTGCTAATGGAGACAGAAGCATTCCGAGCCGTACAGAAGTGAATCGAGCCGTACCGAGGTGTGCTGGGCTAGTGGAAAACAGGCATTGGTGTACCACAAGAAGGAGAATCTGCAAAGCAGAAGTGGGAAGAGCTGCCAAACACCATACACCGCACAGCCTTGGCTACCTTTGGGAGGAAGACCTCGAAGCCACAGGACTGGTTTGATGCCAAGTTGACTGAGATGACCCCCGTCATTGAAGCCAAGCGCTCAGCACTTGCTGAGTACAAGAAGTACCCAAACACAGTGAGCTGTGTGGAGTTTGCATGTTCTCCCCGTGTTGCGCGGGTTTACTCCGGGATTTCTCCGGTTTCCTCCTGCATACCAAAAACATGTAGGTTTAGGGCGCTCGCGCACGCAGCGACCAGCAGCCGGTGGCTTGTCACCAGACTGTAAACCAAGTCTACCTACGGGTACAAATAAGTAACAAAAAAACAAAACAAAACAAAAAAAAAAAAAACGAGAAGAATCTCCAGATTCTCAGGGCTGCGAGAAGCAAAGTTCAGCAGACTGCTCGGCGCTGTGCCAACGAGTACTGGACTCAGCTCAGCCAAGACATTCAAACTGCTGCCATAACAGGGAACATCTGTGGTATGTACGATGGCATAAAGAAAGCACTTGGTCCGGCTCAGAGCAAGACGGCCCCCCTCAAATCCTCCACTGGGGAGATGATCACAGAAAAGAACAAGCAGATGGAGAGAGGGGTGGAACACTACTCCGACCTCTACTCCAGACAGAACACCGTGACACCGTCAGCCCTTGATGCCATCGACTGCCTGCCATCCATGGATGAACTTGACGCCGAGCCAACCATCGACGAACTCAGCAAGGCCATTGATAGCTTGGCCGCTGACAAGGCACCCGGCAATGATGGCATACCCCCTGACCTGATGAAGCACTGCAAGACCGCCCTACTGCTGCCATTGCATGACGTCCTCTGCCAGTGCTGGAAGGAAGATGCCGTATCACAGGACATGAGGGACACCAAGATCATCACCCTCTCCAAAAACAAAGGGGAGAGAAGCGACTGCAACAACTACAGGGGCATCTCCCTCCTCAGCGTTGTTGGCAAAGTCTACGCACGAGTTGTTCTCGTTCGTCTACAGAAGCTTGCCGAACGTGTTTACCCCAAGTCTCAGTGTGGCTTCCGCGCTGAGCGATCGATGGTAGACATGATATTCTCAATCAACCAACTCCAGGAGAAATGCAGAGAACAGAACATGCCCCTGTACATCGCCTTCATCAACCTCACCAAAGCGTTCGATCTGGTCAGCAGAGAGGGCCTTTTCAAGATCCTGCCAAAGATAGGATGCCCACCAAAGTTGCAAAGACTCATCGAATCGTTTCACACCAACATGCAGGGGATAGTGCAGCACGACGGCAACGTCTCAGAGCCATTCAACATACGCAGTGGAGTGAAACAGGGCTGTGTACTTGCGCCAACCCTTTTTGGGATTTTCTTTGCCATGCTCTTGAGGCATGCCTTCAGCACAGCAACAGAAGGAATCTACCTGCACACAAGATCTGACGGCAGGCTTTTCAACCTCGCCCGCCTGAAAGCCAGAACCAAAGTACGCGAGGCTCTAATCAGAGACATGCTGTTTGCAGATGACGCTGCAGTCAGAACCCACACACAGCAGGAGCTACAGACCCTGATGGACCGCTTCTCCCAGGCATGCAAGGACTTCGGGCTTACCATCAGCCTGAAGAAGACTAACGTCTTGGCGCAAGGCACGGAAGCACCACCAACCATCACCATCGACGACTACGAGCTGGAGGTCGTGAATCAGTTCACGTACCTGGGGTCCACGATCAGCAACAACCTCTCCCTTGATACAGAGATCGACAAGAGGATTGGAAAATCAGCCTTCACACTCGCTCGCCTCACCACATGAGTGTGGGAGAATTCCAAACTCTCTGTCAAGACGAAGATGGCAGTGTGCAACGCCTGTGTCATCAGCACACTGCTCTATGGGAGTGAGACGTGGACAACATACGCCTGGCAGGAAAAGAGACTGAACTCCTTCCACTTGCGCTGCATTCGCCACATCCTGGACATATCCTGGCATGACAAAGTGCCCAACACAGAAGTTCTGTCCCGCGCCGGCCTTCCCTCCATGTTCACTCTACTCAGGCAGCGCAGGCTCCGCTGGCTATGCCACGTTCACCGTATGGAGGATGGCAGAATCCCCAAAGACGTCCTCTACGGAGAACTGGCGACTGGCAGGAAAGATGTTGGCCTCCCACAGCTGCGCTTTAGAGACATCTGCAAGAGAGACATGAAGGCCCTGGAGATCAACACAGGGTGCTGGGAGGACCTTGCAACGGACCGCTTCAAATGGAGAGGCACTCTGACCAGACAGCTCAAGGCGGGTGAAGAGAGACTGACTGCTGCAGCAGATGAAAAAAGGACCCGCAGGAAGAACCGCCACAGACCCAGCAGCACGGAGACCACCCACAAGTGTGACCTGTGTGACAGGGACTGCCATTCGTGCATTGGCCTGTTCAGCCACAGGCGGTGCTGTTCCAGCAGAGTAGACGTTTAGGATTCTCTTTCATGGCCATCATAGACAGACGGAGGCCGCCGCCGCCGACAGGTCATGGTAGGAACATAGATTTAGTGGTAAATCGACAGCTTTGCCTTAAAGCTCAGCTCCCTCTTCACCACAACAGACCAGTACAATGTTTGCATCACTGCAGATGCTGCTTTGAGCCATCTCTCAATCTCCCGCTCCATTTTCCACTCACTCGTGAATGAGACACAAAGAGAAATGAGATACATCAACTCCTTCACTTGGGGCAGGAGCTCGTCCCCGACCTGGAGAGGACAATCCACTGTTTTCCAGCGGAGGACTATAGACTCGGACTTAGAGATGCTGATTGAGTGGAGGTGTTGGGACTAACGCATTAAAAAGTAAGGTGTAATGAAATAACTTTTTCAAATTAAGCACTACTGTTATTAAAGAATTTTGTCATCAGCATATTTTTTGATGAATACAAAGGCTTTAATTCTGCACCTTTCTAAACATTTCTGGTGATGTATTACTTAAAAAAATGTTTTTATGATAATACTATCAAGTACATCTTCAATGACAATAATATATTGTTCAGTTGCAAACTATGCTGGTGTGAAAACCTACTCCACATCAAAGAATAGCTGAAATCTTCAGAAGCACCTGATAGTTACTAAGGAAAGGCTCGCTACTGGCATCACTGATGATGGAGCCACTTCACCTAAACAGGAAAGGCTGCAGTTGAAACTCAGATATGAATCTAGACAGTGTGTGGCCCAGCAACATTTAAACTGACTGATTACCAGATACATTGTTGAAGACAGACTATCATTGTCATCAGAGGAGTCAGTTGCTTTCAGACAGCTGATTAGAAAAATAATGGTGACAACCCAAGAATGTGAGCTACTGCAGAAAAACGTTTTCCTGCTACCTTCATGAAGATGATTCAAATATGGATGTCATCAATCGGGATTGGGATTCGCCTGAGCCTGGTTTCATGGCTTTTTCTGTTTATGATCTGTGTTTTCTGTTATCTTTTGTGTTCCATATTGTGTGTCATTGTTCTGTTATGTTCTGTTGTATTTTGGTTACCTTGGGCCCCTCCTCTCTGTTGCAATCTTTTTCTGTCTCTGTTCTCCTCTCTGTTGCAAATTGCAATCACCTCTGTCAGGTGATTGCAATTTATCATTATCTGTGTCTCTGCCTGCTCAGGTCCACACACTTACTCTCAGCACACACCCATTCATTCACACACACGCACACACTCATGCACACCTGCACTCACTCAGCTCAACACACATTCATTCATTCCTACACACTTGCACACACACACTCACACCGGCAATCACTCTGGTCATTATGTGTTGCATTATTTAAGCTCTGTCTGCACTCCTGTGGATTGCTGGTGCATTGTATTGCACCCCTCACCAGAGCACTGTTTGGCTCTGGTGATCACATCTCTGTAAGTACCTTCACCTGTCAGTTGCCTAGCGTGTTCAGTGTTTTGCTGTTTCTGCCCTGTGCTTCCTTGGTGCAGACGGTTGAGCCTTGGGTTGCCAGCGCCAGTCTGCACTTTTTGTTTCAGGAGCGAGCTGGGTCTTCTAGTGTTTAATGTTATGTGCCATTTCGTTGTGTGAACTATTTTCTGGTTTGATCACAAGCACCAAGTTGTTGGTCAGTTTCTATATTTGGACATTTGTATTAATAAACACCACTTTCTCCAGCATTTGGGTTTCCTCAGTTTCTCCTGCCTCTAAACAGGCAAGAAATCATGACAGAATGCACCGGCCATAAATGAAAAACCCAGCGGAGAAATAGAATGTGTGTTATTTTGTTTTTTTCATTTCTTTGTGTGCTTTTTTGTTCCACTCACCTGTTTTGGGAGGCAAGCATGGCTCCAGCAGGTGAAGCAGTAGGGAGGGGAAGATGGAGTCGGGATGAGCTAAAGTGTGTGGCTGTGATTGAAGACATGACAGCCGCCGCCCGGAACTGCTTGTACCGAGAGGATGTGCTTTCATGCTGGGGTGGAGTTGCCAACCAGCTGGAGCTCAGACCCAGTGTGCGCTCTCGTCCCCGGGTGATCGCCCTTTACCTTCCTCCATTACCATCTCTGCCTTCGGCTTCCTCCTCGGCGTCCCCAGCGCACCGCGTCCACATCAAAAGAAGAGGTTTGGCAGCAGGGACTCCGACTATGGAGGACTATGGGAGGGCACATTCATTCAGGATTTCATGGACGAGGCCCACGAAGCCCACGGACCAAAGGAGAAGTGGAGCTGTTTGGATGCAGCTGTGGGAATTGTGGAGGCACATCCCCGGCTCTGGAATTATCCACAGTACGAGGAGCTGCTGTTTTCTGTCTGTTCGTTACAGCAGGCATTTCCAGACCTGAGGAGTTGGGCGCTCTTCAGGAGCCCAAGCAGAGACGCTCTCCACAGCCTGCCGTCATTTCTTCTTCAGCCTCGCCATCAGCTCCAGCCGCCTGCAAATCTAATCATTCTACGTCCAAACACCGGAGGAGGCCCTCCTCTTCGTCAGCCGCATCTCCCTCGCCAGGTCAGACTACTCCCACTGCAGGGCCAGCCTCATGCTCAGTATGTTCCGCCGCTGCAGCTCTCCCAGTCACCATGACACCAGGTTGTTGGTCAGTTTCTATATTTGGACATTTGTATCAATAAACACCACTTTCTCCAGCATTGGGTTTCCTCAGTTTCTCCTGCCTCTAAACAAGAAGAAAATCATGACAATGGATTTGGAGCTCACACAGATATTTGAGGGACTGGATCATGTCTCTACCCTAGCTGACTTTTGGACTGTGCAGCATGGTCAGGTAAATATGGACAGTTGTGTCCCACACACTGACACATGCTCAGCAACACCAGACAATACAGTATGTGTACAAGATCATCAAGTATACATTTAAAAGTAATGTTAAACTTACTTTCTAAGTAACTAATTACTTTAACCATGCAGTAATTGGTAAAGTAACTTAGTTACTTTTCAAAAGAAGTAACTAGTAACTGTAATTACCTCCATTGAGGAGGTAATGTAATCAAGGCGATTTGTTTGTCTGCCTGTTAGTAGGACTACAGAAAATCTACTGGATGGATTTTGATGATCTGCACTGATCTGTTCACACTCTGACAGGCAGCAAAAAGTAAACTAGGAGCAGGAAGACAAAAGAAGAGGAAAACAGCAGCCTTGTGTTTAGCAGAATGGAATGTACGCACTCTGTTGAACAGAACAACATCACAACACCCAGAAAGACAGACCGCGCTTGTGGCCCTGGAAATGAACAGGTGCAATGTAGACATAGCTGCACTTAGTGAAACAAGATTGCCTGGATATAACAGCTTGGAAGACCATGGGTACATCTTCTTTTGGAGTGGGAAATCAACTCGAGAAAGGAGAGAAGCGGGAGTGGGCTTTGCAGTTAGAAAGGAGATAGCAGCAATGCTTGATGAGGAACCGGTGCCAATCAACGACAGGATAATGACTATGAGACTCCCACAACAGCGCAAGATGTATGCCACACTCATCAATGTATATGCCCCAACAATGACCAACACAGAGGAGGCAAAGGAAGAGTTCTACAGTGATTTACGTGAGACTATCAGGCGTATACGGACTGATGACAGACTGATACTTTTTGGAAATTTTAATGCCAGAGTTGGTTTGGACACTGAGAAATGGAAAGGAGTGCTAGGCAGTCATGGAGTAGGCAAGTGCAATGCTAATGGAGAACTTCTACTTGCCCTATGTTCAGAGTACAACCTTGTGATAACCAGCACTTTATTTAAGCACAAGGACACACACAAGAAGACATGGATGCACCCAAGATCCAAGCACTGGCGCTTGTTAGACTACATCGTAGTAAGGCAGAGAGACATAAGGGATGTATTGGACACCAGAGCAATGAGAGGTGTGGACTGTGGTACTGATCATGTTATGCTGAGATCTAGATTAAGGCTTTGCAGACAAAAACAGCACTGCGGGATGGGTGCAAAGCCATCACGGAAGCTAAACACTAGTTTAGTTCATCCTTGAACCGCTGGCTGTCTGTGTGGTGTCCTGCAAATGACGTGGGCTACATTAACAATTGGAGCTCTTTTTGGGGAAAACCTGGTCTTATGAGACGAGACAGCATTCATCCCACTTTGGATGGTGTTTCTCATTTATCTAACAATCTGGCATCTTTTTTATCCAAATTTCCAAAACCTTGACTACTCAGAGTTGGGACCAGGAAGCAGCGTCACAGTCTTACACGCCTCTCTGCAGCTCCTCTTCATCCGCCACCCCTCAACTTAGCCCCTGTCTTCCCCATCAGAGAATCATTGTCTGCTCCCTCCAAAGTAAACAAAAATATAATATATAAGCATCCCAAAGCGATTAAGCAAAATATTGGTAAAACTCAAACTAAACATAAAGCCTCAAATTGAATGATTTGGCCTCTGTTCCTCCTCATAATTTAAAAATTAAATGTGGTTTATTAAATATTAGGTCTCTAACTCCCAAGTCTCTGTTAGTCCATGATCTGTTAATTGATCATCAGATTGATTTAATTTCCCTTACAGAGACTTGGTTAGGGCAAGAGGATTATGTTGGTTTAAATGAATCAACTCCCTCTGGTTATTTAAACTGTCAAAATCCAAGAAGTTCTGGTCGTGGAGGAGGAGTAGCAACAATTTACCATTCCAAATTACTAGTTAATGTAAAGCAAAAAACATGTTATAATTCCTTTGAGGGCCTGGTCCTCAGTATTGGGCACTTTAGCAATTTTAGGTTAAACCCAATTTTATTTGCCATAGTTTATCGTCCCCCATCAACCTTTTCAGAATTTTTATCCGAATTTGCTGATTTCTTAGCTGATTTAGTGCTGAAATCTGATAGAATAATTATAGTAGGGGACTTTAATATACATGTGGATGTAGATAGTGACTGCCTTAATGTGGCATTTAATTCAATATTAGACTCGATTGGGTTTTCTCAGAAAGTAGGAAATTCTACTCATTACCTCCACCATACATTGGACCTTGTTCTGACATATGGCATAGGAATAGAAAATCTTGTAGTGTCTCCTCATAACCCTGTACTGTCAGACCATTGTCTGTTAACCTTTGATTTTACTATTTCTGACTATTTGGCTCCTAAAGAAAAATATTATTACAGTAGATGCCTCTCAGATGATGCTGTTACCAAATTTATGCAGATTGTTTCCTCTATGCCATGTGTCAACACAACGGAAATAAGCTATAGACAGCTTGCTCCTTCTGTAATTGATAACATGGTGGATAGTGTTACAGCTTCTCTGCATCAGACTCTAGACTTAGTGGCCCCCTTAAAAAAGAAAAAGTCTAATCGGAGATTTCTAACTCCTTGGTTCAACACAGAAACTCGTAGCTTAAAACAGAAGACTCGTCAATTAGAAAGAAAATGGAGCTCCACTAATTTAGATGAAATCTATTTAGCTTGGAGAAATCATCTTTTAATTTATAAAAAATCTCTGAGAAAAGCTAGAACGAGTTATTATTCTGCATTAATAGAAGAGAACAAGAATAATCCCAGGTTTCTTTTCAGCACTGTAGCCAGGTTGACAAAGAGTCAGGACTCTGTCAATCCTAGCATTCCATTAGAGCTTACTAGTCAGGACTTTATGAACTTTTTCAATAATAAAATTTCATCCATCAGAGATAAAATCAATCAGATTCTTCCCACAGTTAACTTAAATACTGTAACTACTACAACTCCTTCTATTGATGTCTGTCTTGATGAGTTTACTCCAATCGACCTTTGTGAGTTAGACAAAATAGTTTCCTCATCCAAACCTTCAACTTGTCTTTTAGACCCTATTCCTACCAGGTTATTTAAAGAAGTCTTCCCACTTATTGGTAGCTTTATTTTTCATATAATCAATTCTTCATTAACTTTAGGCCATGTACCGCAGGCTTTTAAAACGGCTGTAATTAAACCCTTACTCAAAAAGCCAACGCTAGATCCAGGAGATTTAGCTAACTATAGACCAATCTCTAATCTCCCTTTCATTTCAAAAATCTTAGAAAGAGTTGTTGCTACGCAATTATTTGACCACCTGCAGGGAAATGGTTTACTTGAAGAGTTTCAATCTGGGTTTAGAATCCATCATAGTACTGAAACAGCCTTAGTGAAGGTCACTAACGACCTCCTCATCGCATCTGATAATGGACTGGTTTCTGTACTTTTTCTTTTAGACCTTAGTGCAGCTTTTGATACTATCGATCATAATATTCTACTTGATAGATTAGAACACTATGTTGGACTTAATGGAACTTCGTTGGAGTGGTTTAGATCTTATTTATCTGATAGGTTCCAGTTTGTTCATGTAAATAATGAGTTTTCTTTCAACTCAAAGCTTAGTCATGGAGTTCCACAGGGATCTGTGCTAGGCCCTACTCTTTTTAGTTTATATATGGGCTGCACGGTGGCGCAGTGGTTTAGCACTGTGGCAGCACAGTTTTACCCTCGGCCGGGGGATCGCGGGGATCATGAGATCGTGGGTTCGATTCCAGCCCCCGACCAACAGTGAGCTGTGTGGAGTTTGCATGTTCTCCCTGTGTTGCATGGGTTTACTCCGGGATTTCTCCGGTTTCCTCCTGCATACCAAAAACATGTAGGTTTAGGGCGCTTGCGCACGCAGCGACCGGCAGCCGGTGGCTTGTCACCAGACTACAAACCAAATCTACCTACGGGTACAAATAAGTAACAAAAAAAAATAAAAATAAAATGTGCTTCCGTTAGGCAACATTATTAGAAAGCACTGTATACATTTTCATTGTTATACTGATGACACACAATTATACCTGTCAATGAAGCCAGATGATAGTAATCAATTAGCCAAGTTAGAAGCCTGTCTTAAGGAAATCAAAGCTTGGATGACTTGTAATTTCCTACTATTAAATTCAGATAAGACTGAAGTCATTCTTGCTGGTCAAAAAAAACCTTAGAAATTCCTTTCCAAATCAAACTTTCAGTTTGGATGCAGTTACTCTTTCTCTTAATAGCTCTGTGAGGAACCTTGGAATTATTTTTGATCAAGATCTGTCCTTCAATTCACATATTAAATTTGTTTCTAAGACTGCCTTCTATCATTTTCGTAATATTGCCAAGTTTAGGAGCATCTTGTCTCAGAGTGATGCTGAGAAACTGATCCACGCTTTTGTTAGCTCGAGATTAGATTATTGTAATTCTTTATTATCAGGCTGTCCTAAAACATCTTTAAAAAGTCTTCAGCTGATCCAAAATGCTGCAGCAAGAGTTTTAACAGGTACTAGAAAGAGAGATCATATCTCTCCGGTTCTGGCCTCCCTTCATTGGCTTCCCATAGAGTTTAGAATTAAGTTTAAAATCCTTCTTCTTACTTACAAAGCTCTAAACAATCAGGCTCCTTTTTATTTAAAAGATCTGATACTACCGTATTATCCTAACAGAGCACTACGCTCCCAAAATGCAGGATTACTTGTAATACCTAGAATCTCCAAAAGTACAATGGGAGGCAGAGCCTTCAGTTATCAAGCTCCTCTCCTGTGGAACCAGCTGCCAATCTGGATTCGGGAGTCAGACTCGACCTCTGTTTTTAAGAATAGGGCTAAAACCTACCTTTTTGATATAGCCTACAATTAGGGAGGGATCATGTGTTTCTGAACCCTCCCTTAGTTATGCTGCTAATAGGTTTAGTCAGCCGGGGGACCTCCAGTAATGCACTGGGCCTCACTCCTTTCCTCACTCTCAATGAAATATTTTTTTTGCTGGTCATTAACATTTGTTTGTTCTCTCCCATAGATTGAGTCCCCATCGTGCTGTTTGCTCTCTACATGTCTGTTCTTTTCATCTTCTGTATCCCCTCACCCCCCAGCCAGTCGCAGCAGATGACTGCCCCTCCCTGAGCCTGGTTCTGCTGGAGGTTTCTTCCTGTTAAAAGGGAGTTTTTCCTCTCCACCTTCACCAAGTGCTTGCTCACAGGGGATCGCCTCATTGCTGGGGTCTTTCTGCAACTGTGGGGGTTCCCCCTTCAGATGATTGTTGTTGTGAAATGGCGCTATATAAATAAAGTTGAATTGAATTGAATTGAATAGTGCACTGAAAGGCCAAAAGAAGCAGGAAGAACTTACACAGGAAATGGATGAAAACTTGAAAGACTGGGACAGCAACAACTCAGAGAATGACATAGAAGAGAAATGGGCAACACTGAAGGATACGGTGTATCAGACTGCGAGTGATGTATTAGGCCACCCTGAGAGGAAACATCAAGATTGGTTTGATGAGCATGATGAACATCTAAAGAAACTACAATTGTGAGGAATACAGCTAGGCAGAAAAACCTGAAGTGTAACACAAGGTCGAAGAAGAAGAAATACTCAGAGGCTCAGAGTGAGCTACAGAAGTACACCAGAGAGATGAAGTCCATCTGGTGGGGTGAAAAAGCGGAGGAACTTCAAACTGCAGCACACAGGAAGGACATGAAAACCTTCTTCACAGGTTTGAGAAAAATCTACGGCCCTAAACCAAGAGGACTGATCCAACTAAAGGCTATGGATGGTGAAACAGTTTTGCAGGAGAAAGACAAGATCCTGGACAGATTTGCAGACCACTTTGACCAACTACTGAACAACCCTGGAGATCTCACTGAAGAGGCTAAAGAAGTTCGAGTGCAGCGGCCAGCTGTATCAAATCTGGATTAACCATCAAATCTTGATGAACTAATGGCAGCTATCAGGACAGCACAGGATGGTAAAGCTCCAGGAAGGGATGGAATTCCAGCAGAAGTGTGGAAATTTGGTGGTGTTCAGCTGACCAACTGCCTGCACAAGCTCATCCAAGAGATATGGGATGTCCAGAAAGTACCTCAAGACTGGAAGGATGCAAGTATTGTGCCTTTGTTCAACAAAGGTGACAGGAAAGATTGTGGAAATTACCGAGGTATATCACTGCTAGCCACTGTTGGTAAGATTCTCTCACGTGTACTACTGAACAGACTCAATGAACACATCTCGCAGAATGTACTACCGGAAACCCAGCGTGGCTTTAGAAGTGGAAGAAGCACAATGGACATGATTTTCTGCTTGAAACAGGTTCAAGAAAAGTGTATCGAACAGAACATGCCACTTTATGTAGTCTTCATAGACTTCAGTAAAGCCTTCGATGCTGTTTCACGACAAGGACTTTGGCAGGTACTCAAGAAATATGGCTGTACAGAGAAGTTTGTCAGCCTGATTGAAGCACTCCATACAGGTTTGCAAGCAAACGTGGCAATGAGTGGTTCAGTATCTAAAGACTTTTCAGTAAGCAATGGGGTGAAACAAGGGTGTGTGCTGGCACCTACACTCTTCTCACTATATCTGGCAGCCATGCTTGAGGTGGCCTTCAAAGACACTTCAGAAGGAGTATACATTCAAACAAGGAAAGAAGCAGACTTGTTCAATGTGGCACAGCTTAAAGCCAAGAGTAAGACATCAATAAAGGTAGTAAGAAAAATGCTCTTTGCCGACGACAGTGCTCTAGTTGCACACAGTGTGGAAGATATGCAATATTTAGTGGAGAAATTGTCACGGGTGGCTCTCGCGAGCCACCATAAGACCCCACACAGTCACCAGAGAGTTTAGTGAGTTTTATTAACGGTGAGAATAGTGACAACACAAGCTGCTAAGACAATGACACAAGAGTCTACTCACAACGGGAGGCATAGGGCTAATCAGCACACTACAGGTCCAGAGGAGGAGACAGTCAAGTACAGACAGACGAGGTTGGTGATAAATAATAACACCGGCTGCTAAGGCAGAGACTCACAAAGATCGATACACACCGGGAGGGGTAAGGCTATACAGCACACTTACTAGTCCAGGGGCACGACGGTCAAACCAAGAGCAGACGTGGTAGGAATAAATCCTAAGCATCCGTAGCGTGACGGAGAGTTAACAGACACTGCTGCAAGGATGTGATCGCTAGCGAGGGTAGAAATAGTCCTGGCACTAACGACCACAAATGCAGCACAGCTGTTCAGAGTTTGACAGCTGAGCGGAAGCCTCCCCAAGCACTATCACAATAAGAGCTCGGAGAGCTAGAATAGTAATGCCGCTATCAAACCCTGACAAGAATAACCCAAGCACAAAGGCATAGTGCTCGGGTCATGACAGTAGCCCCCCCTCACTTGACGGGCTCTGAACGTCTAGTAACACCTGCCCCGCCCCCAACCACAGGGCGAGTGGATTGAGGAACAGGCAAGGAGGGAGCCAAACAAAACCTAACACCCTAAACAGGAAAAGAAATGAATACATCACTTGAAATATCCATCCTATTTCCCCCAGAACAATGACGAAAGAAGAAAAAACAAAACAAGACATGACTACAAAACAAGGAGAACACAATCATACAAAGCAAAAAACACTTGACCCTGAAAATTTTCCCACCGAGGCCACAGACAACCCGTCTAACCCCAGTGTACATAACCTGGCCCAAAAAATATAAACCAACACATAGTAACTATAGGAACAAAACAGGAAATAAATGCAAACACATAACCATGGCAAAAAAAGGAAAAAATTACATGACGGTAACTATGGAAACAAAACAAAATGCAAACACAAGATAACTAAGGCAAAAAAAAAGGAACCAGAAATATATGACGGCAACTAAGGACACAGAGACAAGAAATAAATACAAACACATGGTAACTATGGAAGAAAAAAAAAAACACAAGAAAAACGTACAAACACACCGTGACTATGGAAAAAAAAAAAACACACACGAAACCAGAAATACATGAAAACACCTGGAAACTGAACGAGAACACCATACTATGGCCCCTCAAGAAGAAGAGGGGAACGAACAAAAAGCAAAACATGACCATAGCCCCTCAAAGGAAGAGGGAGAAACCAAAAAAAACAAAAAAAAAAACCCCAAGACCCAGACTATGGATTACAAAAACTCATGAGGCAATCTAAAATTGCTTAGCATAACTTGACTATGGCTTGACTATGGATTTCAAAACACATGAGGCAATCAAAAATTGCTTAACATAACTTGACTATGGCTTTCAAATACTCATGAGGCAATCTAAATTGCCTAACATAACTTGACTAAGACTTGACTATGGCTTACAAAACACATGAGGCAATCTAAAATTGCTTTACATAACTTGACAAGACTAAACACCGTATGGGCCAAAGCAAAAAGATGACCGGCGGAGATCCAACGCCCCCCCAGGCAGAGCTCCGGCGATCTGCCTGCCTCTGATGGCCCACGGATAGTCCCACAAAACAGTACATGGTCAGGCGGCCTGCCCCAGTCCCAGGCCCCCAGAAACAAGTCCTCTGGTGGCCGAACCAGGTCACCCTGTAGCAAACACAGTTTATCGGGCGACCAACCCAAGATGCTGAACGCACAAAGCAGTTCCTCGGGTGGCCGACCCGCATCCCACAACCACCAGGACCGTGGAGGAATAGCATGCAGCCCGCCTAATGACGACCATACATGAGAGCGCAAGTCTGCCAGACAAAAACCTCCAACGGCCCCCAGCTGGTGGCTCCTGAGAGGGGAACAATCAAAAAATTGAACCTCCTCGAATCCTGATTGGGTTGCAGCCGCACCTGCGCTGGACCCCCACTGGACCTTGTTGGACCCCGATTGGGTCACAGCCACACCTGAGTCGGACCCCGACTGGACCTCGTCGGACCCCGATTGGGTCACCGCTGCACCCACGTCGGACCCCGACTGGGTCACAGCCACACCTGAGTCGGACCCCGATTGGGTCACCGCTGCACCCACGTCGGACCCCGATTGGGTCGCAGCCACACCTGAGTCGGACCCCGACTGGGTCACCTCGGCGACGACCTCCATCCCCGAATCTGGAACCTCCAGTCCCATGACCTTGACAGATTCCAGACTAGTAACGCTGTGGAGAGGCTCAGAGAACAAGAGAGGACCGGGATCAGTTCCACCGGCAGCGCCAGAGCCCAGCGAGACGAGCTTGGGTGCAGCAGACGGCCGCCCCTCGCTCGCCTCCCCATGAGGCAGGCAAAAATGCTCTAACACACCATAAAGGAAAACAAGGAAGAGCACTTGCCTGCACTCGGGCTCTGGAGCCGTCCAGGACTTCGTCGATCCAGGTTCAGACAGACGCTCGTCGTCGGGCTCCCACTCGGCTGCGTCGGGTTCCACAGCCGGCCTGATGGTCTCTGCAGCTGGATCCTCTCGCGCTGGCGTCAATGCCAATAACCCGTATGGCGTGGGGGCAGAGGACCCTCAACCTGCTGACTCGGGCTGCATCTCTGAGGAACCCTGGGGACGCTCACTCGTCGGCTCTGGCTCCTCACCGCAGTCCGTTCTCCTCCTCTGTCCAACACTAGGCTGCAGGGCCGGGATATCTCCCAGAGCCAAAGGCCTCCCCCTCGTTCGACGGCGTGGGACTGACGCCGAGGACCGCTCCGCAGGAGGAAACACAGAGGCAGCAGGTTCAATATAAATGGCTTCAGCTGGAGAAGGAAACTCGGGGAGCTGCGAACCCCGAGCTTCACCCCCAGGAGTCAGACAAGACAAATCACTATAATGACTAGGAAAGTGAAATTGAACTTGCCTGCCTCCCGAAGGTAAGGTGGTGCCAGCTGAAGAGGACGTTGCTCCTTCCCTCGCTCGCTGGATGGTAACATAGGACCCATGGACGGAGCTCACCGGCACAGGACTCAGCTCACTCTCAGCAGCTGGCTGATTGAGGGGGTCATCCCAGCGGCCCAGAACTGGATCCGGAGCAGGAGCTTGCTGAAGACGTGCTCGGCCGCGGCGCTGACGCCTCCGCCGGCCCCCAGATGGTGCAAACTCCAGGACTGGATCAAGGACGGGATCGGGATCCATAGGCCACGAGCAGGAGTGCCTCTTCTCCTGCTTCACGCAGCGTTCCTCCTCCAGCATCAGGAAAATCTTGCGTTGTGCGGCGATATCTTCCCTCCTCGTGTCGACTTCCGGGTGGTCGGCCCAGCGGGAAGGGAGATGATGAAGGACGTCTTCAGCAGCGTCTTGGTACCAGTGTATACTGTGATGGTAGTCCAGCAGGGAAGCAGAGATGAGCATCTCATCCACGACTTCCAGGAAGCCTGTCAGCTCGAGGCTCGGGCTCCCAGCACGGCCCCTCCGCGACGGCATTCTCCCCACACACTCAGTACCCAGACGGGAACAGCAACTGTCAAAAAAACTCAAAACTCCCTGGTGAATTGCGTCTCGGGTTGGCGTCACCGTAAACGTCGTTTTGGCAGCAGTGTACTGTCACGGGTGGCTCTCGCGAGCCACCATAAGATGCCACACAGTCACCAGAGAGTTTAGTGAGTTTTATTAACGGTGAGAATAGTGACAACACAAGCTGCTGAGACAATGACACAAGAGCCTACTCACAACGGGAGGCATAGGGCTAAACAGCACACTACAGGTCCAGAGGAGGAGACAGTCAAGTACAGACAGACGAGGTTGGTGATAAATAATAACACCGGCTGCTAAGGTAGAGACTCACGAAGATCGATACACACCGGGAGGGGTAAGGCTATACAGCACACTTACTAGTCCAGGGGCACGACGGTCAAACCAAGAGCAGACGTGGTAGGAATAAATCCTAAGCATCCGTAGCGTGACGGAGAGTTAACAGACACTGCTGCAAGGATGTGATCACTAGCGAGGGTAGAAATAGTCCTGGCACTAACGACCACAAATGCAGCACAGCTGTTCAGAGTTTGACAGCTGAGCGGAAGCCTCCCCGAGCACTATCACAATAAGAGCTCGGAGAGCTAGAATAGTAATGCCGCTATTAAACCCTGACAAGAATAACCCGAGCACAAAGGCATAGTGCTCGGGTCATGACAGAAATTTGCAAGAGCAGCTAGCCAATTCAGCCTCAAAATCAATATCAAGAAGACAGAGTGCCTTTATCAGCCACCAAAGTTCCAATTATCAACATTACTACCAGAAGAGATCAGCATTGGTACAGAGCCACTAGTCAAATGGAAGACTTTCAAGTATCTAGGGAGTACTGTTTCAGAGAATGCTAGGCTGGAAGATGAACTATCTCTCAGAATGGGAAGAGCAAGCACTGTGTTTGGAAACTTGAGGGAGAGACTGTGGAACAATTGACATGTGTCTATCCGTGTGAAATGCAGAGTGTACAGAGTGACACTACTGGCTCCTCTATTGTAAGGTGCTGAAACTTGGACTGTCTGCAGAGTGCAGGTAAAGAAACTCTACGCGTACATGATGAGGCACCTTCGAGCCATAATGAATATCTCATGGAAAGACAAGATAACCAACATAGAAGTGTTGAAACGAGCTGGTCTACCATCAATGGGGGGCACGCTAATACAGATGAACCTGAGATGGCTCGGACATGTTGAGAGGATGGACCACCAGCGTCTCCCTCGGCAGTTACTCTACTCACAGTTATGTGAGGGCAAATGCAATCAGGGTAGACCAAGGCTCAGATTTAAAGACACCATAAAAAGAAACTTTAAGAAGCTGGATATAGACAGGAGTTCCTGGCAGTGGAAGGCTAAGGACAGAGCTGTGTGGAGGAATCTGATCAGACCTAAATGAAACAGTCATTGTCACCCACGTCAGACTGCTATGATAATGACTGGATGGATTTTGATGAAATTTTCACTAGAGGTGGCATTTGGACTACGGACTAACATATTTTCAGTAACTTGCCCAACACTGCTAATAGCTTTGGTTTTAAAATGTACAGGCATGTTGCCTTTGATATAAAATCTGATCTTTCAGAGCAAATATGAGTCACTTTGAGCTGAGCTGAAGAAGATGAAGGTGAGGAAGGCTGCAGGTCTGGACGGCATCAGCTTGAGGTTCCTCAAGTCCTGTACAGACCAGCTTTGTGGGATTGTGAAGCACATCTTCAGCCTGAGCCTGAAGCTGGGGAGGGTACCACAGCTGTGGAAAACATCCTGTGTGGTATCCGTACCAAAGAGTCCACACCCCAAAGACCTGAACAGCTACAGACCAGTAGCCCTCACATCACACCTAATGAAGACCCTAGAGAGGATGCGCCCCACTCACTTCTGCCCCCTGGTGGATCCAGCAAGGGATCCAATTCAGTTTGCCTACTAGCATGGCACTGGGGTGGAGGATGCAGTGATCTTCCTCCTACATCATTCCCTGTCCCACCTGAAGAAACCTGGGAGCACTGTGAGGATCATGTTCTTTGATTTCTCCAGTGCTTTCAACAGTTTCAACCAGTGATCCTGAGGGACAAGCTGCTGTGTGTAGGGGTGGACCAGCACCTGTCATTGTGGGTCCTGGACTACCTCACAGACTGACCACAGTTTGTGAGAACCCAGGAATGTGTGTCTGACACCATCATCTGCAGAACCCCCCCAGGGAAAAGTTCTGGCTTCCTTCCTGTTCACCCTCTACACTGCAGACTTTTCACACAATACACTACACCGCCATCTACAGAAGTTCTCTGATGACTTTATGATAGTTGGCCTCATCTCTGATTGGGTTGATGCAGAGTGCAGATCATTATCCAGGACTTTGTGGACTGGTGCCTGTGGAACTGCCTCCAGATCAATGCGAGGAAAACCCAGGAACTGGTGGTGGACTGCTGTAGGCGAGGACAACCCCCCACAGCACCGGTAAACATCCAGGAAACAGACGTTGAGATGGTGACATCTTACAAGTAACTGGGTGTTCACCTGAACAATAAACTAGACTTGTCACACACCAACGCGCTCTACAAGAAGGGGCAGCATTGGTTGTTCCTCCTGAGAAGACTCAGGTCTTTTGGAGTGCAAGGGACGCTCCTGAAGACCTTCTACGATTCGGTGGTGGCATCAGCTATCCCATTTGGAGTGGATTGCTGGGGCAGTGGCATCATGGCAGCCAACGGAAGAGACTGACCAGGCTGATGAAAAAAGCTAGCTCTGTTTTGGGCCGCCGCCACAACCCAGTGGAGGAGATAGGAGAGAGGAGGATGGTGGCTAAGCTGTCATCTCTGCTGGAGTCCAAGTCCCACCCTATGCGGGGCACGCTGAATGCACTGAGGAGTTCATTTAGTTGCAGGCTGTGCCATCCCAAGTGCTCGAGGGAGAGGTTCCGCAGGTCTTTCCTACCTACAGCTGTCAGACTTTATAACCTAACGGTGCTGCTTGTAGAAGTCGTATTAAATGTACTAAACATAACAACTCTGTACAAAAGAGATGGTCCCCTCCAATACACAACTAAGACAATTACAATTATTATTGAGGGTGGCAACAACAATGTTGATTCAAATGTCAAATATACTGTTTGGGTACATATTTATATTTTGCAAGGTAATTTAACTAACCGTAATGCTGTTGATATCATCTAGCTGCAATGCTCCTGCACTGTGTATTTAACTGTGTACATATGCATATTTATTTACTGCTTTGGCTAACCAATTCTTATCTTATTATCTTATTTACTATTGCTCTGAGCCACCAGCATGAATGATTTCATCTGGGGGCACCATGACTGCAACATCCATCATGCCTTCTATGGAGGCTGCCGCAGCAGTGTCAGCTTCCGAGCCGGACCTCCAGAGGGCTGAGCCCGAAGAACCATCGTCACCTGGATTGTCGGAGTCCTGGACGGTGGTGGAGCTTGAGCTCAGGCAAGTGATCGCTTTTATTTTTCTGTTTTCTGCCCTGGAGAGATCTTGTCTGGCTCTTGGTGAGGAGAGCCGGGTGCAGCCGCCCGCTGCGCCTGAGCTCGCCTTGCCGGGCTCTGCCGCTGCCGGTGACCCTGACCCTGCATCTCTGTGTGTCTTGTCTGAGCTTCCTCCCAGGGTTACAGGAAATGCTCCAGTTCCACCAGAGGTCTCCGTGGGTCCAGGCTTGCCGCGAGAGGTCACCATGGGTTGGCCCAGCCCGTGTCCACCATGGGTGCAGCACTGGCCAAGCCTGGGTCCACCGTGGGTGCAGCATTGACCCAGCCCATGTCCACTACGGTTGCTGCAGATCTCCAGCCCGGAGCCGCCGCAGGTGCAGCTAAGCTCCAGCCCGGAGCCACCATAGGTGTAACTATGTCCCATACTGCGACCTCCGCGGGTGCTACCATTCTCCTTCCTTAGACCTGCAAAGGCACCGTCCCTCCTCCTTCGAGGCCAGACGCTGTTGTGGATCCTTCTCCTCCACTGCCAGACACCATCATGGGTCCTTCTCCTCCACTGTCAGACGCCGTCGTGGGTCCTTCTCCTCTGCTGCCAGATGCCGTTGTGGGTCCTTCTCCTCTGCTGCCGGATGCCATCATGGTTCCTTCCTCACCCCTGCCGGATGCCATCGTGGTTCCTTCCTCACCCCTGCTGGACACCATCGTGGTTCCTTCCTCGCCTCTACTGGATGCCGTCGTGGCTCCCTTCTCCTCGCCACCAGATGACACCGGGGCTCCCCCTCCTCGGCTCTCCCCATTCAGTTGTGGGTCTCCCTGTGGGGGAGCCCCCTCCCGGGCTGTTTCGCCTATGCTGGTGGCTGAAAAACTCAGGCCAGCCGCCCGATAAACTGTGCTATTGGGTTGGGTGGACAGTTTTCCTTGGTAGGCCACCTGACTCATTCCACCTTGCCGTCCGGCTGGCCTGGGACTTTGGTAGGGTACCTGACTGAGTGCACCATACCATCTGCTGGGCCTGGGACTCTGGAAGGCCTCCCAAGCCTTCTAGCCTCTGGACATGGGGGGAAGGGGGGTTAATTGTGCGTGTGTGTTTTTTTTTTCCCGGTGTGGGCCCTGCGTAAGGTTGTTTTTTGTTCCTTCCTGGCCTGTTTCCCCCCACCACCTGCCCTGGGTAGATTGTGGTAGTTTCTGCTGGGGGGGGGCAGGCTTTTTCTTTTCCTTTGATGATACGTTGGGTGTCTGGTGTCAATCCCTTTGGGGGGGGGGCTCTGTCATGTACTGAGTTTGGAATTTTCCTCAAACTCAGTTTCATGACTTTCCTGTATATTAATATCTATCTGCCATATTGTTATTCCTGTGAGTTCTATACCGCCTTCTGTTTTCCTAGTGTTCATCATCATCTGTTGCCTGTATTTAGGTTCTGTTTGCCATTTCCCTGTTGTGTCTTATTTCTGCAGTTGTGTATTATTTAGGATGTCATTTTACTTTGTTTTTTTCCTGTGTTCCCCTTTTCACTTTTGACAGCTGTCAAGGTTGTGCAGCCTTGTGTGAGCGTGCCCTGCCTGTAAAACTGCCAGCTGCCCCTCCCTCACCTATCATCACCGCTAGCCACTCTCCCTCATTATTATCAGCTGTTTTCAATTGTTAGTTGTTGCTGCCTTTCCTTACTCAGGTTAGCCCACATCTGTCTCCACTTGTAATCAGTTTCATTCCTATTTTAGGGAGGTTGTGTTTCATATTCATTGTTGCTGTCTTGCCCTAGAAGGAGCATTATTCCTTGTCTCCGGCAGAGCCCAATCTCACTCTGGCGTACCTCATTAGTAAGTTGTCTCCTTGTTATTTCACCGTCTGTTCACTTTATGCACTTTGTTTGCTATTTCTGTTAATAAACTTCACTAACTTGCAGTCCAGCGCCTGGGTTGTTTTTTACTCTGTGTGCCGTGTAGAGGTGCACATGACAGTCTTATCTTATCTTATCTTATCTTTCAAGTGACACTGGATGAGATCAATATCTGATATGTGGTCATGGGACTTGATTAAATAAGATTGAAATTCATGCAACTTTTTACCTCTGTACATGTGCAAGATGCTGATGTTATCACTTTTCTCTGTTGGCATCCATACTAGCAGTTTCTGCTAAAACAGTTCCATGGGACACTTTCCAACTTCCTTTCTTTTTCTGCACCTCATCATGTATAGGCAGCTAACTGCTGGGATTCATTCATTCATTCATTCATTCATTTTCAGCTGCTTAATCCTTTTTGGATGGGGTAGGGGGATGACTGGATCCTATCCCAGCATCTTTGGGTGACAGGAAGGACACACCCTGGACAGATCTCCAGTCCATCATAGAGAGACAGACAACCATTCACACCTAAGGACAATTTATCCCCAGTTGATGCCCATTAACCAAATGTGGATGTCTTTGGACCGTGGGAGGAAAATGGAGTACCTGGAGAAAACCCACACAGACACGGGGAGACTATGCAAAATCCACACAGAAGAGTCACTGCTGGCCGGGGGGTGGGATTGAACCAACAACCTTCTTGCTGTGCTGCCACACTGCTAACCTCTGCACCTCCAAGCTACTCCTGCTGGAAGTCAAACACATTAAAATTAATTTAGATTCAATTCAACTTTATTGATGTAGCAAAAAATCATAATTTTCAACTGTGCTGCAGAACACACACAGAAAGAGACCCCAACGATCCCCTGTGAACAGCACTTAATAGTATGGATGAGCCGATCTGATCCGCATATCTCTATCAAGTTCGATCCAGGCAAAATGGCTGGATCGGTATCAGTAAGGAATAAAAGTAATTTACAGATTCAATACATTGTGGGACACATATATGCACATATGTATATCACTGTATGATTCATACGTATACCACCTTAGGCTTCACATCTGAGACGGAACAAAGGACTGAGCTGCTTTGGAGATAACACACGAGGATGTGAAAGTTTAGTCTTTGGCATGCGAGGAGACAGCCTTGGGGGATTTCGCCCAACGGCCAGAGACTGAAGGTGGGGGTGTTAAGATCGGGAGGAAGTTACATTGTTATTGAGGATTAAGTGCCATGTGACTGTGTGTTTTGATGTCCTGGTATAAAAGGGACAGATGTTGGGGGATTCTCTCTCTTTCTGTTTTTGGATGATGTTGGAGAATGTGAATAAACCTGACTTGTGAAATAAACTCAGCCTCGTCCTTCCACATTCTCTACAACATTAATAATATTGAAATGAAGGTATGGTCACATTCTCATCCACGCTGTGCATGGCTTCCATAAACAGAAACGACAAGCATCACGTGTCACTGGAGCCTGTCTGAGGGACCAACCTGTCTGTGTGATAACCAGCATTTACAATTTTAACACCACCAACTTGATAAAACACATGCAGAAGTATCACGGTAAAGGAGTATGCCAAATTCTGTCAAGCACCGAGTAGAAGGAAGTGTGTTGTGCATCAGCAGCTGTTGCTTTTCCAGCTTGGAGGCTAGAAGACACTAAAAGTGAAATGTAAACAAAAGAGCAAAACTAAAAGTACAAACCTGATGGGAGTGTGGGAAAATGAAAGGAATGAAGACATAATATGGGTTAACCTTTCCCTGGCGAGTTACAGCTGATGAGAGTTAAGGCCCTTTTCCACTAGTACCCACTCATCCCTACTCTACTCTACTCGGTTTGTAGGGTTTTCCATTAGTACCTAGTACCTGGTTACAGGTACTTTTTTCGTATCTATTCCGGGGGGGGGGGTACTATCAGGGCTGAGTTGGGCTGAAAATGTGACATCAACAGACTGCAGGCCACTGATTGGTCAGGGCGTAATGTCATGAAAGCACCCGTCTTCTGCAGAATCTCCAAACCGCCATTTGCAAAAGTTCATGGAGTAAACACGATCACCGAGTAAACACGATATTAATAGAGATGGCTTTGCAGGTTTAGCGGAAATCTACACTGTGGTCCAATGAAGAGGTGCAGACTTTTCTGTGCTTGGTGGCTGATAGTATCCAGAGTGACCCGCAACGAAACAGATAGCAGCCCAGGATACAACCGGACTAGGGAGAAGCTGAAGATGAAAATGAAAGAACCATGGATGGTGAGTATTTGTGATATTGTGCATCTTTTTGCTTATTTATCCTGTTGGTGGTAAGCTCACTTTTTTTGAGCAATACAATGCTGTTCTGTGCTGGCTAACGAGTGTTAGCAGGGAGCGCTAGCTAGTTAGTAACCAACTCTGCTGATTCGTGCTTGCTTTGTCTGAAGTATTCGCTTGTGAGAGCAAAACGATGAAATATGTTAATCCTGGTTAAAATCCTGGCTTGTATACGTGTTGCACTTTGGTGCTGTGCATTAAGTTGTGTGTAATTTCTTTCTAGAATCTGTTCCCACATGCCAGGGGTCCGCCTCCCTCAGCATGTTGTGTTTATATTTTGGATACAGGTCAAGAGGACCCCAGGCTCAAAAATCTAAACATATACAAGTGCATTTTCAAACCAGTGATTTATAAAGTGATTCATATAATTTTCTAAAGCCTCATAATAGACCCACATTCCTATTCTGTGGATTTTCCAAAAAAAGTGTTGGAACAGTGTTGTCGTGCTGTTTCTGTTCCGCCATAAATCCCTGGATTGAAAATGTACATGTACAGAGTGGATCCTGGGGTGCTCACTTGTCAGGGAAACAAAGCATTTTTGTCACATCCCACCACTGGCTTTCACAAGTGTATTTCCCTAATATATGTTTTGAACTTGCTTTAACTAACCGCCATCTATTTCTGTCTTTCGTTTAGGCAAGAGGAAAGGGAAAGGAGCCACCCCACAACGGACCTTGCCACTGTGGAAAGTACTGAATCCTTTGTTTTTTTAGTTAAAGTATAGACAAAGTGCCAAAACTAAAGTAGCACAATTTCCACTTAACACGAAAGGGACTGAATTGAGATTTATTTGATTGTGTGAATATTAATTACAGAATAATTGAAAATGAATGGCACATCAACTGTAAAATAAACCTTGTTTATGTATTTATTTATTTATTTTTTTTTATCAGATCACTTGTGTGATCCTTTGTGAGTTATATCCATAATAGTGTATCTTACACTTTGGGGAATGGGAGTTTTTCAGTCACCAATGTAATTTAGTTTATATGTGTAGTTTATAGTCTATCGTCAATAAACTCATGCAGTATTATAATAACAGGACATATTACAAACATGAGACTCATTGTAGTGCATCCTTTTATATTTTAGCAGAACAAGTACAAAACATCGCCCACACGTGAAGCCAGGGTGACACAGCAGTGACAGAGCGGTGGCTAAACTTTTATTGATAAAAATTACATATTTTGACTGAGCGACTCCATACTCGGTTTTGCACACCCTCAATTAAAGTACTAGATTTCATTCAGGTGAATGTATTAAGTCATTCTGATTGCTGAGGCCACAGTAAAAACAAATGATTTTAAACATAACCCAGCTCTTGTAAAATCTACTTTACAGAAGCCCAGCTACATGAAAATTGAGGTTAAATACAACAATGAAGTACTTTTTTGTCACAGTCCACCACTGGCTTTTAGCAACAAGTGTATTTCCCAAATATGTTTTGAACTTGCTTTAATTAACCACCACCCATTTCTGTCTTTCGTCTAGGCAAGAGGAAAATGATCCACCCCAAACTGGACCTTGTGTCACTATTTACAGAGATGCAGGCTGAAGATCTGCTGAACTGGGACCAGTGTGAGAGGCACATCCAGTTGCTTCTCAGTGAGGCAGTGTGGCCAGCGTGTGTGACCCATTCTGAGGTTTTGTTTTTTTTTACAGTTTGAATTTTGCACATTCTGAATAATCTGGAATTTGCTGCTGATTGTAATAAACAATTTAGTGACTTATGTGTTTGCATCATGATTTCCTATTTTGTCTGTTAAGACACCGGTGGGAAAAGAGTCAACAGTACAAACCATTTATCAGTGATGTAGAAAATAATGGCTCATTTTTAAGAAAAAGTAACAAAAAACATTATGTTATTTACTGAAGACGATTAATTGGCATCAAAACTGGGGATTCTAAATTGTCCTTAGGTATGACTGTGAGAGTGAATGGTTGTCTGTCTCTCTGTGTTGGCCCTGCGATGGACTGGTGATCTGTCCAGGGTGTACCCTGCCTCTCCCCCCAAGATGCTGGGATAGGCTCCAGCCCCCCACCCCCCCCCCCCCGCGACCCGAAAAGGATTAAGCGGAAGAAGATGAATGAATGAATGAATGTATTGTTGGATGTGCTACTGCAGAAGACACTGCACACTTTTATGATAATACCAGTATATGGAGGAATTCTGGGCCATATTAGCGTCTGTATTTTCTAATAATGGGTTAGGGCGGGGGTGTCCAATCATGTGCCATGGAAGGCCAAGACCCTGCAGGCTTTACCTACAACCAGTGTCTTCAACAGCAGATTCCACCGAATTTCTTCCACTGACTGCTGATCAGTGAAAACACCTGCTGAAGAGACTGGGTAGAAGAGAGAACCTGCAGGGTCTTGGCCCTCCATGACACATGATTGGACACCACTGGGTTAGGGTTTAATGGGATTTAACATTTTAACACAAACTGCTTTATGGTTCATAATTCTGTTGGCAGACACACCAAACAAAAAGTAATTTCTTAAACTGCTGGATTGTTCTTAGACAGCTTTTCCAGCCTCTTTATATTTAATTTATGTCACTTGGTGGTAACTTTCACACATAAAAGTGGAGACAGATCTGCAAAACGTACAAAGGTTTATTGTCAAAATTCCCAGTGCAATACTACAAGAATACATGTATAGTACATTGTTGATGCAGAGAATATATAGTTCTACAGTATCTACATGTATCTAGTGAGTCAAGTATTTTCCATGTAACCTTGTGACTGCATTATTTTAATTGCTTTTAATCCTAGATCAAGTTTTTTTTTTTTTTTTTTTTTTTTTTGTTACTTATTTGTACCCGTAGGTAGACTTGGTTTGCACTCTGGTGACAAGCCACCGGCTGCTGGTCGCTGCGTGCGCGAGCGCCCTAAACCTACATGTTTTTGGTGTGCGGGAGGAAACCGGAGAAATCCCGGAGTAAACCCGCGCAACACGGGGAGAATATGCAAACTCCACACAGCTCACTGTTGGTCGGGGGCTGGGATCGAACCCACGATCTCATGATCCCCGCGGTCCCCCGGCCGAGGGTAAAACTGTGCTGCCACAGTGCTAAACCACTGCGCCACCGTGCAGCCCAAGTTTTGGCCTAAAATGCATCATAATTGTTAAATATATCTTATTATACCTAACTCAGTACTGTTTACCTGTTGAAATATATATTGTGTGGCTAATATAACCCCATAACTACAACCTGGCGATCAAGTTGTGTCAGCTGAACAGTTTTTGCCATGATACCACCACAGACTCAGTGCTGCTGGAGCAGGTACATCTCATGATGTCTCAACAGTCTCTCCATAATTTTCACACAGATCAGAGCAATTTGTTGCACAGGAAGCTAAACATTTCTACAGACATTCTTAAGTTCTACAACCACTGACATCAGTGAGAGGCTGTGTTGAAAGCCAGACCGACGGTTTGAAGTGGTAATTTTCCCACAAGAGAGCCATCTGAAACACACACAAAGCATACATATTTTAGTACCTAATAGCGATAACTTGCAGACATTACAATGCAGTACGGCGTACTGAAAGCAAACTAGCATTAGCAATCATTAGCTTACCATCATATGTGATCTGGTTTGTATCCTCACATCTTCGGTTCTATAGCTTCCTAAACGCTCCAGTACTTTTCCAGAGTGTTTCGTCTTGCTGCCTGTACCCTTGTCTGGCTCTCATTTTTTGCCTTTACTCTGACAAAAGCCAGAGACCAAGCAGACACCGAGCAGTCACCTCATAAGCCGCCATCTTGTGTTTTTCTTGTGTCGTGTGTTTTACATCTCGGGAATGTGGCACCACCTTGTTGTAAAAAAAAATCCCACCCACCCCAAGCAGGAATGGAAACAAAACCGTGACGAACCGTGCAAAACCGTGTAGAGGCATATAGGGCTGACTGGGTACTAGTGGAAAAGGGGCATTAGATAACAGAAACATAAATAGCAAATTATAACCGTGAACTCGAAGCAGGACTAAAATGACAAGGCTACAGGAAATTGAACAGGAATGACTTCAAAATAAAAGCAAACCTAAAGACTAAGAATGGACAGAGAATATATCAGAAACACTACTAGGACAAGGAGAATAATAATGATTATAATAATGGATGACAAAAATACAACTTAACGGTTAGTTCCTTTATTTTTAGATACACAGCATTTTTTTTTTACCTCATGCATAATGTGGCACTTTTAATTTCATCTGAATGTTTACTTAAATACTCAGCTTTAAAGTTTTGCAAAAACTTGCACTTCAAACTTCAGAATGCATGTTTACATGGTCCTGATGAGTGAAATGCTGACAATCTTTCAAAGTTTAAAATAAAAAAAGCAGCAGCATTGCTGAACTGAGACAAGTTTGTAATTTATTCTTTGACTTTAGATTTATGTTTTTATGCGTGTGCAAAATACAAAAAGTATGTTCTGTACTTGTGTTTTAAATAACAGAGAGACTATCGAGTTTGGACTGGTATTGGCTGATAATCAAAGTCACAGTATTGGTATTTGACTTGAAAAAGTGGTATCGGCTCATCCCTAAACAATAGTGGAAAGGAAAAACTCCTTTTTAACAGGAAGAAACCAGCTCTAGGACACCTGCAACTTGTTGGAGGGTGAGCGTATAGAGAAGAACAGACATGTAGAGAACAAACAGCATGACAGGGAATCACAGTTATTTAGAGAGAGCAAACAGGTGTCAGGGTACAGCAAAACAACCTACAGTATAGCAGCATAACTAAGGAAGGGCTCAGGGTCATCTGATCCAACTCTAACTATAAGATAAGATAAGATAAGATAAGATAAGATAAGCCTGTAGGAGTCAAGAATTGAGGAGACTGGATGATTTTTCCAGTAACTGCTTTAATTCCCCATTCATCCTACGTCCTCTCTCGATGGGAGTGAAAAGAGACAGGATGCAGTCACACACATACATTTATACATTCATCTTCTAACAATACATCACACACAAAAGTCTCACTACTCAGCTACATCCTTTCATCTCTAATAGAACACCCAGAGTCCTTCTGTTCTCCTTTCCGACCCCCAAAGGTCAGGCCGGGTAATCTTCTCCTCTCTCCTGAGTCCCCAGGGGGTGCAGACACGTCTTCCTCTTGAGGTGTGAAGTCAATACACATGGCTAGCTCAAAGTCTCTCTTGGCTGAATTCAGCCAGCCACATGTGAGTTACATAGGTTATAACTATGGGCTCCACATCACTCCCCCCTTCCACGCGAAAGATTGGGCACCCACAAACAGTCATACAACAGTCATACAGCACGTCACCCCCCCCCAACAGAATCTCACAGCAACCCAAACAACCTGACCAAAAAAACAAAAAAACAAAACACATCATTCTGCATGCAGCTTAGGTTTCAATCTTCTCCCGAATCTGCTGTATGCAGGTCCCCTGCTCTGTGTTGGGCCGTCCTGCTGTGCATCTGTGGAGTGAGGGGGAGAAGGGTTATTTGCCCCCCGTGGGGGGTCCCGGGGCCGCCCCTTTGGAGGCCTACCGCGTCGAGGCACGCCCGCCGGCCGTACAGACTCGTTATGCAACACAAAAGCAGGCTTTAATCTATCGATACTGATCGTCTCCCTCCTGCCCCCCAAATCTAGCACAAAATATTTCTCCCCGGTTTCCAGCACTCGAAATGGACCACCGTAAGGTGGGCGGAGACTATGCCGCTGAGCATCGTGCCTGACAAAAACAAACTCTGCGTCTCGTAAAGCCTGGGGCACGAACACATGCGGGAAAGAGTGATGAGCGGGGCCCGGGAGCATTTCTGCTCCTGTGTTACTCAGAGACCCCCGGATCGGGGAGGGCCCTGGTGCCGTGTGGTCGGGTAAAAACTCGCCTGGCAGCCTGAGCGGTTGTGCGAAGACCAATTCTGCTGGTGAGGCATCTAGATCCTCTTTGGGTGCCGAACGCAACCCCAATAAAACCCATGGTAGTTTGTTAACCCAATCTGTGTCCATCAGTGACGCTCTGAGGGCTGCCTTCAAAGACCTGTGAAAACGCTTGCATAAACCGTTGGCCTGGGGATGGTAAGCAGTCGTGCGATGTACCGCCGCTCCTAAGCCGCTGGCCACTGCTGACCACAGTTCCGACGCAAATTGAGGTCCCCTATCAGACGTAATATCTGACGGGACCCCGAACCGCGCTACCCAGGCTGTTAAAAAAGCGCGTGCCACCTCTGCCGCTGTGGTCGATGTTAACGGGACCACTTCCGGCCAATGAGTGGTTCTGTCTACCATTGTCAAGAGATGCGTGAACCCTTGTGAAGTGGGCAGGGGGCCCACGAGGTCCATGTGCACATGATCGAACCTTTTAGCCGGAATGTGGAACGGTTCTAAGGGCACCTTAGTGTGCCTGTGAATCTTAGCGCGCTGGCAAGCCATGCAGGTTTTAGCCCACTCCTTCACGTGCTTGCGCAGGCTCGGCCAAACAAACTTCTCCGCCACCATTTTCACTGAAGCGCGCACCCCTGGGTGCGCTAGGGAGTGCACGCGTCAAAAACGCGACGGCGCCACGCGGCTGGCACCACCGGGCGCGGTCGCCCCGTGGATACATCGCAAATAAGCGGGGGGAAACTGGTTTGTAGATTTCTGCGTTCCAGCCTTAACCCTGTTGGTCCAGACAGGAGCGCGCGCACGTCCGCGTCCTCGCTCTGCTCCGCCGCCATGGCTGCATAATCTATTCCCACGTGGACCGGAGCCGCGCGTGTGTCCGCGCTGTTACCGCGCTCTGGGTAAGCGGCCGCGCAATCCGTTTCCGCGCGGACGGGTGCTGTTACCGCGCGTGACAGACAGTCAGCCACCACATTGATTTTACCGGCTATGTGCTGAATATCGGTGGTAAATTCAGAAATTGCGGCCAGCTGTCTCTGTTGCCGCCCTGACCACGGTTCTGAAGTTTTGGACATCGGAAAAGTGAGCGGTTTGTGGTCGACAAACGTGGTGAAACGCCGCCCTTCCAACCAGAACTGGAAATGGCGAATAGCCAAGTGGAGTGCCAGCAGCTCCCTGTCAAACGCGCTGTATTTTCGCTCAGCCTCGCGTAGGGATCTGCTGAAGAATGCGAGTGGTTGCCAAACCCCGGCAACCTGCTGCTCTACCACGGCCCCTATGGCCACATCTGACGCGTTTGTGGTTAGCGCTATGCGGGCTGCCGGGTCTGGGTGGGCCAACAGTGCCGCGTTTGCCAGTGCTCGTTTAACCTCTGTGAATGCGCGCTCCCGCTCCGGGGACCATTCAATCACATGGGAGGGCTTCTGCTTTTTGAGCGCGGTGTACAAGGGCTGCATAAGCTGCGCTGCGTGGGGTATGAAACGGTTATAAAAATTCACCATCCCCAAAATTCTTGCAACGCTTTTACCGTTCGAGGCTGGGGAAAATCTGCCACCGCACGTACTTTGGCCGGCAGAGGAACTGCACCCTCCGAGGAAACGCGGTGCCCTAAAAAGTCGGTTTGTGCCACGCCAAAATGGCACTTGGCCGGGTTGATTATCAACCCATGCTCTCCTAACCTCTGAAAAACTGTCGTGAGGTGTTTTGCGTGCTCCTCCTCGGAGGTGCTGGCTACCAAAATGTCGTCTAAATAGACAAAAACGAAAGAAAGGTCACGCAACACTGCATCCATCATCCGTTGGAAGGTTTGTGCGGCGCCTTTAAGGCCAAAAGGCATTCGTAAAAACTCAAAAAGCCCGAACGGGCACACCCGAGCTGCACAAGGGACAGAACAGAAAGAGAGTGCATTTACTAGTCGTTTGTTGGCCAGATCAACTAACAAACCATGTGAACACAGAAAATCAGCACCTAACATATTGAAGCTCACTGCCGCCATGATGAAATTCCACTCATAGGCGCGGCCGTGGAAGGACAGAGACAAGGTTCTCTCTCCGTACGTCTTGATGCTGGAGCCGTTGGCCGCTGTTGCTCCGTCTCCGCGGGGACCCGCGACCCGATCAGCATAGGTGGCTTTGATGAAGCTCCTCTGGGCTCCAGTGTCCACTAGGAATTGCCGCCCGGAGCCCGCGTCTGTCAGATAAAGCAGCTTTGTCCGTTCGCCGAGAGTGGAAGCTGCTAACGGCTCCTGGCCCGGTCGTTTCCCTGCTTTTTGAACTTGCAGGGCGGGATGCATCTGTGCGCCTTCCCAGCGAAACGTCGGTGGTAAAAACAGAGGCCGTCATCTCCCCTGCCACGGAATCTCGCTGCTGCTGTCGCCGCTGAGGTGGTCACTGCAGTCTCTGGCTCCACTCTGCCCCCGGCCGCCGCGCCGAGGTCTGCCGCTGCCAGGGAAGCCTCTGGTTCCTCGCAGGTGTTGAGGAGCCGCTCCGCCTCTTGGGCCAGGTCGCGGAAGTCCTGCTGGGTCAAACATCTCCTGCTGGACAGGGAACCTCTCGTGTGCGCTGGGAGGGTTCTCAGGAAAATATGTTTGAAAAGGAACGCGTCGTTGTCCGTCCCGATCATTTGCAGCATGTCCTCCGTGAGGACAGTCGGCCTGCGTCCACCTCTGTCGCGCAGGTCCAGTAGCTGCCTGGCTCTTGCCTCAGACGACGGCACGAAGCTCCTGATGAGGGTGGCTTTCAGCGCGTCGTATTTGCCGACAGCAGGTGGTTGCTGCACCAGGCTCCGCACACACCGAGCTGAGTGGCTGTCGAGCGTCGCGATGACATTATGGAATTTAATGTCATCTGCTGAAACTCCCCCGAGCAGGAACCGCGACTCCACATGCTGGAACCACGAGTGCGGGTCGCTTTGCCAGAACCCGGGGAGCTTAATCAGTCTTGTGCCCCTGCTGGCATTCCCCGGTGAATCCGGGTCTGAGCGGCTGTCTTCCAGCTCTTCCATATCGATCACGAGGCTGTCCTCCAGCCTCGGCGTGCTCAGATTCATGTGTAGGTCACCAATTGTAGGAGTCAAGAATTGAGGAGACTGGATGATTTTTCCAGTAACTGCTTTAATTCCCCATTCATCCTACGTCCTCTCTCGATCGGAGTGAAAATCTCGATCGGAGTGAAAAGAGACAGGACGCAGTCACACACATACATTTATACATTCATCTTCTAACAATACATCACACACAAAAGTCTCACTACTCAGCTACATCCTTTCATCTGTAATAGAACACCCAGAGTCCTTCTGCTCTCCTTTCCGACCCCCAAAGGTCAGGCCGGGTAATCTTCTCCTCTCTCCTGAGTCCCCAGGGGGTGCAGACACATCTTCCTCTTGAGGTGTGAAGTCAATACACATGGCTAGCTCAAAGTCTCTCTTGGCTGAATTCAGCCAGCCACATGTGTTACATAGGTTATAACTATGGGCTCCACAAGCCTTTATTAGTCCCACAATGGGGAAATTCCAGGATTGCAACAGCACAGGGACAGCAACACTCAGAGCAATAATTTAGAAGACAAGAAAATAAGAGCAGTGAATATACATATGTACACATAAATATATAAATATATATACACAGTGCGGAGCATTGTAGCTAGATGCAATAAACAGCATAACCGTCTACTTAGTTATCCTACATCTAGCTACAATGCTCCGCACTGTGTGTTTACATATTTACATATTTATTCCATCTAGCTACAATGCTCCGCACTGTGTGTCTATATATATATATATTTATATTTATATGTACATATGTATACTCGCTGCTCTTGTTTTTCTCTTGCCTTCTGATTGTTGCTCTGAGTGTTGCTATCCCTGTGCTGTTGCAATCCTGGAATTTCCCCATTGTAGGACTAATAAAGGCTTATCTTATCTTATCTCTTATCTTATCTTACATAGTATGAATATGTACCCATACGTATTGTCACCCTCCGTAGCGACTGATATTGTCCTAGTTGTATACTGGAGGGGACCATTTGTGTAAGACTGATGCGTACTTTTGCATTCAATACTATTAGGTCGTCACGTTTTTGTTTTTTTTTTGCTATCTCTGCGAGCAGCCCTGCTTAGGTTATAAAGTCTGACAGCTGTAGGTAGGAAGGACCTGCAAAACCTCTCGGTCACGCACCTAAGATGATGTAGCCTACTGCTAAATGAGCTCCTCAGTGCGTTCAGTATGTTCTGCATAGGGTTGAACTCGGACTCCAGCAGAGATGACAGTTTAGCCACCATCCTTCTCTCTCCCATCTCCTCCACTGGGTCAAGGCGTTGTCCCAGGACAGAGCTAGCTTTCTTGATCAGTTTGTTCAGTTTCTTCCTATCGGCTGCTGTAATGCCACTGCCCCAGCAGACCACTCCAAAAGTGATGGCTGATGCCACCACCGTGTCGTAGAATGTCTTCAGGAGCGCCCCTTCTACACCAAAAGACCTGAGCCTCCTCAGTAGCTATAAGCTTTGTCATAAAGGGAAGTTTAACCCTGTTCTTAAAAACAGAAATTGGAGCCTATCCCAGCATCTGCCTTCAGTAATCAGGTATGCTGGTGTGTGAGAGAGCTGTAAACTGTAGATAGGACAGCTTTGTGATCCTGTGTGTGTCTGTTAGTGTGTGTGTGTGGGGGGTCTCAGACAAAGTGACGTCTGAAGTAGATATTTCACTCAGCCATGCTGGAGACAGTGGAGGAGTTCTGCATCTCTAGGGAAGCTCCTTGTGTGTCTCAGAACGTGGCGGTGGCACATTGGGTAACCAGATCACTGTGCGCATGGAGCTAAAAAGCTAACGGTCTACACTCAGAAAGCATCTGTGGTCAAGACTTGCTTTCATTTCCTTATCTTTGTTTCCTCCAGTGAGAGGGCATTGAGGCTGCAAAATCATGGCTGTCCTGCCCTTCAAAAAAGAAATAACAACAGAAGGATTGTTGCATTTACCGCTATGCCACATGCAAGTCATTATTCTTTTTCACACCCCTCTGCAGTGTATGAAGAAAACATAATCCAACCAGTTAGAATGCAATCATGAAACATTTCGCATACCAAACAACCCATTAGTATTCACTAATGCTACCACTAATCACTTTAGTTTTAATAAAAAATGAGAACAGCCTCAGATTACCTCCAGTAATATAGTATAGTGGGACAAAAATTAAAATATAATAATTTCCTGGATCCAGTTTAGGTTTTTACAATCAACACAGCCTTTACTGTCAACTAATTTGTAGGCTATGTAGTTCCTGTCAATCACGTTTAGAGCTTCAACGGCTTTTCAAATAAAGAGCAGGCAGCATTACATTTCACCTTTGAAAATAATCTTACCATCCGATGGTAAGACTGAATTTAAAGCAAAGAAAAAGGGAGGCTTTTTAAAAAAAAAAAAACTTAAACTCCGAAGCAATCAGCAATTCTTCTAGAAAAATTAAATAAAATGAATAAAAAATGTAATCAGATTCAGAAGGAGCAATATGGTTTTCGTCCTGGTCATGACATGTTGGACCAACTCTTCAACCTCCCAAGGATCCTTGAGGGTTTGTGGGAGTTTGCCCAACCAGTCCACAAGTGTTTTGTAGACTTGGAGAAGGCATTTGACCGTGCCCTTCATGATTTCTTGTGGAAGGTGCTGCAAGAGTATGGGGTATCGGGCTTGCTGCTGTTAGCTATCTGGTTTCATGTTCCCAGTGAGAGTTGGATTCTGCCAGTACTGCCCTCTGTCACCAATCCTGCTCATATTTTTATGGACAGGATTTCTAGGTGCAGGCAATGAACAGATGGTGTCAAGTTTGGTGCTCACAGGATCTCATCTCTGCTGTTTGCAGATGATTGGCTTCATTATCCTGTTGGCTTCATTGAGCAATGACCTACAGGTCTTACTGGGATGGTTCACTACTTAGTGTGAAGTGGTTGGGATGAGAATTAGCACCTCAAAATCTGAGTCCATGGTCCTCAGCCAGAAAAGGGTGGATTGTCCTCTCCAGGTTGGCCAAGCTCCTGCCTCAAGTGGAGACATTCTGGTATCTCTGGCTCTTATTCATGACTGAGGGGAGAATGGAGCAGGAGATTGACAGATGGAGCAGCATCTCCAGTGATGCGGATGTTGTACCAGTATGTCGTGATGAAGAGGGAGCTGAGCTCTAAAGCAAAGCTGTCGATTTACTGGTCAAGCTACGCTCCTACCCTCACCTATGGTCATGAACTTTGGGTAATGACCAAAAGAATGAGATCATGGATAGAAGCGGCTGAGATGAGCTTTCTATGTCGGGTGGCTGGAGTCACCCTTAGCGATAGGGAGAGGAATTCAGTCATCTGGGAGAGGCTCAGAGTTGAGCTGCTGCTCATCCACATTGATAGGAGCCAGTTGAAATGCTTTAAGCATCTGACCAGGATGCCTTCTGGATGCCTCCCACATGAGGTGTTTTAGACATGTCACACTGGAAGGAGAGTTACAGGGTGAGTGAACAGAAGCCAAAGAAGAAAAGGCAGCTGGCTGGTAGCCACAGCTCAACCTAAGAATTGCATTAGTGAGAGAAATGAGACTAGGAATTTCTTAGTTCTGTTGCTGCCATGAGAAAGGTCTACCACATGACAATCCCACAGCAATCAGCTCTCTGAATGAGGCTTAAATAATCCATCCACATTTTTGTTTTCCTCACAGGCTTATTAGGCTTTAATGTATTTATTTTTAGGGGAATAAATGAATGAACAAGGAGTGTGCAGCATTTTACTTTTCACTGTAACGCCCCAGAGAGACAGGAGGTGCGTCCACATGTCTGCCTTGTCCCTGTGTCCCGGGTTTCCAGTTGGGCCGAGTCTGCCTGCACTGTGCCTAGGGTTACTGTTCTCCACCAGCAAGCTCCCTGGCTGCCACCCGTCAGGGGCTGTTAGAAGCCACCGAAAGCTGGCTCGCTTTGTGTCTGGGGCTGGCAGCGGATGGGAAGTCATGCCAGATTTCCTTTTTTCCTCCAGCCCGGGAGGGACTGGGACAGAGAGCTGCAAACCTCAGCAGACCCTCGCACAAGATAGGGGAGACCCTCGGTTGGTGAAAGCAACAGGAGAGGGAGCACTCCATCTCCCCATGGCTGGGAGTGACTTGCGCACCATCATTAATGAAAGTTTGTGAATGTTTGCACAGGCATCATCCTCTTTCCCTCAAGTTTCAAACGCATTCATGTCTGTGTGTTGCATTCATGCGCACTACATTAAACCATTTAATTGATTTTTCAGCTCAGCATTCTTCCCCTTTTGTTCTTTGTGACATAACTAACTGGGCATTAACTGTGATTGATGTCCTCCTTATTGCAGCATTACTATCGTGTGCATTTTGGCTCACATGCACAGGCTTTGGTCTTAAACCATCATGATCACAGTTCACTTTAGACAATGCACCTCTTTGCATTAAAGGGATGGGCATGAGCACTTTGGATCGGATAATCCAAAACGCACATCTGAATGATTAGACTGGTCTCTTTGCGTCATGCGCCGGTGGAAAGTTAATTTTTACACCATTGTGATAAGGAAATGAACTTGTAAATGCCCATAAACATGTTCTGTGTCAGTGACAACTGACTAACCGACTGCATTGTTGTAATATGGCCCCTAATGTTACTGTAACTGAACTGCAGTGTGTTGTTTGATGCATTAATAACACAGATGAGACTTGCATTATTCTACTGACATTTTCTGAGAGCTGGAGATCTAATTATTGCAGTAATATTGTCAGAAAATTATATTAATTAGTGACCCCAAGGTACTCTCAGTTGATATTAAACCAAAACTCTCAACTCAGTCTGGTCCCAACTAGGTCATGCGTTCAGCAGCAGTTACCATAGTGATCTAGCTGAGCAAAACAGCGAGATTCAACATCCTGAAAACTAAGTGAAGCTTTAACTTACTTTGCCAAATGACTAATCTGGCTTTACAGTACAGCCTTCAGGTCTCAGCACAGCGGTTAGCACTGTTACCTCACAGCTAGAAGGTTCCGGGTTTGAATTCCCAAGGCTGGCAGTAGTGGGGACCTTTCTGTGTGGAGTTTGCATGTTCCACCTGTGCTGAGTGGGTTTACTCCCAGAGCTCCACAATCCAAATGTGATCAAGGGGACAGGTGGTGATGCCCAACCAGGGGTTTGAACTCACAGCCTCCCACTCTGAAGTCCAGCGCTCTACTTGTGTCACCAAGAGGATCGACCCACTTGGCAAGCCAAATAGAAATGTTTTTATTTGCTTTATCACACAAAGACATCCATGTTAGGTTAATTGGTGAGTCTAAATTGGCCCGAGGTATCGTAGGCTTTTGGAATAGAGCAGTGTTTTTCAACCAGGAAGTCAATGATCTTTTTCTAATCCTACACATACCTTTAGTGCCAAAACCTGCTAGTTTTTTAATGTTGTGAGAATGAAGATAAAACAGTCAAAAGCAAAAACCACAGGGCAAACCTGGGGCCTGTAACTACTATAAAGCAAACTCCATACTTCAGGGATAAGTTGATGACCTTTGGAAAAACTTCAAGGTAGGTTTTCCCCAGGGTGTATCGCCGTGGTAATTTAGGCTGCAATTTAAAACTGTTCAGATCAGTTTAAGTTGATGGATAGCTGGATCTTGCCCTAATCCCATTACATTTTTCTGTATACTGTGGACACATACTGTTGAGTTTTTTAGTTTTTACAAAGCTTTTAGTATAAAATGATAAGATATTTGAATACACTTAAAAGCAAAGGTGGAGAAACATTTTCCTTATATTGAAGTCACAAATTTACAAGAAAACAATCTGCAAATTTACAAGTAAAAACGCTCCAGATTTAAGGAAATGGTTTTTTTTTTTCTCTTGTAAATTTCCAATTTTCCTGGCAATTTGTGAGTTTTCCTTATAAATAATCTAGGACATCTTTAACATTTTTCCTGACAAATTTGTGACTTTTCTAATACATTTTTACTAGAAATTTGGCACTTTTTGAGACAAATTTGTACATTTATTCTACACACTTTTACACCAATGGTGTGAAAAAGTGTTTTTCCCCCTTCCTGATTTCTCATTTTTTGTATGTTTGTCACACTTAAATGTTTCAGATCATCAAACAAATTTAAATATTAGACAAAGATAACACAAGTAAACACAAAATGCAATTTTTACATGAAGATGCTTATTATTAAGGGAAAAAAAATCCAAACCTACATGGCCCTGTGTGAAAAAGTGATTGCCCCCTAAACCTAATAACTGGCTGGGCCACTCTTAGCAGCAACAACTGTAGTCAAGTGTTTGCGATAACTGGCAATGAGTCTTTTACAGCGCTGTGGAGGAATTTTGGCCCACTCATCTTTGCAGAATTGTTGTAATTCAGCCACATTGGAGGGTTTTTGAGCATGAACCACCTTTTTAAGGTCATGTCACAGCATCTTAATCAGATTCAGGTCAGGACTTTGACTAGGCCACTCCAAAGTCTTCATTTTGTTTTTCTTAAGCCATTCAGAGGTGGACTTGCTGGTGTGTTTGGTATCACTGTCCTGCTGCAGAACCCAAGTGCACTTCAGCTTGAGGTTACGAACAGATGGCTGGACATTCTCCTTCAGGATTTTTTGGTAGACAGGAGAATTCATGGTTCCATTTACCACAACAAGTCTTCCAAGCCCTGAAGCAGCAAAACAGCTCCAGACCATCGTACTACTACTATCATATTTTACTGTTGGTATGATGTTGTTTTTCTGAAATGCTGTGTTACTTTTACGCCAGATGTAATGGGACACGCACCTTCCAAAAAGTTCAGCTTTTGTCTTGTCAGTCCACAGAGTATTTTCCCAGAAGTCTTGGGGATCATCACAATGTTTTCTGGCAAAACTGAGATGACCCTTTATTGTTCTTTTTGCTCAGCAGTGGTTTTCGTCTTGGAAGTCTGCCATGCAGGCCATTTTTGCCCAGTCTTTTTCTTATGGTGGAGTCATGGACACTGACCTTAACAGAGGCAAGTGAGGCCTACAGTTCTTTGGACGTTGTTGTGGGGTCTTTTGTGACCTCTTGGATGAGTCACCGCTGTGGTCTTGAGGTAATTTCGGTTGGCCGGCTACTCCTGGGAAGGTTCACCACTGTTCCATGTTTTCGCCATTTGTGAATTATGGCTCTCACTGTGGTTCACTGGAATCCCAAAGCTTTAGAAATGGCTTTATAACCTTTTCCAGACTGATAGATTTCAATTAGTTTGTTTCTAATTTGTTCCTGAATTTCTCTGGATCGCAGCATGATCTCTAGCTTTTGAGGATCTTTTGGTCTACTTCACCTTGTCAGGCAGGTCCTATTTAAGTGATTTCTTGATTGAGAACAGGTATGGCAGTAATCAGGCCTGGGTGTGGCTAGAGAAATTGAACTCAGCTTTTCAAAGATGTGATAAACCACAATTAATTTATATTTTAATTGGGGGGGGGTGTCACTTTTTCACACAGGGCCATGTTGGTTTGGATTTGTTTTACCATTAAACATCTTCATTTAAAAACTGCATTTTATGATTACTTGTGTTATCTTTGTCTAACATTTAAATTTGTTTGATGATCTGAAAGATTTAAGTGTGACAAGCATACAAAAAAAAAGAGAAATCAGGAAGGGGGCAGACACTTTTTCACACCACTGCATATACATCAAATTTGCAACTTTTTTCCTCATAAATTTTCAGCATTTTTCTTGGATGTTTACAACTATACTCACCAATTTAGAACATTTTCCTCTTGGAAGTGTTAGTCTGGGGGAAATTGTACACAATCCACATGAGGCATGAAGGTAGAATTTTGTGTAAAAGCTGCTGGAGTAGCAGATGTAATTGAATCGGTGAATTCAAAAAGGGCCCAAGTCCACAATTTTTCAAAGGGGACTTGGGCCCCTTTTGAATTCACCGATTCAATTGGTTACAATGCTATCCTTGTGCTCTTCATTGGGATGGGGGATGACAGATTAACAAGGGGGATGGTTCTGGGTCATTTTCTAGCAAGGTGGATGGCATCCTCTCTCAAACACCTTCTTCACATTTATAACAAAAAGGTTTATAATTTATTGGGGGAAATTATCTATGAGAAAAGTCAGAAATTTTGAAGAAAAACTCCCTGGTGAGAGCTGTTTCTCAAGTAACTTTTAGTTGATCTGTCATGACTCACCCTTCGGGGCAGAGAGAAAGACCCACGTGCTGGACTGTGAATTTGTGGTTGTTTATTACAAACATAAAGTGCACAACATAACACAAAAGCCAGAGAGAGATAAACCCAATGACAAGAGGAAACACAGAGCGTAAAACTTACTTCAAAGAGTTCTGACATCTGTCAAGACCGCTGCAAGGAATACAAAAAGCAGCGGTCTTAAATAAGGCATAATACAATAGGCCACAGGTGTGGATATCAGAGCGGGCAGGGGAAAGCAGTGATTAATGATGTGGATCAGCTGGGAGTAATGAAAGAGAAGCAACTGGACTTGACAGATGACAGGGTGACGCCCACATGGAGCACAAAGCCGGAAATGCCCCTTGACAGCTGTCAACCCCGAGAAAGAACACCACAGTAAGAATATAAAGAATAAAACATCACCAAATGCAGACTGATAAATAATTACAAATTAATACAAAATATAAGCGTAACAAAACAAAACATAACAGGAAAACAGAAAACAGTACGAGAATACCGAAACCCAAAAAGCACAAAATACAACAAATATATAAATGCAGAGAAGAAGCCATGAGACTGAGCATGGCAGAAACCTCCAGTGCTCGGCTCATGACATGATCCTTTTGTACTTTTTACTCAAGTGATTTTTGGATGCATACACTTTACCTTTGAGTAGTTAATATCTTATGGTAATGCCACTTTTTCTTAAGCACAACTTCTGCATATTCTTCCCCATCTGCTTGAATAGATATTTGAGGATATTTGTGCATTTCATACTGATTTACTGCCAGGTGCAGCTGTAACATCATAGGGATTATTATGGTTTAACAGAGGAGGACCCAATAGCAAACACAACACATTAAGACCCCAACATGGACTTATTTGTGACTTCTTTAATACTGTAGATCAGTGTTTTTGATATTTTATTTGTGGGCATTATTATATTGTCACTTTGATGAAAAACGCTCCAAAACTGCTACTTTTCAGGAACTTAAAAAGAAAAAAACAGACCCATCATTACGCTGATGCAGACTAATTGTTGTTAAACAGATGACTTAATGAAACAACTTTTCATTGGTTATTTTAATAGATTAGGTAAACAGTCAGAGGTGAATGTGCACATTTAACAAGCCACAAAAATATAAATCACCAAAAGTGGAGAAAAGTGTTTTTCAGCCAACAACAACAATGTTTTATTGACGTGATGATGACCTGATATATATTTTCCCACCCAAAATTGTTTAATATTGTCAGGTTATGGACCCTTGATTTTGATGATTTAAAGGGATCATTGACTGGAATTTATTTTTTTTTTTTAGATTTTAATCTCCTGAGATGTGTCTATTGGTCACTTTATTAAAAATATCAAAATGATCACTTCTCTTTAACTGGCAGGATTTCATGGACAGATTGTGCCCCTAGCGGCACAGCGCAGCGCTGCACCTGTCAGATGATGTTATATGACGTGGCCAAAAAACTCCCCAGTTGATTTAAGTTATACAAAGGATTCCACCACACAAGGTGGCAGACACGTATAACTTACTGATCTTGCCTTGGAGGAATCAAGGCGGACATAGAAGCATCCTTCTTTACTCCAGAGAGGAAGAAGTTTTTAGACAAACACATATGGACGTTAGCAATCAGACATACTTGGTCGCAGGTGGAGGAGCATTTGTTCCTGAATTTGCCAACTATGATTCTAAAAAGAGATTATTTAGCTTATGAAGGTACTGTAAATGTTTCCATTTTGTTATAACAGAGGGTGTGCGAAGCTGCCTGATGTTCACCTGCTGTCCCAGCGCCATGTGACTAGACAACAATCGCGTTGGTTTTGTGTTGTCATATCAGATAAATTGTGACGGAATAAATGCGAAATTTAGGTGGAATAATCAAAACAGTTTCTGGATGTGAGGGAGAAAAATAAAATGACCGACAGAAGAGAAAATACCGACCAGGATGCCACAAAAGGATAAGTGAGCGAGCCGCCTTCGCCAGCTGTAAGTGACGAATGTTTACATTGTACTGCATTGTACTGATTTTCTGGTTCATATACTTTGAAGATGAGATAACAAAATGGCCAAAACAAGAAATGGTGATAAAAAGCAGAACCATTCTTTGTGTAAATATGTCCAAAGTCCACTTTTGACTGAAAGTTATGTAATTCGATATGGTTGTCGTGACATTATGCAAGTTAGATGCGTAAATTTACTCCTATCTCAAACTTTGGATCATACTCTACATCTTTCTAATTGACAGTAAGCCATTATCTCTTACCACTTTCAAGTTATAGCTTTGGAAATCTGACATCTGAACTGAATATTTTCTTGACAAAAATCTTGACCACTAGGGGGGTTAAGAGCTAACAGCGGTACTAGGAACACAGTAATTCAAATATGGTAAAACCATCCATCCATCCATCTATCCTCTACCACTTATCCAGGGATCCGAGTTGCAGGGGCATCAGTCCAGGCAGAGTATCCTAGACTTCCACGGAGTTCACATAGCACCATGATCCCTCCTGCAGGTGATGAGCCCAGTGGAGGGCAGACCCCTGTGCCTTCTTTGGGTACACTGGGTCCTTGATGTAACATTTTTCATGGAGACCCAGTAGACCGCTCTTAGTCAGTCCCTTTACCCAGGACCAGTTTGCCTTGGGACACACTAGGGGCAAGTTACCCCAGATAACATAGGTCCTGGGATCATTCAGACACTCAAACTTCCCCAACCACAATAAAGTGGTGATCCATGTAGGAGATAAGGTAAAACCATTGTACAACATATTGTGCCCCTGTCTGGTCCAGGTCATCTTACACACACTATGTAGACACCCAGCTCAACTCAACCATGAGAACTATAACTGGAACAATCCGCTCAACACCACTCCCCTGGCTCTCTGTACTGTCAAACATAGCCCCTCCACACATCCGGCGAGCAGCATTAACTCAAAGGATGCTCCAAAAAGTTAAAGATTTTCCTCACTTACCAATCCATGCAGATATCTACACCCCACCCACTGCCCGACTTTCATCCAGATGGCCGATTTGGGAAAACCCTCCCCCAGCTGACTTTACCATCCAGACAGCTTGGCAAGAGGAATGGGAGACCAAGGAGGTCCCAAACAAACAGCTGGTGATAAACCCCAACCAACAGGTCCTGGGCACCAACCTCCCAAGGAGACAGTGGTCTACACTCACTCGCTTCAGGACTGGACATGGCCCCTGCTTGGCCAGCCTTCACAGATGGGGCAGTAGCCCTAGCCCACTGTGCGCATGTGGAGAGGAGCAAACTATGGAACACATCATAGAGACTTGCCCGCTCCAAAGACTGGAAGGAGGATTACACACCCTCCATACAGCAAACCAGGAGGCAACTGCTTGGCTTAAGGACTTTGCATTCGCTAAATAAATAAATTGTACAACATAAAATATGCAATGATTTCTGATTCAAGGGCAGCTTGGTAGTGCAGTGATTAGCACTGTGGCAACACAGCAAGAAGGTCACAGGTTCAATCCCAACCCCTGACCATCAGTGACCCTTCTATGTGGAGTCTGCACGCTTTCCCCGTGTCTGTGGGGGTTTACATCAGGTACTCCAGTTTCCTCCCACAGGCCAAAGACATGCAGGTTAGGTTAATTGGCTTCAACTGGGCATTCTAAATTTTCTTAGGTATAAATGTAAGAGTGAATGGTTCTGTGTTGGACTGGCGAGCTGTCCAGGGTGTATCCTGCCTCTCTCTCAGATGCTGGGATAGGCTCCAGCACCCCCCACCCCCCCCAACCTGAAAAGGATTAAGCAGTAGAAGATGGATGGATTTCTGATTCAGAATGTGCTTTGTTTTCCCCAACACTGCACCACTCTTTACTGTTTTTACTTTTATATACATAACATGAGGCCTCCAGCACATTTTACACAAAAATATTTTTAAAATCCTGTAAAAAAAATTTGGATTTTTAAAATATTTATTATACTTTATTATTCTATTCTTCTATCTGTACCTGTGCAGTTACAAAATCCCACTCACATGCATTAAATATTAAAGTATCAGAGAAGTTCATGGGATTAACACATACTCAATGCAGAGAATGTTTACTGAGTCCTAACATATTTATTCAGTGAGATGCCACTGTATTGGAAAAGGAGCTAAATTTATGGCTGTTTTTAATGCATCCCTGTGGAGTATAAAACATTAATTCTACTATGCGTATCCCAAAGCACAAGATCACACTAATGGCACCAGCAGATCAGGGTTACACAACACCCACCTGCACTTAAGAGGATAACTCATCCATCACTTCCCTTTCAAAATGGACAGAAAATGTATTGTTCCATACACTCTGCCCCATAGCCTCAACAAATGAAGAAGACAGTATCAATGTGAGTCCTGGGCCAGACTCACAACATTGTATTGATATTCTCCCCCCTTCACCCTCTAAGTGAGTATAAGGTATCCACAACCTCCAAGGTTGGCGCCAGCCTCTGTCTTTTATGCACCACAAACCAGAATTAATTGCAAATCAATCGAACAAAGTACAACTGATCAGTAAACCAATTAGTAATTTTAGCTCTTTGTCCAGGTTTAGCTTTCCCGAGACTTCAAGGGCTTTAAGTTTTCCCCCAATTATATTTCAGATTTCTTACTTAAATACAGTGAGTACTTTTACATTTTACAATAGAAAAGCTCGAATGCATATAGCCTTCAAGCACGCTGAACCACTGTTTCAAAAACATTGGACTTTTGCTAGTTTGTTGACTTAAAAAAAATCATTTGTGTTTCTTATGTCTAGTCTTTATTTCTAATAATAAAACCACACAAAGATATACAACCCCAATTTTGGTGAAGTGTGGATGTTGTGTAAAACAAATAAATACAAAATGCAGTGATTTAAAAATCCTATTCAACCTATATTCGGCTAACTGTCATATTGACCAGACAAACAACCTCAGTGCAAAGTGCAATCACCAAAAGAACACACACAGAGAACGTTTGACCCTTTTATTGAATTTCCAAAGCCGCAAACTTCAGGGAAAAATCACTCACTCACTAGAGGAGCAGCAAACCTGCAGAGGATGAGACAAGGCTGATTATAGAGGAATGGAGGGGAACTAAGGAAATCTAATTAATACCACTTATGTGGGATGTGAGGAGTGACCGGCACAGAACACAGCAAAAGAGAGGAACCAGAAGGTCGGAACTGCCGGTTGGGGAATGAGTCGTGGCGTCTGACCGGGTAGAGTTGATGAGCTGTGAGGTGGAGGAGCAACAGGCCGGCGAGCGCACCAAATCCCTGAAGACACACCGCTATGTTGGCAGCAACCTGGAAGAGATGGAAGGGAGAACGAGTGTAAGGTAAGATCACTCACAACACAATGGCTTACTTGATGAGCTGTCTGCTTTAGCGCAACATACCCAAACGAGCCAGCGTTGAATTACTGAAGAGCACTTCCTTATAAACGCTGGCCCAGCAGGAGCAGCAGGTGCGCCCGATGAGGAGACAGGTGAACAGGAAGGAGGGGGCGAGCACTCACCAGCACATGACAGTGCCCCCCCTCAAGGAACGCCTCCTGGCAGTCCCCCAGGCTCCTCTGGGAGGGTTCGATGGTAAGCCCGGACCATACCTTTGTCATGGAATCCAGATCAAGGGACCCATGACCAATACTTCGGGCCATAGCCCTCCCAGTCGACCAGGTACTGGAACCCCCGGCCCCGACAGTGAACATCCAGGATCTCTTTGATGGTGTGGGTAACGTGCCCATCGAAGACCCGGGGAGGAGGAGGTGGCTTTGGGGGAGGACAGAGAGGGCTGGAGGAGAGAGGCTTGACCTTGGAGATGTGGAAGGTAGGATACGCGTGGAGTGCCCGTGGAAGCTGGAGCTGGACAGCAGAGTCGACTACATTGCTGGTGATGGGGAGGGGACCCATGAACCGGGGAGCAAGCTTTCGAGACTCAGCTTTGAGCAGGACCTGATCCGTGGCCACGCAGACCTGCTGTCCAGTCTTGTATTCCAGCACTGGAACACTCTTGCGGTCAGTGTAGCGCTGATTGTGCTCAGTGGAGCGAAGGAGAGCTGCTGTGATAGATCTCCAGGCCCGGCGGCAGCGATGAAAATGGGCCCCCATGGATGGCACCGCTACCTCTCTCTCCGTCATCGATAGCAGAGAGGGACTGTAACCCACAGAAGCTTCAAATAGCGATTGCCCAGTAGCCAAAGAGATCATGGAATTTAACGAATACTCCACCCAGGTCAGATGGGAGCTCCAAGAAGCTGGATCATCGGCTGCCATGCAACAAAGGGCAGCCTCCAGGGACTGGTTGGCACGCTCAGCCTGCCCATTGCTCTACAGATGATAACCGGAGGTGAGGCTGATGGTGGTGTCGAGGCAGTGGCAGAATGACTTCCATACCCATGAGATAAACTGAGGACCCCGGTCAGACACAATGTCCGTAGGAATACTGTGCAGTCTGATTAAGTGGTAGGACAGTAATTCAGCAGTCTTGGAGGTGGATGGCAGCTTGGGGAGAGGAATCAGATGCACAGCCTTGGAAAACCTGTCCACATTGGTCAATATCACAGTGTTACCATGGGAAGGGGGAAGACCAGTGACAAAGTCCATAGCAATGTGGGACCAGGGCCGGCTGGGACGAGGAAGGGGTGAATAAGACCAGCGTGGGGGGGGGGGGTGTTATTACGGGCACGTTTGGCAAGCCTTCACATACTCCTGCACGTCCCGCCACAGCATGGGCCACCAAAATGCTCGCCTAATAATGTCCACAGTACGTACTACCCCAAGGGTGGCAGGCGAAACATCCAGTGTGCCCCCACTGGATAACTTTGCTGCGGAGGGTGGCAGGGATGTAAAGGCGATTAGGGGGACAACCTGCTGGTTTGGGCTCAGAGGACTGGGCCTGGAGGACTCTACTCTCAGTCTCCCAGGTAAGGGTTCCCAGGATGCACAAAGGCAGAAGAATGGGCTGGGAGAGGGAGGAGGGAGGGGGTCAGCCAGGTCCTGACTGAACTGCCTGGAGAGAGCATCAGGCTTCCCGTTACGGGAGCCAGGCCTATAGGCTGACAGTGAAATTAAAGCGCTGAAAAAAATAGGGCCCCGTGAGCCTGCCTAGAATTCAACTGGCAGGCCAACTGCAGATACTCAAGGTTCTTGTGGTCGGTCCACATGACTACAGGGTGAACGGCTCCCTCCAGCCAATGTCTCCATTCCTCAAAAGCCAATTTAATGGCCAACAGCTCACGATCCCCAACATCGTAATTCCTCTCGGTTGGGGTGAGCCACCGAGGGAAATGCCCATATGGGTGGAGTTTCAAGTCTGGAAGGGAGCGCTGGGAAAAAAACAGCACCCACCCCCATTTCTGAAGCATCCACCTCCAGGGTAAATTGGAGCTGGGGGTCGACCTGAGCCAAGATGGATTGATCTGCAAACAGGCCCTTTAATTTGACAAAGGCCTGTTCAGCTGCCTCGGTCCATAAAAATGGTACCTTAACTCTGAGTGTAACTGTCACCGATTTGCAACATAATCCCAAGTGGTCAAGAGTGGTAAATATTTTTTGTCAAAAAAATAGTTCAGATTTCCAAGGCTATAACTTGAAAGTGGTAAGAGATAATGGCTTACTGTCAATTAGGAAGATGTAAAAGATAAGAGAAGCAGAGTCACAGTCTTACACGCCTCTCTGCAGCTCCTCTTCATCCGCCACCCCTCAGCTTAGCCCCTGACTTCCCCATCAGAGAATCGTTGTCTGCTCCCTCCAAAGTGAATAAAAATATAATGTATAAGCATCCCAAAGTGATAAAGCAAAATATTGGTAAAACTCAAATTAAACATAAAGCCTCTAAATTGAATGATTTGGCCTCTGTTCCTCCTCATAATTTAAAAATTAAATGTGGTTTATTAAATATTAGGTCTCTAACTCCCAAGTCTCTGTTAGTCCATGATTTGTTAATTGATCATCAGATTGATTTAATTTCCCTTACAGAGACTTGGTTAGGGCAAGAGGATTATGTTGGTTTGAATGAATCAACTCCCTCTGGTTATTTAAACTGTCAAAATCCCAGAAGTTCTGGTCGTGGAGGAGGAGTAGCAACAATTTACCATTCCAAATTACTACTTAATGTAAAGCAAAAAACATGTTATAATCCCTTTGAGGGCCTGGTCCTCAGTATTGGGCACTTTAGCAATTTTAGGTTAAACCCAATTTTATTTGCCATAGTTTATCGTCCCCCATCAACCTACTCAGAATTTTTATCCGAATTTGCTGATTTCGTAGCTGATTTAGTGCTGAAATCTGATAGAATAATTATAGTAGGGGACTTTAATATACATGTGGATGTAGATAGTGACTGCCTTAATGTGGCTTTTAATTCAATATTAGACTCGACTGGGTTTTCTCAGAAAGTAGGAAATTCTACTCATTACCTCCACCATACATTGGACCTTGTTCTGACATATGGCATAGAAATAGAAAATCTTGTAGTGTCTCCTCATAACCCTGTACTGTCAGACCATTGTCTGTTAACTTTTGATTTTACTATTTCTGACTATTTGGCTCCTAAAGAAAAATATTATTACAGTAGATGCCTCTCAGATGATGCTGTTACCAAATTTATGCAGATTGTTTCCTCTATGCCATGTGTCAACACAACGGAAACAAGCTATAGACAGCTTGCTCCTTCTGTAATTGATAACATGGTGGATAGTGTTTCAGCTTCTCTGCATCAGGCTCTAGACTTGGTGGCCCCCTTAAAAAAGAAAAAGTCTAATCAGAGATTTCTTTCAAAGGTCTTTTTATTATTATTAATTGAAGTAAAAAATAATAATAAAAAGACCTTTGAAAGAAATCTCTGATTAGACTTTTTCTTTTTTAAGGGGGCCAGGGGGCCAGAAAAAGTCTAATCAGAGATTTCTTTCAAAGGTCTTTTTATTATTATTAATTGAAGTACCCCCTCATGGATCGTCACCTTATCGTGGTGGGGGGGTTTGCGTGCCCCAGTGATCCCAGGAGCTATGTTGTCCGGGGCAATTTGCCTCTGATAGGGTCTCCCAAGACAAACTGGTCCTGGGTGAAGGGCCAGACGAAGAACGATCCAGCAGACTCTCATGATAAATTGTATATCAAGGATTCAGTGTACCCCGCCCGGTATGGGGTTACCGGGGCCCCACCCTGGAGCCAGGCCTGGGGGAGGGGCTCGAAGGCTAGCGTCTGGTGGCCGGGTTTCCACCCATGGGACCCGGCCGGGCTCAGCCCGAAGGAGTTACATGGGTCCGCCCTCCAGTAGGTTCACCACCTGCAGGAGGGATCATGGAAGTCCGGTGCTATGTGGATTAGGTGGCAGTCAAAGGCGGAGACCTTGGCGGACTGATCCCAAGCTTTCTAAACTGGCTTTTGGTACGTGGAATGTCACCTCTCTGGTGGGGAAGGAGCCTGAGCTGGTGTACGAGATTGAGCGATACCGGCTAGATATAGTCGGCCTCACCTCAACACACAGCTCCGGTTCCGGAACCAGTCTCCTGGAGAGGGGCTGGAGCTTGGCCTTTTCTGGAGTTGCCCCGGGCGAGAGGCGACGAGCAGGGGTAGGTATTCTTGTATCGCCCCACCTTGCTGCCTCTATATTGGAGTTTTCCCCGGTGGACGAAAGGGTTGCTTCCCTGCGCCTTCGGGTTGGGAAACGGGTCCTGACCATCATTTGTGCCTATGCACCAAATGATGTTTCAGAGTACCCACCCTTTTTGGAGTCTGTGACTGGGGTGCTGGAGGGTGCTCCTCCTGGAGACTCCATTGTCCTACTGGGGGACTTCAATGCGCACGTGGGCAATGACAGTGAAACCTGGAGGGGGGTGATTGGGAGGAACGGCCTGCCCGATCTGAACCCGAGTGGTGTTCAGTTATTGGACTTCTGTGCTAACCACAGTCTGTCTATAACGAACACCATGTTCAAGCATAAGGGTGTCCATATGTGCACCTGGCACCAGGACACCCTAGGCCGCAGGTCGATGATCGATTTTGTTATCGTATCATCAGACCTGCGACCGTATGTCTTGGACACCCGAGTAAAGAGAGGTGCAGAGCTGTCAACTGATCACCACCTGGTGGTGAGTTGGATCCGATGGCAGGGGAGGAAGCCATTCAGACCTGGTAGACCCAAACGTATAGTGAGGGTGTGCTGGGAGCGTCTGGCTGAGGCCCCTGTCCGGGAGGTCTTCAACTCCCACCTCCGGAAGAACTTCAACCACATTCCGAGGGAGTCTGGAGACATGGAGTCTGAATGGGCCATGTTCTCCACCTCTGTTGTTGAAGCGGCAGCCCAGAGCTGCGGCCGCAAGGTGGTCGGTGCATCTCGTGGTGGCAACCCCCGAACCAAGTGGTGGACACCAGTGGTGAGGGGGGCCATTAAGCTGAAGAAGGAGTCCTATCAAGCTTGGTTGGCTTGTGGGACTCCCGAAGCAGCTGAGGTGTACCGGCAGGCCAAGCGGAGTGCAGCTCGGGTGGTTGCTGAAGCAAAAACCCGGGTATGGGAGGAGTTCGGTGAGGCCATGGAACAAGACTTTCGGTCGGCTTCAAAGAGATTCTGGCAAACTGTTCGGCGGCTCAGGAGGGGAAAGCAGCTCCCCGTCCACACTGTGTATGGTGCGGATGGGACACTGTTGACTTCAACTGGGGATATCGTCGGGCGGTGGAAGGAATACTTCGAGGATCTCCTCAATCCCACTGATACGCCTTCCACAGAGGAAGCAGGGTTTGGGGACGAGGGGGATGACTCGCCTATCACAGGGGCTGAGGTCGCCAAGGTGGTTAAAAATCTCCTTGGTGGCCGGGCCCCGGGGGTGGACGAGATTCGCCCCGAGTACCTCAAGGCCCTGGATGTTGTTGGGTTGTCATGGTTGACACGCCTCTGCAACATTGCGTGGAGGTCGGGGGCAGTGCCTTTGGCATGGCAAACCGGGGTGGTGGTTCCTCTCTTCAAAAAAGGGGACCGGAGGGTGTGCTCCAACTTTAGAGGGATCACACTCCTCAGCCTCCCTGGGAAGGTCTATGCCAAGGTACTGGAGAGGAGAGTCCGGCCGTTGGTCGAACCTCGGATTCAGGAGGAGCAATGTGGTTTTCGTCCTGGCCGTGGCACATCGGACCAGCTCTTTACCCTCTCGAGAATTCTTGAGGGTTCGTGGGAGTTTGCCCAACCAGTTTACATGTGTTTTGTGGACTTGGAGAAGGCATTTGACCGCGTCCCTCGTGGATTTTTGTGGGGGGTGCTTCGGGAGTATGGGGTATCGGGCTTGTTGTTACGAGCTATTCGGTCTCTGTACGACCGTTGTGAGAGTTTAGTTCGCATTGCCAACACTCGGTCGGAGTCATTCCCAGTGAGAGTTGGACTCCGCCAGGGCTGCCCTTTGTCACCGGTCCTGTTCATAATTTTTATGGACAGGATTTCTAGGCGCAGCCAGGGAATGGAGGGTGTCATGCTTGGTGACCACAGGATCTCATCTCTGTTGTTTGCAGATGATGTTGTCCTGTTGGCTTCATCCAGCAATGACCTACAGCTCTTGCTGGGACGGTTTGCCGCTGAGTGTGAAGCGGCTGGGATGAGAATCAGCACCTCCAAGTCCGAGTCCATGGTCCTCAGCCGGAAAAAGGTGGATTGTCCTCTCCGGGTTGGGGACAGGCTCCTGCCCCAAGTGGAGGAGTTTAAGTATCTTGGGGTCTTGTTCACGAGTGAGGGGAAAATGGAGCGAGAGATCGACAGACGGATTGGAGCAGCATCTGCAGTGATGCGGACGTTGTACCGGTCTGTTGTGGTGAAGAGGGAGCTTAGTTCTAAGGCAAAGCTGTCGATTTACCAGTCAATCTACGTTCCTACTCTCACCTATGGTCACGAGCTTTGGGTAATGACCGAAAGAACGAGATCGCGGATACAAGCGGCTGAAATGAGCTTTCTCCGTAGGATTGCTGGACTCACCCTCAGAGATAGGGTGAGGAGCTCAGTCATCCGGGAGAGGCTCAGAGTAGAACCGCTGCTCCTCCACATTGAAAGGAGTCAGTTGAGGTGGTATGGGCATCTGATTAGGATGCCTCCTGGACGCCTCCCACTTGAGGTGTTTCAGGCACGTCCCACTGGGAGGAGACCCCGGGGCAGACCCAGGACTCGGTGGAGAGACTATGTCTCCCAGCTAGTCTGGGAACGCCTTGGTATCCCCTCTGAAGAGCTGGAGCAGGTGGCTGGGGAGAGGGAAGTCTGGGCTTCTCTGCTTGAACTGCTGCCTCCGCGACCCGGACCTCCGGAAAAGCGGTAGAAGATGGATGGATGGATGGATGGATAATTGAAGTATCAATACAATACAAAGTATTAGAAATTTTCATTTTTGTTTCAACCAAACAGTAAAAAACTAGAACTTAAAGCCAACAAATGTAAATGCTTCAAAGCACAAAAACCTTTAAATAAACAATAATAAAAAAAAAAATACAAAGAAAAATTGTGTGTGTGAAGTGGGGGGTGGGGTAAAGGGGATATGAGCTACTCAGAAACTATAATCGTGGGTCTTTCAAAGAAATCAAGAAACGGGCGCCATAATTTATAGAATTTGTTTTCAGAGCCACAGACTGTATATCTGATTTTTTCTAAATCCAAACAGGACATTATATCTTTTATCCACTGTAAATGTGAAGGGGGCGAAGAGTCTTTCCACTTCAGTAATACAGCACGTCTGGCCAATAATAATGAAAATTTGAATACTTTTAATTTGGAACTTGGCAAGACAAGTTCTGGAGCCACACCAAAAATGGCGCATAATGGATCAGGTTTAATTTGATATTGCAGGACTTCAGACATAGTGATAAAAACAGAATGCCAAAAATTCATCAATGCAGGGCAGGACCAATACATGTGAAGCAAAGTGCCAGGAGCGCTACCACACTTTTCACAAGTTGGGTCTATATCCGAGTAAATACGTGCTAACTTAACCTTGGACAGGTTCTTGGGAAAAAGTCTAATCAGAGATTTCTAACTCCTTGGTTCAACACAGAAACTAGATGAAATCTATTTAGCTTGGAGGAATCATCTTTTAATTTATAAAAAATCTCTTAGAAAAGCTAGAACAAGTTATTACTCTGCATTAATAGAAGAGAACAAGAATAATCCCAGGTTTCTTTTCAGTACTGTAGCCAGGTTGACAAAGAGTCAGGACTCTGTCAATCCTAGCATTCCCTTAGAGCTTACTAGTCAGGACTTTATGAACTTTTTCAATAATAAAATTTCATCCATCAGAGATAAAATCAATCAGATTCTTCCCACAGTTAACTTAAATACTGTAACTACTACAACTCCTTCTTTTGATGTCTGTCTTGATGAGTTTACTCCAATCGACCTTTGTGAGTTAGACAAAATAGTTTCCTCATCCAAACCTTCAACTTGTCTTTTAGACCCTATTCCTACCAGGTTATTTAAAGAAGTCTTCCCACTTATTGGTAGCTTTATTCTTCATATAATCAATTCTTCATTAACTTTAGGCCATGTACCGCAGGCTTTTAAAACGGCTGTAATTAAACCCTTACTCAAAAAGCCAACACTAGATCCAGGAGCTTTAGCTAACTATAGACCAATCTCTAATCTCCCTTTCATTTCAAAAATCTTAGAAAGAGTTGTTGCTACACAATTATTTGACCACCTGGAGGGAAATGGTTTACTTGAAGAGTTTCAATCTGGGTTTAGAATCCATCATAGTACTGAAACAGCCTTAGCGAAGGTCACTAACGACCTCCTCATTGCATCTGATAATGGACTAGTTTCTGTACTTGTCCTTTTAGACCTTAGTGCAGCTTTTGATACTATCGATCATAATATTCTACTTGATAGATTACAACACTATGTTGGACTTAATGGAACTTCGTTGCAGTGATTTAGATCTTATTTATCTGATAGGTTCCAGTTTGTTCATGTAAATAATGAGTTTTCTTTCAACTCAAAGTTTAGTCATGGAGTTCCACAGGGATCTGTGCTAGGCCCTACTCTTTTTAGTTTATATATGCTTCCGTTAGGCAACATTATTAGAAAGCACTGTATACATTTTCATTGTTATGCAGATGACACACAATTATACCTGTCAATGAAACCAGATGATAGTAATCAATTAGCCAAGTTAGAAGCCTGTCTTAAGGAAATCAAAGCTTGGATGACTTGTAATTTCCTGCTATTAAATTCAAATAAGACTGAAGTCATTCTTGTTGGTCCAAAAAACCTTAGAAATTCCTTTCCAAATCAAACTTTCAGTTTGGATGCAGTTACTCTTTCTCTTAATAGCTCTGTGAGGAACCTTGGAGTTATTTTTGATCAGGATTTGTCCTTCAATTCACATATTAAATTTGTTTCTAAGACTGCCTTCTATCATTTGCGTAATATTGCCAAGATTAGGAGCATCTTGTCTCAGAGTGATGCTGAGAAGCTGATCCATGCTTTTGTTAGCTCAAGATTAGATTATTGTAATTCTTTATTATCAGGCTGTCCTAAAACATCTTTAAAAAGTCTTCAGCTGATCCAAAATGCTGCAGCAAGAGTTTTAACAGGTACTAGAAAGAGAGATCATATCTCTCCGGTTCTGGCCTCCCTTCATTGGCTTCCCATAGAGTTTAGAATTAAGTTTAAAATCCTTCTTCTTACTTACAAAGCTCTAAACAATCAGGCTCCTTTTTATTTAAAAGATCTGATACTACCGTATTATCCTAACAGAGCACTACGCTCCCAAAATGCAGGATTACTTGTAATACCTAGAATCTCCAAAAGTACAATGGGAGGCAGAGCCTTCAGTTATCAAGCTCCTCTCCTGTGGAATCAGCTGCCAATCTGGATTCGGGAGTCAGACTCGATCTCTATTTTTAAGAATAGGGCTAAAACCTACCTTTTTGATCTAGCCTACAATTAGGGAGGGATCATGTGTTTCTGAACCCTCCCTTAGTTATGCTGCTAATAGGTTTAGTCAGCCGGGGGACCTCCAGTAATGCACTGGGCCTCACTCCTTTCCTCACTCTCTATGAATTTTTTTTTTTGCTGGTCATTAACATTTGTTTGTTCTCTCCCATAGATTGAGTCCCCATCGTGCTGTTTGCTCTCTACATGTCTGTTCTTTTCATCTTCTGTATCCCCTCACCCCCCAGCCAGTCGCAGCAGATGACTGCCCCTCCCTGAGCCTGGTTCTGCTGGAGGTTTCTTCCTGTTAAAAGGGAGTTTTTCCTCTCCGCCGTCGCCAGGTGCTTGCTCACAGGGGATCGCCTGATTGCTGGGGTCTTTCTGCAACTGTGGGGTTCCCCCCTACAGTTGATAGAGCTATGAGATGACTGTTGTTGTGAAATGGCGCTATATAAATAAAGTTGAATTGAATTGAATTGAAAATATGATCCAAAGTTTCAGATAGGAATAAATTTATGCATCAAATTTGCATAATATCGCAACAGCTCTTTAAAAATTCAATAACTCAGTCAAAACTGGACATTGGACATATTTACACAAAGAATGGCTTGTTTTTTTGATGCCTTTGTCTCTACAGGGGTATGTTGTTATCTTATCTTCAATGCATATGAACCAGAAATCAGTACAATGTAAAAAAAAAAACAAATTTGTCACTTTCCGGCGGCTAACTGGACTCGCTCGCTGCCGTGGTTGCTGCATTTTCACCCATTGTGGCCGTTATTTTGCGTTCTGTCAGTCATTTACACTCTCTACCACATCTACAAAGTCTGATGATTATCCCACATAAATTTCGCTTGTATCCCATGGCTATTTTCCATGTACGAAGCCGTATAAGTGGCGGTGCACGATGATGGATCATGGCCATATTAGCTTTCTGAGCTAAAAGAAGGGAATACAGGAAAAGGAAATGAGGAGTTCTTCTTCTTTGGTGTATTACATGTCATCCATTGAGTCCTCCAACACATGTCTGCCACCTTCTTAAACTGGCAGATCAGTACAAATCCTCAGTGCACCCGGGGATGTCAGAGTGAGATGACAGGCGCAGCGCCACGCTCTGCCACTAGGGGCACGCGAAATCTCACACTCAAAGGGTTAACAGAGGTCAGCTGTGTTAAAGGCTGTGCTACCCCACTGTAGTTACGAATAAACCTGCGATAGAAATTCACAGACCCCAAGAAGCATTACAGCTCCTTGCGGGAGTGGGGTGTTGGCCAGTCCAGCACAGTCTTCACCTTGGCTGGGTCAGCCCTCAGCTCTCCCTCCGTTACAGTAAAGCCAAGGAAAGAAGTGGAATTGGTGGAAAATTCACACTTCTCAGCCTTGACATAAAGTTGGTTTTCTAAGAGCCGCTGTAACGCGGCTCTAACATGGGTTTCATGCTCCTCAGGCGTGCGAGAAAAAATCAGGATGTCATCCAGATAGACGAAAACAAACCGATTTAACATGTCGCGGAGGATATCAGTGATTAAACGTTGGAAAACAGCGGGGGCGTAAGTTAACTCAAAAGGCATGACCAAGTACTCAAACTGCCTCAAATGTGTTTTGAACGCTGTTTTCCACTCGTCCCCCTCGCGTATTCTGACTAGGTGGTAAGTGTTGCGTAAGTCGAGCTTGGAGAATACATGCGGGCACTGCAGGAGCTCCAATGCGGAGTTCATCAGGGGCAGAGGGTATTTATCTTTGACTGTTATGGCATTAAGCTCACGGTAGTCAATGCACGGACGCAGAGACCCATCCTTCTTACCAACAAAGAAAAACTCCATCCCGAGGGGAGCCAAGGATGGCCGAATGAGGCCGGTGTTCAGCGAATCTTTAATGTTCCTCTTCATCGCCTCCCTCTCAGGACCAGAAATATTATAGAGCTTGCTGGACAGCAGCCTGGCACCTGGAAGGAGGTCGATGGCACAGTCATATGAGCAATGCGGGGAAGCGCTAACGCTCATGACTTACTAAAGACCTCCCCGAGGCTGTGATAAACCTCGGGCACGAGGCTAAGGTCCGGCAGCTTGACCTGAGGAGAGGAGATGGGGAGGCAAGGTGAACACTGGGCCAAATTTAGACATGTAGCCAAACAGTTAGGACTCCAAGAGGTGATGGAATTTTTGTGCCCAATTGAGAATTGGATTATGCCTCCAGAGCCACGGATATCCTAGCACAGCATGAGAGGCACGTCATGCTGTGTTAGAATCAACATGAGAGGCATGATTGGCTGTATGGACTAAATGACAAAAGAAATGGCTTCTTCTTCTTCTTCAACACATTCCAAAAAAGCTGGGACAGGGTCATGTACCACTGTGTTACATCACCTTTCCCTTTCAGAACACTCAATAAGCATTTAGGAACTGGGGACACTAATTGTTGAAGATCTGTTGGTGGAATTCTTTCCCATTCTTCCTTGATGTACTACTTCAGTTCCTCAACTGTCCGTGGTCTCCGTTATTGCATTTTGCTCTTCATTCTGTTCTGTGCTTGAGAGATGTGAAGTGTGTAATAAACCATCTGCCATGAATAGTAGTAGTAGTAGATTAGTTTATTTGACAGGGACAGTGCAATAAACATAGACAATTAATCAAAGACAATCAATCTGATGTGTTGCACATAGAGTGTATAGCTATTAGCTAATTCGCAACTCTTGTCCCTGGATGGGCTTTAGAAAAAAGAATCAAGATAAAAAATATACACAATAACCACATACATCAATGCAGAAAAATTATAAATACACAATTATAAATATTATAAATATTATAAATACACAAATATAACAGCCTGACTCACATTTAACATAAATATTATAAATATTATAAATACACAAATATAACAGCCTGACTCACATTTAACACATATAACATAATTCACATTTGCCTATTTCAGGCCTTCCTCCCTCCGTCACTCACTATAAACAAACACATTTATTCCTTCCCTTCATTCACTCTCACTTTGCAGACAATTAATTCATACATGAGTACATTCTTGTTATTTTTCAGCCAGTTTTTAACATTTTTAGTGAATGTTTTAAAGTCCGTTATTATTTTAATTTCATTTGGCATTGTGTTCCAGATGTGACTGCCCTTTATAGAGAAAGCTGTTTGTCCAAATGTGGTTCTGCGGTGGAATATTTTACAGTTATTGTTAACAGAACTCCTGGTGGCTCTGCTGCTGTCCTGTCTTTGGACGAAACCAGCAAGTGGCTCGGGTGCTGATTTATGGAAACATTTGAACGTTAATTTCAGAAGACAGAGGTCAATGAAGCTCTCAAAACTCAATAGGTTGTATTTTTTTAAAACATTACAGTGATGCCACCTAATGGGCTTTTTGTCCAAGATTTTTAGGGTTTGATTATATAATGAACCTATATGTCTTATTGTGGAAGGGGCTGCTTGAGCCCAGACTGTCAAACAGTATGATATATGAGAAAAAACCATAGAATGCATATACAGTGCAGCTGCTTCGTAAGGTATGTAATATCTAATTAATTTAAAGCAGTTCAGATTTTTTTTTACTGTTTTTGAAATTTTCTTTATATGAAGATTAAATTTGAGTTGAGGATCTAGTACAATGCCAAGGTATTTGAATTCTGTAGCTAAACTGATGTCATGATCATGTATATTAACTTTAAAATGTTGCAGGTTACATTTTTTGATTGAAAAGCACATTGAGACTGTTTTCTGAAGGTTCAGCAATAGATGGTTCTTGAGGAGCCACTCTTGGACATCAACCATACTTGTAGACAGTACATCTGCAGCCTGTGCTGGAGTCTTGGCAGCTGTGTAAATAACTGCATCATCTGCATAAAGTTGGCATGTTGCAGCTGAGCAGTGTAACGGCAAGTCATTAATAAAAATGCTGAAAAGTAAAGGACCAAGAATGGACCCTTGTGGGATACCCATGCGGTTGTTTAAAAATGAGGATTTATCCTGGTGAACTTTTACACACTGTTCTCTATTCTGGAGATAAGATGCAAACCATTCTAATGTATTTGGGGAGAAGTTAAAAGATACCATTTTGGATAAAAGCAAACTGTGGTTTACAGTATCGAAAGCCTTTTTGAGATCTAGAAAAACAGCTCCTACCACATTACCCCTGTCCAAGGACTGTTTGATGTTTTCAATAAGGCAACAATTTGCTGTTTTCTGTTGAGTATCCTGGTCTAAAACCAAATTGATGTGGATGAAGAAGTTGACTGTCTTGTAAGTAGTCTATCAGCTGTGTAGCTACAACTTTTTCAAGAACCTTAGATAGGACTGGTAAAATAGAGATTGGGCGGTAATTGCATATATCGTCTTTACTGCCTGATTTATGAACTGGTATGACGACAGCTTTTTTCCAGCCAGATGGAAATGTACTAGACCTAATGGAGAGATTAATGAGGTGAGTCAGTGGTTTGATTAATATTTTGCTGTGCATTTTGAGAAAGGAGGTGCTCATATTGTAGATATCATTAGTTTTTGAGTTTGACAGTGTTTTAACAATACCAGCAATTAACTTCTCATTTACCTCATCGATGTGAAAAGTATCTGTTGGAAGTATGGAATTTGTGTTGTTGAGCACATTTGGCAGCACAAAATTTTTTGTTAAGTCTTCCACAGAGCCCACAAAGTGTGAATTAAATTCATTTGCCAAAGTAGCCTTGTCACTGACGGTCTTGCCATTGATTCTAAGTTCCTTTACCCCCTTCTGATCGTTTTTTTTATTAGTTAAGTTATTTAAATGCCTCCATAGGGAACTGTTGTTACCCTTTGCATGATCTATCAGTTTATTGTAATAAGATATTTTTGATTTTCGCAGCTCATGTACCACTTTATTTCTTAAACTTTTGTACACAAGGTGATCATTTTGTAGTTTGGAGGTTAGTGATGTTTTCAGTGCATAGTCTCGCCTCTTCATAAGTTTTCTTATTCATTATTTAACCATGGTAGGCTAATCTTCTGTTGTCTACTTTTAATTTGCTTTGAAAATTTTTCTATAGACTTTGTGATTGTTGCAGTTATAAAATTACAACAATCATCTACTTCACATGTTGACATGAGCTGCTCCCAATTTTGATTCTCTAAGTAATGTTCAAACTCCTCATTTTTTGATTTGGGGATAATAATTTGATTTGTCAATATCGACTCCCCCAAAATACTGTAGTCGCTTTTTAGTAAGTTTCCTGACAGCAAGAACCATGTTATGATCTGAGAGACCAGTTACAAGATTATAGGTTCTGGTTATTCGTTCTGGTTTATTAGTAAATACCATGTCAATAAGTGTTCTGGATTGTTTGGTTATCCTGGTGGGTCCTTTGATGATTTGCTGGTAATTAAATTTAGTCATGAGGCTTTTCAGTTTTTGTTTGTCTTTTTTTATCAGACCAGTTGATATTAAAGTCACCATGAATTATCGTTTCTCTGTTCTTCTCAAGTTGTTTAACCAGATCACTTAATTCATTATAAAAGGAAGAGTTGTGTGACGGTGGGTTGTACACTACTGCAATGTTGAAATTCATTACCGGAGAGAGACATACATTAACAGCTAAACATTCAAGTGAAGTATTCAAATCAACCAGTTGACATTTATATTTCTCTTTGATGTAAATTAAAACACCTCCTCCCCTCCCTACCTGCCTGTCTTTTCTAAAACACTGGTAGCCCACAATATCAATCATATTAGTGTCTATGTTACTGTGTAGCCAGCTTTCTGAGAGACAAAGGTAGTCCAGATTTGAGTCCAACAACAACACCGAAATCTCATCTCTTTTGGGGATTATGCTCCGTATGTTTAAATGACCGCCGAGGATCCCCTTTGGTTTAGCCTTGGTGTCCCAAAGAACTCGTGCATGATTAACAGTTTACTCCACACTGGTTGGAGTGTGTACTCAGCCCAGCTGTGTACAGAGGGCTTATCCAGGACTTTGTGGACTGGTGCCATCGGAACTGCCTCCAGATCAATACGAGGAAAACTAAGGAGCTGGTGGTGGACTGCCGTAGGCAAGGACAACCCCTCACAGCACCAGTAAATATACAGGGAACAGACATCGAGACGGTGACATCCCACAAGTACCTGGGTGTTCATCTGAACAATAAACTAGACTGGTAACACAATACTGACGCACTCTACAAGAAGGGACAGCGCAGGCTGTTCCTACTGAGGAGACTCAGGTCTTTTGGTGTACAAGGGGCGCTGCTGAAGTCTTTCTACGACACGGTGGTGGCATCAGCCATCACTTTTGGAGTGGTCTGCTGGGGCAGTGGCATTACAGCAGCCGATAGGAAAAGACTGAACAAACTGATCAAGAAAGCTAGCTCTGTCCTGGGGCAGCGCCTTGACCCAGTGGAGTTGATGGGAGAGAGAAGGATGGTGGCTAAACTGTCATCTCTGCTGGAGTCCGAGTTCCACCCTATGCAGGACATACTGAATGCAATGAGGAGCTCATTTAGCAGCAGACTACATCATCCTAGGTGCACAACCAAGAGGTTTCACAGGTCCTTCCTACCTACGGCTGTCAGACTGTACAACCTAAGCAGGGCTGCTCGCAGAGATAGCAAAAAGACGTGACAACCTAATAGTATTGAATGCAAAAGACGCAATAGACTTACACAATGGTCCCCTCTGGTATACAACTAGGAAAATACCGGTCGCTACGGAGGGTGACAATATGTATGGGTACATAATCATACCATGTAGGATAACTAAGTAGACGGTTATGCTGTTTCATTCCATCTAGCTACAATGCTCCGCACTGTGTGTGTTTATATATTTATATATTTATTCCATCTAGCGACAATGCTCCACACTGTGTGTGTTTATATATTTACATATTTATTCCATCTAGCTACAATGCTCCACACTGTGTGTTTATATATTCATATATTTATTCCATCTAGCTACAGTGCTCCACACTGTGTGTTTATATATTTATATATTTATTCCATCTAGCTACAATGCTCCGCATCTATATATTTATATTTATATGTACATATGTATACTTGCTGCTCTTGTTTTTTTTCTTGCCTTCTGATTGTTGCTCTGAGTGTTGCTATCCCTGTGCTGTTGCAATCCTGGAATTTCCCCGTTGTGGGACTAATAAAGGCTTATCTTATCTTATCTTATAATGCAACACATATATTTTAAATGCCAGTCTAGTACCCGCACTGTTTTACTATGAAGTCATGGTGTTGTTACATATAAAGAATGTAGCTTGGCATTGTCTTGCCGAAATAATCAGGGACGTAGCTGAAAAAAACAAACAAAAAACAAACAAACAAAACAAAACATTACTTAGATGTCAGCATATGTTGTTCAAAGAACTGTATGTACCATTCAGCCCGGAGGACACGGCATCCATGATTTCCAAAAACAATTTGAAATGTGGACTCATCGGACCATAATGTGATGTATGGGAAATGGCACGACACACCACACTGTGCTCGCTCTTATGAATGCGTGATGTCACTACGCCGCAGGGTATAATAGTTGACTACCGAAGGCTAGCTGGTCTCTTTCTTGCTATCCACCTTTGGTGTCACCCAGTTACATCACTGTGCACTCCTTCCTAGCATGTTATGCTAATTGTTCAATAAAGTTAACCTCAACACATGGACCTGCCTGCAGACCCATTATTTTCAGACATAACAACTGGCAATGAGGAGAAACTTGGAAAATATCAAGATGGAAATGCTGCTGACACCCCTGCCACCCTTCTTCACTTTTCCCGGTGGGTCGCCTATTCCTTTGTCACGTTTGTGTTTGCCATAGACCTAGCTAAAATTAGCAAGCCAAGGCTACATGCTATGCGAATCCACTGCTTAGGCAGCAAGGGATAGCATGTCTTCAAAACACTCGGACCTGCAGACAGCGATGAAGAATGTATTGCTGTGTTTGCCATACATTTCGCCACTCCAGAAAGTGTGCTAGTCAGGAAGATTATATTTCACCAATGCCGACAGCGTATGGGTGAGTTGGTTCAACAGTATGTTGCCAACCTCTGCTGCCTAGCGAGCATGTGTAGGTTTGCACAACTGGAAGACAAGATGGTGTGGGACCAGTTAGCGGAGCACACCACCAACTTGAAGCTACAGGAGAACTGCTAATGGCACCAGACAACTTGTCGCTCTCCAGCGAGGTGGAGTTAGCATCCCAACTAGAGGCTGTGACTTGGTTAAACACCGAGCTAGGAGCCTCCAGCTCACACTCTCCACACTTTGTTCCACTAGTTCGGTGGAACAGTGGTTAGCACAGTGGCAGCACAGTAAGAAGGTCACAGGATTGATTCCACCCCTGACCATCGTGGGTTCAATCCCACCCCCTGGCCTCTGGTGACCCTTCCGTGTGGAGTTTGCGTGTTCTCCCTGTGTCTGCATGGGTTTACCCCGCATACTCCAGTTTCCTCCCACAGGCCAAAACATGCAAGTTAGGTTAACTGGAGACTCTAAAGTGGCCCTAGGTGTGAATGTGTATGTGAATGGTCAGGGGATTTGCGCCATACCATGACTGCCTCATCCATCCAGGTGGATGCCCTGAATTTCCTTCTGGGGATTAATAAAGAATACAAAATCAAAATCCAAAAAAAAACAACAAAAAACACAAGTTGTTACACTGGCTGCTGAGCCTGATGACCCCATGTCCTCCCTGGGGGACCCTGACGTTAACACTGCAGGACGTCAGGACAACAAAGCATGCCGGCCATGTGGTAACTGTTGCTCTCCTCCACACCAAACATGCACACCTGCCTACTCTGCCAAAGGACACAAGTGTCAATGCTGTGGTAAGTTGAACCACCTCACTAAAATGTGCTGCTCAGCCCCGACAAGCCCGCCGTCTAATTCGCTCAGTTGGCCCAGTCCAACCACCATTCATGCAGTGGAATCCAGCAATGCACTGTACAAATGGTGCACAGTGGAACTGGATGGCGTCAGTCTACCACTACTGCTGGACATTGCAGCCACGAGGTCCCTGCTGGATCAGACGATGGTGGAGACATTTTTTTCCCCAAAACTCAGTTGAGCCAGACACAGTGAAACTGTTCGGGTATGGACATGTAAAATTCAGCATGGTAGGAACCATCACTCCACAGGTTTGCTATGGGTCAAGAGTCTTCCCAACATTCACATTTCAAGTGACGCATTTTGGTGACAATCAGTGTTGGGAGTAATGTGTTACAATGTAACGCGTTACTGTAATGCCACTACTTTTGCAGTAACGTGCTGTGTAATGAAATTACTGTTTAAAAATTCAGTAATGCGTTACAGTTACTGAGATTTGATCAACTGCATTACTCGTGTTACTCGTTTTATTCATATGGATAGATATTTTTAGTGCAAATAAATACAAACTGACCCTACATAGCTGATGCAGCCATCAGTCAGTGTAACCTGTTGCAAAGAGCCTGTTCACTGCTGCAGCCAGCAGCCACAAATGGAGCTTGCTCCTGCTGGGAAAAGATGAAGCTACTTTGTTTTTGTGGAAATAGACAGTAGACAGCAGCTATCAAATGAATGAAATCCTATTTAACCGACAGACAGCAATGTGTAATGGTCAACAGTGTCAAATCACCATATTTGAAATGTCAAATGAGTGTCCAACAAGGCTCCATACTTGAACCAATATTATTCTCACTATAGATAAATGATATACCAAATGCATGCAGAAACATTCATATACAAATGTATGCAGATGACACGGTGATATTCACACCTACAAAAAACACATAAGAAGCCGTCTGTATTCTTACAACAGCGATGACCCAAATCCATGACTGGCTGAATAATTCATGTCTCCTACTAAACAAAAAAATTGCATGATGTTCACCAAACAACAATCAAATATTACAAACTCAAACATTTTCTTAAAAGGGGCGAAGCTGCAACTAGTTGAGGAATTTAAGTACCTCAGTGTGATTTTAGATTCCTCATTAACCTTTAAAAAACATAAAAAAAATCTCAAACAAAATCAATTTCAATCTAAGAAATTTTAAGCAAATTAGACCATCGCTGACAGTTAATGCAGCCAAAATATTTCTGCATGCAATGATCTTCTCACACATCGATTACTGTTTTACCAACTGGTCTCTCACTGGTGTAACCATAATCAAACCCACTGAAACTTTATACAAAAAAGTCATAAAAATCCTTGACAAGAAAGATCCCATATATCACTGCTGTCACATTTACAAGAAAATTAAAAATTATTAAATTAAAAAGATAATTATAAAACTCTCAAATTTGCCTGTTCAATCTATAAAATATTAAATGGCTATGCACCCCCGCCCCCGCCCCTGGAGAATATGTTAAACTGAGAAAAGTCACCTGTACAACCACCAGAGCAATCACTAGAGGAGACTGTGAGGTCCCCCACAGATGCACCACATTGGCTCAATCTGTGCTATCAGTGAGGGGCACCAAGATCTGGAATAACATACCACCTGCAATCAGAGAACGTACCACACTAATCACTTTTAAGACTCATTGTAAAAACTGGCTTTTAAACAATCAAAACTGTACCCATTGTGGGCGACACACATTGTGGGCTCACATTTCCACAGAGATATGACTGCATGCGTATTGGGGGTTTCACGTCTGGAAGGACAAAGGACTCGAATCTGCAGAAGATAACGAGGAGGTGTGAGATTGGTCTTTTGTCCCACAGAAGATGCCCCGGAGGGATTTCCAGTTCATCAAGAAATGAGAGACAATGGTGAAGGTTCAAAGGGATGCTTTGTGACTGTATGTTTACTGAAAACACCATGTGACTTGAATTCTGATGCTGGAAACATATAAAAGGGTGATGAGATATGATTCTTTCTCTTTTCCTGCTTTGAGAATGCTAGACGATGTGTTCTGTCAATAAAGCTGATTTAAGAACTAAACTCAGCCTCATCATTCGAGCACATCCTCTACACCCATAACTAGGGGATGCTCTGAGGCACATGCATATATATATGTACCCATGCGTCACACACACACATACCCCGCCTCTTGTTTGTTGCTGTCTGTTGTTGCTGTGAGGTGCTTGGGTGCATGTGTGTGTACGCATACACAGCACTTCACGCCTGTGACATTTGAATATTTTGTTTTGTAACACCTCAACTCTGCACTTTATACAGTTTCACTGCAGTTGTTGTGCTCGTGCATGATTATTTGTTTGTGTGTTTTTGTGACCTGCCAGAGGACTACAGATGCAAATTAGCAATATTGCTAAATCTGACATACTTACATTTGTTTTAGTGTTCATTAGTATGTAATGTCCCTTTCAAATAAGCACTAAACTTTCTTCATTTTTCCTTTGTCACGGTTAAGGACAAAATCATATTGGTGGGATGAAAACTAAAGTGTGGTTGAGACCGACTGCAATCTTCAGAAGCACCTGAGAAAAACAACAAGATCCAACAAAGCTAGTGCTATGCTATACTAACACTGTGTAGTGGACCTATGTTATCTGAACAACCACAGCTGAATTTCAAGCACAGGTATGCAACTGGACAGTTTGTGACCTACCAAGAATTAAATGAACTGACTGCCAGATACGTCATTACAGAATGAAGATGTGATAACTGTCATTTTCCATCAGACAGCTGACACTGTGATCTAGCATATTGACTAATTATCTTATCGGGTAACTTAAAGCCAGTGATAAAGGAAATGCATACATATGGTTTGGCTGATAATACTGTTAGTACATTGCATAATGTAAAACAACATACATACTTAACTGGACCTGTTGTAAGAACCACCAGATTTATTTCTTAACTTGACAATCAGAAAAAAAAATATTTTAAACTATTACAACCCGGGTAACCGGGTAGACTACTGGTATAACCTGCATGATCGTGTGGGTTATTTTGTCACTTTGAATGAACCATGCACTGACTGAACATGGAAATAAAGAACTTTTAGTGATCATTCAAAGCTCAGCGGGGCCTCTGCCAATCCTGGCATGGATGCGGCCCTGGCAGCGCTGTCTCAGGCGAATCTGGGGGCCACTTCGGTGGAGTTGCGGCTGGCTCAACAGCAAAGTCCCAATCTGGATCCCACACTGGCTGGGCCGACTCAATTGCTGTTACCTGGTCCAAGGCAGGTGGTGGTACTTTTCTCAGATGGCTGGCGTGCCATCGGGATCCATCTGCCATCTGAAATGTGGCTGGTCCAAGTTGTGTGGCGACCTGCATCAGTGATGGTGGCGATACAGATGACTGGAACATCTGCAGCTGACGTGGATGGTTGGATCGGCGACTCCAAACCCAGTCAAGCACCATGAGCGAAGGTGGTTTCTGCTTTGAGGTGTGCTGCTGCTCACTTGTCATGCGGTCGGTGAATGGTGTCATTGCTGGGGCGCAGTTTAATGGAGGACATGACTGGGTTCTCGATGGTTGTTGAGGTGAAGTGGACTTGTTGGTAACCAGATGAGCCCCACAATCTTCCCAGTTTTGTGTTAACATGGACTGGAACTCCTGTAGCAAGGTGGCGGCTCTGGGAGGCTTATGCCATGTGAGGATTAGTCCCCAGTCTTCAGTGGTCCGATCAATGGGTGGTGTGAAAAACTGAGCGGCTACACCTATTTCTGGGCAAAGCAAGCTTGGGCCATCAGCCGTCAAACTGAGTCCCATGTGATCTGTGATGGAAAAGTCCAGCTCAAGAAAAATATCACATCCTAAAATGTTGTCACCAATGTTGGGCAAGTTAATAAAAAATAGTAACTAATTACAGTTGTGCCCTTCAGAGGTAAAGTGGGCTATCCCACAAAACCATTATTTTGAGAAAATGAGCTCTAAAGTTTATGTGATTTAAATATATTTTCATATTTAAGTCACACCTTGAAGGTAATTATAGGGGGTAACTTTTTAATGATATAGGCACACTGATTTTTTGAGAATATTTCAACTTTAGAGCTCATTTTCTCAAAATAATGGTTTTGTGGGATAGCCCACTTTACCTCTGAAGGGCACAGTTACTAGTTACATCTTTTCAAAAGTAATTGAATTACTTTATGAATTACTGCATTTTTAAGTAATTAGTTACTTGGAAAAGTAAGTTTCACGTTACTTTTAAATGCATACTTAAATCATCTTGCACACATAGCAAGATGATTTAATTAATGGATTACATTACAGGCTTATTAATGACAGGCTGAAAACAGACATTTTCAGACAGAGCTTTTAGAACATGTTCAGTCTGCTTTATCCTGCCTTGAGAGCTCTTATTATGGGATAAATCTGAAGAAAATCAATACGAAATTACCAGTAATTTCCTCATTTTGGAGTGAGAAATAGGGTTTGTGGAGTGAGAGAGAGAAAAAGAGTGACAATCACTTCAAAAGAATGAATTGGCAACACTGCATAAAGCTGTCAATGTTTAGCTTACCTTTATGATATGGACTGAATCCAATGTGCAGTAATCCAAAGAAAATGTCCATTATCCACAGTCCAAATGTTTGCTGTGACAGAGACATAATCCAGTCCCTCAGATTCCTTTTGGAGATCAAATCCATTTTTGAATAATCTTTATCCAGGTAGCAGGTAAATGTGTTTTAACTACAGTGGATCACAGTCTCAGCTGTCTGATGGAAAGTCACTGTTTATATTACATCTTCAGTCTGTAACGGCATATCTGGCAATCAATCGGTTTAATTCTTGCTGGGTCACAAACTGTCCAGATGCATACCTGTGCTTGAAATCCAGCCATGGTTGTTGAGAATACAGTAGACACACTTCACGGTGTTGTTAGCATAGCTAGCTGTGACTAAGCACAAGCTTTGTTGGAGGAGCTTGTTGCTGTTTTCAGGCGCTTCTGAAGACTGCAATAAGTCTCAACCAACACTTTAGCTTGTAACCCACCAATATGCTTTTGTCCTCAACCATGAAAAAGGAAAAACAATCTGTCTTTTTTCACAAAAACAAAGTAACTTCATCTTTTCCCAGCAGAAGCAAGCTCTATTTGTAGCTGTTGGCTGCAGCAGTGAAGACCCTCTTTACAACAGGTCACGTTAACTGATGGCTGCGTTAGTTTGTATTTATTTGCGCTAAAAATATCTATCTATCGGGCAGTGCGGTGGTGGAGTGGTTAGCACTGCGGCAGCACAGCAACTCACCCTTGGCCGGGGGATCCTGGGTTCGATCCCAGCCCCCGACCAACAGTGGTCTGTGTGGAGTTTGCATGTTCTCCCCGTGTCTGTGTGGGTTTACTCCGGGATTTCTCCGGTTTCCTCCCACATGCCAAAAACACGCAAATTAGGTTAATTGTCATCAAACTGGGGATTCTAAATTGTCCTTAGGTATGACTGTGAGAGTGAATGGTTGTCTGTCTGTCTGTGTTGGCTCTGCGATGGACTGGCGATCTGTCCAGGGTGTACCCTGCCTCTCGCCCAAAAGATGCTGGGATAGGCTCCAGCCCCCCCGCGACCCGAAAAGGATTAAGCGGAAGAAGATGGATGGATGGATGGATAAAAATATCTATCCATATTAATAAAATAAGTAACAAGTAACACATCCGATCAAATTTCAGTAACTGTAATGCATTACTGAATTTTTAAACAGTAATTGTCATGAATTGCCCCACGGGGCAGAGAGGTGAGACCCACAAGCTGAACTGTGAGTTTGTGAGATTTATTGAAAACAAAACATAAAGTCCAAACAGTGCTCAACACAAAATTCCAAACTGACAAACAAACAGACTTACGAGTTTAAACACACCAGAACAGGGGCTGGGTTCTTGTGGAGATGAGGTGAGACAAAACCAAGACTGTGGCAATGAGAAAGAAAAATAACAGTCTTTAAATAGCTGAAAACAAATTGACACACTAGATGGCAGGTGCGGATCACATGAGCGGGCAAGTGACCTAATTATAGAACAGCTCACAGCTGAGACGGCTAGGGAACAGAAACAACATACACAGCCCATGCAAGATGACAGGGTGGGACTGTCTGGAAGAGGAGTTAAAGAGCTTGTGTCACAAGAAAAAAAATATATAAATCCTAAACTCCAGAGACTGACAAAATAACAATAATACTATGGCCATTAATAACTAACAGAACAATTAACCACCAAGAACACATCTTAAATCAACACACAGGAAAAATACAGAAAATACTCAGAGGAAAATTAAGAGAAAATTAAGAGCCTGAGCCCGGTGACACACCGAGCTCAGCCTCGTGACAGTAATTTCATTACACAGCATGTTACAGCAAAAGTAGTGGTGTTACAGTAACGAATTACTCCCAACACTGCTTATTGCAGATTCTCTTGCTGAGGAAACAACCGCTGAGAAAAAAACAAGTTTCAGCTCACCTGTTTCCAAGGAGACCAGGGGTGTGTTGTGAAACAGCTGCTGGGAGTTCCCCAATTTCATGACTGACTAAAATTACATTTTCATCTCCACTTGGCTTCAGATATAATCCTTCAAATTCAAAGGTGATTTGAACTGTTTTTATTACTTCTTACCAAGGGCAACTGATCACGAGGTGGCTCCCATTAACTCAAGTGTGTGTTCAGGGTTTTAGACTGTATAAGGCACTCAGCCTAAATCCAGGATGCAGGAAGTGGGAACTGATTTGGGGAAGAAGAGAGTGTTGCTGAGTTAACCCCTCAACCAGCTTAATTGTGTTCAGAAATTTTTTAGGGCCTTTTATCTGAACATTGAGCATTACCCGTTAGAGGAGAGCTGGTATACTTGACCTCTATCACAGAGGTTGAGTTCAGGATATGACAAGAATTAATTAAATAAAGCATCACTGGTGGACAGAGGTGTATAGTTTAAGTGTTCACTAGAATATGATAATACAACCAAAAACATTCATGAACGAGTGAGAGGCTAAACTGCTATCATCAGCTAGCCACCTGTGGTCCTGATTAGAGATGATAAACTATATGGTATGATGGTATGGTATGATAAGCTAAAATGGCATCTAAGAATGACATATATGGTCAAGTTCTTGAAGCTCTTTGTGTTGCAGCTCCAAAATTTACACTTATTGAACGACGAGCAGACAAGCAGGTCTCGCACTGCAGCCAGTGTTTGAACGTTTTGTACATCTTTGGTGGTAAAATCATTACTACATCTTGTCAATGAGCTTTAAAGCTGTGAAGATAATTAAAAGACACTGGCTGACAACGCTGCATGCCAGGCCAAGCCATGGGATGCTAGCCGTTAAAACTAGCTCAGGGTTCTATCACTAGATATTAGATGCTGAGTATAGCACCTCCACCACTGACCATTACCACCATGCCCGGCCCAGGGGAAATTTCAGGGCGACGCCGGCTTCCAGCGAAAAGTTGCGTCCTGGGACACTAGCCACTAAAGCTGGCCACAGGGCTCCAATGCTAGCCAACAGCAACCATCACCAGAACATCAACTATGCCACCACTTACCTCACCTTCAGGATGTGACAGCTGTCTCTGCTGCCAGAAAATCTCCGAGCTGGAAGGGAGAATATCCATTCTGTATCAGATCAGAGATAAAGAACAGATCCTCGACTCCTTGGTCACCAACCTCCTGACCGCTGGATCCAGCTCGCCGCTAAGCCCAAGGCCCCGGCTAACTTCACTCCGAGCCAGACAGTAGGATGGACTACTGTCCATAAAGGCAGTCACGGCTGGAAGTGTCCTTTTCCGGCACATTCAGCTCAGACTCTTCATCTGAACAACAAATTCTCCATCCTGGATGAGCAGGACTTCCCTGAGCCATGGTATCATGTTCAGGTTCAGGTTTCTTTGTACCTGTAGGTAGATTTGTTTTGTAGTCAGGCGACATCCTTTTAGACACATATTTACAAAACACAGTTATATTCAACATGAACACAAACACAGGCACACATGAAGCTGACTATAAACACGATAAAAGTACTCAAGGCTCCACCAATCAGGACATAAGACAAAAAAGAGATAAGAGAGAAGGGTCATAGTAAAAAAGTTAAAAGCTAAATCAAAGAGATTAAAAACTCAATAAAAGTCTAAAACTCAATAAAAGATTTAAATCCCAAATAAAAACCTACAAAAATAAATAGATATAAAATAAAATTCATAAATAGATAAATAAATTAAGTGCAATATATTGTTACATCTTGTTCAACTCTTTGACAGCAGCAGGAGCAAAGCTGTTTTTGTAGCGCTGGGTTTTACATTTTGGGACAACAAACCTCCGTCTGGAGGGAAGAAGCTGAAAGTGGCAGGGCAAAGGGTGGCAGTTGTCATTTAAAATGGAGGTAGCCATCCTCTGTACCTGTCTGGTGTACAGGGATGTCAGGCTCAGCTGTGACTCACCAAGCAAACGACTGGACCATCTAACTACTTGGTCTAAGGAGTTCCCCTGTTTCAGCTTTCTCTCACCAAACCATGACACTAAAGAAAAGGATAAAACAGATTCAATAAAAGCTTGAGAAAACATTGTCATTATGGTTGGATCAGTATGAAAGTGCGTGAGTTTCCGTAAACATTGCAAATGTTGACGACCCTTTTTTCACACCCTTTCACAGTTCTCTTCAAAGTTTAAATTACTATCAATGACATTTGTAAGATTGCACACATTCAGTGGTCTGGCCTTTTAGTACAGTGACTTTGTGCCTGGAAGTTTTCCTCCTAAAGTCAGTAATCATATCTTTAGTTTTTGTCGTATTCAGCTGCAGGTAGGAATCCTCACACTAGTGAAAAAAAATATCAACTACTGGGCCGTGGCTGCTCTCACCATCCTGAAGGAGATTGACAATAACTGAATCATCAGCATACTTTATAATCAGAATCAGAATCAGAATCAGATTTATTGCCATTGTTCATGTAGTACACAAACTAGGAATTTGTTTCGGTGCAATGCTGCAACATTAAACATGATAAAATAAAAGAAATAAACTATACATGCAATAAAGTGTAGAATAAGAGTGAGTAATACTAGTCAGCAGTTTAAATATATTAGCGAGCAGCAGATAATGTGGAGAACCATATAGTGCAGTCGGTAATGCAGGAAGAAAACAGTGATGATTGACATGAGTCTGGTTGAGCTGCTGTACATAGTGCACGAGAGTCAATAAGTCACTTAGTGTTCAGCAGTCTGATGGCAGAGGGGAAGAAGCTGTTCATGTGACGGGAGGTTTTAGTCTGGATGGACCGAAGTCTTCTACCTGAGGGGAGAGGGGCAAACAGTACGTGACCAGGGTGTGAGGGATCGGCTATGATCCGGCCAGCACGCCTCCGGGTCCTGGAGATGTACAGATCCTGGAGAGATGGGAGCTTGCAGCCGATCACCTTCTCAGCAGTGCGCACGACGCGCTGCAGCCTTAGTCTGTCCCTGGCAGTGGCTCCTGCATACCACACGGTTATGGAGGTGGTGAGGATGGACTCGATGATGGCTGTGTAGAACTGCACTAACATCTTGGTGGGTAGCTTGAGCTTCCTCAGCTGCCGCAGGAAGAACATCCTCTGCTGGGCCTTTTTGATGAGGGAGCTGATGGTCGGCTCCCACTTGAGGTCCCTGGTGATGGTGGTGCCTAGGAAGCGGAAGGAATCAGCAGTGGTGATGGGAGAGCCTGTGAGGGTGAGGGGGGGCAGAGGGGTTGTGACTTTCCTGAAGTCCACAATCATCTCCACTGTCTTCAGAGCGTTCAGCTGCAGGTTGTTGTTGTTGCACCAGGACGCCAGCTGGGCCACCTCTCTCCTGTAGGCGGACTCGTCGCCGTTGGAGATGAGCCCGATGAGGTGTCTGTTGTCATGTCTGCTCTGACACATGTTTGTGTACAGGATGAAGAGTCATGATGACAACACACACCCCTGAGGAGTGCCAGTAGAAGAACACTTTTGGTCAGACAATGTACCGATGACCCTTACTCTCGGTGTCCTGTTGGCTAAAAATTCCAGAATCCAGCCCACCAGATTATTACTCAAATCAAATTGTTGTTGAAGCTCTTCAACTAAAATGTGAGGTTGGATTGTATGAAAAGCAGAAGAAAAGTCCACACATAAAAGCCTGGCATGTGTCCCATTAAAATCCATATGTTTAAAAAGCATGTTAAGCAGAGTGACATTGGCATCCTCCACTCCTCTGTGAGGCCTGTAGGCAAACTGCAAAGGATCCAATGCATGCTCAGTCTGCTTTGGGACCTCAAATCTGACCAGTTTTTCAAAAATTTTCAGTAAAATTAAAGTCAAAGCAACTGGTCTAAAATCATTTATCGTTTTAGGACAGCTGGATTTTGGAATGGGGACAACCACAGCATCTTTCTAGACCTTAGGCACATATTTTGTATGTAAGGACTTCTTAAAAAATGTAGTGAAACACAGGACTCAGTTCACGTGCACAGGACTTTACCAAGTGCCCACATATATTATCAGGGACCTGACTTTTGTTCACTTTCACCGCACAGAATGCCTTTTTAACATCCTGCAACTCAATACTAAAGTGCTAATTGTCTTTGAATTTCTGTTTCAAATCTTGGGTTTCTATGCTAAAATCAAAGGAATCAAAACAACCATAAAAACAATTAAGTGCATTAGCCAGCTCTGTGTCTGAATTAAAACCATCTAAAAACACACGATTACTACGTTCTGTGCTCTGAAGGCCTGCAATAGTTTTCATACTAGCCCAGGCTGAACCAAGCTTCTTTGCTGCCATCTTGCTTTCCAATTCTGATTTATAATTCTGTTTTGCTCTTAAAATTTCGGACTTCAGCTCTTTTGTGGCAACCTGCAGCTCAGAAACAATCCCCTGTTAAAAGGTGTTATATTTTGACACGTTTACATGAAACGATCATATCCCTGCAAAATGCCATGCAAGAGCATGTCCCATCCACCAAAGAGTCCAAATCATCCCCGCAGGACAGTAGGAACACCTCCCAGTCCACACAATTGAAACATTCCTGGAGGCAGAGCACTAAATCATTTGTCCGGACCTTTATGTCCCTGGTCTTCATTTTCTCTCTTTTGAGAGCAGTTTTATATGTGGGCAGCAAATGTACACAGTTGTGATCTGAGGAGCCTAAAGGAGGAAGGGGAAGAGATTTATAGGCCCCCTCTATAAATCTGTAGCAAAGGTCCAATGTCTTTTCCCGCCTGGTTGGGCAGTTGACGTACTGATAAAAGTTTTTAAGTGTCTTCTTTAAAGACACATGGTTAAAATCCCCAAGGATAAAATTTGGAGCCTCTGGGGAAATCAAATGCAACCACTGTACCACATCAAAGACAGTGCAGGAGGTGGAGGCAGCATCCACCCTCGGGTGAATGTACACAGTCGTTATGAAAAGTTGGGTGAACTCGCGGGGCAGATATAAGGGGTGTAGCAATACGGACAGAAGTTCCACATCTGGCTTACAGATGCCCTCTCTGACCGTGACAGATGTACAGTACTGTTTATTACGATACAAACATATTCTGCCTCCCTGACGTTTCCTTGTTACCTCTTCCTGCCAATCGAAACGAAGTGGGGCTCCAAAACCATCAATACACAGGTCCGGGTCCCGGTCATGATCTGTAAGCCACATCTCCGTGTAAGCCACAACACAGCAGTTCTTGAAATCCTTCTGATATCGGACATTTCCTTGAATTTCATCCACTTTATTTCACAGGGATTGTACGTTCCTCATAATAATGAAAGGAAGAGGAATGCGGTTAAGCTGACGTCTCCTCAGGTTTATACTTATGCCTCCATGCTTTCTGTGTTTCCTCCTCTTGTCTCTTTTCATTGCTGTGTCCATGAAAGTCTCTTAAAATAAAGTCCGGCAGTTGCGGCACAAACTCAATCACAGACGCTGGATTATCCATGTTTAGCTGCAGTAACATGTCTCTGGAATACTGCATTCTTACCGGTGTGAGAGCACTGACTTCCCAGGCAAAAAGCCGGTAAGAAAGGAGCCACAGTGCAATAACAAGAAGAAAATCCATACTGATGGTATCAAAGAGTTCTTCCTTATATAGTCCACATACATTCAAGGACAAAAACGGCACATAGAATTACGTTAAAACACATCAAAGTACATAAAAACAGAGACTAAAAGATGCCAAACTTTTTCACCCACTGCCAGTCGCTGCGTGCGCACAGGCATGACCACGTCATCCCCGGAATCAGCAGAGGGTGTATCGCTGCCTGCCCAGCTACTTGGCGTTCCGAACCAGTGTTTACTCCCTCTCCTCGGTCCGCTTGTCGGTCACCAGCTCAGCCTCCGACTCACACTGATGCCCATGTAGTGGGCCCCGCCCCCACTGCTGTCCATTCATCCTCATTTGCCTCACCTGGACCCACATCACAAGCCCCCCGACTGACAACACTGGTCACTGGGGATTCCATCATTAGAAAAGTGCAAAGAAAGTCCATCAAATTATTTTGTTTCTCCACTGCTAAAGTGATGAATATTGTGGAAAAATGTGTCACCATCCTCCCCAAATATCCCAGTGCAAACAATGTAATCATCCATATAGGATGCAATGACATCTCTGAGCAGAGGTCTGAGGTGTTGAAACATGATTTTATCAGGCTTCTTGACTCCTTTAAAGACTGTGGAAAAAGAGTTTTTATCTCAGGCCCCATCCCTCCTTTTAAACATGGCATTGAGCATGATAGCAGGACCCTTTTCTTCCACTCCTGGCTCCAGTCTTCTTGCCACAGGCACAACATATTTTAATTGACAATTTTAATCTATTTTGGAATCGTCCCCATTTTTACAAACATGATGGCATCTACCCCAGTGCCATAGGCACCCCAGTTTTAGCAGACAATTTATATTTACTGTTTTTAACACTGACTCCTGAGACAGATCTGAAGCCTGTCCCTGCCCCAAAATGGTTCCTTCCGGGAAATTAACTATTCCTCAACTGTGGACTGTCCTGCACGCACACCTGCACATCATCAGCGGCGAGGAATATAAGCCGCCTCGCCCTGAGCTTCGGCCTGAAGCCGTCAGGCTTCTCCACTCATCATCGTGAGTCAACCTTTCCTTCAGCACGACGCTTTGGGTAAGAAGCCCTTACCTCCTTTCTCTCCAGTCTGCTCCCCTGTGCACAGGTGGATTCCTCGGCGGCGGACAACGCCTCTCCCTCGCCATTCCTCGCTGCTGCACTGAGCCCTGCAGGTGGCTGTCTTCCGGGTTCCGTCCTTGTGGTGCCAGTCATCTGTCCCTTGCAAGTAAGCTCCTCTCTCGCTCATTCTCCTCCTGTGTTGGTGTGTGCCCGTCACCCTGTGTCTTTGTGCTCTTTCCCATAGGGTTGCCGGCTGTACGGTCTCCTGCCTCTGTGCCCGAAGCAGACGCCGCCACCAATACATTTACATCCCGCAGACACACATCCATTCACCCCTGTTGCTAATAAACTATTTGAACTTCTCTGAGCCTGTGTGTGTGCGTCTCCTGAGCCGTGCGTTATGTCAGTACGGCTTCAGCAGAGCGGCTCGGCAGACGGCGGGCTCGCACACCGGTTTTCCACTCTCGAGGCTCGAGTGGATCAAGTAGCCTATCAGCAACAGGTGATTTTCAATCAATTGTTAAATTTGACTAACCGGTTGGGCCGCTTGGACCCCCAACAGTCGTTCCCCCTGGCTTGTCAGGGTGGCGCGGCTCCTGCTGCTCCAGTGGCCGTCCAGCAGGCTCCGAGTGCACCGGTTCGGCTCACACCCATTCCAACCCCCGCCCGCTTTAGCGGTAAGCTCGGCGGAGCGCGTGGGTTTATTATGCAGTGTGAGTCCGTTTTCCACCGTGTGCCCGGAGACTTTCCTTCAGATCATAGCCGAATTGGTTATATCGGGAATCTCCTGGAGGGGCGAGCTTTAACGTGGACCTACGCCGTAATGGCGAGGCCCAGTTATGCCGCCCTCACATATGACCAATTCGTGAGGCGCTTCCTGGAGGTCTTTGACCATACTCCAACCGAGACGGTCCAGGTCGATCGGCTTCTCGCCCTCCAGCAGGGAAGCCGGTTGGCAGCGGACTACGCGGTCGACTTCCGGGTAGCGGCGGAGGAAGTAGGCTGGGAGGAACGCTCCCTCTGCGGCCTTTTTCTCTGCAGCCTCAATGATGATCTGAGGGATGAACTGGCTGGGCGGGATATTCCTGAGACGCTAGCGGAGCTGACATCCTTAGCGATTAGTTTGGATAACAGGCTGTGCGAGCGCTCCTCAGGGCGGCAGTGGGTGCCCCGGTCATTTGTGTTAGACCCCTCGCTCATCGCTGATTTCCACCGAGCGCACCCAGAGAAGCCATCGCCAGGAGGCGCTGCTAGAGGGGGGAGTACTGTCATGCCGCGCCGCTCATCAGCGGCACCACCTACACGCACACCTGCACATCATCAGCGGCGAGGAATATAAGCCGCCTCGCCCTGAGCTTCGGCCTGAAGCCGTCAGACTTCTCCACTCATCATCGTGAGTCAACCTTTCCTTCAGCACGACGCTTTGGGTAAGAAGCCCTTACCTCCTTTCTCTCCAGTCTGCTCCCCTGTGCACAGGTGGATTCCTCGGCGGCGGACAACGCCTCTCCCTCGCCATTCCTCGCTGCTGCACCGAGCCCTGCAGGTGGCTGTCTTCCGGGTTCCGTCCTTGTGGTGCCAGTCTTCTGTCCCTTGCAAGTAAGCTCCTCTCTCGCTCATTCTCCTCCTGTGTTGGTGTGTGCCCGTCACCCTGCGTCTTTGTGCTCTTTCCCATAGGGTTGCCGGCTGTACGGTCTCCTGCCTCTGTGCCCGAAGCAGACGCCGCCACCAATACATTTACATCCCACAGACACACATCCATTCACCCCTGTTGCTAATAAACTATTTGAACTTCTCTGAGCCTGTGCGTGTGCGTCTCCTGAGCTGTGCGTTATGTCATGGACTCACAATCTCAAACTGTGCTGGCCCACTCACTAGCTCCACCTGGTGGTTTATTCATCAATGTCATCACCGCCACCAGACACAACCCCAACAGAAACCGTAACACCAACTGCAATAACCTCATGTCAGTAAATATACATAAATCCCCATCTCCTTCACCAAAGACTCTTAACATGGCTCTTTTAAATGTCAGCTCTCTTTTAAACAAAACTTTTCTTATTAATGATCTGATTAATGATCTGATTTTAGATAACAATATTAATTTTATGTTTTTAACAGAAATGTGGTTGGGCACAGATGAACCTGCAACACTCACTGAAGCCTCACCACCAAAATACCAGTTCACATTTTCATCTAGGACAGACAAGAAAGGTGGTGGAACAGCAACCATCTTCACAAACTCATCTGGTTTTAAAGACATTGCTTTTGGTCACTTCACAGCAATTGAGTATCACTCCTTTTCTTTTAGTAGCCCTCCCATACTTTGTGTTGTTGTTTACAGACCACCCAAAAAATGCCCCTGTTTTATCTTCAGATTTTAATTTTAAGTAATTTTTCTCAGAATTACTTACCACTATTCATAATAATTTTAACAAAACTATTATTTTAGGTGATTTTAATATACATGTAGATAATCTTTTAGACTTCTTTGCTTCAGAATTTTTAAACCTTTTAAACTGAATGAATTTTATCCACCATGTGACCCAGCCCACCAACAACAGAGGACACACTCTAGACTTGTTAATAATCTCATGTGTGTTGGTTGAAATTTCCTCTGTTGTGGATGCTATCTGATCATAGGTGTAACTTTTTTTTACAATAATTGATTTTGTACAACAGGATATTCCAGAATGCACTGTAAGGAAACACTGTCTTACCTCTGAAGTCACAGCAAATTTGATCATTTAAGTTTGACCCCTGCTGACATTTTACCCACATCTCGTGATTTTATTGTTGATAGTTTTAACAGTAAACTCAGATCAGCCCTGGATGCAATAGACCAACTCTGACATGATTAATGACCCAGAAGGCAGACACAGACTCCAGAATAAACTCAATTATCTTTTATTGTGAAGTGTGAATACTAATGTGTGCATGAGTGCAGGAATATAGCAGCCAGGCAAGCAGAGAACCGTTCAGAGTGGCAACCCTAGGAAAGAGCATAGACAGGTGGATTAGAGACTGGGATTTGGAGGGATGACTCAGAGAATATTCAGTCTTACTGTTGGCTAGTTGGTGTGCAGCACAGAAGAGCTCCCGGAGATCCTGGCCAGTGGAACAGCGGCTTCGGCTCCTGCTGCTGAAGAGGTGAGAGGGTGATGAGATGTGCAGTGAGCTGGTGGAGTGCAGGTTGAGCTCAGCCCGCCGCCAGGAGGAGGAGGTCCGCTGCCAGCGGGCTTCCACCTGAGCACAGGGGAGTAGAGCGAAGCGTGGAGATGAGGGAATGATGAAGGCTTACTTGTAACTGGGGAGCTAGGACTCCCAGGAGAACAACGAGGCAGGACGGATCAGTGGAGATGGAACTCCGACGAGACAGGAAGGATTGGTGAAGATGGAACTCCGGATCTAGAGACGAAGAGAAGGCGAAGAGATCTTGCCAGACCAGGCAGCTTGGCGTCTCTGTGCAGACCCGAGGGCAGGCACGGCTTAAATAAGCAGGCTTAATGAGGTGAGCAGGTGTGCGTGCAGCTGTGGGGGACATTAGGGCAACAGGCATGCGGAGCGGATCACTACAGTACTCCCCCCCTACGGGGACGCCTCTCGGCGGCCAATCCAACATGCCTGGGTGCGTCCGGTGGAAGTCCCTGATGAGCTGTGGATCCAGCATGAAGGAGGGATGCACCCAGGACCTCTATTCAGGGCCATAACCTTCCCAGTCTACCAGGTGCTGGAGGCCGCGACCCTGGCGCCGGACGTCCAGGATGGAGTAGACCCACCATGCAGGGTCGCCATCGATCACTACCGATGGAGGTGGCATCTTGGGAAGAGAGCACAGAGGGCTAGAGCAAAATGGCTTCACCTGGGAGACGTTAAAGGTGGGACAAATGCAGAGGGAGGAGGGGAGAGCCAGGCGCACAGCCCCAGGATTCATAATGTGTGTAATAGCAAAGGAACCAATAAAATGCTGTGAAAGTTTCCTAGATTCAGCCTTGAGATTGATGTTTTTGGTGGAGAGCCATACCTGTTGCCTGACCCAGTAGTGTGGAGCTGAGGTCCTGCGGCGGTTGGCAATGGCGGAGTTGTGGACCACTGTGCGTTGAAGCGCAGCCCGGGTAGCCTTCCACAGCCGGCGACAGTGCTTCAAATGGGCCTGCACAGAGGGCACCGCAATGTCCTCCTCCTCTTCAGGAAACAGTGGAGTGTTGTAACCCAAGAAAGCCTCGAACGGGGACATGCCTATGGCAGACGAGACCGTGGAGTTGTGGGCGTACTCAACCCATGGCAGATAGGAGCTCCAGGACGCTGGGTTGGCAGTGGTGAGGTGGTGACACACCGTAGTGCTGCCTTCAATTCCTGATTGGCACGCTCGCACTGACCGTTGCTCTGGGGATGGTACCCCGAGGACAGAATCACCGTAGCCCCAATGGCCTTGCGGAAAGCCCGCCACACCTGCGAGACGAACTGGGGTCCACGGTCAGACACAATGTCCAGGGGGATACCGTGGAGCCGCACCACGTGGAGGATGAGCAGGTCCGCAGTCTCCTTGGCCGTGGGGAGACCCTGTAGGAATATGAAATGGGCTGCTTTGGTGAATCTATCCACTATGGTGAGAATTACCGTGTTGTTGTGAGAGGATGGGAGGCCGGTGATGAAGTCCAGTGCCACATGAGACCAAGGCCTGCTGGGGATGGGAATAGGGTGAAACAGACCCGCCGGAGGAGAGGAGGATGTCTTACTGGTGGCACACTGGGGACAGGCACAGATGTACTCCCCGACATCCCTCTGGAGCGATGGCCACCAAAAGGTCCTTTGCAGTAGAGCCATGGTGCGTGCCATCCCTGGGTGGCATAGGAGCTTGAAGGAGTGGGCCCAATTTATGACTTCGCCCCGGACGGCAGAAGGTACATACATCCTCCCCGCTGGCCCCGCCCGGGTCGGTCTTGGTCTCCTGCGCTCTACGAACCCTCTCCTTTATACCCCACGAGAGGGCGCCCATGATGCATGAAGTGCATGAAGGAGGTATAATGGGGTGAGATGGCGCCTCCGCCGCATCCGAAGCAAATTGTCTGGATAGAGCGTCAGGCTTGGTATTCTTGGACCCCGGGCGGTAGGTGATGGTAATATCAAACCTGCCAAAGAACAAGGTCCAGCGGGCCTGGCGCACATTCAGAGGCTTGGCTGTCCTGAGGTACTCCAAGTTCTTATGGTCAGTCCACATGACGAATGGCTGGGAGGCCCCCTCGAGCCAGTGACGCCACTCCTCCAAAGCTAGTTTCACCTCCAGGAGCACCCTGTCCCTGATGTCGTAATTTCTCTCTGCCGGGGAGAGACGGCGGGAGAAGAACGCACAGGGGTGAATCTTATCGTCTACAGGGGAGCGTTGGGACAAAACTGCTCTGACTCTGGAGTCCGAGGTGTCCACCTCCACCAGACACTGCAGAGCGGGGTCCACCTGAGCCAGAATTGGGGGAGAGGAGAACAAAGATTTTAATTTCAAAAATGCAGCCTCAGCCTCCTCCGTCCACCGGAAGGGCACCTTGGTGAAGATGAGGCGAGTGAGAAGAAGGGTAGTAAGACTCTAATTCTTAATGAAGCGGCGGTAGAAGTTGGCAAATCCCAGAAACTGCTGTAACTGTTTCCTGGATGAGGGAACCGGCCACTCTACCACTGCTTTTACCTTTGCCGGATCTGCGATGATCTCATTGTGTGAGATGACGAAACCCAAAAATGAAGTGGATGAGGTGTGAAACTCGTACTTCTCTGCCTTAACAAACAGTTTGTTCTCCAGCAGCCGCTGCAGAACTTGCCTGACATGCACTTGGTGTTCGTCAAAGGACTGGGAAAAAATGAGAATGTCATCCAGGTAAACAAATACAAAAGAGCCCAAAAAAATCCCTAAACATGTTGTTAATCAGGCGCTGAAACACAGCAGGGGCATTAGTCAGCCCAAACGGCATGACAAGGTATTCAAAGTGGCCACTAGGGGTACGGAACCCCGTCTTCCACTTGTCTCCTTCTTGAATCCGCACCAGGTGGTAAGCGTTGCGGAGGTCCAATTTCATGAACCAAGAGGCCCCCTGGAGGGAATTGAAGGCTGTGTTGATCAGCGGAAGAGTGTACTTGTCCTTAATGGTGAAATTATTCAGTTCCTGGAAGTCGATGCAGGGCCTCAGGGAGCCGTCCTTCTTACCCACAAAGAAAAACCCCACCCCCACCACCGAGGAAGATGGGCGAATTATGCTGGAGCTCAGAGACTCCTTGATATAAGTCTCCAGGGCCTCCCGCTCCGGGGCCGACAGGCTGTAAAGCTGACTGGATGGCAACGGAGCCCCAGGCTGGAGGTTAATGGCGCAGTCATATGGATGGTGAGGGGGGAGAAACAGTGCTTGGGATTTACTGAAGACGGCACCCAAATCGTGGTATTCAGAGGAAACAGGGACAAGTCAGGCGGGGGTGTGTCAGGGGCACAGAGAGGCACTGAGGGCAAGCATGCAGCGGACTGGAGGCAGGCACTTAGGCAGAAAGAGCTCCACGAGATGATGTTTCCAGAGCACCAATCAATGGAGGGGTTGTGCAACCGGAGCCAGGGATAGCCCAAAATGACCGGAGAGGTCAAAACTGGCAGCATAAACAGTCTGAGCTGCTCCGGGTGATTACCAGATACCAGGACAGATACCGGGGCAGTCTGTTTGGATACTAAGGCAAGTGGAGCCTTGGATAGGGAATTTAGCTTCAGCGGGGTCTTCAACTGGTGGCAGGCAAGCCCCAGCCGGGTTGCCAGATCTTCAGAAATGAAACTCTGCTCGGCCCCTGAGTCAATGAGTGCATGTGTGGAAATTTCATGGTGATTATGAGAAAAGCAAATGGGCAGCAGGAACTTGGTGAGGGGACCTCTCTGGAGTGAGTCTGTGAGTCCCCCTACTGCGAAGCACTGACCCCCTCTTTTTGGCCGAATAGGGCAAGTAGCTAGTTCATGTTCCTCACTACCACAATATAAACACAGACCTAGCTCCCAGCAGCATTGTTTCTAAGCCGGAGGCAACTTAGACTGGCCCATTACCATAGGTTCAGTGAAGTCTAAAGAATCAGATGGAGGAAGGGCCAGCAGGGGGAGCTGCGGGGACTGGCAAAACTGTGAGCCCGAGTGACTGGAAGGTCTACGCTCGTTGGCCCGCTCCCTCAGCCGGTTGTCAATGCTACTGGCTACGGAAATGAGCTTGTTCAGCTTGCTAGGCTTGTCAAGACGGGCTAACTCATCCCTCAGGCTAGGGCTAAGGCTACGGATGAAAATGCTACAAAGGGAGGCATCCTCCCACCCCACGTCCACTGCCACCACCCGAAGTCTACGGAGTAATCGGTTACCGATTTATTTCCCTGCTTTAGATTGAGTAACAGGGTGGTGAGCACGCTATCTCGGTCCAAGTGATCAAATACCTCATTGAATTCACTCACGAATTGGTCATAAGTTACACTAGCATAATCAGACCAAGCTATAACCGCGTACTCCCAGGCTAAAGCCCGCCCCTCTAGGACATTAACAACATAGCTTATCCAGCTGTGACTGGTGGGAAAATCCCGTGGCACCGCTGAAACACTATCCCGCACTGTAATAAAAGATCCCTAGCCTCTCCTAGCTTACCGCTGAAGTGTATTGGCGTGGGGACTGGAGTCAGCCGAGACGGTGGAGAAGGAGAAGGGATGGAACTGGCTGGGCCCGCCGTGTTCCCGAGAGCAGGTGGGAAGGACTGAGGAGCTGTAAGGCGATCCAGGCGTGTGCTGATCTGTACAAGCTGTGTGAGTATGACTTGTTGCTGATGAGATAATTGGTCTACCCGAGCTTCAATGATGTTAAGCTTGTGCGCCAACACACCATCTGCTGGGTCGTTTTGACGGAGACGTACTGACATGATTAATAACCCAGAAGGCAGACACAGACTCCAGAATAAACTCAACTATCTTTTATTGTGAAGTGTGAATTTGAATGTGTGCGTAAGTGCAGGAATATGGCAGCCAGGCGAGCAGAGCACCGTTCAGATTGGCAACCCTAGGAAAGAGCATAGACAGGTGGATTAAAGACTGGGATTTGGAGTGATGACTCAGAGAATATTCAGTCTTACTGTTGGCTAGTTGGTGTGCAGCACAGAAGAGTTCCCGGAGATCCCGGCCAGTGGAACAGCGGCTTCGGCTCTGGCTGCTGAAGAGGTGAGAGGGTGACGAGACGTGCAGTGAGCTGGTGGAGTGCAGATTGAGCTCAGTCCGCCGCCAGGAGGAGGAGGTCCGCCACCAACGGCTTCCACCTGTGCACAGGGGAGTAGAGCGAAGCGTGGAGATGAGCGAACGATGAAGGCTTACTTGTAACTGGGGAGCTAGGACTCCCAGGAGAACAACGAGGCAGGACGGATCAGTGGAAATGGAACTCCGATGAGACAGGAAGGATCGGTGGAGATGGAACTCCAGATCAAGAGACGAAGAGAAGGCGAAGAGGTCTTGCCAGACCAGGGAGCTTGACGTCTCCGTGCAGACCCGAGGGCAGGCACAGCTTAAATAAGCAGGCTTAATGAGGTGAGCAGGTGTGTGTGCAGCTGTGGAGGAAATTAGGGCAACAGGCATGCAGAGTGGATCACTACAAACTCAAACTCAAGGGGGTCAATACTAACCCATCACTCCTATAGAGAAATGAGGAAATTAAACAACTCAAGAGAAACTATAGAATAGCAGAAAGGAAATGGAGGAAAAATAAACACTTAATCACCAGATCTTTCTTCATCACCTCAGAATTTACAATAAAGCAGTTAAACTGGCACAACAAGCTCACATCTCCAAACTCATTACAGATAACCAAAACAACCCACAAATCCTCTTTTCCACCATTGATCATCTAGATAGATAGATAGATAGATAGATAGATAGATAGATAGATAGATAGATAGATAGTCTCACAAAAGTGAGTACACCCCTCACATTTTTGTAAATATTTTATTATATCTTTTCATGGGACAGCACCGAAGATATGACACTTTGATACAATGTAAAGTAGTCAGTGTATAGTTTGTATAACAGTGTAAATTTGCTGTCCCCTCAAAATAACTCAACACACAGCCATTAATGTCTAAACTGCTGGCAACAAAAGTGAGTACACCCCTAAGTGAAAGTTTGTCCAAATTGTGCCAAATTAGCCATTTTCCCTCCTCGGTGTCATATGACTAGTTAGTGTTAGAAGGTTTCTGGTGTGAATGAGGAGCAGGTGTGTTAAATTCTGTGTTATCATTCTCACACTCTCTCATACTGGTCACTGGAAGTTCAACATGGCACCTATGGCAAAGAACTCGCTGAGGATCTGAAAACAGAATTGTTGCTCTACATAAAGATGGCCTATGCTACAGGAAGATTGCCAACACCCTGAAACTGAGCTGCAGCATGGTGGCCAAGACCATACAGCAGTTTAACAGGGCAGGTTCCACTCAAAACAGGCCTCGCCATCGTCGACCACAGAAGTTGAGTGCACGTGCTAAGTGTCATATCCAGGGGTTGGCTTTTGAAAATAGACATATGAGTGCTGCCAGCATTGCTGCAGAGGTTGAAAGGGTGGGGGGGTCAGCTTTTCATTACTCAGATCATACGCCACACATTGCATCAAAATGGTCTGCATGGCTGTCATCCCAGAAGGAAACCCCTTTTAAAGATGATGCACAAGAAAGCCCAGAAACAGTTTGCTGAAGACAAGCAGACTAAGAACATGGATTACTGAAACCATGTCCTGTGGTCTGATGAGAACAAGATAAACTTATCTGGTTCAGATAGTGTTAAGCATGTGTGGCGGCAACCAGGTGAGGCGTACAAAGACAAGTGTGTCTTGCCTACAGTCAAGCATGGTGATGGAAGTGTCATGGTTTGGGGCTTCATGAGTGCTGCCGGCACTGGGGAGCTACAGTTCATTGAGGGAACCATGAATGTCAACATGTACTGTGACATACTGAAGCAGAGCATGATTCGGAAACTGGGTCACAGAGCAGTATTCTAACACGATAACAACCTTAAACACACCTCCAAGATGACCACTGCCTTGCTAAAGAAACTGAGGGTAAAGGTGAAGGACTGGCCAAGGTCTCTAACATCCACCAGCTCCGTGATGTCATGATGGAGGAGTGGAAGAGGATTTCAGTGGCAATCTGTGAAGCTCTAGTGAACTCCATGCCCAAGAGAGTTAATGCAGTGCTGGAAAATAATGGTGGCTATGGCGGATGATAAAATAAAGGCAGCAATGAGAGGTTTTAAGCAGGTTTATTAAATCACACCGCCATCATAGAACTCCGCTCCAGCCCTAAGTGTGAGCAGGCTGGAGCGGCGTCCTCAGGCTCTCTAGCAAAGAGACACAGAGTGTGTGTCAGCAGCAGCAGTTGAAGAGATAAGAGAGTTACAGAACATGTGCAGTATTTATACCCCGTCACAAACAATACATGAAAGAGCATTCACAGCAGTTGGTATGGGCATTTGCATTTGAGAGGCACAGTGAGAACAGGGAGCATGAACACAATGCATGAACTGGACATTAACATCACAGTACTGAGCTGGAACAAGCCAGAAGGAGCGGGGCTGCCTGTAGACATTAATACACATTTCACTGTTCTGTTATTTGCTCTAGCCGAGCGCTGTGTCTGTCCCAGTCTGTTGCTGTCACGGCTGGCCCTCACGAGCCAGCATAAGACACCACAGTTCAGTAAGTTGCAATTCAGTTCTTTTATTTATATCGCACAGGGCTTGGGTGTACAACACAACTTGCCACGTGGGCTTCGTTACACAACACAATATGAATACACAACAGAGGTTAGCGGCTAGGACGAGGGGTACTCGTACGCCGCAAAGGCAAGGAATATAGAATGTGGAACAGGGAGAGAGTTATGGCAGAGACGAGGAGCTCTCGTCCGCCGCAATAAGGAAGGAACGTCAGCGAGGGAGAAGTACAATTCCAAATAGCAGACAACTTACATGCAGCGGGATACGTCGGGGAACCCAGGGAGCATGTGGTAAGGAGACAGGGGAAAGTCATAAGACTTTTGACGAGACAGCCGCAGCGTCCAATTCATTCGCACTGACATTTAAAGCCAGCTGCTCATGATCGGAAACGCGGCGCAGCTGCTCAGGCTCTGACAGCGGAGAGCCCCCGAGCGTCTGGCCAATCAGAGCCCGGGAAACCCGTGTGACGACACCTGCTGTCAAAAACCCGACAGGGATGAGGAATAACCCGAGCGCGGACAAAGGCGCTCGGGATATGACAGAACCCCTCCCCCTACGCGAACTCCTGGTCGCGAGTAACATCCAGACCCCCCCACCCCACCCCAGGGAGGGTGGAGGGGGAAGCAGGCGGAGGGGGAGCAGGGTCAACTCACAACAACAAGGGGACAAAAACATCGGGGAAGGGAGGGAGAGAAAAAAAAAAGGCAAAAACCATACATAAACGGGGACCTTAAGACGAAATAAAAAGAAAAACCAACGCTAAATGGGCATCTCTCACATAACAAAAGACACGAACTACCAACCCATGTAACTTCACACACATATGGCCACACAAAAAAAAGAAAACCAAGATGAGGATACATAGAACAACAGTCAATACTACAAGGCAGGTCAAAGAAATAAAAGGACAAATAATACCTTCATCTCCAGGCTAATGTGTACAGAAAATCTTCAAGTCCAAAAGACAACACAGGTGCCAAAAAGGAACTAGACCCGAGTAAGGGAGTAACATCGAAAATATACAATCACACCCTATAAGAAACATACAATACTCATGATAACATTCTGTCAAAAGGAAATTCTGCTCTAAAGAGTCTCAAATCGGGAGTGCAAGGAACAAACCCAAACAGTCATCCCAGAAAATAACATGAAAAATAGCTACGGCAAGAGAACATATGTCCATTAACGGAAAACAGTCACTTAATACACGAAGTTCAATCCCCAGTGGGGTATTTCAGTCTGAGAGGGGAGGAGAGAAAAAGAAAAACCAGTCACAAGCCAGTGGTGGGGCAAGAGAAGAAGAGGAAAAAAAACACTGGAGAATAGAGTTAAATAATTCCGCTCAGGAGGTCTCCCAGCACCCAGCATCCAGGCCGCCAGCAAAAGCAGCGGAACGTGCCCTAACGGCCCATCCAAACCCTGGGCCGAGGGAAACCATGTCTCCGGCGGGCGGACCAGGGCGCCGAAAGAATCATCCTGCTTGTCAGGAGGCCGGACCCGGACGCCAAAAGGAAAGAGCCGGTCACCGGGTGGTCGGGCAGAATCGGCCTGCCAACAGAATGGCTGGGGGAAGGTCGGCGAACCGGGCAAGCTGGAATAAACTCCCGCAGTCTCCAAAGCGGGGAAGGAGGGGCCATGGCAAGGACGGGGCATGGCCCGGAAAGCGCTCAGCGGTGGGTCAGCTGCATAATCTCCAGGACCCGCCTGGGTCAGAACGACCATGGTGCCAAGCTCCGACTGAGCGAGAGCAGCACCCGCGTCGGACCCTGATTGGGCTGGAACTTCCATGACGTCAAGCTCCGATCGAGCAAGAGCAGCACCCGCGTCGGACCCCAATTGGGCCGGAAACTCCCTGACGTCGAGCTCCGATCGAGCGAGAGCAGCACCCGCGTCGGACCCCGATTGGGCCGGAACCTCCCTGACGTCGAGCTCCGATCGAGCAAGAGCAGCACCCGCGTCGGACCCCGATTGGGCCGGAACCTCCATGACGTCGAGCTCCGATCGAGCGAGGGCAGCACCCGCATCGGACCCCGATTGGGCCGGAACCTCCATGACGTCGAGCTCCGATCGAGCAAGGGCAGCGCCTGCGTCGGACCCAGATTGAGCCGGAACCTCCATGACGTCGAGCTCCGCTTGAACCGGTGGAGCACTCCCGGTGGACCCCATGCTGAGAGCCGGAACCTCCAAGGTGGCACCTAAAGCAGGTTCGCCTCCAGTGACCCTGAGGAGAGGCCCAGAGGGACAAAAGGAACCGGGATCAGGATCACCGGCAGCGGCAGGGCCCGGAGAGACAGGTTCGAGTGCAGCAGACGGCTGCACCCGGCTCGCCCCCCCGAGAGACAGGCAATAATGCTCCAGAAAGAAGATGAGGGATAGAAAATAGAGCACTTGCCTGATCTCGGGTTCTGCCGCCATCCAGGACTTCGATGCTCCGGGTTCAAACAGGAGGAGGTCGTCATCCGGTTCCCACTCCATCGTGACGTCATCCGCCCCTGGAAGAGGGGCTCCTGCAGCTCGAGGACCCCCCGGCAACAGCCGAGTCGGGCCGGGCGTGACGCGCTGACAGCTCAGCGGGGAAGCAGGCCCGGGGGGAAAGGCTGCAGGGATCTCCTCCTGGTGAGACGCTGGAGAGACAGCAGTGGGATGAATGGGGTCAGTCCAGTGAACCGGAGCGGGTTCCGGAAGGGAGTCGTGCTGAGAACGTCTCTGGCCACGGCGCCGACGTCTACGACGGGCCCTGGGTGGTGTGAACTCCAGGACTGGATCGAAGAAAGGATCCGGATTCCAGAGCGGGCAGCGGGAGCTGCGATTACTCCGCCATTGGCCTCGTTCCTCCTCGATCTCCTGGAGCGCCTTGCGGTGGGCGGCGATCTCTTGTCTCTTCGCTTGGACGTCCAAGTGGTCGGTGTAGCGGGGAGACAATCGGTCGAGCGTTCTCTCAGCGCAGTCCAGGTAATAGTGCACTTCGGATGAGTCGTCAAGGCAGGCGGAAGCGCTGATGAAGTCATCCACCTCCTCCAGCGCCTCAGGCAGCTGGAGCCAGAGATCACCCCACCTTGCGGCTTCCTCCTCTTCGTACATCTGAATAATCTGGCATTGGGCAGCGATGTCGAGTCTCCTCGTGTCGACCTCGGGGTGACCGTTGTAGCGGGAAGGCAGACGGTCAAGCACCTCCTCAGTCCGGTCTAAATACCACTGTTCATCGTGCTGATAACCGAGGAGAGGAAGGGCGAGGGAGGTGTCTGGATGCCCATCGAGGTCGGAGGCGATGATGAGGATTTCATCTACCTCCTCCAGCGCCTTGGTCAGCAGGCCGTGGGAACCCCGAGAACGACTCCGCTGAGATGGCATGTTTCCAACGCCACGTACCTGGACAGGAAGAGGCAAAGTTCCCAGAACGCAACTTACTGAGAACGGCGTCTCCTTCTGGCGGCTGTCTACTGTCACGGCTGGCCCTCACGAGCCAGCATAAGACGCCACAGTTCAGTAAGTTGCAATTCAGTTCTTTTATTTATATCGCACAGGGCTTGGGTGTACAACACAACTTGCCACGCGGGCTTTGCTACACAACACAATATGAATACACAACAGAGGTTAGCGGCTAGGACGAGGGGTACTCGTACGCCGCAAAGGCAAGGAATATAGAACGTGGAACAGGAAGAGAGTTATGGCAGAGACGAGGAGCTCTCGTCCGCCGCAATAAGGAAGGAACGTCAGCGAGGGAGAAGTACAATTCCAAATAGCAGACAACTTACATGCAGCGGGATACGTCGGGGAACCCAGGGAGCATGTGGTAAGGAGACAGGGGAAAGTCATAAGACTTTTGACGAGACAGCCGCAGCGTCCAATTCATTCGCACTGACATTTAAAGCCAGCTGCTCATGATTGGAAACGCGGCGCAGCTGCTCAGGCTCTGACAGCGGAGAGCCCCCGAGCGTCTGGCCAATCAGAGCCCGGGAAACCCGTGTGACGACACCTGCTGTCAAAAACCCGACAGGGATGAGGAATAACCCGAGCGCGGACAAAGGCGCTCGGGATATGACAGTTGTGGGGGTTACGCCACAGTGGCAACACAAAATATTGACGCTTGGGCACAATTTGGACATTTTTACTTCGGGGTATACTTACTTTTGTTGCCAGCGGTTTAGACATTAATGGCTGCATGGATTTTTTTCAGACTGTGCACAGTTCCTTCCCCCAACCCAAGTAAGCCAACTCACCTTTGTATTCTCTCTGCCTCTTCACCATCTCCCCCTCCTCTCCTCCCAGGTCTGGCCAGCCTGTCCCCAGCCACACCTCCAACATTCCATCAGCCCCCTCACTGGTGCCTCCTTCCTCTATCACCAACGTCTGGCTCTGGAAGGATCTTCTGCCCAGCTGCCCACCACCACTCAGAAGAGCCTGTAAGCATTTCCACAGTAAAAATATTAATTGAGCTTGTCACCCATGCTAACCCTTGTTTCTGTTTCCCTCTGCAGGGTTGCCAGAGCCATCCTGCACAGTCCACATTTGACTTTATTGTAATAAATATTGTTTCACTTTGTTTTCGGTTTCCCTCTGAGTTGCTTTTGGGTCTCAGTTTCTGTACCTTGACAGTATTACAAATTTGACTCGGTTCAGCAATGTTGCTGCTTTTTTTAAATTTATACTTTGCAACATTGGCAGCATTTCACTGGTCAGACCCATGTAAACATGCATTCTGAAGTTTTAAGTGCAAATTTATACAAAACTTTGAAGCTCAGTATTTCAGTGAACATTCAGATGAAATTCAAAGTGCCACTTTATGCATGAGGTAAAAAAAAAATGCTGTAGATCTGAAAATAAAGGAACTAACCCTTTAAGTTGTATTTTTGTCATCCGTTGTTATTATCATGAATATTCTCCTGGTCCTCGGTTTATTTAGTAGGATTTCTGATATTATTCTCTGTCCATTCTTAGCTTTTAGGTTTGCTCTTATTTTGAAGTCAGTCCTGTTACACTTCATGTTCATGCAGCCTTGCACCTTCTGGAATTAATAAAGTATACAAAATACAAAAAAAAAGTGCTATTTATGTTTCATTCACCTTCCTCTCATCAATTGTAAGACTCTCCCTCAAAAGGTATGCTCCAGTCTGGTTTTATTTTCAGTTTTGTGTTTTGTTTTTTTGTTTTTTTAGGTTTCACTTTTCACGCCCAGCCTCCTGAGCTGGAAAAGTAGTGGCTGCTGCTGTGCGACCCATATCCTTCTGCCCGGTTGTTGACATAATTCAGCATACTCCTTTGCTGTGATACTTTTGCAAGTGTTTTATCAAGTTGGTGTAAAATTGTAAATGCTGGTACCATACAGCAACATACTGAGGTGAGTCCCACAGACAAGCTCTAGTGATGTGACACTCATTGCTTTTGTTTATAGAAGCTGAGCACAGCGTGGCTGAGAACATGTTCACGCCTTAATTTTATTATTATTAATGTATGTATGTATGTAAATTACTTTTATTCCTTACCGATACGATCCAGCCATTTTGTCTGTATCGAACCCGATATGGCGGATCAGATCGGCTCATCCCTAAACATTTTCAGCATGCTGAAAATTTTCCAAAAGCTGAAAATTTTCCAAAAGCTGAAAATTTTCCGACGTATCCAGCATATAGCTAAAACGTCCCACATACATGGGGCATAAGTTGTGGGGAAGTTACCTGTTCGTTCACACTCGTTACTTGTAAGCCACTCATAAGTCAAGATAAATGTCTAGCGTACCCAAAATTTATTTCTAACATACAGTATAAGTAACGCTCTTTGAACCTATGTGTAACTTACTGAACAGGTTTCTAACTTACAGCTACTGTATAATGGCATATTTGCAGCATTACTTCACAGGAGGAACCTAGATAAACTGGTCTTGTTCTATTCAGACAAAGTTAAGAGAAGTTTCCTACCTTGGCATGTTTCCACTGTGATGGTCTCTGTGCAGACCAGGTGACACCTTTACTAATTAAGAGCTGACTTGATCCACCTGCTCTCTGTTGTGATCAGCTCAGCTGCTGCCTGCAGTGTACACACACACACACACACACACACACACACACACACACACACACACACACACACACACACACAGAGCTAAACACACAACTTGTTCATATAACGGGACTTATCGGGATGTGTCCAAGAAAACCTAAGTGTAACACTTTAAAGCTACAGGATATTATGAAGATCCAAATTACTGTTTAGCCCTCCTTGTCATGTTTTTACCTTTGACTGAAGTATGTACCATCAGCTGTCCAGTGCTGTTCTGATAGATATGCCAAAATGTCAGAACACTGGATCAGGAGGATCCAATCAGCTGATGAGATCACAGGAAGCACAGAGCTCAGCTGTTTTCCATGATAAATGACACTTTGCTCTCCCTTGGCTGCTGCTCTCTGATGTTTTTGGGTTCACACCAGCAAAAGCACACTCCATGCATTATCTTGTTTTCTTTTTACACTTTATTGAAAATAAACTTTTTTTTATCGCCATCACTTCATGTGCCTTTGAGCCAGGTTGTGACAACTGTCATCTCACATTCATGAGGTGTCACATCAGCTGTTTTAGATGTGACTGACCTGACAGATTTGACAGCTCTGCCAGGTCGGTCACCCCCCCCCCCGTGGTCTTTGGAGGGGAGAATCATTTTAGTTGAAAAGAGATGATCTTTCGCACACCCAGGATTCATGGATCGGGGGGCAACGGCTGTCATGGTCTGAGCGCTGGTATTGTCCGCGCTCGGGTCATGCAGTGTTTTCCTCCCGTTCTGTGTTAGCTTTCCTTATGGCCCTCCCGGGCTCTTATTCTGACAGCGTCGCTGCGGGACTTCTGGCTGTCAAGCCGAGTTGCGAGGTGACAGCTGAGCCCTATTTAAGGAAGCAGCCGAGGTTACTCCAGGCTGCGACCTCACACTACGTTGGACTTCCTCAACGTCGGGCTGGAATCCCTAACCCCAATTCCAGTCTTCCTTCCTCTTCATTCCCAGTGAGTGTTATCCTGTATGAACTGTTACCGTGCCTTAGTCATAGTCTGGTTTGTGTTTTTGCCCCTCGTGGCTTATTATTTTGTAATCGTGATCCTTTCTTAATAAATATGCAAACTCATTGGTTGCCTATAGCGTCTCATTGATGACCTGCGAGGGCCGTCCCATGACAGTAGGTCGCAGCCAAACGAGACTCCGGTGACCATGAGTTTGCTTAGTTTGGGCTTGTAGTTTTCCCTTTCTTTTTCGCGTGCCAGTGTGCTGGGAGATGGCGTCACCACCCAAGGGTTATGCTATGAGCTTAGGCTACAAAATAGTCATGGCTCTCATTGAGATTGATGGGATCCTTTCCGGTGCGCGCAATCACCCCATCCCCAGCAGCTCACGCTGGTTCCTGGACCTCGCTGAGGCGACTATTAACCGCCATCCTCGCTATGCTGACCACCCTGAAATCACGGCGAGGATGGTGGAGATCTCTACACTCCGGGAGAAGCTCCGTGGTCTGGAGGGAAGCTCCGGCAGGAAGCCGAAGGTGAGGCATCCCCGCTCTTCACCTCGGGATCCCATTCCTGTCACTCGTCCAGCCCAGGAGTTTACACCACCCAAGGGGAATTCCAAGCGGAGAAGGACGTCAGCCGGGATTCCCTCGGTGGAAATACAGCGGACAGCTATGACCATCCAGCACCAAGGGCTGCAGCTTGTTCCACCTCCCATCCAACCCAAATAATTGAGCGTGTGACGGCGGCAGTCAGGCTGTTTGAGAGGAATCCTGAACTTTATGATTAACCCAAATACGCTGACCTGCTCTCCTCTGTTTCTGCACAGGAGCGGTGTTTTTCTGATCTCACCTTCGCCTCGCCCTCTGCTGGTAAACATCGTCACCATGCTTATAGCGAGCCTCAGCGAGAACCCCGTCCTGATCCAGTTCCGGGTAGCCGCATGAACTCTGTCTCCCAGCCAGCTGTTGCCTCTGCGTCACATCAGAGGGGTAAGACAGCAGCCTCCTCCAGGTTGTATGGTTCCTGCTGTTCCGTCAGCTCCTCGTCCCCGGATCGCCTCGGCTGCTCCTCCCCCTTCCTCGACGCTCTCCCCGGCTGCTGTAAGCTCCACCAGTCTGACTCCGGCTGTTCCCGTTCCTGATCGGGTGCAAGCGGCTCCTCTTCATCTTCCCGGGGGGCCCTCTGACACCATCGAAAGGGGGAAGGAAAGAACTAAGCCCACTACAGCAGGCACCATCGGTCCTCTGGAGGAAAGGCAAGTGCAATTTCATTCCTCTCCTCCTTATTGTGATTTGCCTTGTCTGACTCCTGGGGGTGGAGTTCGGGGTTCACAGTCTCCCGAGCTTCCTTCACCTGCTGTAGCCTGTAGTTATGAACCTGCTACCTCTGTGTCTCCTTCCCCTGAGCGTTCCCCGGTGCCAGGACTACACCGCTGGACAAGGAGGGAGCCTGCGGACCTGGAGAGCCTGGTTCCAGCCCCGAAGCCATGACACGAGCAGAGGAGGAGGACGGGCTGCCAATTGGAGCCTGCGCCAACGAGCAAGCATCCCCGGGTCTTCACGGAGGAACAATCCGACCCAGTAGGTCACGGATCCCCTTCCACCATGCCGTGTGGGCCTTCGGCGTGGATGTCAGCATCAGGGAATCCCCAGACTGTGGACACCAACATGCCAGCTGCGGAGCCCGCCGCAGTCGAGTGGGAGCCAGAAGTGGACCTTCAACTTGCTGAACTTGGATTGCTGAAGTCCTGGACGGCGGTGGGACCCGAGATCAGGCAAGTGCTCTATTTTGTCTTCCTCCTTTCTATTCTGGAGCATTTTTGCCTGTCTCTCGGGGAGACGAGCTGGGTGCAGCCGTCTGCTGCATCTGAGTTTGTCTCGCCGGGCTCTGCCGCTGCCGGTGATCCTGATCCCGGTTTTCTTTCTTCTCCTGAGCCTTCTCCCAGGGTCACCGGTGACGAGTCGGTTTCAGTCCCTGTCCTGGAGGTTCCCGGTTCGGGTTTGGAGGTTGTTCCTGGTGCTGCTCCGTCCCAGTCGGGGCCCATCGTGGGTGCTTCACTGGTCCAATCGGGGCCCATCAAGGACGCTGTGCCGGTCCAATCGGGGCCCATCGTGGGTGTAGAGTGGTCTTGCTTGGGATCCAGCAGGAGCGCAGCACCAGTCCAAGTGGAGTTCAGAGGAGGAGCTGCAGATCCTTCACTGTTCGACACTGGACTGGTCCTTCATCTTTTCCCCGAGCCCTTTCTCCCCCACCGGGTGCCGCTGGGATTCCCCGTTTTCAGCTCGGCTTCCCCTTGCTGTCCCTCTCAGTAGGGAGGCCACCTCCAAGCTCTTCCCTTCGGTCCTGGTGGCCTGATGACGCGGGTCGGCCGCCTGGGGAACTGCTTCGCCGGTTTGGCATTCTGGGTTGGCCACCAGACAAACTGGACTCTTTGTTCGGCGACCTGGTCCGGCAGCCAGAGGTACTGTTTCTCCAGGCCTGGGACTGGGGTAGACCGCCTGAACTCATCCTTTTTCTTCTGCCAGCAAGCTGGACACAGGTAGACCTCCTGAGCGTATTGTTTTTTTGTTGTTTCATTGTGCAGTGCCTGCTGTCATCCCTGTGTTTTGTTTTTCCTCTTCTCTGTAATTTTAGGGATGCTCTTGTGCTTTGTCATTTGGACTACTTGGAACTGTATATATATTGCCGCTCTTTAGCGTGTTTTTTCTTTTCCCCTTTTTCCTGGTATTATTAGGGTACGTTGTGTTTGTGTCTGTTTTTCTGTTTTATGAGAGATGCTTTTTTTTCCCTTTTTTTCTTCTTCCATTCCTCTATAGGTGAGAGGTTCTGTTTTTGGACTTGCCTGTGTATCTTAGTCTATGAGTGATGCTTTTTTTTTCTCTTCTGTTGTTGCCTTTGCCTATACGTATATCTATATTCGTAATATCACTGTGTTGTTGCATCCTTTGTTCTGTCTGTATTTTCACCTGTGATTATGGAGTACATTTGTGTTTTTTTTTCCTACGCTCTGTTGTTGCACCATGTTCTTATTTTTTCTATATTCGCCCTTGATGTTTTGTTTTTTTTTCCCTGGTTCTCGCCGTCCTAGCCATTTTTCCCCCCTCCACCCATCCTGGGTGAGCCTTCGTAGCCTTCTGGGTTGGGGGGGAGGCTTGGGTGTTACGCTGCGCCCAGAGTGAGCCGTTCGGGGGGGAGTACCGTCATGGTCTGAGCGCTGATATTGTCCGCGCTCAGGTCATGCAGTGTTTTCCTCCCGTTCTGTGTTAGCTTTCCTTATGGCCCTCCCGGGCTCTTATTCTGACAGCGTCTCTGTGGGACTTCCGGCTGTCAAGCCAAGTTGCGAGGTGACAGCTGATTGTCATTCCACTGATGACGCCCTAACCATTGGTTAATCCTCTAAGCCCTATTTAAGGAAACAGCCGAGGTTACTCCAGGCTGCGACCTCACACTACGTTGGACTTCCTCAACGTTGGGCTGAAATCCCTAACCCCGATTCCAGTCTTCTTTCCTCTTCATTCCCAGTGAGTGTTATCCTGTATGAACTGTTACCGTGCCTTAGTCGTAGTCTGGTTTGTGTTTTTGCCCCTCGTGGCTTATTATTTTGCAATCGTGATCCTTCCTTAATAAATATGCAAACTCACTGGTTGCCTATAGCGTCTCATTGATGGCCAACGAGGGCCATCCCATGACAACGGCAGTTTGGCATGACCGCACTATGCATAAGATGGATAAGCTATGCATAAGTTAGACTATGGTTGGGTATAAGATGTTAATGCCAACATGCTAAGCATCCTTTGGTTTAAGTTATTTATACTGTAAGTTATTGAAATGTTCTATATAAATTACTGATATGTTATGTACACAATTTCAGATTCAGATTCACTTTATTCAGTGTCCCAAAAGGGCAACTTGGTTTGCAACAGGATAAAAACAAGTACAACCATACAGTATATATAGAATAAAACATATCAGGAATCTAATTACAAAAAGACACATACAAAACCATTTAGTGCAAATCATCATAAAATCTCAAAGGGAGCATGTCACAGTAAGTGCCCGAAGAGTAATACTGTACATAAAATTGATTTTTTTAAAAAGGAGAAAAGTAGAATACAATTTAAAATCACAAGAATCACAAGATAATAAAATAAATAAAGGAAGTAGATAAAATGAATAAGATAGCAACAATAATAAATAACATAAGAGCACTAAAATTTTACAAGACACAAGTACAGATAAAATTATTTCCTCTTTAACTCCTCTTAAACTTAGTAATTGAATGGAGACAGACACAAAAGAGAATTTATATCTATTCCTTGTTATGGAGGGAAGGATAAGGTGACAGCCAGAAGGAAACATCTTGTACTCGGCACCCAGAGGGTGAGATGTGTCTGAAAAAAATGGACTTTGCCTTCTCAAACACGTTTTTCATAAGTATGATCAAGACTATTAAAATTCACGCTGGCTATCTTTGAGGCCGATTTAACAATCCTCCTAAGGGAGTTTTTGTCTTTCACAGACAGGTTACCATAACAACAAATTATAGAAAAAGTGATGACGGACTCAATAAAAGCACAATAAAACATCTTCACAAGAGTCCTTTCAACTTGAAATTTTGCAAGTTTCCTCAAACAGTAGAGCCGCTGCTGACCTTTTTCGTATAGCAGCTCACAATTTAGGCAAAATTTCAGTTTATCATCAATTGTGGTACTGTTTCGATTTCCTGACCAAACAAAGCTGCACCCAGAGGTTGGGGAAGGTCTTCTAAAATCAACACACATCTCTTTCATTTTGGAAACATGAATTATAAGAAAAGCCTCATCACACCATGATATTAAATCACTTAAAGCCTGGCCATGCCCGTTGTCATCGTCACTAAGAAGGCTTAAGATTACAGAGTCGTCAGCATATTTTAAAAAACATCAGTTTGCATTTTGACTCTAGCAATCATTTGTATATAACATATAAAAAAGCTGATAAAATACAACCCTGTGGTAAGCCGGTGGAAGATGTCCGGAAGCTAGTCGGTGTGCCTTTTACTCTTACTTGTTGTATTCTATTTGCAAGAAAATCAGGACTCCATCCTATAAGGGATCTGTCTAGATAAAAGATATTAGTTAATTTTTCGACTAGAACATGGAGCTGAATCAGGCTGAATATGTGCAACTTGTTATGGATAAGCGATGCATACGGCTAAAAGTGAAAATTTCACCATATGCCAGCATTTTAGACCCATTTTTATACGTTTGGCAAACACTGCCTTAATCGTCAAGGTGTTATAGGGTGTTTATAAGAAACTTTACCTGAAACGAGATAACATTCTGACCTCCTGACCAATAGGTTTTGAGCTTAAATTATGCAGCAATTTCAATATTAAAACACCAATAACTTCTACAACTGCAATATTTGATTCTTAAAGCTTATGTTACATCATTGTTTTTTCCAATGCCTGATTTTTTTCCATATGGGGACTGCTTGGTTCCATGCATTTAACCTGCTAAATAGTTTTCTCTAAAGTTCAGCTGATTTTTTAAGTCTTTAAAGTAAAGTCAGTAATATAAAAACACCACAGTGTGACATGTTTCACTGACTCACTTAATGATCCACTCACTAAACCAAGCAATTTATTAAGCTGAGGTGAAACATGGCATCTGTATTTTTATATATATATATATATATTAGAATCAGAATCAGAATCAGCTTTATTGGCCAAGTATGCACAACACATACAAGGAATTTGACTTTGGCTAAAAAGTTGCTCTCGTTGTTCAGATGGAGGATTTAAATAAGATTTAAATAAGGATTCAATGACAACAGAGTATGTGCAGTAAATTACAGTCTGTCCACATTTCTATAAAATGATGCAAATATATACAGGAATATATGCAGCTTATTTACTCAGACTATCCACACTTTGCAGAAATATATGAAAAAATATACAGTCATACAGTATTTCAATGTGAACTCAGATTCAGTGATATAATGTGAATGAAGTAAAAAGCAGTGTGAGAGTTATGTGCAATGTAAGAATGGATGAAAAGTCATGAGTACAGCAACAGGTAGGACTAGGTGAATGTTAGGAGTTCATCAGAGTGATGGCTTGAGGAAAGAAACTGTTCCTGTGACGGGTGGTTTTGACCTTCAGTGATCTGTAACGACGACCAGAAGATAGAAGTTCAAACAGTTTGTGGCCGAGGTGTGACGGGTCAGCACAGATGTTTCCCGCCCGTTTCCTGGTTATGGACCGATATAAGTTCTCAATGGAGGGTAGGTCGGTACCAATGATCCTCTCTGCAGACTTAATGATCCGCTGCAGTCTGATCTTGTCCTGTTTAGTGGCAGATCCAAACCAGACAGTGACGGAAAAGCAGAGGACAGATTGGATGATGGCAGTGTAGAAGACAACCAGCAGCTCCTGAGGCAAATCAAACTTCTTGAGCTGACGCAGAAAAAACAACCTCTGCTGGGCCTTTTTCCGGACAGTGTCTATATGGGAGGACCACTTCAGGTTCCGGGAGATTGTGGTACCCAGAAACTTGAATGAGTCCACAGTGGACACTGTGCTGTTGAGGATGGTGAGTGGGGGAAATGAAGGAGCTTGTCGCCTGAAATCCACAGTCATCTCCACCGTTTTGGCTGGGTTAAGTTCAAGATGGTTCTGGCCGCACCAGAGGATCAGCTGCTCCACCTCCCATTTGTATGCAGACTCATCACCATCCCGGATCAAACCGATGACTGTGGTGTCGTCCGCAAACTTCAGGAGCTTCACCGAAGGGTCCTCTGAGGTGCAGTCGTTGGAGTAGAGGGAGAAGAGCAGTGGGGAAAGGACACATCCTTGGGGGGCGCCAGTACTAATTTTTCGGGAGCTGGATGTAAATCTCTCTAGCTTCACCTGTTGCCACCTGTCAGTCAGAAAGCTGGAGATCCACTGGCAGGTGGAGGGGGGCACCTTGAGCTGGAGGAGTTTCTGATGAAGAATGCCTGGGATGATGGTGTTGAACGCTGAGCTGAAGTCGACAAACAGGATCCTGGCGTACATCCCTGGGGAGTCGAGGTGTTGCAGGATGTAGTGTAGTCCCATATTCACTGCATCATCCACTGACCTGTTTGACCGGTAGGCAAACTGCAGTGGGTCCATCAGGGGGCCTGTGACGACCTTCAGGTGGTTTAGCACCAATCTCTCCAAGGATTTCATGACCACAGAGGTCAGGGCAACAGGTCTGTAGTCGTTTAATCCTGTAACAGAGGGTTTCTTGGGAACTGGAATGATGATGGAGCGTTTGAAGCAGGAAGGGACATCACACAGCTCCAGTGATCTATTAAAGACCCGGGTGAAGATGGGGGCCAACTCGTTGGAGCAGACTCTCAGGCAGGACGGAGACACACCATCAGGTCCTGCAGCCTTCTTGATCTTTTGTCTCTGAAAGACCCGGCGCACCTCCTCTTCACAGATCGTTAGTGCTGGTGGGAGGTCAGAGTGGAGGAGGGATGGAGTTCCTGGGGCTGCAGATAATCCTTTTGTTTGGGTGGGAGGTGAGAACTGTAGGTTCTTTTCAAACCTACAGTAAAAGCTGTTTAGGTCGTTAGCCAGCTGGAGGTTTTCCACAGGGTGGGGGGATGGTCTCCTGTAGTTGGTGATATTATATGGGCTGCACGGTGGCGCAGTGGTTTAGCACTGTGGCAGCACAGTTTTACCCTCGGCCGGGGGATCGCGGGGATCATGAGATCGTGGGTTCAATTCCAGCCCCCGACCAACAGTGAGCTGTGTGGAGTTTGCATGTTCTCCCCGTGTTGTGTGGGTTTACTCCGGGATTTCTCCGGTTTCCTCCTGCATACCAAAAATATGTAGGTTTAGGGCGCTGGCGCACGCAGCGACTGGCAGCCGGTGGCTTGTCACCAGACTGCAAACCAAATCTACCTAAGGGTACAAATAAGTAACAAAAAAAAAAAAAAAAAAAGAGTTGTTGGCTGAGAAGTTTTTTTGTAACTTCACACTGTAGCTCCTCTTAGCAAGCCTGATCTCCTTCGTCAGCATGTTTCTGGCCCGCTTGTACAGAGTCCAGTCACCAGTCCTGTAGGCCTCCTCCTTGGTCTGACTGCTTCAGTTTAGGAATGAACCAGGGTTTATTGTTGTTGTATGTGCAGAAGGTCTTGGTCTGCACACACGTCCTCGCAGAAACAGATGTATGACGTCACAGTGTCAGTGAGTTCATTTAGGTTAATGGCTGCATCTTCAAAAACACTCCAGTCTGTGCAGTCAAAGCAGGCTTGTAACTCCAGCTTTGATTCCTCAGTCCATTTCTTCACAGTCCTTACAACAGACTTGGAAATTTTTAGTTTCTGTCTGTATGTTGGAATAAGATGGAGCAGACAGTGGTCAGAAAAACCCAGAGCTGCACAGGGGACGGCATGATAGGCATTTCTTAAAACTGTGTAACAGTGGTCGAGTGTATTTGTGTCCCTGGTGGGACATTTAATATGCTGTCTGTATTTAGGAAGCTCATCTGTGAGATTAGCTCTATTGAAATCACCCAGAATGATAAGCAGAGAGTCTGGATGTTTTTCCTCCACGTCTGCTATCTGGTCAGCGAGGTGCTGCAGTGCCTCCGTTGTACAAGCAGCAGGCGGGATATAAATTCCGACCAGAATAAACGAGGAGAACTCTCGCGGTGAATAAAAGGGTTTACAGTTTATGAACAGTGACTCTAGGTTAGGGCTACAAAACTTCTTCAACACTGTGACATCAGTACACCAACCTTCGTTTATGTAGAAGCAGATTCCACCACCTTTAGTCTTTCCAGAGAATTCTCGGCTGCGATCAGCGCGAAACAGTTGGAATCCGTCCAGGTGGACCGCGCTGTCCGGGATGTGTTCACTCAGCCAGGACTCCGTGAAACACAGGGCGCCAGATCTACTAAAATCCAGGTTTTTGTGAGTCAGGAGCAGCAGTTCATCCATTTTGCTCGCCAAAGAGCGGACATTGCTCAGATGGATCGATGGGAGTGGCATACGATATCCTCATTTCTTCAGCCTGACTAGCACACCGGCACATTTACCACGCCGCCTTCGTTCCCGGCCAGTGCCAATAGCCGCTGCTCCCACAGCTAAGATCGACTGAAAAAACTTCAGATCAGCAGCAGAAACTGGCGGAGAAGCTGCATTGGGAGATAGTCTGAGTGAAAGACTATCTCTATTCTATTCTAGACTATTCTTATTTTGGAAAATAAGTTCCTGGGGGTGACGCTTGACAATAAAATCTGCTGGAAACCTCACATCAGTCACATCCGGGACAAATTAGCAAAATGTATAGGCATACTGGGGAAGACAAGACACTTCTTGGACTATAAATCATTGGTCTTATTGTACAATTCACTGTTTTTACCTTATCTTAACTACTGTGTAGAAGTCTGGGGAAACACCTACAAAACCAACCTACAGTCAATATGCACATTACAAAAAAGAGCTATAAGGATAATAAACAATGCAGGATATAGAGACCATACCAATTTGTTGTTCTTAAAGTCACATGTCATAAAGTTCATCGATTTAGTTAAATTTAAGACAGCACAAGTAATGTACAGGGCAATTAATAATCAACTCCCAACTAATATACAAAAAATATTTTAAAAAAAAGAGACAATGATCATAATTTGAGGGGAGACTTAAACTTTACAAAACCCAAGATACGTACAACCAAGAAAAGTATGTGCATATCTGTCTGTGGGGTGGATTTGTGGAACAGTCTAGAGCCGGAACTGAAACTATGTACAAACAGAAATCAATTCAAAAAGAGGTATAAGCATCATTTGCTGAAAGGGTATATGTTAGAAGGGTAGTAGTTATATGTACGATTAATTATGTTCACTTTGGGATATTATGGGACACTATGGAATGGTGGGTAGGACAGCACTGTGTATATCTGTGTTGTTTGAGGCTGGTTTTGTTGTATGGACATCATTGTATGTTAGAATGGATGGGTGTTAATGTTGATTTGTAAAAAATACAGTAAATTGTTTACTTGGGGTCTTAAAGGTGGTAATTTGTATAAAATTCACATGGGTGTATCTATGGAAAAGAGGAGATGGAATTAATAAGTGTTCACTTCTTCCTTCTCCCTTTCGAACAGTGTATAATGTTACTTTATTGCATTTGCCATTTGCTTGTATTTGTTATATTTTTGTGTTCGAAATAAACTATCTATCTATCTATCTATCTATCTATCTATCTATCTATCTATCTATCTATCTATCTATCTATCTATCTATCTATCTATCTATCTATCTATAAAGTAGTTCCTCCCTTGAATAGGTGACTCGGACGGAAGAGCAGAAGTCCAAAAAAACACACAAAATTATCAAAAACATCAGAGAGCAGAAGCCAGTGGCTGCCATCCGCGGCGCCATCTTGGATATATACTGTATATATATATATATATATATATAGACACACACACATATATACATATATATCACATCTGTAACAATAATCACATTTTTATGCTGTTTTTCTTTCCTCTTTGTCTCTCTGAGGTCCATGGTGGTGAACCTGAGGGTCAGCAGTCACAGCAGCTGTGAAGAGAACAGGCAGGAAGCTAAACAAGAATATTGCATGTTTACTGTTTATACCAGAAACTGCTACTGTATTTCAATAAATTAATTTTTGGAAAAACTTCATTTTTTGCAAGATTATTTAAGAAACTCTTAATATTCATTACAACATAATTATAGACCCAGGGAACAAAGCACAGACTCGAGTGAATACAATTTATCCTTTTATTGCTAACAGTGGTTGTGTGAGTGCGTGTATGTACAGTGTGTGTGTTGTGCGTGTGATGATGAAGTGCAGTTCAGGAATCGTGCCCGGGGGAGAGCAGAACGCCGTTCAACCTGGCAACCCTATAACGACAGAGCAGAGGTGTTAATTCTGTCCACTGAGCAAAGAGCTTGATAGTAATGGCAGCTTACTTTGCAGATAATCGTGGAGATGCTCAGGTTGGCCTTGAGGGCTGCCACCAGGGAGACAGCGTCTGACTCCGTGCAGGGAATTGGGCTAGTAGCCCTGTAGTGGTGATGAAGGCTAGACCGCCGCCGGGAGGAGAGGATTCCGCCGTTGGGGAGATCCACCTGTGCACAGGGGAAGACGACTGACAAAGGTGAGTTTATAATTAGTCTTACGTGAAGCGATGAGGAGATCAGGAACTCTGATGACGAAGCCAGGGATTTGGCTGTTGACGCGAGGCGTGTCAGAGGAGAATGACAGACGGCTCCGTGCCGAGTCTCAGGCAGGCCCGGTTATAAAGCCCGCTGGAGATTGGCAGCAGGCGTGCGTGCAGCTGTAGTTGATGACGGCCCTGAGGGAGCCATGCACATTACAGATAAGTGTGAAACATTGCAAACGGTTCTGATTTAATATTCATAATTATGCTTTTACTTTTGGAAATTTTGATATGTTTACTTGCTATTCCACGCCATCGTGTAACTATACATGCATTCAATTAATAAAATCTGCTACTCCAGCATTTTTCTTTGTGCTCCTAATTTTATTCTTGAGCTTCTGTATTTTTATGCCTCAGCGCAAAGGCAACATTGGCATACGGTAATCACTCCATGTGTCTATCTGTGTGTCTGTCTGTCTGTTTGCAGCTTTTCAGCTCACCCGCTCAAAATCAACTGGAACTAAAGGCTTGTATCAATGTATCACCATATTTTCTCGACTTTTAATTTGCCACAATTTCCAGATAAGGCTTTGTTTTCAAAATAAACACAAATTTAACTCACCTTTACCATCAATGCAGCTGCAATAAAAAGCTATTGTAATAACTATGCCGGGCCACTAGAAGTGGCAGTGTGACTTTTTTACAGCCCCCATGCTACCATGCCACAGGCATCAGCACCTTGATGCCTTTATTAGTCATTTGAATACTGAGAACAAAACAGAAACTGAAAATTAATGAAGGTACGAGTGTTTGGAGGCAGGGGTACATTTTGTTCATTCTTATGAACGGAGTACTAACATTATGATGAATACCAAAACAAGTGAAAATTTCAACCCCAAACTGTTTACACACAAATCTGTCATGAACTGAGCCCGTGTTACCCTGTAGGCTTGGTTCTGACCGTTCTCTGTGGCTCAGGCATCGGGTTTATTAAGTTTTGTTACCTTTTGAGTTCTTCTTGTTTTTATGTCTGAGTTACTTTTCTTTTCCATGCCTGTAGCTGCCGCTCTGGCCGGCGGTTGCTGGGCAGCTGTTTTGACCCATTTTCAGGTGGGCGCTGTCTAATATTCGCCGGTCCGACCACGCCCCCTCTCTCTTTGACAGTCAGCTGTTTTGCCCTGGTAATTATCTTTCCCGCACCTCGCCCAGGTGTGTCCAATTTGTGACGCTAGCAGTGTTTGTACTTAGGGGGCTCTTGCCAGTCAAATACTGCTGGACCATTGTACGCGATCACATGGTCGTTAATCACCGTGTGACAGTCAAAGTCAACAAGGACTGTGTGTGCTCGCTGGAGTATTAGACTTCTAGGACAATCCCTGCTTTGTGAGTAAACTGTGTTTCTCTGTAAAGTTGTGCTGCTACGCTTGCCTGGTAGCGTTTTCCCGTACGGTACAACTGCTACGCTTAGGCTGTTTCCCAGTTTGTCTTCCTTAGTCAGTTGAGCCTCCTAGAAGACTCCCAGTGCTCCCGGGCTTATATGTGTGTTGTGTTATTTGTTTGTGGCCTTGGTGCACAGTGGTCAGCCTGCTGTACGCTCATCATGTCAGCCATTTTGTGCATACAAACACATTTTTGTCAGTCTTTATTTTTGAACTGTCTGCCTTTTTGTTCAATAAATGTGCTGTGGTGAAATCCTGCGTGTAAATCCATTCGTCCTTCTCCTCCTCCATGTGCTGCGTAAAAGCGCACGAGGAGGTTTATGACAGAATGGTTCAGCCTGCCTGGATTTAGCAGATTCACCCACACATATGTTTTTCTTTTGAACTGCTTATCTCTTTTTTTTACCTATCTATGTTGGAGTCATGGAGGTGGCTCGCCGGAGTTATTCGTTGAGTCTGGGATGGGAATGCTGCCAAGCACTGATGAACATTGACGGACTACTCGTATCGGCAAGCAATTATTCCACCCTGGAGGATATATTATGGTACGTGGGTCTGGCGGAGGCAGAGGTCTGGCAGTGCCCTTAGCTCTCTCAGCACGCAGAAGGAATGGAGAGGATCACCCGATTGGTAGTGCTGCAGCGTGGGTGCAGTGAAGGGGTGAGGAAATCCCCCAAGAAGACCGCGCTCACGCTGAAGGGGGAGCGCTCCCGGGGCCCTGTCCATTCTGCTTCACGCCAGAGTGTTAAGCCCGCGCCCGCTCCGACTAATCCTACTCCAGCACCCCACAGACGGCATCATCCTGCGAGGAAACACCAGGAGAGTTCCTCATCATCTCCGGCAGCCCTCCTCCCTTCAGCTGCCGTGGAGTCCGCTGAGGTCACCCTGGGAACGACCACCTCCGTCGTCGTGGAGACGGCCCCTCCTCAAGCCTTCAAAGGGGTCCATGTCACCGCTGAAACGGAGAGGGATGACTGTCTGCCACCTGCAGCTGGGAACATCAACGACTGGGATGACAGGCAAATATTTCTTCATTTTACACCATCTAATGACACTGAATCTTGCCTGTCTCCCGAGGGAGAGGCCCAGTTTCAGCAGTCCGCTGGGTCCTCTCCTCCAGCTGCAAATAAAAATTCTGTTCTTCCCCTCTCGGTGTCTCCTCCAATTTTTCCTGAGGGTCCGCCGGCCCTGGAACCTAGCTGCCAGATGATGGAGGAGCCTAAGGCCCTGGAGGATTCTGTTCCAGAGCCTGCATGGAGCCAGCCCTCAGCCTCCTCGCTGAATTCATCTCCGGGGGGGTATTTCATCAGAGGACTGTGGGACTGCCACAACCATCTTGCCAGCTGTGGAGGCAACCGCAGCGGATTGGGAGCCTTTGCTGGACCTCCTGGAGGCCGGGCCCGAATCTTCATCGTCAGGATCGACGGAGTCCTGGACAGCGGTGGAGTTCGAGCTCAGGCAAGTTTTCTCTCTCGTGATTCTAATGTCAGTTTTAGAGAGATCTTGTCTGGCTCTAGGTGAGGAGCATCAGGTGCAGTGTGCAGCTGCTTTTGAACTCCCTTCGATGGGCTCCGCCACTGCCGGTGACCTTAAGAACCTGGTTTCTTCTCCTGCTCCTGAGTTTCCTTCTAGGGTCGCTGGAGAGGAGCCATCATCACCAGGGGTCACCTTGGATCTGGGTCAGCCACCTGACAACATCGTGGGTCCAGCTCCCCTGCTGCCTGAGGCCATCGTGTGGGTCCATCCACAGGCTGTGTCTCCGTGGGTGTGGCAGGCTGGATTTGGACCCTCGTGGGGGCTGCGCTCCAGGATCAGCCCAATGTGGGTGCTGCGCTCCTGCTCAGAACCATCATGGATGGCATGCTCAAGCACGGGGTCCACCAAGGGTGCAGCATTGGCCCAGTTGGGGTCCACCGCGGGTGCTGCAGAGCTCCAGATAGAGTCCACCATGGGTGCTGCAGAGCTGCAGCCGGGGGCCGCCGTGGGTGCTGCAAAGCTCCAGCCAGGGGCCGCCGCGGGTGCTGCAGAGCTCCAGCCGGGGGCCACCCCGGGTGCTGCAGAGCTCCAGCCGGGGGCCGCCGTGGGTGCTGCAGAGATCCAGCTGGGAGTCACCGCGGGTGCTGCAGAGCTTCAGCTGGAGGCCACTGCGGGTGCAGCATTGGCCTGGTCGGGGTCCACCATGGGTGCAGTATTGGCCCAGTCAGGGGTCCACTGTGGATGCAGCATTGGCATGGTCGGCGTCCACCGTGGGTGCAGCATTGGCCTGGTCGGGGTCCACCACAGGTGCAGCTGTGTTCCAAACTGGGACCACCGAGGGTTCTGCGGGTCAGCCTGAAGACGCCTTAGCCTTCTTCTTCCCCCTGTCCAATGCCGTGGGGGTTCCATCCCTTTGATCCGATCACCCACCAGGGAGCCTTCCAGTGGGCAGGCCGCCTCCTGCTTTATCCCGCCGGCCCTGGTGGATGAACAGCGCTGGCCGACCGGCGGAGGGACTGAGTCTCTGGGCCAGATGGCCCGGGTTTTATGCCAGGCCACCCGACTCTGTTCATCGGACTGCCTGCTGGACCTGGGACTCTAGGCGGCCCCCTGAGCCTCCATGTCTTTGGACTTGGGGGGGGGGTAAATTGTGGGCCCTGGGTTGGGTATTGTGCTCCCTCCTTTCCTGTTCCCCCTACCTCCCACCTGGGTTCGTGTTGTTGTTCCTGTTGGGGTTGGTGGGGAGGGGGGGGATTTCCTTCCTTGTGATGTTACCGTGGGTGTCTAGACTCCACCCCTATGGGAGGGGGGGTGCTCTTTCACGAACCGAGCCCATGTTATCCTGTAGGCTCGGTTCTGACCGTTCTCTGTGGCTCAGGCATCAGGTTTATTATGTTTTGTTATCTTTTGAGTTCTTGTTGTTTTTATGTCTGTGTTACTTTTCTTTTCCATGCCTGTAGCCGCCGCTCTGGCCGGCGGTTGCTGGGCAGCTGTTTTGACCCACTTTCAGGTGGGTGCTGTCTAACATTCGCAGGTCCGACCATGCTCCCTCTGTCTTTGACAGTCAGCTGTTTCGCCTAGTATTGGACTTCTAGGACAATTCCTGCTTTGTGAGTAAACTGTTTGCATTTCTCAGTGCAGTTGTGCTGCTACGCTTGTCTGGTAGCGTTTCCCCGTGTGGTGCAACTGCTACGCTTAAACTGTTTCCCAGGTTGTCTTCCTTAGTCAGTCGAGCCTCCTAGAAGACTCCCCGTGCTCCTGGGCTTTTACGTGTGTTGTGTTATTTGTTTGTGGCCATGGTAAACAGTGGTCAGCCTGCTGTATGCTCATCATGTCAGCCATTTTGTGCATACAAACACATTTTTGTCAGTCTTTATTTTTAAACTGTCTGCCTTTTTGTTCAATAAATGTACTGTGGTGAAATCCTGCGCGTAAATCCATTCGTCCTTCTCCTCCTCCGTGCGCTGCATAAAAGCGCACGAGGAGGTTTATGACACAAATCCATTCTGTTCATTAATGAGACCCAACGATTCCACAGTTGTGCCAAAAACAGACATGGTTTTAAATGTATCGCCTTCATCTTAGGACAAATCAAATTTTACTTGGTCTTTTGAAAAAGTGTCATGTTGAGCCAGAAGTGACACCACAAGGAAGGTAGACAGAATGGTGTTGTCATCGTGACAGTAGTCCCCCGATAGTTGTTTTAATGAAGTGCAGCATGTACTTTAATCATCAGTGATGCTTGGATACACTAAAACATGAAAAGATGTCACACAGTCAGACACTGAACATGATATCCAGAAATATGGGTTTGTAATGTTTGTTTAGTATTTATTAATCCTGCTGCCAAACTGCAAGTCAAATTGGTGTTGTTGAATTACAGATGACGCTGATAATGATGACAGAGGAATTATATGTCTGGCACTCTTATCAGGCACCCAAGTATATCCCATGTCAGTTGTTTGTGTCGACACCAGGCTCGGTTAGTACTATCAAAGTATTATTTTGTCACGTTTCCACAGAAAATCACCTCCCAATCCTCCCTTACTTTTTTCCTATAATAGTCCCTAATTTCAATGAGTGCAGCATCTTGGTTTTTTGCTGGCATTTACTCACCAGAAGCATGTAATATCAACATGGTGGGAGGATAGAAGAATACAAGAGCTATAACACATTCTTCACCAGTAATTTCCCCTTGACAGCTGATAAGTAATTTTCATGTCATTTCATCGGTGGACCAGAGCTATGAATAGGACAGCATATGATAAAAAAAACCTGCTTTCCTGCCCTCATTCCTCAAATCCATTTGATTGTCACTGACTATTGAAAAGAAATACTAATTATGTTATAGAATGGACAGGATTTCAGGCCTCTTCCACAACCGTTATATATGTGGTTTTTGTACCGTACTTATTTCATGATATTTTTTTAAAAACTTTACTGCAAATGAACGTATACAGTGCATCCGGAAAGTATTCACAGCATGTCACTTTTCCACATTTTGTTATGTTACAGCCTTATTCCAGAATGAATGGGTGAACACTGAAAAATCAAAAATTGGCTCAATCTCTCAACAGTCTCCTTAAGCCTCAAAAAAACTGTGTCTGTGTAAATGTTTGGAAGAGCCTTGTGCAATCAAAAAATGTAATTTTTGGCAAATTTCTTGGTGATCTAACTGGAGTGCTGGCCGAGTGGTAGAGCATCCACCCCATAGCTGGGAGGTTGTGGGTTCACACCCCAGCCAGGTCATACCATAGACCAGGGGTCAGCAACCTTTACCACTCAAAGAGCCATTTGGACCCGTTTCCCACAGAAAAGAAAACACTGGGAGCCACAAAAACCCTTTTGACACTTAAAATGAAATAACACTGCATATAACTTTTTTTTCCCTTTATGCTATGTATAAACAAACTATAATGTGTTGCATTTATGAAATCAGGGAACTCCTGCAGAGAAAACAAAATTACATTTCTGCATGCAACAAAAACACTTTGAACTCCGAAAAAAAAAGACATTGGGTTGAAGGTTGACATTGGGTTGAAAGGAGAGTGCTATTTCTAGCACTGATGACTCCTGATCCTTCGATAAAAATCTCATAATTCCGCTGAAAACAATACCGAAAGCTCAGAATTCCAACACGAACCAGGGATGTGATTTGGGGTTGGGGAAATTATCTGAAAATTCAGCAGGGGGTCTGGGGGACATAGTCACCCGCTGGGTGGGGGGTGGGGGTGGGGGGCAAGGGGGGCAAAGCCCCCTGAAGCTCCTGGGTTTTTATGATTTTTAAGTACCAGAACTGTGCTTAAATGACATAAAACAAACAGCTGAATGCCACTTATTAATGCATAATATTGACTTATGTTCCAAGAAGATAGCATTCCTAAAATATTCCAACAAGCATTATCCATCACATGCTTTAACACTTGATCAAATCAAAATCAGTTAATTTTATCTGTTCCATAATAGAAATAAAATTCCAACATACCATTACATTTTATAATTTCAGCATTCATTTCAGATCACCAGTTTCAATCTCCATTGAGACTTGAGCAGTTCATTTTGCACAATCACTGATGTAGCCAAGTCTTAGAAATATTCAAAAGTTATGAGTCAATGTCCACTGTGCACTGTCAATTTCAAACTGTTTGGAATCATAAAAGGGGATGGTTAACTTTTATTACCATTTCCTCCCTCGCGCCAGCCCAGCTCATATACAGCCGTTGTACGCCGCCAGTAACACAGAGTTAATGACTCTCCACCTGGCCATACCGATTACCGGAAGTGGCCATACGCCACTTCCAGTCCTGCCAGAAGGGGCGCAGCTTCACTGCGTTCGTGGACCACAAGCTGCTAACGTACTTAACGTACTTTATCTTCCTGGAAGATAAAATAAAGCGGAATTCGGCAAATTAGCAGAAAATCACGTCCCTGAGAACACGCCGCCATGAATCTTTGAAAAAGCATACAACGAGCCATTTGATTGGTCCAATCGTTTGCAACTATCCAATCGCAGGGCTGTCAAGCTACTGCAATACAGCAATAGCTTGAACACAACACATCCAGGTTATCGCAGGAGACGACTTCCGGGGAAGCGCCGAGCGCTTATGTAATCGTGTTGATTTTCGCTGACGGTGATTAAACTTTAACACGCTTTTTTTTTTTAGATTTTACAAGATCACCATAATCTTCAAATTTAGAATTACATTTTAAAAACTAATGAAATAAAATAAAATACATTTTAATTAAATACTCATTATTTATTTTCCAAAGCCACAGGGAGCCGCAGCAGAGGGATGAAAGAGCCACATGCGGCTCTGGAGCCGCGGGTTGCCGACCCCTGCCATAGACCATATAAAAAAAATTAATCTACAAACAATACCACATAATGACAATGTGAAAAAAATTGAGCTTTTTTGCAAATTTATTAAAAATAAAAAACTAAGAAATCACACGTACATAAGTATTCACAGCCTTTGTCATGAAGCTCAAAATTGAGCTCAAGTGCATCTTATTTCCACTGATCATCCTTGAGATGTTTCTACAGTTTAATTGGTGTCTACCTGTGGTAAATTCAGTTCATTGGACATGATTTGGGAAGGCACACACCTGTCTATATAAGGTCCCACAGTTCACAGTACATGTCAGAGCACAAACAAAGAAGAAGTCAAAGGAATTGTTTTTAGACCTCTGAGACAGGATTGGCTTGAGGCACAAATCTGGGGAAGGGTACAGAAAAATTTCTGTTGCTTTGAAGGTCCTAATGAGCACAGTGGCCTCCATCATCTGTAAATGGAAGAAGTTCAGAACCACCAAGACTCTTCCTAGAGCTGGCCAGAAGTCTAAACTGAGCGATCGGGGGAGAAGGGCCTTAGGGAAATGACCAAGAACCCGATGGTCACTCTGTCAGAGCTCAAGCGTTCCTCTGTGGAGAAAGGAGAACCTTCCAGAAGGACAACTATCTCTGCGACAATTCACCAATCAGGCTTGTATGGTAGAGTGGCCTGATGTGAGCCACTCCTTAGTAAAAGGCACATGGCAGCCCGCCTGGAGTTTGCCAAAAGGCACCTGAAGGACTCAGACCATGAGAAACTAAATTCTTTGGTTTGATGAGACAAAGATTAAACTCCTTGGCATGAATGCCAGGGGTCATGTTTGGAGGAAACCAGGCACCGCTCATCACCAGGCCAATACCATCCCTACAGTGAAGCATGGTAGTGGCAGAATCATGCTGTGGGGATGTTTTCCAGTGGCAGGAACTGGGAGACTAATCAGGATAGAGGGAAAGATGTATGCAGCATGTACATAGACATCCTGGATGAAAACCTGCTCCAGAGTGCTCTTGACCTCAGACTGGGGAGAATGTTCATCTTTCAACTGGACAACAACCCTAAGCACACAGCCAACCAAGATATCAATGGAGTGGCTTCAGGACAACTCTGAATTTCCTTGAGTGGCCCAGCCAGAGCCCAAACTTGAATGCAATTGAATATCTCTGGAGAGATCTGAAAATGGCTGTGCACCGACGCTTCCCATCCAACCTGATGGAGTTTGACAGGTGCTGCAAAGACGAATGGACGAAACTGCCCAAAGATAGATGTACCAAGCTTGTGGCATCATATTCAAAAAGACTTGAGGCTGTAATTGTGCATCAACAAAGTACTGAGCAAAGGCTGTGAATACTTACAGTATGTACATGTGATTTCTTAGTTGTTTTATTTTTAATAAATTTGCAAAAATCTCAAAAAAACATTTTGCACGTTGTCATTATGGTGTATTGTGTGCAGAATGTTGAGGGGAAAAAATGAATTTAGTCAATTTTGGAATAAGGCTGTAACATAAAATGTGGAAAAAGTGAAGCACTGAGAATACTTTCCGGGTGGATAGGTGTGGGTGGGTGGTGGGTTTGCGTTGGGTGCTCTGGGGTGTTGCATGGCATGTGGGGCACCATATGGGTCTGGCCCATTTTTCATTATTGTGATTATTGTTGTTGTGTATGTTCGTAAGTGCAAGATGTGTGGGAATGGGTGTGGGTGTGGCTGCTCCATCATGCTTGTGGTGCTGGGAGTGCCGGGGCATGACGTTGGCGGGTCCTGGGCTGCTTGGCCTGGTGGCTCTGGCCCTAGAGTGGGATCTGGGGGCAGTGGGTGGTCTCCTGAACCAGTTTGCGAGCTGGCTTCTGGGGGTGGACCGGTTCCCTTTTGGACTGCCTCCCTCCCTCTTGGTGTTTGCATCCAAACACCAAGATGGCGCCCACAGCGGTCGACATGGTGCTTCGCTGCGCTCTTTGTTTGTTTTTGTTTGTCAATTGTGTGTCTGCTTGCACTTATACCCGTGAAGAACTTCTAAATATCAGGACTTTCACCCCCACGGACCTCCTCCCAGTTTTTCTAGCCCCTGCCGCCGATCTGGTTTATTGTTTGGCTCGGAAAGTGAGACGGCGAAAGAGAGGTAGACGAGCGGGCGCTCTCGTGCGGCTTCGCAGGAGAGGCTCGCGAACGGCGCTGCCTGGCATATTTCTGTCCAATACCAACTCTCTCTCTAACAAGGTAGATGAACTGAGACTGCTGATGCGTTTTAAGGACCTCGCCTCCTCAGCTGTCTTCTGCTTTACTGAGACCTGGCTCCGGGAAAATATACCGGACAGCGCACTGCGCCTCGACGGCTTTCAGCTCTTCCGTGCTGATCGTGACACAGAGCTTTCCGGCAAGACCACAGGAGGCGGAATCTGCTTCTACATCAACTGCAGCTGGTGCTCTGATGTAACGGTAATTTCCAAACACTGTTCTCCTGCCTTGGAATTTCTTGTTATCAATTGCAAGCCTTTTTATTCCCCGCGGGAGTTTGCTTCTTTTATAATGATCGCTGTGTACGCCCCTCCCGACGCGGACACGCGCGAAGCTCAGCGCGTGCTCGCGGATCACATTCAACAAACAGAGCGGATTTTTCCAGACTCGCTGATTATTGTGGCTGGCGACTTTAATCAGTGCAATCTGAGCCACAATCTCCCCCGCTACAAACAGTTTATTAAATGCCCCACCAGAGGATTAAACACACTGGATCACTGTTACACCACAGTGAAAGACGCATATCGCGCTGTCCCTCGAGCTGCGCTGGGATTATCTGATCACGTGATGGTTCACCTCATTCCCACATACAGACAGAGATTGAAGCTCACTAAACCTGTTGTGAGCACTACGAAGATACGGACCAGTGATGCTGAGGAGAAGCTGGAAACGTGCATGGAAATATCTGACTGGGGCATGTTTAAAGGAGCCACGCATGATCTGGATGAGTACACGGACACTGTGAACTCATATATCCACTTTTGTGAAGAGAACATTCTTCCATCACGCACCAGGGTGAGTTACTCTAATGACAAACCCTGGTTCACAGCTAAGCTCAGACAGATCAGGAAGGAGAAGGAAGCAGCGCTGAAAAGTGGAGACAGGGACTGCTACAGGGAGGTTAAATACCGGTTTAACAGAGAGCTGAAGAGGGCTAAATCTGTGTATTCAGAGAGACTCCAGCAGCAGTTCACTGCTAATGATTCGGCTTCCGTGTGGAGAGGACTGAGGCAAATCACCAACTATCGACCTAAGGCTCCTAAAGGTCAGGATGACAAAGCCCTTTGTCAAAGACTGTCCCAACACTATGCCCGTTTTGACACCTCGTCATCTGTGTCCAACTCCCCCCCTCCCTCCAGCTCCACAGCCTCCACATTCCCTACTTCATTTAAGGCACCCCCCTCCTCCCCCCCTCCCCTTATCATCAGTGAGCAGGATGTGCTCAAACAGTTCTCCAGACTGAACCCGCGCAAGGCACCCGGCCCAGACGGCGTGTCTCCCTCCACCCTGAGACTCTGTGCGAAACAGCTGGCTCCTGTCTTCACAGACATTTTTAACACCTCCCTTAAGTTATGCCACGTGCCGTCCTGCCTCAAATCCTCCACCATCATCCCTGTCCCCAAGAAGCCACGGATCACTGGACTTAATCACTACAGACCTGTAGCGCTCACCTCTGTAGTCATGAAGTCCTTTGAGCGCCTGGTCCTGTCCCACCTCAAGTCCATCACCACCCCTCTCCTGGACCCGCTGCAGTTTGCCTACCGAGCCAACAGGTCTGTAGACGACGCAGTCAACCTGGCCCTCCACTCCATCCTGCAGCACCTGGACTCCCCGGGAACCTACGCCAGGATCCTGTTTGTGGACTTCAGCTCCGCATTCAACACCATCCGCCCCGCTCTGCTCCGGGACAAGCTGTCCCTGCTCAACGTGCCTGACTCGCTCTGCAGGTGGATCATCGACTTCCTGACGGACCGGAGGCAGCATGTGCGGCTGGGAAAGACTGTCTCAGACTATACTAGCATCAGCACCGGATCACCCCAGGGCTGTGTACTTTCCCCCCTACTCTTCTCCCTTTACACCAACTCCTGCACCTCCAGCCACCAGTCTGTCAAGTTGATCAAGTTTGCGGACGACACCACCCTCATCGGGTTCATCTCCAACGGCGACGAGTCCGCCTACAGGAGAGAGGTGGCCCAGCTGGCATCCTGGTGCAGCAATAACAACCTGCAGCTGAACGCTCTGAAGACAGTGGAGATGATTGTAGACTTCAGGAAAGTCACTACTCCTCTGCCCCCCCTCACCCTCTCAGGCTCTCCCATCACCACTGCTGATTCCTTCCGCTTCCTAGGCACCACCATCACCAGGGACCTCAAATGGGAGCCGACCATCAGCTCACTCATCAAAAAAGCCCAGCAGAGGATGTTCTTCCTGCGGCAGTTGAGGAAGCTCAAGCTACCCACCAAGATGTTAGTGCAGTTCTACACAGCCATCATCGAGTCCATCCTCACCACCTCCATAACCGTGTGGTACGCAGGAGCCACTGCCAGGGACAGACTAAGGCTGCAGCGCGTCGTGCGCACTGCTGAGAAGGTGATCGGCTGCAAGCTCCCATCTCTCCTGGATCTGTACATCTCCAGGACCCGGAGGCGTGCTGGCCGGATCATAGCCGATCCCTCACACCCTGGTCACGTACTGTTTGCCCCCTTCCCCTCTGGTAGAAGACTTCGGTCCATCCAGACTAAAACCTCCCGTCACATGAACAGCTTCTTCCCCTCTGCCATCAGACTGCTGAACACTAAGTGACTTATTGACTCTCGTGCACCATGTACAGCAGCTCAACCAGACTCATGTCAATCATCACTGTTTTCTTCCTGCATTACCGACTGCACTATATAGTTCTCCACAGTATCTGCTGCTGGCTAATATATTTTAACTGTTGACCAGTATCACTTAATCTTATCCTACACTTTATTACATGTATAGTTTATTTCTTTTATCTTATCATGTTTAATGTTGCAGCATTGTACCGAGACAAATTCCTAGTTTGTGTACTACATGAACAATGGCAATAAACCTGATTCTGATTCTGATTCTGATTCTGATTCCAGTCTTACCCCCCTTCCCCCGATTCTGGGTGGAACATACATCTTCTTGGATACACTTAATGTTTTGGGATGGGGGTGTGCCGCACTATGTCGGTGAAAGGGATACCTCTGTCTGCTGCGCAGTGGGGCAGCCCTCACCTTAATTTTAATTGCTTTTTAGACACTGAGGGCTTGTGGGGATGGGAGCCCCGCTGCCTGTCACAGTGGCAAGTGCTGCTCCACCCCCCCACCCCCCAATTTTAATGCACTCTGGTAGTTCACACATTTGCACACAATCACATCACACATCTGACACACACCCATCATGATTCGTGTATGGGGGAGCTGGGGATTGGGGTCTTCCCCCACCTTGTTGTCCTCCTTCTGCCGGGGGTCTGGGGCCCGTCATGTTGTCAAAATCCCTGGGTGCTGCCGAATGAATAGATGTGTGCAAGGGAGTGAGAGAGTGATTGAATAAGAGATTAAGCGAGAGTGAGGGAGTGATGAGTGGAGATAGTGATGGTGGGGCGGTTTTGTGTGGCGCTTTGCATGTCGGGTGGCATCTCAGAGCGCCTGCGGTGGTCTGCTGATCAGTCGCTTGGGTGGGCGTTGGGGGTGGTGGTCTGCTTCTATAGCCGCGGCCACCCTGGGGTGGGTCGGCAGGGTTGTGGCTGGTTGCCTGCACTGGCGGCCTCCTCAGCCACTGCCGGGTGCTAGTGCTCATTCATGCTTGCTGCATCTGTATCGCAGTTGCCCTAAGTAATAAGGGTGAATGAATGTGGGTGAGTGTGTGGGGTAGAGCACGAATGGATGTGAGTAAGTTGAAGCGTGAGTGAGTGTGTGTGTGGGTGAATGTGTGTGAATGTGGGTGACTCTGAGGGCAAGTGGGAGCGAGATTGAGTGGATAAAGGAGTGGGAAAGAGTGGGTAGGTCATGGAGTGTGAGTGTGGGATTGTGTGGGGGAGAGGGCGAGCGAGAGTGAGTGAGCGCATGTGGGTCCGTATGAGAGCATGAGAGTGTGAATGCATTGGAACAGGTGTGTGTGCTGGTCAGAAGTGCTGGATTGAGGGGGTCGTGCGTCTTGGCTGCGTGGCTTCCTCTGGACGGGGGGGCGCCTTCTTTGGGCATGGGGGTCCCCGGGGTGTGCAGTGGTGGTGCTGGGGTGGGGGTGGGCCCGCTGTGGAGGGTGCCTGGGGGGCTTGCGCCAGGGGCGTGGGCCGGTCTCTGGCCCGGGGGTGGGGGCGCTTGCCTCCCGGCACCTGGGGCCCAGGGGCTGGCATTGGCCCCGCTGGGGGGACAGGTGGTTGGCCAGTCCTGGGGCCTCCCTCAGCCTTCCTCGGCCGTCCCTCCTGGGGCAGATGCCTGACTCTCCTGGGGCTGGTTGGCTTCAGACAATAGTACTCTGTGGGGATTGGTTGCATTGTCCTGCTTGCACAGGGTTTCCAGGGGGGAGGGGTGTGTGTGTGACCGGCCACCCTCTTCATATGTTTCCTGACAAACCAGTCACATAAATCAAAAGATCAATCACCAAATCAAATAAAAAATGATATAAAAGACAATAAAATGCAACTAAAAAGGTATGAAACAAAACAAATAAAAATGACAATCATGCAATAAAGCAATAAAACAAGTACAATCAATGTCTCAAGCAGGGTTTAAGGCAAAAGAGTAAAAATGAGTTTTAAGATAAGATTTAAAAGTGGGCAGTGAAGGCCCCTGTCTAATAAGCAAAGGAAGACTGTTCCAAAGTTTAGGAGCAGCAACAGAAAAAGCTTTGTCCCCTCTGGGCTTCCTCTTTGATTTTGGTATCTCCAGGAGCAACTGATCAGCTGACCTGAGAGACCAAGCTGGAGTGTAAAAGTGAAGAAGCTCAGAAAGGTAAGGCGGGGCAAGGCCATTCCGTGATTTAAAAACAAATAAAAGAATTTTAAAATGAACCCTACAGTGCACAGGCAGCCATTGGAGGGAAGCTAAAATAGGTGTAATGTGGTCCCTCTTACCTGTTCCAGTTAAAAGACGTGCAGCAGCATTCTGAACAAACTGAAGACATGCAAGTGAAGACTGACTGACTCCAAAATAAAGTGCATTACAGTAATCCAGCCGAGATGTGATGAAGGCATGGATTACTGTCTCAATATGCTGTTTAGAGAGAATGGGTTTAGCCTTTGCCAGTTGCCTTAAATGAAAAAAGCTGCACTTCACTACTGCAGCAATTTGATGATCCAATCTAAAATCACTGTCCAACTTAAAACCCAGATTAGTGACAGTAGGTTGGACAAACCCTATCAAGGGACCCAAGTCAACTGGAGGGGAATCACAGGAGCCACTGGGTCCAAACACAATCACTTCTGTCTTCTTTTCATTAAAACTTAGGAAGTTCACTGCCATCCAATCTTTGATGTTATTAAGGCATTCAAGAAGTGATTTAATTGAGAAGTTCTCCTTCTGCCTTATTGGAACATAAACCTGACAGTCATCAGCATAGCAGTGGAAGGAGATGAGATGCCATGCTTTCTAAGAATTGAACCCAGTGGAAGCAGATAAAGTGAAAAGAGCAGAGGCCCTAAAATTGAGCCCTGTGGGACCCCGCATGACAGGGAAGCAGATGATTTAAAACCAGCAAGGCTTACACACATCGTTCTATCAGTTAGATAGGACCTAAACCATTCCAATGCAGTACCAGAAATACCCACAAGATACTGCAGGCCAGAAATTAAGATTTCATGGTCCACTGTATCAAAAGCAGTGGTTAGGTCTAGTAAAACAAGAACCACATGATCACCAGAATCAGACATCAAAAGGATGTCATTAAAAACTAACTAACCTGCACTTATATAGTGCTTTTCTAGTCACAAAGACCACTCAAAGCGCTTTCACTAGTACTAACCCTCTATTCTAAGGGCCTATAGGAAACAGATATCTAGGGACAATTTAGAACAGCCAATTAACCTAACATGCATGTCTTTGGATTGTGGGAGGAAACCGGAGCCCCCGGAGTAAACCCACGCAGCACAGGGAGAACATGCAAACTCCACACAGAAAGGTTCCAACCCCTGCCAGCCTGGGGATTTGAACCAGGAACCTTCTAGCTGTAAGGCAACAGTGCTAACCACTGCAACACCGTGCTGCCCCCCCAGAAAAACCCTTAACAGTGCTGACTCTGTGCTATGTAGGGTTTTAAAACCAGATTGGAACACCTCCAGAATATCATGTTCATCCAAAAAATCCTTCAACTGGAAATAAACTATTTTTTTTCCAATATTTTTGAAATAAAAGGCAGCTTGGAGATTGGCTGAAAATTAGCCAACACAGTGTGGTCAAGACCCATCCATCCATCCATCTTCTATCGCTTTTTTGGAGGTCTGGGTCGCGGAGGCAGCAGTTCAAGCAGAGAAGCCCAGACTTCCCTCTCCCCAGCCACCTGCTCCAGCTCTTCAGAGAGGATACCAAGGCGTTTCCAGACCAGCTGGGAGACATAGTCTCTCCACCAAGTCCTGGATCTGTCCCGGGGTATCCTCTCAGTGGGATGTGCCTGAAACACCTCAAGTGGGAGGGGTTCAGGAGGCATCCTAATCAGATGCCCATACCACCTCAACTGATTCCTTTCAATGTGGAGGAGCAGCGGTTCTACTCTGAGACTTTCTTGGATGACTGAGTTCCTCACCCTATCTCTGATGGTGAGTCCAGTAATCCTATGGAGAAAGCTAATTTCAGCCACTTGTATCCGCGATCTTGTTCTTTCGGTCATTATCCAAAGCTCGTGACGATCCATGCCCCCTCATGGATCGTCACCTTATCATGATGGTGGGGTTTGCATGCCCCAGTGATCCCAGGAGCTATGTTGTCCGGGGCAATTTGCCTCTGATTGGGTCACCCAAGACAAACTGGTCCTGGGTGAGGGGCCAGACTAAGAACAATCCAACAGACTCTCATGATAAATTCTACATCAAGGATTCAGTGTACCCCGCCCGGTATGGGGTTACCGGGGCCCCACCCTGGAGCCAGGCCTGGGGGAGGGGCTCAATGGCTAGCGTCTGGTGGCTGGGTTTCCACCCATGGGACCCGGCCGGGCTCAGCCCGAAGGAGTTTCATGGGTCTGCCCTCCAGTGGGCTCACCACCTGCAGGAGGGATCATGGGGGTCCTAGGTTATGTGGCGGTCGAAGGCGGAGACCTTGGCGGACTGATCCCAAGCTTTGGTCAAGACCCGATTTCTTAATTAGGGGTTTCACTACTGCATGTTTAAAATTTGCAGGAACCACACCAGAAGTTAAACTGTAGTTTAAAATGGTTTAAACTGATTGACCTATGCTAGGAAAAACGTCTTTAAAAAATCAAGGAGGGAGGGCATCACAAAGAGAACTTGAGGGCTTGATCTGATCAACCACATAGCCATAGTTAGTTAGTTAGTTGGCCATAGTTAGGCCAGAATGGCTATCAAAAACATCCAGTAACAACATACCAGGCATAATTTTCTTGTTTTATTATTTTTGGTGAATGTGGCGGAGGAGCAGTCATGTGTGCAAATCTACTTAACTCTTTGGCGTCTCTGTGTGGCTGGTCATGGGTCCCGTAGTCTCTTTCCTGTTTGACTTTCTGTGGTTTTTTAGGTTTACCATCAATGGCCTGAGGAGGTGGAGGAGTGGATTCCCACAGTGGCACTGAGGAGGAGGGTGCAGTCGCGACCTCTGCAGCTTGGGCTACTTCCGCAAGGTTTGGGTGGACAGGGTGGTAGGGAGGAGGATCTGGAGCCACGATGCAGTGATCACACTCGTCCTTGTGGATAGAAGAAGAAACAGACAAAATGTTAGACAAGTCCTTTTTCTTTTCATCATGTTTCTTATTTTTGTCATTGTCATTGGTTTTGTGCTTTAGTGCTGCAGCGTCCAAGTCAGTCTTATGCGTTTTGCTGTCTCCAACCACTTCTGTGTTTCCTCCAGTCCATATTTCTCCTCCTTCCTTTTGCTACCGGCTGCTCTCTGCCTTATGGCTTTGACAAGACTTTCACATTCATCAACCTTTAATTTGCCAACAAACCAAAACTTCCTTTCATACAACAACACACACACCAACATTCTATGCAACACTTCTTGCTCTTTTTGTTTTCTCTTTTTCTTCAGTGCTGTTTGAATAACCCATATTTTTTTTATTTTTAACTACTTTTTTATTGTCAACCTAGGATTTTCACAGTAACAACACCGTGGGACTTAAACCCACTGAATAAGGGGACTCAAACTCCTATTTCTTATTTTATATAAAAATTAAATTCACTTACTCTGATAACGTTCCGTAATGTTCTAGGACATCCTTTTATTTGAATCTTCTTATTCAGTTTTATTATTACAGTATATTATTTTATTTATATAAATATTAACCTTTCCTCCACGGTTTTTACTTGAAAGAGACTTTAACTCCTTCTCTGTGGTGTTTACTAGAAAGAGACTTTAACTCCTTCTTGATCGGGACTTGATACCCATAATTGGGACTTAATCCCCAATTATTTTCTTTTATCGTCAGGGACTCTAACCCCGATTAACTATTTTCAACCTTTTTAAACATTCAGTATGAAATTTCCTCACTTCAATCCAGTTGCCTCTGGGTTGGACCCCATCACCTTCCCACTCTGCCGGGAGAGTACCTCCCGTGCCACACTTCAGTCAAGCCGTCTCACTGGAGCAAGTGTGGGAGGCCTTTGGGTTGCCATGCACAGTCCTTGGAGGGATCTTCTGTCATGACTGCAATAAATAATCAGCCCACGTGTGTGATGCAGCAACAAAAGGGACAATCAAACAACAATACATGTTTGAGGTTCTTTTGTTAAATAGCAAAATCATTGCACAACTACAGAAACAATCACTCGGCGAAGGAAGAAGCCTGTAGAGAGAAGACGAGAGCTGAGTGAGGAAGAATGGAGTAAGGGAAAATGGGCTAGCCAAATTGCCACTTACAGGAGCTCCGAGGCAGAACTGGCAGGGTCCCAGCGGGGAATGGACGAACTAGCAGGGTGAGGGATGAGCTGGTGGTGCCTGACTGGGTGGAGGTTTGCTGAGGGTGAGTGGAGATGTGGCAGGAAAGCACGCACAGTCCCAGTGACACACCCGCACGATGGCAGGAACCTTAGGAGGGGAAAAAGCACACAGGTTAATAACTTTCTAACGAGTGTGAATCTAACACTTGCTGTATGATTGGCAGTATACCCAGACAAGCCAGCATTGAATCACTGACGGATGCCTCCTTATGAATGCTGCCTGATGAGAGGGTGCAGGTGTGTCCTCTCACTCAGGTGTGCTGATGACCTGAGGAGTGATGAACGGGAAGGAGGGGGTGTGCTCTCGCCATTCATGACAGCCCCCCCCCCCTTCTAGGAGCACCTCCAGGTGGTCCACAGGGCTTGTTGGGATGGGCACGATGGTACTACCAGAGCATCTCTTTGTCCAGGATCCGGGACGTGGGAACCCAGGAACGTTCCTCCGGGCCATAGCCCTCCCAATCAACCAGATATTGGAGGCCCGGGCCTCAACAACGAACATCCAGAATCCAGTGTACCGTGTGGGCAGGGTTAGTTAGTTAGTTAGTTAATTCCCTTCACACCATGTTTGTGTATGGGGTGGCGCCTATCTCTGTTTCTCTGACCCTAGGCCACACAGCTACTGTAAGTAGTGAAAGCTACAGTGGGGGGTCAGTCCTCCGGTAGCTCTGTGCGTAACTTTACTTTCCCCGTTCCATTATGCGGAGCACCACGCTAGAAGGCAGAAAGTACCATTTTTATATGGTCTTTGGTATGACCCGGCCGGGATTTGAACCCCTGCCTCCCGGGTGTGGGGCAGATGCTCTACCAACTGAGCCACCACTCCGGTCCGTGTGGGCAGTGTGGCCATCAGTTATCCGGGGAGAAGGAGGCGGCTTGGGGGGACTCACCAAGACGGGCATAGGGGACTCACCAAGACGGGCTTGACCGAGGCGCTGTTGATGACTCTGGCGATTGTGAAGGGCCCTAGGAAGCGAGGAGACAGTTTCCTGGATTTCGTCTTCAAAGGGACCTGACTGGCCGAGGGTGGCACGCGTGGACTTCCAGAGGTACCGGCAGCAGTGAGCATGAGTCCCCATGGATGGAACCGCGACCTCCCTCTCAGCCATTGGTAGCAGCAGAGGTGTGTACCCCAGTGATGCCTCGAACGGGGTGAGACTGGTTGCCGTGGAGATGGCAGTGTTCATCGAATACTCCACCCAGGTCAGGTGTGTGCTCCAGCAGGAGAGATGCTCGGCTGCTACACATCACAGGGTGGCCTCCAAGGACTGGTTGGTGTGCTCTGCCTGCCCTTTGCTCTGGGGGTGATTCCTGAAGGAGAGGCTCACCGTCATTCCCAGGGTCCAGAATTAGGCCCTCCAGACCTGTGATGTGAACTTCGGGCCCTGGTCAGACACGATGCCAACAGGGATCCTATGGAGGTGGATCACGTGATCGGTGAGGAGGGTGGCTGTCTCCAAGGATGAGGGGAGTTTAGGGAGAGCCACCAGATGCACAGCCTTGGAGAAGTGGTCCATGATGGTGAGGATGACCGTCTTTCCGTGGGTAGGAGGGAGTCCGGTCACGAAATCCAATGCGATGTGGGACCATGGGCGACCAGGGATAGGCAGGGGATGGAGAAGTCCCGCCGGGGGAGGGGAGGAGTCCGACTTGCCCCAGACACAGTTCTGACAGGCCCGCACATACTCCTGCACGTTCCGCTGCAGCGTGGGCTACCAGAACACCCGCCGAATGAGGTTCATGGTGCGGGTGATCTCAGGGTGACAGGCGAAGCACCTGGTGTGACCCCACTTGATGACATCACTGCAGAGGGCAGCAGGGACGTACAGGCACGGTCCGGGGGCACTCTGCTGGCACAGGCTCCCAAGACTGGGGCTGATGGACCCTCCGCACGATATCCCACGTAAGGGCACCGAGGATGCATGGAGAGGGAAGAATGGGTAGGGGGTGGGAAGGGGGCGCTATCTCCTTGGAATCAAACTGACACAATTGCACGTCCGGTTTGGTGTTCCAAGATCCAGGCCGGTAGGTGATGGTGAAGTTGAACCGCTGAAAAAACAGGGCCCTACGAGTCTGCCTGGCTTTGAGTCGGGCCGAATGCAAGTACTCAAGGTTCTTGTGGTCCGTCCACACGACAATGGGGTGAATAGCACCCTCAAGCCAATGCCTCCATTCCTCCAGTGCCAACTTAATGGCGAGCAGCTCTCTGTTCCCTACGTTGTAATTTCTCTCGGCCGGCGTAAGCCAATGAGAGAAATACACGGATGGGTGGAGCTTCTGGTCGGACCTTCTGGTCGGAGAATGCGCACTGCTAGAGGACAGCGCCCACCCCTGAATCAGATGCATCTACCTTGAGGACGAACTGGAGCTGAGTGTGGACCTGAGCCAAGATAGGTGTATTAGTGAAAAGGCCTTTTAATTTGGAAAGGTCCTGTTCAGCTGCCTCGGTCCACCGAAAGGGGACCTTAACGGAGGTCAGCTGTGTCAAGGGCAGTGCCACCCCACTATAGTTCCGAATGAACCGGCGATAAAAGATTGCAAACCTGAGGAAGTGTTGAAGCTCCCTACGGGAGTGGGGAGTTGGCCAATCGAGCACTGCCCTCACCTTGGCTGGGTTGGCAATCAGTCTCCCTTCAGCCACTATGAAGCCCAAGAAGGTGGTGAAATTGGTGGAGAACTCATACTTCTCGGCCTTAACGTAGAGCTGGTTCTCCAAGAGCCATTGTAAGACTGCTCTTACATGGACTTCATGTTCCTCTGGTGAGGGGGAGAAAATCAAAATATCATCCAAATAGACAAACACAAATTGATAAAGCATATCGCAGAGGATGTCATTAATCAACTGTTGGAAGACAGTGGGGGTGTTGGTGAGCCCAAACGGCATTACCAAATACTCAAACTGCCCCTGGTGGGTCTTAAACGCCGTCTTCCACTCGTGCCCCTCACGAATGCGGATCAAATGGTACGCATTGCGCAAGTCTAATTTGGTGAATACCCATGAGCGCTGAAGGAGTTCAAATGCGGAGTTCATCAAGGGCAAGGGATATTTGTCCTTCACTGTAATAGCATTGAGCTCCCAGTAGTCGATACATGGGTGCAGCAAGCCATCCTTCTCCCACACGAAGAAGAAGCCGGCCCCAAGAGGGGCCGAAGACGGCCAAATGAGGCCGGTGTGGAAGCGACAGCACTCTCGACTTACTTAAGACCTCTCCTGGGGAATAAGGCTGAGGTCCAGCAGCTCAACTGGAGACAGAGAGAGACAGGGAGAGATGGGGAACACTCAGCTGAACGGAGACAATTAGCCAAATAAAATGGGCTCCAGGAGGAGATGGAATTTTGCCCCAGTTAATAATAGGGTTGTGCTTCTGGAGACATGGATAACCTAGAATCATCGGGGATGATGAAATTGGGAGAACTAGGAATGTGAGTTCCTCCAGATGATTCCCAGAAAGGAGGATGGCGACCGGCATCGTGCATTCGGCGACTACTGCAACCTCATGGCCAGATATGGTGGTAATTCGCTGGTGTTGGGGCAATTTGAGTGTGGGAATACCCATGTCCCGAATGAACCGGGCCGACACGAAATTGCCCTCTGCCCCTGAATCCACTAACGCCATGTCCCTCCTCTTGACCCCCAGCAATTGTACAAGGGCCAAAATAGAGAAATTGCCGGGGGGAGTTAATTTGGCCCCGCCTCCCAGACCCCCCACAGTTACTGATGGGCTGCGTCTTTTGGCCGCTGGGGGCACTTGTCCTGACTGTGCTTTGGAGAACCTCAGTACATTCACACACCGGTCATCCTCCTTCACCGGCGCTCCTCGTCGGTTAGTTGGAACTGACTGAGGACTGGCCCCCCAGTGTCAGTCCCCACAGCGGGCACCTGCTCAGCAGGCGGGCAAGATGAGGCCTGTCGCTCCTTCACGTGCTCATGGAAGCAGTTATCCAACCCCACGGCCTGATCTATAAGACCATCGAGAGTGTTGGGAACCGCATAAACCGCCAGGTCATTACGGAGGTGGGCGTTTAACCCGTGGTGGAACACGCTGCGAACCGCAACCTCATTCCACCCCAAGTCCGCCGCTTCGACCCGAAACTCCACTGAGTACTCGGCCACGGACTGAGCACCCTGGCGGAGAGTCATAAGGCAGCTCATAAGGCAGCTCATGCGAGCTGCACGGTGGCGCAGTGGTTTAGCACTGTGGCAGCACAGTTTTACCCTCGGCCGGGGGATCACGGGGATCATGAGATCGTGGGTTCGATTCCAGCCCCCGACCAACAGTGAGCTGTGTGGAGTTTGCATGTTCTCCCCGTGTTGCGCGGGTTTCTTCCGGGATTTCTCCGGTTTCCTCCCGCATACCAAAAACATGTAGGTTTAGGGCGCTCGCGCACACAGCGACCAGCAGCCGGTGGCTTGTCACCAGACTGCAAACCAAATCTACCTACGGGTACAAATAAGTAACAAAAAAAAAAAAAAAAAATAATGTTCCCTTAATTCTCAGTGTGGTTGAATGTGCAGGAAAAAGTGACCACAAATTGCTCAAATGTGTAATTTCGCCGTTCTGAGCTGTCTGCCGTGGCCCGAGCCCAACTAAGGGCTCGTTCCCTTAGCAGTAGGGTGAAGAATTGAATTTTCGCAACATCCCCTGGGTACTCCCCCCCGACCTTCTCCAAATACATGTGTACCTGATGGAGAAACTCCTTAGACCTCCCCACCTCCCCCACATACGGCACAGGTGTGGGAACGGAAGTGGTACAGCACACCAGAGGTAGGACAACAGGAGCAGGCTGAGGAGGAGGAGCCGGAGGAACCACACCGGCCAAATGCTGCAAGACAGTGTCCAATTGCCGCATCATGGTTTGCAGCTGCTGGGCCATCACAGTTATCTGTTGCTCGGCCACTTCTAAGTGGTCCAGAGCTGATTGTCCCGCTGCTGCACCTGCTGAGCTGAGGTCTCGGCTGGCTCATTCTGTCATGACTGAAATTAAATAATCAGCCCACATGCGTGATGCAACAACAAAAGGGACAATCAAACAATAATACACATTTGAGGTTCTTTTATTAAATAGCAAAATCCTCACACAGCTACAGAAACAGTCGCTCGCCAGAGGAAGGAGCCTGTGGAGAGAAGACGAGAGCTGAGTGAGAAGGAATGGAGTAAGGGAAAATGGGCTAGCCAAATTGCCACTTATGGGAGCTCCGAGGGAGAGCCTGCAGGGCTCCAGTGGGGAATTGACGAACCAGCAGGGTGAGGGATGAGCTGGTGGTGCCTGACTGGGTGGACGATTGCTAAGGGCGAGTGGTGATGTGGCAGGAGAGCACGCGCAGTCCCGGTGACACACCCGCACGATGGTAGCAACCTTAGGAGGGGAAAAAGCACACAGGCTAGTAACTTTCTAACAAGTGTGAATCTAATACTTGCTGTCTGATCAGCAGTATTCCCAGACGAGCCAGCGTTGAATCACTGAAGGATGCCTCCTTATGAACACTGGCTGATGGGTGCAGGTGCGTCCTCTCACTCAGGTGTGCTGATGACCTGAGAAGAGATGAACAGGAAGGAGGGGGCGTGCTCTTGCCGCTCATGACATCTTCCACTGGAAGGAAGGATGTTTTTAGCCCAAAAAGTGAGACGGCGAAAGAGAGGAAGACGGGCGGGCGCCCTGGTGCGGCTTCGCAGGAGAGACACGCACATGGCTTTGCCTGGGATCTTTCTGTCCAACGTCAACTCACTTTATAACAAGGTAGAAGAGCTGAGACTGCTGATGCGACTTAAGGACCTCTCCACCACGTGTGCCCTCTGCTTCACTGAGACCTGGCTCAAGGAAAAGACACCGGACAGCACGCTCCTCCTCGAGGGATTTCAGCTGTTTCGTGCTGACCGAGACACAGGGCTCCACGGGCGGAGGAATCTGCTTCTACATCAACAGCAGCTGGTGCTCCGATGTGACTGTGATCTCCCAACACTGTTCTCCTGCTCTGGAATATTTATTCATCAACTGCAAGCCATTTTATTCCCCGCGTGAGTTCGCCTCATTCATTCTGGCCGCTGCTTACATCCCGCCCGACGCAGACGTGTGCGAGGCTCAGCGCGCGCCTGCGGATCACATTCAGCAAGCGGAGCGAACCTCCCCGGACTCTCTGGTTATTGTGCTTGGCGATTTTAACCAGAGCAACCTGAGCCACGAACTCCCCCGATACAAACAGTTTATTAAATGCCCCACCAGAGGAGAGAACACGCTGGATCATTGTTACACTACAGTTAAGGACGCGTATTGCGCTGTTCCCCATGCTGCGCTCGGACTATCTGATCACGTGATGGTCCACCTAATCCCCACATACAGACAGATACTGAAGCTCACAAAACCTGTTGTGAGCACTACGAGGAAATGGACCAGTGAAGCTGTGGAGGAGCTGCGTACGTGCTTGGAAACAACTGACTGGGACATGTTTAAAGGAGCCACGCATGATCTGGATGAGTACACGACACTGTGACCTCATATATCCACTTTTGTGAGGAGAGCATTCTTCCATCGCGCACCAGGGTGAGTTACTCCAACGACAAGCCCTGGTTCACAGCTAAGCTGAGACAGATCAGGAAGGAGAAGGAAGCAGCGTTGAAAAGTGGAGACAGGGACTGCTATAAGGAGGCCAAATACCGGTTTAGCAGAGATCTGAGGAGAGCTAAATCTGTATATTCTGAGAGACTCCAGCAGCAGTTCACTGCTAACAACTCTGCTTCTGTGTGGAGAGGACTGAGGCAAATCACCAACTATCGGCCTCAGGCTTCTAAGGGACAGGATGACAAAGCCCTTTGTCAAAGACTGTCCCAACACTATGCCCGTTTTGACACCTCGTCAGCTGTGCCCAACTCCCCCCTCCCCCCAGCGTCACTGCCTCCATGGTCCCCACTTCAGCAAAGGCGGCCCCCCTCCTCCCCCCTGCCCTTGCCATCAGTGAGCAGGACGTGCACAGACAGTTCTCTAGACTGAACCCGCGCAAGGCCCCCGGTCCGGACGGCGTGCCTCCCTCCACCCTGAGACACTGTGCGGAGGAGCTGACTCCTGTCTTCACAGACATTTTTAACAACTCCCTGAAGTCATGCCACGTGCCGGCCTGCCTCAAAACCTCTACCATCGTCCCTGTCCCCAAGAAGCCACAGATCACTGGACTTAACGACTACAAATGTGTAGCGCTCACCTCTGTAGCCATGAAGTCCTTTGAGCGCCTGGTCCTGCCCCACCTCAAGACCATCACCACTCCCCTCCTGGACCCGCTGCAGTTCGCCTACAGAGCCAACAGATCTGTGGACGACGCAGTCAACCTGGCCCTCCACTCCATCCTGCAGCACCTGGACTCCCCGGGAACCTACGTCAGGATCCTGTTTGTGGACTTCAGCTCTGCATTCAATACCATCCATCCCGCTCTGCTCCAGGACAAGCTGTCCCTGCTCAACGTGCCTGACTCCCTCTGCAGGTGGATCACCGACTTCCTGATGGACCAGAGGCAGCATGTGCAGCTGGGAAAGACTGTCTCGGACTCTGTAAGCATCAGCACCGGATCACCCCAGGCTGTGTACTTTCCCCCCCTGCTCTTCTCCCTGTACACCAACTCCTGCACCTCCAGCCACCAGTCTGTCAAGCTGATCAAGTTTGCGGATGACACCACCCTCATTGGGCTCATCTCCAACGGCGATGAGTCCGTCTACAGGAGTGAGGTGGCCCGGCTGGCGTCCTGGTGCAGCCACAACAACCTGCAGCTGAACGCTCTGAAGACAGTGGAGATGATCGTGGACTTCAGAAAAGTCACAGCCCCTCTGCCCCCCCTTACCCTCACAGACTCTTCCATCACCACTGCGGATTCCTTCCGCTTCCTGGGCACCACCATCACCCGGGGCCTCAAGTGGGAGCCGACCATCAGCTCCCTCATCAAAAAGGCCCAGCAGAGGATGTTCTTCCTGCGGCAGCTGAGGAAGCTCAAGCTACCCACCAAGATGTTGGTGCAGTTCTACACGGCCATCATCGAGTCCATCCTCACCACCTCCATCACCGTGTGGTATGCAGGAGCCACCGCCAGGGACAGACTAAGACTGCAGCGCGTTGTGCGCGCTGCTGAGAAGGTGATCGGCTGCAAGCTCCCATCCCTCCAGGACCTGTACATCTCCAGGACCCGGAGGCGTGCAGGTCGGATCATAGCCGACCCTTCACACCCTGGACACGCACTGTTTGCCCCCCTCCCCTCAGGCAGGAGGCTTCGGTCCATTCAGACTAAAACCTCCCGCTACATGAACAGCTTCTTCCCCTCTGCCATCAGACTGCTGAACACTAAATGACTTATTAGACTCTCGTGCACTATGTACAGCAGCTCAACCGGACTCAGTCCGCTGCAGTCTTAGTCTGTCCCTGGTGGTGGCTCCTGCATACCACACGGTGATGGAGGTGGTGAGGATGGACTCGATGATGGCCGTGTAGAACTGCACCAACATCTTGGTGGGTAGCTTGAGGGCAGACGCTGACTCCACCTCCAGCACCATCTCTGATGTGGTGCAGCGGCTGCAGTCAATTTCTCCAGAGGCGACAAACTTCATTCTTGGGGATTTTAACCATGTTTCTTTAAAGAAGACACTTAAAAACTTTCATCCGTATGTTTCCTGCCCAACCAGGCGAAAAAAGACATTGGACCTGTGCTATGGATCCATAGAGAGGGCCTATAAATCACTCCCCCTTCCTCCTTTAGGATCCTCAGATCACAACTGTGTTCATTTGCTGCCCACATATAAAACTGCTCTCGGAAGAGGCAAGGTGGAGACGAGAGACATTGATGTGTGGACAGAAGATTCAGAGCACAGCCTCCAGGAATGCTTTGACTGTACAGACTGGAAGATGTTCATAATGGCCTGCGGGGATGATTTGGACTCTCTGGCTGAGCTCACATGCTCATACATGGCTTACTGTCAAAATAAGATTGTTCCACGTAAACGTGTCAAAATATACCCCAACAACAAACCATGGGTTACTAAATCAGTTAAATCCTGCTTACAGAGGAAAGCACTTGCCTTTAAACAGGGGTCTGTTTCTGAGCTACAGGTTGCCACTAAGGAGCTGAAGGCCGAAATTTTAAGAGCAAAACAGAATTATAAATCAGAGTTGGAAAGCAAGATGGCAGCAAATAAACTTGGTTCAGCCTGGGCCAGTATGAAAACTATTGCAGGCCTTCAGAGCACAGAGCGCAGCAATCGTGTGTTTTTAGATGGTTTTAGTTCAGACACAGAGCTGGCTAATGCTCTTAATTGTTTTTATGGTCGTTTTGACTCCTTTGATTTTAGCACAGAAACCCAAGATTTGAAACAGAAACTCAAAGACAATCAGCACTTTAATATTGAGATGCAGGATGTTAAAAGGGAGTTCTGCGCTGTAAAAGTGAACAAAAGTCAGGGCCCTGATAATATATGTGGGCGCCTGGTAAAGTCCTGTGCACATGAACTGAGTCCTATATTTCATTACATTTTCAATCAGTCCTTACAGACACAACATGTGCCTAAGATCTGGAAAGATGCCGCGGTTGTTCCCGTTCCAAAATCCAGCTGTCCTAAAATGGTAAATGACATTAGACCAGTTGCTTTGACTTCAATTTTAATGAAAATTTTTGAAAAACTGGTCAGATGTGAGGTCCTAAGGCAGACTGAACATGCATTGGAACCTCTGCAGTTTGCCTATAGGCCTCACAGAGGAGTGGAGGATGCCACTGTCACTCTGTTTAACATGCTTTTTAAACATCTGGATTTTAATGGGACACATGCCAGGCTTTTATTTGTGGACTTTTCTTCTGCCTTTAATACAATCCAACCTCATATTTTAGTTGAAAGGCTCCTGCAACAATTTGATTTGAGCAATAATCTGGTGGGTTGGATTCTGGATTTCTTAACCAACAGGACGCAGAGAGTAAAGGTCAATGGCACATTGTCTGACCTAAAGTGTTCTTCTACTGGCTCTCCTCAGGGGTGTGTGTTGTCACCACTACTCTTCATCCTGTACACAAACATGTGTCGGAGCAGACATGACAACAGACACATTATAAAGTATGCTGATGACTCAGTCATTGTCAGTCTCCTCCAGGATGGTGAGAGTGGCCACGGCCCAGTAGTTGATGACTTTGTTCACTGGTGTGAGGATTCCTACCTGCAGCTGAATACAACAAAAACGAAAGATATGATTATTGACTTTAGGAGGAAAACTCCCAGGCACAAAGTCACCATACTAAAAGGACAGACCACCGAATGTGTACAATCGTACAAATATCTTGGGACGATTATTGATAGTAAATTAAACTTTGAAGTGAACTGTGAAAGGGTGTGCAAAAAGGGTCAGCAACATTTGCATTGTTTGAGGAAACTTGCACGCTTCCAAATTGACCGATCCATAATGATTATGTTTTATCGGGCTTTTATTGAATCTGTTTTATCCTTTTCTTTAATGTCATGGTTTGGTCAGATAAAACTGAAACAGAGGAAATCCTTGGATCAGGTAGTTAGATGGTCCAGTCGTTTGCTTGGTGAGTCACAGCTGAGCCTGACATCCCTGTACACCAGACAAGTACAGAGGATGGCCGACTCGATTTTAAATGATGACTCCCACCCTTTGCACTGCAACTTTCAGCTTCTTCCCTCCAGACGGAGGTTTGCCGTCCCAAAAAGCAAAACCCAGCGCTACAAAAACAGCTTTGTCCCTGCTGCTGTCAAAGAGTTGAACAAGCTATAAAAATTATATTGTACATATTTTATATTTACCTATTTTGTAAGATGTGTGCCTGTGTTTGTGTCTATGTTGAATGTAATTAGTGGCTTGTAAATATGGATGTCACCAGACTGCAAAACAAATCTACCTACGGGTACAAATAAAGTAACCTGAACCTGAACCTGAACCTCATGACAATTATCACTTGTTTTCTTTTTGCATTGCCGACTGCACTATGTGGAACTCCACAATATCTGCTGCTCTTGTTAACATATTTACAAATTGCATAGATTAGCATTACTTATTCTTATTCAACCTTTTATTGCATGCATAGTTTTTATCTTTAGTGTTACTCTATGTTTAATGTTGCAGCATTGCACCGAGACAAATTCCTAGTTTGTGTACTACATGAACAATGGCAATAAATCTCATTCTGATTCTGATTCTGATTCTGTTGGGGTCCCTGTTCGGGGAGCCAGTTTGTTGGAAAAAATCTGTTTGGATAAATGATGCTTGTAGCAGACACAAAATGCATATTGTAGAGACCAGGATGAGTCAGACAGCGTCTCAGCCAGAATGCAGTGGTCAAACATAAGAGGACAATAGTCAGGGGCGTCATGGGGAGTTGGCAAGAAGAGGGAGACGGGGGTTCAAGGGGAATGTATTGTGTTGTTAGATGTCATGCAGTGTGATGTGAAATGTCATGCAGAGGTGAGATGATCTGTTGGGATATAAGAGGAAACTGTGCTTGGCTGTATCATGCTTTTTCTGCGTATTACTGATGTGAGAGTGTTAATAAACTTCGTCTGCTCGTAAACCTGCCTCCTCATTTCCCACAATCTCCACACTGGTGACCCTGGACGTATTATGGAACATGAGGCAAGAACCCTGGAGTCGGCCCGGACGGGAAGCCCCAGCAACACGGCAAGCATCCCACAGACGGCCCGGACGGGAACCCCCAGCAATGCGTGCACTGTTTCAGTTAAGCTACCGGACTTTTGGCAGCACAACCCGCGCTCTTGGTTCCACCACACCGAGGATCAGTTCGCCCTCTGGGGAATAACGGCAGACGACACCAAATTTTACTATGTGGTTGCAGTGCTGGACGCTCGCAAAGCTCAGTAGGTAGCGAGCCTGCTCGACCAGCCCCCAGCCCACGGCAGATACGAGGCTCTCAAAGCTGCGCTGACTCGGTGCTACACGCTCTCTGATTGTGAGAGAGCAGAGAGGCTCCTGAGGCGTTCCGAGTTAGGAGATGGTTCAGCTGGCGATCTGATGGAGAAGATGTTGGTGTTAATGGGCACGGACAACTGGCATTTTCTGTTTGCCCACCTTTTCCTCCGGAACCTTCCAACAGAGGCAAGAGTGGTTCTGGCCAATTCGCCGTTGCTGGCCTCGCGTGACTACCGGATGCTAGCCCAGGAGGCAGACCGGATCATCCTCACCGCCAGAGCGCTCACAGTCAACGCGGCCGCGTTGGAGCCCAGCGAGATGACCAGAGGAGGCGAGGAGCCACCGACGGTAGCAGCAGCGGGGGCCAAGGAGCACCAGAGAGACATGCTCTGCTTCTACCACCGCCGCTTTGGAGAGAACGCACGCAGATGTGTGCCACCATGCCAATTCAAGCGCTCGGGAAACGCCAAGGCCGGCAGTCGGTAGCAGCTGCGACAGCCGGTGAAGAAAACAAGCTGCTCTACGTGACAGACTAGCGCTCGGGGAGGCGTTTCCTTGTGGACACCGGAGCCCAGAAGAGCATCATCCTGCCAACCTACGCCGACCTGCTGGCAGGACCTAGAGGCCCTGGGCTGGTGGCAGTAAAAGGCTTGCGCATTAAGACCTTTGGTGAGAGAACGCTGGCTTTATCTCTACACAGCCGTACATATGAGTGGACTTTTGTCATAGCAGCACTGAGTTTCCCAATCCTGGGAGCTGATTTTCTGTACGCGCATGGTTTACTAGTTGATGTTGCTAACAGACGCTTGGTTAATGCACTGTCCTTTGACTCTCTCCCCTGTACAGCTCAAGGGGCCTGGCCAGTAACACAAGCCAACGTCACAGCTCCAGGCGGTAAGTTCCACACACTGCTCACTCAGTTCCCAGCACTCACGGTCCCAACGTTCTCGGCGGCCATCGCTAAACACGGGGTGGAGCACTTTATCACCACCACTGGGCCGCCCGTTTTCGCACGACCTCGGCGCTTGGACGCAGCTAAACTGGCCATAGCGCGCGAGGGGTTTGCCAACCTGGAAAGGTTGGGCATCAGCAGGCGTTCAAACAGCCCATGGGCATCCCCGCTACACATGGTCCCTAAGGCTGAGGGGTCGTGGCGACCATGCGGTGATTTCCGCAGGTTGAATAATGCCACAGCACACGACCGCTACCCGATTCCCCACATTCACGATTTTTCCGTTCACCACGCCAGAGCACGCATTTTTTCTAGAATAGACCTGGTCTGTGGTTACCACCAGGTCCAAGTGTGCGCGGAGGACATACCCAAAACAGCGGTAATAACTCCGTTCGGCTTGTTCGAGTTTCTGTGCATGCCATTCAGATTAAAAGGAGCGGCACAGACGTTCCAGTGCATGATGGACGCGGTGCTGCGCGATCTCCCGTTTGTGTTCGTCTACCTGGATGACATCCAGGTAGCCAGTGCATCCGAAGACGAACACGTAACCCACCTCAGGACGGTTTTCCAGAGGTTGGAGGAGCAAGGGTTAATAATCAACCCGACGAAGTGCCAGTTCGGCGTGATGGGGATTGATTTTTTGGGGCACCGCGTATCACCGGAGGGAGCGATACCCTTGCCCGACAAAGTGCGCACCATGGCGAACTTTCCCCGGCCTCAGACGGTCAGGGCGCTGCAGGAATTTTTGGGGATGGTGAACTTTTGTAACTGTTTCCTCCCCCGCGCAGCTCAACTCATGCAGCCATTGTATGCCACGCTCAAGAAACGGAAACCCGCGGATGGAGTCGAATGGACTCCGGAGTGAGAGCAGGCATTCTCTGAGATTAAAACAACCCTGGCAAACGCCGCACTGTTGGCGCACCCAGACCCGGCGCCCCGGATAGCGCTCACTACCGACGCCTCGAACGTGGCCATAGGGGCCGTCGTGGAGCAACGTGTCGCCGGTTCTTGGCAGCCGCTCGCTTTTTTCAGCAGGGCTTTGCGCGGCAGTGAGCGTAAATACAGCGCGTTCGACAGGGAGTTGCTGGCTCTCCATCTGGCCATATATCACTTCCAGTTCTGTTGCTGGCTCTCCATCTGGCCATATATCACTTCCAGTTCTGGCTGGAAGGGCGCAGCTTCACCGTGTTCGTGGACCACAAGCTGCTGACGTTCGCGATGGCCAAGGTTTCGGAACCATGGTCGGGCCGGCAGCAGAGACAGCTGGCCGCGATCTTGGAGTTTACGACCAATATTCAGCATGTGTTGGGTAAACTGAATGTGATGGTGGACTGCCTCTCGCGTGCGGTTGTGGCCCCGGTCTGTGTAGGGATAGATTAAAAGATTCGACCATGTTCTCGTGGACCTCGTAGGCCCCCTCCCATCGTCGCGGGGTGCACACACCTTCTGACAGTGGTGGACTGCACCACACGCTGGCCAGAAGCAGTCCCACTGACAGCAACCACATCCGCGGACGTAGCGTGCGCTTTTTTGACAACATGGGTGGCGCGTTTTGGAATCCCATCGGACATCACGTCCAGTAGGGGCCCTCAGTTTGTTTTCGAACTTTGGTCCACGATGGCCCGCAGCCTGGGTGTTGCAATTCACCGCACAACCACGTACAACCCACAGGCAAATGGGTTATGCGAGTGTTTTCGCAGGTCACTCAAAGCAGCACTCAGGGCTTCGTTGACGGATGCAAATTGGGTTGACCGGTTGCCGTGGGTGTTATTGGGGTTGTGTTCTGCACCAAAAGAGGATTTGGAGGCTTCCCCGGCTGAGCTGGTTTTTTTCTCAACCACTGCGGCTGCCCGGGAAATTCTTGCCAGATAATCCCGTGCCGGGCAACTGCCCGTCTCAGCGTTTGCAGCGTAGTGCAGACACAGGCACGCTGCCCAGCCCGGCCCACCACTGTTTTCCACGTGCTTTCGTGCCAAAAACTTTGAAGAACGTGGAGTTCGTGTTCGTCAGACACGATGCCCACCACCCTCCATTGCGCCACCCTATGATGACCCGTTCAGAGTGCTGGAAACAGGGGACAAGCATTTTTTGTTAGACTTGGGGGGGGGGGGCGTCAGGAGAAAATATGCATAGACAGACTTAAGCCCGCCTTTGTAGTGGCGGGCGAGCAAGTGCTGCTGGCTCGGGCCCCTCGGTGTGGAAGACCCCCACTGAGAGTTCCCCAGGCAAATGATTCACCAGGACAGCCACACGGGCACAGTGGATCCCCCCCCCCCCTCGCCAGGGCCCACCCGCAGTCAGACGCACGTCCAGCAGCCCCCTGCCGGCACAGAGGCCCCCGTTACAGCAGATATGGGAGGAGACTGAAGCCCAAAAGACGTGTGGACTGAAATGCTGTCTGGGGGGGGGGGGGGTGTAGCAGACACAAAATGCATATTGTGGAGACCAGGTTGAGTCAGACAGCATCTCAGCCAGGATACAGTGGTTAAACATAAGAGAACAATAGTCAGGGGCGTCATGGGGAGTTGGCAAGAAGAAGGAGATGGGGGTTCAAGGGGAATGTATTGTGTTGTTAGATGTCATGCAGTGTGATGTGAAATGTCATGCAGAGGTGAGATGATCTGTTGGGATATAAGAGGAAACTGTGCTTGGCTGTATCATGCTTTTTCTGCATATGACTGATGTGAGAGTGTTAATAAACTTCGTCTGCTCGTAAACCTGCCTCCTCATTTCCCACATTCTCCACATGCTCAGTCAATGATCAGGCAGGTTCAAAGTTTCAGCAAATTTTATGAGATTGCTGATCAGTGGAAAACAATACAGAGTACAGCTCTCACAGTCTGTCAGTGCATTGTCTTCACCCAACATACTGATTCTGTCTAATATGTATTCTTCTCCCACCAAAGGGACCATTAGGGTGGTGTTGCTTCTTGATTAGTTCATCCATGGCTCAGTGTGATAAGACTATCTGCTGACTCCCTACAGAAAAAAAAAAAAAAACTGTTAAACCTAGTGATAAAGCTAAACAGTCACAGTGATAAAACCAAACAGTCATAGTGATAAACTAAACAGTCACACCAGCATCCCTCTATCTGTATTTTTCCACTGCTCAACAACTCCTTATATTGTAAAAGGATTTCCTGAGTAGGTACACACATTATCACACATTAAGCTTGGACCTCCAGAAAAGCAGTAGAAAATGGATGGAATGATGGATGGATGGATCATTTCTGCTATTCTACCCATTTGTGAGTGTACCACAATATTGAACAACTGACAACCATTTACCTACGCCGTCAAGTCATGTGAGTAGAGCAGTAGGTGCCTCTGCGGCCATCTGGCCAGTTATCCAGCTATGACTGTGCCCTAACTTGACAAACTAACTTGACAAACATTGACAAACTTGCTACATAGGGACTAACACCTATGGCTATACTTTTGGGGTCAAAAATGTCAAAGCTTGAGGTCAGAATTCCATATAAACTATATCTCAAGAATAACAAAGGTCAAGGTAACCAAACTTGATCCACAGGTTCACCCTGACCTCTGACTATGAGTTTGGGGTCAAAAGGTCAAAGGTCAAGGTTTTTACTCTATAGGGCTAACAAAAGGCATGGGTCTGAATCTTAGTTGAGGGTATTTTAGTTGGATTATACTTTACCATTAATACAAGAGGGAAATTAAAGTTAGTCCAAATAGAAGCACCAGCCACGGTGCAGCGCCAATCCCTTCATCATTCACACACACATCTCAGGCCATTTTAGAGCCTCCAGTTAACCAAACTTGTATGTCTTTGGAATGTGGGAGGAAACAAGAGCACCTGGATGGTGGATTTGAACCCAAGACCTTCTCCCTGTGAAGCTAACCACTACACACCATGCTGTCTACAGTAGTGGCTGGCAAAGGTAATGGCTTAGGGGCTAAAATGACTACAACATAAATTGTTTATATTTTTTTCTTCCCTACTGTCTAGAATATGAGAGAAAGTCTGACTTTCCAATTATTTCGGTGTTGTTACTTTTAAATTGCCATATTTGGTGTTTTTATTGATGTAGTAGAGTAATTTTATTTAGTAATTTTATCTTAAATTTGATTTTATTTATGGTATTTCACAAAAGTGAGTACACCCTGTCATGAACTGAGCTTCGGTTTCTCGCGAGCTCAGCTTCATGGCTTTTTTCTGTTTTCATACAGTATTTATCTGTGTTTTGTGATGCCTTTGGAGTCCCATATTGTTTCTCATTTTTTCCTGGTCATTGTTTAGCTTGTGTTGCCATGTTCTGTTGTATTTTTGGTGCCTTTTATTTGTCCGTTTATGTTTCTGGGTATTTGATTATCTCTTGAGTTATTTGTAGTCCGCTTTTGGTTTTGTTTATACTTATATTGTGACTGGCAGTGGTCAGGGGGCTTCTCTGGGTCTTGTTGTGCCTCCTGTCAGCTGGCAGTCACTCCTCCCTCTCCTGTCAATGCTTGGCAGCTGGTTCCTATCAGTAGTTGCTCTTCCCCCTCTGCTCAGGTCAGCCCACACACACTTGTGTTTACTCAGCTCATTATGTCTGTAGTATTTAAGCTCCATCTGTTCACTTGATTTTTGTTGGTTCATTGTTTTGTCACCCGTTCACCAGAGTGTGGTCCACTCTGGTGTTATCTTCACTGTAAGTACCAGCACTTGTCTGTTGTGAGAGTGTCTGGGTTTTTCTCTGTTTTTCCCGGCACTTCCTATGTGCAGGTTCGGAGTGTTATGAGTTGCCTGGCACAAGCCTGCATTTATGCTTAAGAGCGTTCTGGTGTTCATGTATTTCTTCCCCCCGCTCACCATTTCGTCTGGGAGTGCTTTGGGTCCATTTTCTATGTTGTCCATTGCCAGTAAGTTTGGGGACAATTTGCATCTACTTTTGACTGTACAAGCTCACCAGTTCGTTCACTGGAAGTATTGTAAGACACTGATGTCAATAAAACACACAACACACCAGCAAGTGGGTTTTGTCGTCTCTTCTACCCCGGAGAGGCAGCAAATCATGACACACTCCTCACATTTTTGTAAATATTTTATTATATCTTTTCATGGGAAAACACTGAAGATATGACACTTTGATACAATGTAAAGTAGTCAGCGTACAGCCTGTATAATAGTGTAAATTTGTTGTTGCCTCAAAACAACTCAATACACAGCCATTAATGTCTAAACCGCTGGCAACAAAAGTGAGTACGTTCCTAAGTGAAAATGTCCAAATTGTGCCCAAAGTGTCAATATTTTGTGTGGCCACCATTATTTTCCAGCACTGTCTTAACTGTCTTGGGCATGGAGATCACTAGAGCTTCACAGGTTGCCACTGGAATCCTCTTCCACTCCTCTATAACGACAACACAGAGCTGGTGGATGTTAGAGACCTTGCGCTCTTCCACCTTCTGTTTGAGGATGCCCCACAGAGGCTCAACAGGGTTTAGGTCTGGAGACATGCTTGGCCAGTCCATCACCTTTACCCTCAGTTTCTTTAGCAAGGCAGTGGTTGCCTTGGAGGTGTGGTTGGGGTCATTGTCATGTTGGAATACTGCCCTGCGACCCAATTTCAAAAGGGAGGGGATCATGCTCTGCTTCAGTATGTTACAGTACATGTTGGCATTCATGGTTCCCTCAATGAACTGTAGCTCCCCTAGTGCCGGCAGCACTCATGCAGCCCCAAACCATGACACTCCCATCACCATGCTTGACTGTAGGCAAGACATACTTGTCTTTGTATTCCTCACCTGGTTGCTGCCACACACGCTTGACACCATCTGAACCAAATAAGTTTATCTTGTTCTCATCAGACCACAGGACATGGTTTCAGTAATCCATGTCCTTAGTCTGCTTGTCTTCAGCAAACTATTTGCGGGCTTCCTTGTGCATCATCTTTAAAAGGGGTTTCCTTCTGGGACCACAGCCATGCAAACCAATTTGATGCAGTGTGCAGTGTATGGTCTGAGCAGTGACAGGATGACTCCCCCACCCCTTCAACCTCTGTAGCAATGCTGGCTGCACTCATACATCTATTTTAAAAAGACAACCTCTGGATATGATGCTGAGCATGTGCACTCAACTTCTTTGGTCAACCATGGTGAGGCCTTTTCTTAGTGGAACCTCTCCTGTTAAACTGCTGTATGGTCTTGGCCACCATGTTGCAGTTCAGTTTCAGGGTGTTGGCAATCTTCTTATAGTCTATGCCATCTTTATGAAGAGCAACAATTCTTTTTTTCAGATCCTCAGAGAGTTCTTTGCCATGAGGTGCCATGTTGAGCTTCCAGTGACCAGTATGAGAGAGTGTGAGAGCGATAACATCAAATTTAACACACCTGCTCCCCATTCACACCTGAGAACTTGTAACACTAATGAGTCACATGACACCGGGGAGGTAAAATGGCTAATTGGGCACAGTTTGGACATTTTCACTAGGGGTGTACTCACTTTTGTTGCCAGCGGTTTAGACATTAATCGCTGTATATTGAGTTATTTTGAGTGGAAGGCAAATGTACACTATTATACAAGCTGTACACTGACTACTTTACATTGTATTAAAGTGTCATATCTTCAGTGTTGTTCCATGAAAAGATATAATAAAATATTTACAAAAATGTGAAGGGTGTACTCACTTTTGTGATATACTGTATTTAATTTATTTTATTCATTTCAATTAATTGCACTTTATGAACCGTCACATGCCAACTCAGACATGGAGAGCTATAAACGTGACTCTGTTCTAATTCTGATTTATTTCTATGTACTCAAAGAACCGTTTGTAAACTATTTATATATATATATTTACATTACATTAAATCACCCATTATTGTCATTCAACCATACATGTACAGTAGAACGAAATTGTGCTTTATCCTATCTACAGTGTCAATCACACACACCCCATGTGTAGAATCAGAAGAGCCGCTGCCATGCAAGGCGCCGCCACAGATTTCCCTCCTCCATTCCATTATTGCTGAGCACCAAGCTGGATGGCAAAAAGTTCCGCTTTTATATGGTCTTTGGCATGACCCGGCCGGGATTTGAACCCCTGCCTCCCGGGTGTGGGGCGGATGCTCTATCAACTGAGCCACCACTCCAGTATATACGTATATAGATATACTGTAGATACACAGTGTGTGTGTGTGTGTGTGTGTGTGTGTGTGTGTGTGTAGTAGTGTGGAAAAGTGTTTGCCCCCTTCATGATTTCTCATTTTTTTGTATGTTTGTCACACTTAAATGTTTCAGATCAAACAAATTTAAATATTAGACAAAGATGACACAAATAAACACAAAATGCAGTTTTTAAATGAAGGCATTTATTATTATGGGAAAAAAAATCCAAACCTACATGACCCTGTGTGAAAAAGTGAAAAACCTAATAACTGGTTGGGCCACCCTTAGCAGCAACAACTGCAATCAAGTTTTTTCAATAACTGGCAGTGAGTCTTTTACAGCGCTGTGGAGGAATTTTGGCCGATTCATCTTTGCAGAATTGTTGTAATTCAGCCACATTGGAGGGTTTTCGAGCATAAACTGCCTTTTTAAGGTCATGCCACAGCATCTCAATCGGATTCAGGTCAGGACTTTGACTAGGCCACTACAAAGTCTTCATTTTGTTTTTCTTAAGCCATTCAGAGGTGGACTTGCTGGTGTGTTTTGGATCACTGTCCTGTTGCAGAACTCAAGTGTGCTTCAGCTTGAGGTTACAAACAGATGGCCGGACATTCTGCTTCAAGATTTTTTGGTAGACAGCAGAGTTCAAGGTTCCATTTACCACAGCAAGTCTTCAGGTCCTGAAGCAGCAAAACAACCCCAGACCATCACACTACCACCACCATATTTTACTGTTGGTTTGATGTTCCTTTTCTGAAATGCTGTGTTACTTTTACGCCAGATGTAATGGAACACACACCTGAAGGAGGAAGATGCGGTGATCTTCCTCCTTCACCGTTCTCTGTCCCACCTGGAGAAGCCCGGGAATATGGTGAGGATCATGTTCTTTGACTTCTCCAGTGCTTTAAACACCATCCAACCGATGATCCTGAAGGACAAGCTGCTGCGCGCAGGGGTGGACCAGCACCTGTCATCATGGATCCTGGACTACCTCACGAACCGGCCTCAGTTTGTGAGAACCCGGGACTGTGTGTCCGACACGATCATCGGTAGCACGGGGGCCCCCCCAGGGAACGGTGCTGGCTCCCTTCCTGTTCACTCTTTATACTGCGGACTTCTCACACAACACAACACACTGCCATCTACAGAAGTTCTCTGATGACTCTGCGATCGTTGGCCTCATCTCCAATGGAGATGAAGCTGAGTACAGAGGGCTTATCCAGGACTTCGTGGACTGGTGCCATCGGAACTGCCTCCAGATCAACGCGAGGAAAACTAAGGAGCTGGTGGTGGACTGCCGCAGGCATGGGCAGCCCCTCACAGCACCAGTAAATACACAGGGAACAGACATCGAGATGGTGACATCCTATAAGTACCTGGGTGTTCATCTGCACAATAAACTAGACTGGTCACACAATACTGACGCACTCTACAAGAAGGGACAGCGCAGGCTGTTCCTGCTGAGGAGACTCAGGTTTTCTGGTGTACAAGGGGCGCTGCTGAAGACATTCTATGACACGGTGGTGGCATCAGCCATCACTTTTGGAGTGGTCTGCTGGGGCAGTGGCATTACTGCAGCTGATAGGAAGAGACTGAACAAACTGATCAAGAAAGCTAGCTCTGTCCTGGGGCAACGCCTTGATCCGGTGGAGGAGATAGGAGAGAGAAGGACGGTGGCTAAACTGTCATCTCTGCTGGAGTCCGAGTTTCACCCTATGCAGGACATACTGAATGCACTGAGGAGCTCATTTAGCAGCAGACTACATCATCCCAGGTGTACAACCGAGAGGCTTCGCAGGTCCTTCCTACCAACGGCTGTCAGACTGTACAACCTAAGCAGGGCTGCTCGCAGAGATAGCAGAAAGACGTAACAAACTAATAGTTTTTTGAATGCAAAAGATGCAATAGACTTACACAATGGTCCCCTCCGGCATACAACTATGAAAATACCGGTCACTATGGAGGGTGAGAATATGTATGGGCACATAATCATACCATGTAGGATAACTAAGTAGACGGTTATGCTGTTTCATCCCATCTAGCAACAATGCTCTGCACTGTGTGTGTTTATATATTTACATATTTATTCCTTCTAGCTACAATGCTCCGCACTGGGTGTGTTTATATTTATATATCTATATATTTATTCCATCTAGCTACAATGCTCCGCACTGTGTGTTTATATATCTACATATTATTCCATCTAGCTACATTGCTCCGCACTGTGTGTGTTTATATATTTACATATTTATTCCACCTAGCAGCAATGCTCCGTACTGTGGATGTTTATATATTTACATATTTATTCCATCTAGCTACAATGCTCCGCACTGTGTGTTTATATATTCATATATTTATTCCATCCAGCTACAATGCTCTGCACTGTGTGTCTGTGTGTGTGTGTATATATATTTTATAGTAATATGTACATATGTATATTAGCTGCTCTTGCTTGCTTGTTTTTTTTCTTGCCTTCTGATTGTTGCTCTGAGTGTTGCTATCCCTGTGCTGTTGCAATCCTGGAATTTCCCCGTTGTGGGACTAATAAAGGCTTATCTTACCTTCCAAAAAGTTCAACTTTTGTCTCATCAGTCCACAGAGTATTTTCCCAAAAGTGTCAGGGATCACCAAGAGGTTTTCTGCTAAAACTGAGATGAGCCTTTATTTTCTTTTTGCTCAGCAGTGGTTTTCGTCTTGGAAGTCTGCCATGCTGGCCATTTTTGCCCAGTCTCTTTCTCCTGGTGGAGTCATCAACACTGACCTTAACTGAGGCAAGTGAGGCATGCAGTTCTTTGGATGTTGTTGTGGGGTCTTTTGTGACCTCTTGGATGAATCGTTGCTGCACTCTTGGGGTAATTTTGGTCAGCCGGCCACTCCTAGGAAAGTTCACCACTGTTCTATGTTTTCCCTATTTGTGGATAATGGCTCTAACTGTGGTTCCCTGGCATCCAAAGCTTTAGAAGTAGCTTTATAATCTTTTTCAGACTGATAGATCTCAGATACTTTGTTTCTCATTTGTTCCTGAATTTCTTTGGATTGCAGCATGATGTCTAGCTTTTGAGGATCTTTTGGTCTACTTAGCTTTGTCAGGCAGGTCCTGTTTAAGTGATTTCTTGATTGAGAACAGGTGTGGCAATAATCAAGCCTGGGTGTGGCTATTGAAATTGAACTCAGCTTTTTTAAAGATGTTGTAAACCACAGTTAATTTATGTTTTAACAGGGGGCAATCACTTTTTCACACAGGGTCATATAGGTTTGGATTTTTTTTTACCCTCAATAATAAACACCTTCATTTAAAAACTGCACTTTGTGTTTACTTGTGTTATCTTTGTGTAATGTTTAAATTTGTTTGATGATCTGAAACATTTAATTCTGACAAACATACAAAAAATAAGAAATCAGAAAAAGGGCAATCACTTTTTCACACCACTCTGTGTGTGTGTGTGTGTGTGTGTGTGTGTGTGTGTGTGTATGTATGTATGTATGTACGTATGTACGTATCAACAAAATTTAATCCCACAGACTAAATGTACTGAGAGAGACGACGTAGGCTGAAGATTATTTGTTATTAACAAATAAAAATATTTGGCACACAGTTACATTATTAAAAACAAAACTAGAGGGCGCATACCTCCACCAATGCTCCAGTTGTCCATCTGTCCCTCCCTCGATATATCCCTCCATCTGTTTGTCCATACATCTGTCCTTACCTTTTCCCCTCTGTCCGCACATTCATCCATACCTCCAAATTCATCCAGCAGTTTTTGTGTAATCCTACTGGACTGGGCGATCACATTATATTGGGAGATAGGGCCTTGGTGCAGGTATGCACTCTTGGATCACCTCCAAAATGTAATGGGTTCATCGGTAGCCCCTCTGTAGGGCAGTTTTTGTGCAATCCTAATAGACAAACAAATAAACCGCCCCATCAATTAGATTAGTGTGTTAACTTTTGAAAACATACTTTTTTCCTTTGTTGTTGTTGTTATTGTTATTATTATTGTTATTATTACTATTACTACTACTTGTGGATGTCAGCTCATATTTGATTTTTGGTTCCTTCAAACAACCCTTGGATATAGATTTTACATTTTTTCATCTATAATTTAATTAGGCTGCAAAGTATTTAAGTTCATAACCAGTAAATTGGTTGAATAATTGTGAAATAACACTATTGTCCACTAATATGTCTTTTATCACAAGCTCTGTCATCTCATTACATTAAAAACAGTGTAATAAAATATAAGATCACTAAGACGTCTTTAATGAGCTGCCCTTGAAAGTACATGTCCTTATCCCTTAAGAGATTGTTGAGAGATCTTGCCAATTTTTGATCTATCAATGATTCTCAATGATCTCCACAGTCGCCACAGTCTCCTCAAAGTTTTCACTCAGTCTAAAACATGCCAAGATCTCTCAATGGATCCCAAAGGTCAAAAATTGGCCAGATCTTTTAATGATCTCTATGCTGTGTAAAGGGGCCCTTAACATTTTTTGAGTGTTTTTGAAAGGAAAGGTGACGTAACACAGTGGTAAACATGCCCTGCCCCAGCTTTTTTGGAATGTGTTTGCAGGTATCAAATTCAAAACGAGTAAATACTTGAAAAAAAAAATAGAGTTTATCAGTTGGAACATGAAATATATTATTTTGTACTGTATTCAACTGAGTATATGGTGAAAAGGATTTGTAAATCATTATGTTCTGTTTTTATTTACATTTAACAATGTCTCAACTTCACCAGAAATCCAATGCAAATTCTAGTCAACCCACTACACATCTGTGTCCCCAGCTTGTTTGTTATCCAGTTTTATTATATACTGTATCTCACATCATTCTGGCCTCTTTATTTTGGCAGGCATGTCATTGGTCCTGGGACCATTAGCATTGCTAGATTAGTGACATGAATAAGTGGGACTTGTGATTGTATTGGCATTGTAGTCAAGACCACACTCCCCAAGACCAAGACATGACCAAGACCATAGCGTACCGAATCCAAGACTTTAAGGGTTTGAGATAGAGTCAAGATGTCATAGTCTGCCTTCTGGGCAGACGAGGGTTTGTAGAAAGGACTCATGTGAAGACAGGGATCAGGTGCAATAACGATTTAATTAACAAACCCAAAACTCAAAAACAAAGCAAAACAGCGCATGGGGTGAAAACTAAGCAGGGCAAAACTCACAACTCTCAGGAACATGGACATGGATCATAGTGGGGTAGAGACAACATAGGGAACTTGTCATGGAATGATGCAACACCCTCTCAAAGAAACAAAGACAGAGACTCATACATTATAGGGGAACAGATAATAAACTTAACATAAGAAAGCTGGTGGTAATCATTAGGGCAGCAGGTGAAGGAAACAGGACGGACGGGGCTGCACACACACTCACAGATGGGGAATGCAAAGGAGACATAATGATAGGACAAAAGACAAAGCGGGGATAAATAATACAAAAACTAAGACCACCACTAGAACCTGGACATGAACAGAAAACACTGTCAAAGTAAAACCCAAACCGATGATGACAGGAATCATGATGCAAAACATGAACCCAAGATACAAATAACACCAAACACAAAGAAAAACAGAAATAAACTCAAGGAGTGGGCATGACCCTATGGTCAAACCTCAGACCATGACACAAGATCAAGATGAAGGGTGCCTTCACACCTGCAGGCTTTAGTTCATTTCAATCAAACTTGAGTTCATTTTCTCTGTTAGTGCAGTTCGTTTTGTCTGGTGAGAACACAGTAATTACACTCAGGTACGCACCAAAAAAACATACCAAGACTTCCTAAAAGAGGTGGTCTCGATTCAAATCAACTGGTCAACTCTGGTGTGGTCCTGCAGGTGAGAACGACACGGCACTGAAACAGGACCAGCAGCAAATGATAAAACATTTTGTGCCACTGTACATGCCTGATGGATCTTCAAAAACATCTGTTACTGAGCATGTCATGGTTCTGGAGGATTAATGAACATTAACATGTTATTTTCCATCCGTAGCGATGCTTCATTTTCAAAATGTACAATTTGCCGAAAGTGGTATATGCATGTACAGTAACGTAATAAATGATAACCAGGGCAATGAAAACCCCTTCATAGATTACAGTACAATTTTTATTATTTTCTTCCCAAAAATGCACAATAGTCATCCTACTTCCTGTATTTACCTTTCCTGTTCTCGAGGCAGAAAAATCTGACCAATAAGAATAGAAAACGTTCTGACGTAAGTCTTGTGGGATTTAACGTGATGGATTTTGGTCCACTTGAATTTTTGCCTGTGTGAAAGGGAACCGAACCAAGGAGAAAATGACAGAAAGTAGCAAACTTATCAATGGACTAAAGTAAATGAATTTAAGTGTGATAGCACCCCAAGAGAGATCAAGATTGAGTTGATACCAAGACCATAAGCACCCCAAGAGAGATCAAGATTGAGTTGATACCAAGACCATACCATATATATTATATGTATATTGGTTCCTTCTCTGAGTAAATACAAGGATGCTGAAATTAAAACAACCATGTTTAATTGACTCAGATGTCGTCAACCATCTGTAATTAATACAAACATGAAATGTCCAGGGGCAGCTCGGTGACGCAGTGGTTAGCACTGTGGCAGCACAGCAAGAAGGTCACGGGATCGATTCCACCCTTGACCATCGTTGGTTCGATCCCACCCCCTGACCATCAGTGACTCTTCTGTGTGGAGTTTGCATGTTCTCCCTGTGTCTGCATGGGTTTATTCCAGGTACTCCTGTTTTCCCTCACCGGCCAAAAACATGGTTAGACTAGAAAAGCACTCGGTGAGCGCAGACCTCCGCCAAGCACCACAGTTCCCCCCCATACAGTGTTTGTGTGTACGTTTTCAGATTCCTTGACCATGAAAACATATGAGTAGCAACTGGATTCACAATGATAGGATTAGTGGTTCAGTAGTAAAAGCATTACCTCCTTGGCGGAGGTAATGAACTGAAATGTTGGTGTTGTGTCCATCTCCTGCATCTGCAAAGTGCCAGGCTGCGACCTGTCAAGGCATACCTCATGCCTCCCTTATTGGGGGACTTTCACACCTGTACTGACCTCATGCCTCCCTTATTGGGGGGGGGGGCTTTCACACCTGTATTAAGTACTTAAAAACTGTATTTATCAGCAGATGAAAGAAACCTGTAGCAAAAGCAAACAAACAAACAAACAAAAACTAAACAAACAGCAAGTGCAACATGAACTATTTCAAACATATTTATTCAAATGTACACTTATATGGACACAATCTTGAGCCATAACTTTTTGGTAATGTGAAAATAATAAGCCAAGTAGCACAAAAAAATTGAGCGCTCTTGCTGTCAGGAAACAATGTTGGCACCAAATCACTGAAGTGATCTGCCACCAATGGGGGTAGATTGTGCTCTGCCACAAAATGACAAACCATCACTTCTGCTAGTGATGCATTGGATTTGGAAGGCGTCGGTTCTGTCACTGGCTGAAAATGTTCATCCCTCGATCGAATTTGGCTACAAAGTTTTTGTGGCGCTGTGTACCAAAGTGCGACTTCAGGTGGAAATTCCCCGATGCAGTCAGTTTTAGTATTAGAGTCACACATATCAGGCGCAGCATTACTGGCGCCGGGATTCCTCTGTGTTCCGGAGCCGCAGGACAAAAGAAGCTGCGATAATGGTTGCGGTGGGTTTTATTGGGTTTGCGCTCCGCGGAAAAAAGAGGATTTTGAAACTTCCCCTGCAGAGAGCTGGTTTTTGCGCAGCCCCTATGGCTGCCCGGGGAATCTGTGCCAAATAATCCGGCGCCGGACAACTGCCCGTGTCAGTTTTTGCAGCATAGCGCAAACACAGGCACTCTGGTGGGTCCTGGCCACCACTGTTTTCCGCGTGCTTTTGTGCCTCAAACTTTGAAGAAGGCGGAGTTTGTGTTCGTCAGACACGACGACCAGCGCCCTCTATTGGCTCTGCACACATGCTGAAAATGGCTGTATGTCACAATGTTAAAGAATGCTTTTAAAAATTCTTGTATTAAGACGGTGATCCGGATCATCCCCAAAATTTAATCAGTTCTTCCTTGTACCATTTCCAACAACGCCTGAAAGTTTCATCGAAATCCGTTCAAAACTTTTTGAGTTATGTTGCTAACCAACAGACAAACAGACAAACAGACAGACAAACAGACAGACAGACAAACCCTGGCAAAAACATAACCTTCTCCTGGCCTTCGGCCTGGCGGAGGTAATTAACTGGCATAACTTGGGATTCTAAATTGTCCTTAGGCATGAATGTGAGAGTAAATGTTTGTCTCTCTCTCTGTGTTGACCCCGCGATGGACTGGTGATCTATGTACCCTGCCTCTCGCCCAAAGATGCTGGGATAGGCTCCAGCCTTCCCATGACCCGAAAAGGATTAAGCGATAGAAGATGGATGGATGGATGAAATGTCCACGTTAGCAAGTTTCATCAGCAGAAAAATGTTTAAATGTGAGTTTGGTTGCAACTTTTTGTTCCTCTGTTTCTGACATGGTTCTAGTGACCCACAAAACAGACACGACTCAAGGCAGATACAATTAACCGTTTTATTGGTATAGTGGACATGAGTGGGTGTGTGTATGGGGGGTTATGTAAGTGTAGTGTAAGCAGGTGAATCAGCTGGGGTAGTTAGGTTGGTCAGTAGTAGGGCAATGCGGCTGTAGTTCTGCACAAAATGGCAGTAAAAATTAGCAAACCCCAGGAACTGTCGAAGCTGCTTCCTAGACGAGGGGGTGGGCCACTCCACCACTGCCTTCACCTTAGCTGGGTCAGGGATGATCTCCTTGTGGGCGATGATGAAGCCAAGGAAAGAGGTCTGAGAAACATGGAACTCACACTTCTCCGCCTTCACAAAGAGCTTATTTTCCAGCAGCCGCTGCAGTACCCGCCTCACATGCACGCGATGTTCCTCCATGGACTATGAAAAGATGAGAATATCATCCAGGTAAAGAAACACAAACGTGCCCAAAAAGTCTCTCAGAACATCATTAATTAGTCACTGGAAGACGGCCGGGGCATTGGTCAGCCCGAACGGCATGACCAAGTATTCAAAATGCCCACTAGGGGTCCGGAAGGCCGTCTTCCACTCATCCCCCTCCCGTATCCGTACCAGATGATAGGCGTTGCACAGGTCTAACTTTGTGAAGCAACAGGCCCCCTGGAGGGAATCAAATGCAGAGTTGATGAGAGGGAGAGTGTATTTGTCTTTGATGGTTATATTATTGAGCTCACGAAAGTCAATGCACGGCCTAAGAGAATCATCCTTCTTCCTGACAAAAATATCCCTGCCCCCACCGCCGATGAAGAAGGTCTTTTTATGCCCAAACTCAGGTACTCCTTGATGTAAGTGTCCATAGCCACGCGCTCCGGAGCAGACAGGTTGTACAGTCTGCTAGATGGCAGCGGAGCACTGGCCCGGAGGTTAATTGCACAATCATACGGGCAGTGAGGGGGAAGGGAAAGGGCCTGAGATTTGCTAAACACGGCTCCTAAATCGTGATACTTGGATGGTACTTTGGACAGGTCGGGAGGAGGAGAGGAAGGTGCACCCAGAGGCATGGCAGGCGAGCATGCAGCAGACTGCAGACAGGCACTTAGACAGTATGAACTCCAGGAAACCACACACCCCGAACGCCAGTCAATGGAAGGGTTGTGTAGGCGAAGCCAGGGATTGCCAAGGATGACCGGAGTGGAAGACACTGGTAACACATACAGCCTAACTCTTCCCGATGGTTGCCTGATATAATGACTGATACTGGGGCGGTCCGATGTGTGACTGTGGCCCAATGAGCCTTGGACAAAGCTATGAGCCTCAGTGGGGTCTCTAATGGCTGCATGGGAAGCCCCAACCGGGTTGCCAGGCTCCCTGAAATAAAGCTCTGCTCGGCCCCTGAATCAATGAGTGCATGTGTGTTTATTTCCTTATGTCCATAATTGAAATAGATAGGGATCATGAAACGGGCGAGGGGATTACTGCGGAGTAGATCCGTGAGTCCCCCTACTGCGACGCATGGACTCCCTGTTTTGGCCATTTGGGACAGGACTCGACCTCATGCTCCTCGCGCCCGCAGTAAATTCACAACCCCAGCTCCCGGTGGCGCTGTCTGTTTGCTGAAGATAGTTTAAATCTGCCCATAACCATAGGTTCCTGGTCTTTGGCTGGGGGGGGGGGGGGGGGGGGGCTGTAGGGAGTGGCGAGCCAGACCACCCGAGCGACCGGAAGTCCTCCGTTTGGCCGCCCCGCTCCCCTTAGTCTGTTATCGATACTAGTAGCCAGGGAGATTAGTGTATGCAGTGTAGAGGCTTCTCCAGACGTGCTAGCTCATCTCCCGTAGGCTAGGGCTCAGGCTTCTGACAAAAATACTACATAAGAGGCATCCCTCCCCACCCAACCTCCGTAGCCACGTCCCGGAAGTCCACGGCGTAGTTGGTGACGGCTTTAGACCCCTGCTGGAGATTTAACAACTGAGAGGTAAGCACGTCTTCGCGGTCCGAGTGGCCGAACACCTCCTGAACTTCATTCACAAACTGAGTGTACTTTAGTGAAGCATAATTAGCCCTAGCCATCACCGCATATGCCCAAGCCAAAGCCCGTCCCTCCAACAAATTAATCACATAACCTATGTGACTCTGGTCAGTGGGAAAATCCCCTGGCACGCGTTGGAATACAATGTCACATTGCATGAGAAACCCCCTGGCCTCCCCCAATTTGCCACTAAAACGGGTGGGAGTCGGGACGGGAGTAAGCCGACAAGCGGGGCCTGGAGTAGGCTGACTAATGATGGGGCTAGCGGTGGAACTAGTGGGAGCAGGGGAGCTAACAGGGACTGCAGGGAAACCCTGTGGGCTAACCAAACAATCTTGCCTGTCCGTTACCTGGGCTAACTGTGATAGCATCACCTGCTGTTGATAGGCTAACTGATCTACTCCAGTTTCCAAATTGTTCATCCTGCGCGCTAGCACGCTGTCTGCTGGGTCACTCTGGCAGAGTCGTGCTGACATGGTTCTAGTGACCCACAAAGCAGACACGACTCAAGGCAGATACAATTAACCGTTTTATTGGTATAGTGGACATGAGTGGGTGCGTGTATGGGGGGTTATGTAAGTGTAGTGTAAGCAGGTGAATCAGCTGGGGCGAGCAGGGCACCATACGACCTGGCAACCCTGGGAGGAGACAGAGGGCGTTAATTACAGTTTTAGGCCTGGAAGGCACTTTTGATGGAATAGTGCTTACTGTCTGAGATGGTGGAGAGTAGCCCAGGTTAGTGCTGAAGCTTCAGCCAGGAGGATAGTGCCCACAGGTGGCCGGAGAGCTGAAAGCCAGTGTGGGAGGCAGATGAATCCGCCGCCAGGGAGAGAGGGGTCCGCCGCCACGGATCTCCGCCTGTGCACAGGGGAAGCTGACAGGGTGAGAAGGAATAGTGGTGGCTTACTTGGTTGTAGTTGGTCCAGAAGGCGCAGGCCCGGACTGGGTGTGTAGATGGCTTGGAAGCCGACGTGGAAGCACACAAAGAGGATGGGAAGCTCGAAGGTTGGCGTAGCAGGTTTCTGGGTAGAGAAACAGACGACTCCGCACCGAGCACTGGACCTGATGGTATAAATAGGCAGAGGAAGATGGCAAGCAGGTGCGCACACAGGTGTAACAGATTGGCAGCCATGACAGTTTCCTCTCGTCGTCTCTCTCTTGTGTAAAGGAGGCAGGGCTGTAATTGTTAACAGTGACATAAAATTAAAACCTGCAAATAACATTATTGTTACATTTAAGGGGAATATTGCAGTCATATGATATGTGGACAAATCAAGTTCTGGTCTTGAATGGTCTTGATTTAAAATCCAAGTCCTTTTTCTGAAACTGAAACAAGACCGAGTAAAAAGAACTCTGATTCCAAGACCATGTGGTCGCAAGACCAGTCTTAAAGGGGTCATTAATTGCACTTTTTCCTTACATTTTAACAGCTCACACATCACATCTTAATGAAATGTTTGTGACATATTTTGTTCCAATGTGTTTATTTTTCTAACCTTTCTGAAAACGCGTTGTTTTTATTTCTGTCACTTTCAGAAAAGTCCCTGACTGGATTCAAATCACTTAGCCCATCAGCTGTCTTGCTCCAATCCTTTAACATGGATCAGCTGCACTGGTTTGATGTATCTTAGTCAGCCCTGGTATCTTTAAGGTTAGTATCTCACAGAGCGTGAGGAGAGGGCGATTGCTTGCAGCAAAACAACAAAACAAAAACTTGCATGGTGACAAAAAAAAACCTGCCTGGACGATACAAAGCGCAAGCCCCATGAACCCTGACCAGACCTCTTAAAATGCAATGCTCGGCAAGCATTCACTGCTCCATGAAATATGGAAGTAATGGCACGGGTGGAGAATTTCTATAAAACTGTTAAAAATATTTTCTCAGTCACCTACAAATGTAAGGAATATTGAAGAAATTTTTCCGCTTAGGAGCCACCAAGATTCCAGTGCCAAGCGGGTGTGTTACCAACCCCAACCTGTCACCCCTGAGCATGAATGTTTGTCTTAAAGAATGAATGAAATAATGCATCACTGGCTGGCAGGAATATGTGGTTTCAGTGGTTGATAGGACATAACTGGTCCCTGGAGTACACTGGATTACTTGTACAAAGACTTTAGTGTTTTATGTGTTACACTCCACGACATGCGGTCTCTTTGTTCTACACTGGCCTATGAATGAAAGCTTGAAAAAATTTAAGATGAGTAATTTTCTGTGGATTAGATGATGACCAAATATTCACTGCTACGGGGTGGGGTGGGGGGGTGTTCCTAGACTGAAAAATTGATAGTGATCAAATTTGACCAAATGTGGTTTAATTTTTCAACCACAGTGATCCAAGCACTGCAACACTGATGGAAGAAGTGTGTGGACTGAAGGGGAGACTATGTTGAAAAATAAACCACATTTGACCAAATTTGACCACTATGAACTTTTTCACCCCCCCCACCCCCCCCCGTATAAAAGCGGGGGAACATGACAGATAACTGTTGAGTTATTTAAAATGATACTTTGTTATAATCAACAGAAATTTAACTTTTGTTGCTGTCTTGCCATGGTAACTGAGAGTCTCAATTAAGGATATAAAACCTGCCGCAGGTTTGGACATCAAAAAATGTCTTAATTCTGAACTGTTATATATAATGGGTGGATGGAAATAATATAGGTTAGATTATTAGGTGGAAATGACTCCATTGCACAGTGCACCAACACCAGCAGATGACATGGCTCCCCAAATCATCACTGACTGTGGAAACTTCATACTGGACCTCAAGCAGCTTGGATTCTGTGCCTCCCAACTCTTCCTCAGACTCTGGGACCTTGATTTCTAAATGAAATGAAAAAACCTTATTTCATCTGAAAAGACGTCATCTGGCTCGTGTTGGTCCACTGTGTGCGATCAAGCCCAAAGTCAGTGCAGTCATCTACCAGGACTTTTTAGAGCACTTCATGCTTTCCTCAGCTGACAAGCTTTGTGGAGATGCTGGTTTCATTTTCCAGCAGAACTTGGCACCTGTGCACACTGTCAAAAGTATCAAAACCTGCTTTATTGAAAGCACCAAGGTGCTGATGCCTCGGTGCCAGAAAACCTTGGACGGGAGGTATGCATTCTCAGATCATCACCAAAATGTTATGGGCTCCTCTCTTGACCAAGAACCATCTCTGGTAAAAATTTCATCCAAATCCATCCAGTAGTTTTGGGGTACATACAGTGGGGTAAAAAAGTATTTAGTCAGCCACCAATTGTGCAAGTTCTCCCACTTAAAAGATGAGAGAGGTCTCCAATTTTCATCATAGGTATACCTCAACTATGAGAGAGAAAATGAGAAAAAAAATCCAGAAAATCACACTGTCTGATTTTTAAAGAATTTATTTGCAAATTATGGTGGAAAATAAGTATTTGGACAATAGCAAAAGTTCATCTCAATACTTTGTTATATACCCTTTGCTGGCAATGACAGAGGTCAAACGTTTTCTGTAAGTCTTCACAAGGTTTTCACACACTGTTGCTGGTATTTTGGCCCATTCCTCCATGCAGATCTCCTCTAGAGCAGTGATGTTCTGTTTTGAAGCCACCGCCTGGAAGCAGCTCTGCGATCCACATGGTGAGGACATCGATGGCCTCATTCACACCTTCACGGACTACCTCAGCTTCTGTGTGGACAAATCCGTTCCCACCAAGACCATACGGTGGTTGCTCAGACAACAAACCTGGGAACAACCCTGAGATAAAAACACTTCTGAGAGAGAAGGAAGAGGATCTTCAGGTCGGGAACAGGGAGGATGGCTGGAAGTCTGTACAGAGGGGAGCTGAGGAAAAAGATCAGAGAAGGCAAGGGACAGCTTCAGGAAGAAGAAGGAGGACAAGCTGCAACAGAGCGAATTCAGTGGGGGGGGTCTGGAGGAAACCTCAAAACCATCTCCGGGCTCCAGGAATACCGTCCCCCCAGGCCACGGGGGGCAGGGGAGGTGGGGCGAACAGACCTGAATCTGTTTTTCAATAGGTGATTTGACCAACCGCCCTCTCCCCTGAGCTGCACAACAACCAGCTGCTGCCTCAAAAGAAATCAAGTCCTGCTGCCCACTCCCCAGCTCCACCAACACGCCCCGCCACTCCCAACACACAGCCCCCCTCCTGACCCTGACCAGGACCCAGGTGAGGACGGGAGCAGAGGAAGATCAAGGCGAGGGAAGGTGTCGGGAGCCGGACGGGCATCAGCGCAAAGCTCCTCAAGTCCTGTGCAGACCAGCTGTGTGGGATTGTGACGTACATCTTCAACCTGAGCCTGAAGCTGGGGGAGGGTACCAAGCTGTGGAAAACATCTTGTGTGGTACTTGTTACCAAAAGCTTCCCACCCCAAAGACCTGAACAGCTACAGACCAGTGGCCCTTGACGTCCCACTTGATGAAGACCCTGGAGAGACTGCTCCTTGCTCACCTCCGCCCCCCCTGGTGGAACCAGCAATGGATCCACTCCAGTTCGCCTACCAGCATGGCATTGGGGTGGAGGATGCGGTGATCTTCCTCCTTCACCGTTCTCTGTCCCACCTGGAGAAGCCCGGGAATAGGGTGAGGATCATGTTCTTTGACTTCTCCAGTGCTTTAAACACCATCCAACCGATGATCCTGAAGGACAAGCTGCTGCGCGCAGGGGTGGACCAGCACCTGTCATCATGGATCCTGGACTACCTCACGAACCAGCCTCAGTTTGTGAGAACCCGGAACTGTGTGTCCGACACGATCATCGGTAGCACGGGGGCCCCCCCAGGGAACGGTGCTGGCTCCCTTCCTGTTCACTCTTTATACTGCGGACTTCTCACACAACACAACACACTGCCATCTACAGAAGTTCTCTGATGACTCTGCGATCGTTGGCCTCATCTCCAATGGAGATGAAGCTGAGTACAGAGGTCTTATCCAGGACTTCGTGGACTGGTGCCATCGGAACTGCCTCCAGATCAATGCGAGGAAAACTAAGGAGCTGGTGGTGGACTGCCGCAGGCATGGGCAACCCCTCACAGCACCAATAAATATACAGGGAACAGACATCGAGATGGTGACATCCTATAAGTACCTGGGTGTTCATCTGAACAATAAACTAGACTGGTCACACAATACTGATGCACTCTACAAGAAGGGACAGCGCAGGCTGTTCCTGCTGAGGAGACTCAGGTCTTTTGGTGTACAAGGGGTGCTGCTGAAGACATTTTATGACACGGTGGTGGCATCAGCCATCACTTTTGGAGTGGTCTGCTGGGGCAGTGGCATTACTGCAGCCGATAGGAAGAGACTGAACAAACTGATCAAGAAAGCTAGCTCTGTCCTGGGGCAGCGCCTTGATCCGGTGGAGGAGATAGGAGAGAGAAGGACGGTGGCTAAACTGTCATCTCTGCTGGAGTCTGAGTTCCACCCTATGCAGGACATACTGAATGCACTGAGGAGCTCATTTAGCAGCAGACTACATCATCCCAGGTGCACAACCGAGAGGTTTCGCAGGTCCTTCCTACCAACGGCTGTCAGACTGTACAACCTAAACAGGGCTGCTCGCAGAGATAGCAAAAAGACGTAACAAACTAATAGTTTTTGAATGCAAAAGATGCAATAGACTTACACAATGGTCCCCTCCGGCATACAACTAGGAAAATACCGGTCGCTTTGAAGGGTGAGAATATGTATGGGCACATAATCATACCATGTAAGATAACTAAGTAGACGGTTATGCTGTTTCATCCCATCTAGCAACAATGCTCTGCACTGTGTGTGTTTATATATTTACATATTTATTCCATCTAGCTACAATGCTCCGCACTGGGTGTGTTTATATTTATATATCTATATATTTATATAGATATATATATATATATACTATATATATATATACAGATGTCATACTATATATACTATATATATATATATAGATATATATATATACTAGCATCAGCACCGGATCACCCCAGGGCTGTGTACTTTCCCCCCTACTCTTCTCCCTTTACACCAACTCCTGCACCTCCAGCCACCAGTCTGTCAATTTTTATCAAGTTTGCGGACGACACCACCCTCATCGGGCTCATCTCCAACGGCGACGAGGTCCGCCTACAGGAGAGAGGTGGCCCAGCTGGCGACCTGGTGCAGCAATAACAACCTGCAGCTGAACGCTCTGAAGACAGTGGAGATGATTGTAGACTTCAGGAAAGTCACTACTCCTCTGCCCCCCCTCACCCTCTCAGGCTCTCCCATCACCACTGCTGATTCTTTCCGCTTCCTAGGCACTACCATCACCAGGGACCTCAAATGGGAGCTGACCATCAGCTCACTCATCAAAAAAAGCCCAGCAGAGGATGTTCTTCCTGCGGCAGCTGAGGAAGCTCAAGCTACCCACCAAGATGTTTAGTGCAGTTCTACACAGCCATCATCGAGTCCATCCTCACCACCTCCATTAACCGTGTGGTACGCAGGAGCCACTGCCAGGGGACAGACTAAGGCTGCAGCGCGTCGTGCGCACTGCTTGAGAAGGTGATCGGCTTGCAAGCTCCCATCTCTCCAGGATCTGTACATCTCCAGGACCCGGAGGCGTTGCTGGCCGGATCATAGCCCGATCCCTCACACCCTGGTCACGTACTGTTTGCCCCCCTCCCCTCTGGTAGAAGACTTCGGTCCATCCAGACTAAAACCTCCCGTCACATGAACAGCTTCTTCCCCAATGCCATTAGACTGCTGAACACTAAGTGACTCTCGTGCACCATGTACAGCAGCTCAACCAGACTCATGTCAATCATCACTGTTTTCTTCCTGCATTACCGACTGCACTATATAGTTCTCCACAGTATCTGCTGCTGGCTAATATATATTTTAACTGTTGACCAGTATCACTTAATCTTATCCTACACTTTATTACTTGTATAGTTTATTTCTCTTATCTTATCATGTTTAATGTTGCAGCATTGTACCGAGACAAATTCCTAGTTTGTGTACTACATGAACAATGGCAATAAACCTGATTCTGATTCTGATTCTGATTTATTCCATCTAGCTACAATGCTCCGCACTGTGTGTTTATATATCTACATATTATTCCATCTAGCTACATTGCTCCGCACTGTGTGTGTTTATATATTTACATAATTATTCCACCTAGCTGCAATGCTCCGTACTGTGGGTGTTTATATATCTACATATTTATTCCATCTAGCTACAATGCTCCGCACTGTGTGTTTTATATATTCATATATTTATTCCATCCAGCTACAATGCTCTGCACTGTGTGTCTGTGTGTGTGTATATATATATTTTATAGTAATATGTACATATGTATATTAGCTGCTCTTGCTTGCTTGCTTTTTTTCTTGCCTTCTGATTGTTGCTCTGAGTGTTGCTATCCCTGTGCTGTTGCAATCCTGGAATTTCCCCGTTGTGGGACTAATAAAGGCTTATCTTATCTTATCTTATCTTATCTTATGTTTTGGGGCTGTCGCTGAGCAACACAGACTTTCAACTCCCTCCAAAGATTTTCTATGGGGTTGAGATCTGGAGACTGGCTAGGCCACTCCAGGACCTTGAAATGCTTCTTATGGAGCCACTCCTTTGTTGCCCGGGCGGTGTGTTTGGGATCATTGCCATGCAGAAAGACCCAGCCATGTTTCATCTTCAATGCCCTTGCTGATGGAAGGAGGTTTTCACTCAAAATCTCACGATACATGGCCCCATTCATTCTTTCCTTTACACGGATCAGTCATCCTAGTCCCTTTGCAGAAAAACAGCCCCAAAGCATGATGTTTCCACTCCCATGTTTTACAGTAGGTATGGTGTTCTTTCTCCTCCAAACATGACAAGTTGAGTTTTTACCATAAAGTTCTATTTTGGTTTCATCTCACCATATGACATTCTTCCAATCCTCTTCTGGATCATCCAAATGCTCTCTAGCAAACTTCAGACGGGCCTGGACATGTACTGGCTTAAGCAGGGGGACACATCTGGCACTGCAGGATTTGAGTCCCTAATGGCGTAGTGTGTTACTGATGGTAGCCTTTGTTACTTTGGTCCCAGCTCTCTGCAGGTCATTCACTAGGTCCTCCCGTGTGGTTCTGGGATTTTTGCTCACCGTTCTTGTGATCATTTGACCCCATGGGGTGAGATCTTGCGTGGAGCCCCAGCTCGAGGGAGATTATCAGTTGTCTTGTATGTCTTCCATTTTCTAATAATTGCTCCCACAGTTGATTTCTTCACACCAAGCTGCTTACCTATTGCAGATTCAGTCTTCCCAGCCTGGTGCAGGTCTACAATTTTGTTTCTGGTGTCCTTTGACAGCTCTTTGGTCTTGGCCATAGTGGAGTTTGGAGTCTGACTGTTTGAGGTTATGGACAGGTGTCTTTTATACTGATAACGAGTTCAAACAGGTGCCATTAATACAGGTAATGAGTGGAGGACAGAGGAGCCTCTTAAAGAAGAAGTTACAGGTCTGTGAGAGCCAGAAATCTTGCTTGTTTGTAGGTGACCAAATACTTATTTTTCACCATAATTTGCAAATAAATTCTTTAAAAACCAGACAATGATTTTCTGGATTTTTTTTTTCTCATTTTGTCTCTCATAGTTGAGGTATACCTATGATGAAAATTGGAGACCTCTCTTATCTTTAAAGTGGGAGAACTTGCACAATTGGTGGCTGACTAAATACTTTTTTGCCCCACTGTACATGCGCACTGAAAATAATCAGCAGTTCAGATACCCGTACTGTCGGCTGCAGCCAAGAGCCACCAAACTGATTTGAACAGCTGCAATCCAAACACAAAAGAAGAGCACGGTGGCAGACATTTTAAATGGCGGAAGTGATGGAGGTACATGAATACAACAACGATCAAGACGAACAGAGCTTTGCTGTTTAGTGGCAAAGGAAGAAAACAGACTGCAAAAAGACAGACATTTGTTGACCCAATTATTGGCGATTGCTCAGTACTTCCCTGTGGTGGGAGTTTTCCGGGTGCATGTACAGTTCACTGTGACCATTTTTAGGTGAGGAATGTTGGACTTGTAGTTGTTTTGTTAAGGTGTGTGGCATTTGACCTGACTCAGCCACAGGGGGTGCACAAGCCAGTGTACTCCTGGGTGCCGGTCCTAACCCAGGTAAATGGGGGGGGAAGGGTTATGTCAGGAAGGGCATCTAACGTAAAACCTTCGCCAAATCAAACATACGGATCATGACGAATGAGACTTCCATACTGGATCGGTCGAGGCCCTGGTTAACAATGACTGTCACTGGTGCTGTTAACTGACAGGGTGCCAGTGGAAATTGGGCTACTGTTAGTCAAAGATCGAGGAGGAGGAGCGGGGGAAGGCGTGTTAGGAGGGAGAGAGAGAAAAGGAAAGGAAGAAGTGTAGAGGGGAGAGCAGGAACATTAAATGAAAGGACTACAACTGGTAAAGGCAGAGAGTTGGTTGATATAATGGAGAGAAGAAAGGTAGATATATTGTGTGCTCAAGAAACCAGATGGAAGGGAAGCAAGGCTAGGAGCATTGGAGGTGGATTTAAACTGTTCTTTCATGGTGTAGATAGGAAGAGAAATGGAGTAGGAGTAATCTTGAAGGAAGAGTTTGTAAAGAGTGTTCAGGAGGTAAAGAGTCAGACAGAATCAGGAGGTTGAAGCTAGAAGTCAAAGGTGTGATGTTGAATGTTGTCAGTGCTTATGCCTGACAAGTTGGATGTCTTGTAGAAAAGAAAGAGGAATTCTGTAGTAAGTTGGATGAAGTGGTAGACAGTGTTCCCGGGGGAAAAGAGTGGTGATTGGAGCAGACTTTAATGGACATGTAGGTGAAGGGAACAGAGGTGATGAGGAGGTCCTGGGTAGGTATGGTCTTGAGGAGAGAAATGTGGAAGGATAGATGGTTGTGGATTTTGCTAAAAGGATGGAAATGGCTGTGGTGAACACATACTTCAAGAACAGAGAAACATAGGGTGACTTACAAGAGTGGAGGAAGGTGCACACAGGTGGACTACATCTTATGCAGAAGGAGGAATCTGAAAGAGATAGGAGACTACAAGGTGGTGGCAGGGGAGAATGTAACTAGACAGCATTGGATGGTAGTCTGTAGGATGACTTTGGAAAGCAAGAAGAGGAAGCGAGTGAAGCAGAGCCAAAAGATAAGTGGGGGAAGTTACAGAAGGAAGAAGGTTACACAGAGTTTAGGAAGGAGATGATACAGGCTCTGGGTGATAGGGAAGAATTACCAGATGACTTGGAAAGTACAGCAAAAGCACTGAGGGAAATGAATAGAAAGGTATGGGGTGAATCCAGTGAAGGGAGGAAGGAAGACAAGGAAACTTGGTGGTGGAATGAGGAGGTACAGGAAAGTATTCAAAGGAAGAGTTATCAAAGAAAAAGTGGTTTAATCAGGGAGATGGAGAAAGTAAACATGAGTATTTGGAAACTAGGGGCATGGCAAAGAGAGAGGTGGCAAAGGCAAAGGAAAAGCCATATAGTGAGTTGTATGAGAGGCTGGACACTAAGGAAGGAGAAAAGGAGTTGTATTGACTGGCTAGACAGAGAGATCGAGCTGGAAAGGATGTACACCAGGTTAGGTTGATTAAGGACAGAAATGGTAATGTACTAACAAATGACGAGATTTTCTTGAGAAGGTGGAAGGAGTACTTTGAAGAGTTGATGGATAAAGAAAATGAGAGAGAGAAGAGGATGGATGAAGGAAAGATCAAGGAAGTCCCGAGGATTAGCAAGGCAGAAGTGTGGGCAGCTTTGAAGAGAATGAAGAATGGAAAGGCAGTTGGGCCAGATGACACACCTGTGGAGGTATGGAGATGTTTAGAAGAGATGGCAGTGGACTTTTTAATCAGATTGTTGAACACAATCCTGGAGAGTGAGAGGATGCCTGAGGGGTGGAGAAGAAGTGTTTCGGTACCAATTGTCAAGAACAAAGGTAATGGTCAGAGCTGTAGTAACTATAGAGGCATAACGTTGATCAGCCACACTATAAAGATATGGGAAAGAGTTGTTGAAGCCAGGTTAAGAGGAGAGGTGACAATCAGTGAGCAGCAGTATGGTTTCATGCCAAGAAAGAGTACTACAGATGCAATGTTTGCTCTAAGAGTGCTGATGGAGAAGTATAGAGAAGATCAGAAGGAGTTGCACTGTGTCTTTGTGGATCTAGAGAAAGCATATGATAGGGTGCCAAGAGAGGAAGTGTGGTACTGTATGAGAAAGTCAGGAGTGGCAGAGAAGTATGTGAGGGTGGTGCAGGACATCTATGAGGACAGCGAGATGGTGATGAAGTGCATTGTAGGAGTGACGGATGGATTCAAGGTGGGGTGGGATTACATCAGGGATCGGCTCTCAGCCCCTTCTTGTTTGCCATGATGATGGACAGGCTGACAGACGAGATCAGGCAGAAGTCTCCATAGACCATAATGTTTGCAGATGACATTGTGGTCTGTAGTGAGAGTAGGGAGTAGGTGGAAGATAACCTGGAGAGGTGGAGGTATGCTCTGGAGAGAAGAGGAATGAAAGTTAGTAGAAGCAAGACAGAATACATGAGTGTGAATGCAACACTGCAATGGTGAAGATGGAAGGAGTAGCGATAGTGAAAGTAGATAAGTTTAAATACCTGGGGTCAACCATCCAAAGCAATGGAAAATGCATAAGAGAGGTGAAGAAGAGAATGCAGGCAGGGTTGAGTGGGTGGAGATGAATGTCAGGGGTGATCTGTGACAGAAAGGTAGCAGCAAGAGTGAAAGGAAAGATTTACAAGATGGTAGTGAGACCTGTTATGATGTATGATTTGGAAATGGTGGTGCTGGCAAAAAGACAGGAGGTGGAGCTGGATGTGGCAGAGTTGAAGATGCTAAGATTTTCATTGGGAATTACTAAGAGGGACAAGATTAGAAATGAATATATCAGAGGGACAGCTCAGGTTGAGCGGTTTGGAGACGAAGTAAGACATGTAAGGCTGATATGGTTTGGACATGTGCAGAGGAGGGATATTAGATATATTGAACAAAGGATGTTGAAGATGGAGCTGTCAGGCAGGAGGAAAAGAGGAAGACCACAGAGAAGATTCATGGATGTAGTGAAGGAGGACATGGAGAGGGTTGGTGTTAAGGAGGAAGATGCAAGGGATAGGGTGATATGGAGACAGATGATCCACTGTGGCGACCCCTAAAGGGAGCAGCCGAAAGAAGAAGAAGAAGTGTGGCATATGACCCAAAAGCAGACATGGGAGGAAGCAATAATAGAAGTGAGACAACTACCTTTATCACAATAACTGTGCAAGATAGCATGCAATTGAGATTTTTCTTGAGAATCTGGCAACCCTATGAGGAGAGAGCATAAGTATAAATGAAGAACAGTATGATGGTGTTTTAATGGTAGTTTTTGTGCTTACACTTTCACAGAGGAGAGCACCTGGAAGCAGGTGAAGGAACACCACGCTGCGAGAGCAGATTGCCAGAGGGAGAGGTGCTGCGGTACTGCAGGGGAGTCCGGGGGATTGTAGGGGACAGGCTGAACAGGCCTGAAAACTGAGGAGTAAGAGTAAAGGGCAGCGTCAACTTACTGAAGTCAAGTTACTTAGGGTGGTGAAGGTGTGCACAGTCCAAGACTAGTGATGTTATGCTCGATACCACCCACTCGACACTGACTCGAGCAATATAACGTGGAAGTGTTGTGAGCAGAGTGTCGAGCATTGTGTCAGCATACCCACAGTCACATGACCGTAGCAAGCAAGGCCTCGTTATGTCGGTCACATCATGTGACTTGAGGGCTCGCGGGAAGATTGAGAGGGAATTAGTTTTTTTTGTTTGCTTTGTATTGTTTGTTCCTGCCATCCAATTTTGAATAGACCTCGGATGGCCAAATGCTCAAAAAAAAAGTATTGAGATTTTTTTCAGGTTTTTCAACTCTGATGCAGTTCTGACAGTCAGCCAAGATTCAGTCTTTATTAGATGTTTCATAACACTGTGTCGCTTATGAAGCAGTTGTCTCAAAGTTGCTCATTGTTTCATGAGGCCTCAGTTTTAACAATACTATCCAAGACATCCAAATCCAATCCGAGAGACAATTTCCAAAATCCAGAAGCAGGCAGAAGTCAAGGCATGGCTGATCAGGTAATGGCAGGCAGATAATTTCAGGGCAGAAGGCAGACTCTGGGTCAGGGACAAGCAAAAGGTCAAATCACAACAAGGCAGGATAATACATGGATACTAAGTTCAAGCATGATATGGCTGTGTACAGGATAAATCACCAGGCAGACTGAAGGGAGAGCACCCTGTTAAAAGGGCCTCTCTAATTGGCAGCAGGTGGGGAAAAAGGCTGCAGGGCGTGAGCTTAATCCGAGGGAGAGAGGGAAGCAGAGTACACACAGAACCATTACAGTTTTTAGCGATGAACTGAAAGCTTCATCCTTTGTCTGCAAAACTAAACAGCAAAACCAATTTGAAAACAATCGATGTGATGAATAAATGGTGTAGTTGCTGAATACATGTTTTTTTCAGTAACCGCTATTTTATATTTTACAGCTCCACGTGCTGTAAAAAAACAAAACAAAAACATGCTGTGCCATGCTGTAAAAAAGCCACACTGCTGCCTCTAGTGGCCCGGCATAGTTATTACAATACCATTTTTCCCAGCTCCATTGATGATAAAGGTGAGATAAATTTGTGTTTATTTCAAAAACAAAGCCTTATCTCAGAATTTTGACAAATTAAAAGTCAAGAAAATATGTCGATACAATGATACAAGCCTTTATGTTACGACCCGAGCGCCGGTCCTGTCCGCGTTTGGGCCACGCATAGCTCGCTGCCGGCCTTGACAGCTGTGGGTTGTATTCTGGCTTCACCGGGCTCTTACTGTGAAGGCGCTCGGTAGGGCTTCCGCCTGTCAAGGGCCGTCAGCTGGCTGTCATTACTGCTCGTTAGCGTTCGCCTTTATAAGGTGGGCGCTGACGGCAGTCCAATTGCAGGAGTATCGTCAGACATCATCCAAGCCTCATCAGACATTCATCGTTCTGGTCTGGTCAGGTTTGTGTGTATATTCTCGTGCTTTGCTCGTTCATGCCATGCCATGTTTTAGACTGTAAGTGGCTGGGGTTAGCCTTACGGTCCCATGCTCAGTGTTCAGTGTTTTTTCGCCACAGTCATAGTCTTGTATGTGTGTCTCGTGTTTTGTAAATAAATCACCATCATTGCAAATTCATTGGTGGACTCTTGGCGTCTTATGGTGATCCGCGAGGATCACCGCATGACAGTATACTCCTGCCACTGACGTCTAAACGGAGACGCCACACTGAGACGCCTTTCTTCCCTGAGTTTTGCTATTGTGTGGAGTTTTTTTCTCCTGTAGTTGGACTTGGTAGGGAGATGTCCGACAGCGAGTGTGACTATTGCCCGGAGTGGCTGGAGGAGATTGACGGCTATCTGGCGGAAGCCGCCCGTCTCATGCCCACTGACGCGGCTGATCATTACCTATGCCTCGCACAGCGGGCTGTGCACCGTTACCATCTTACCTATATTCCGGTAGGAGAAAAGAGGTTATCATGGATTTTTGCACAACGCACATTGAGGGAGAAGGCACTCCTGGGAACCCCTCCACCCCCCGCGAGGACAGCGTCCCTGGCGAGAGTGGAGATTCGTCGGCTGGAGGGAAAGCCCGGCAGGGGACCTGTGGATCGGAATCCAGTGCCTGCCACCCGCCCAGTCCCAGCGTCATGTGTTCCCGAGCCCTTCGCCACTCCATCGGCCAGTAGGCCCCATAGCCGTGCTCCTACCAAGCCCCAACGAGAATCCCGTCCGGATCCAGCTCCGGGTCATCGGAGGGACCCAGCCGCATCATTCATGTCACGACAGAAGGGAATCCCCGCAGCCGCCGCCCACGGGTCATCTGTTCCAGCTGCGCTGTCAGCTCCTCGTGCCTGCGTCGCCCCGACTACCATGTCCTCCTCTGTGACGTCACCCCCCGCGGCTGGGAATGCTGTGAGTCGTGCTTCAGCGAGGCCTGTCAGCAATCCACCTTGAGCGGCTCCTCCTCGTGGCCCCGAGGAGCCTGCCGTTTTCTCCCGGAGGGATAAAAGGAGAACTCCACCTGCTGCAGCAGGCATCATCTTCTCTCCAGGAGACAGGCAAGTGCAAATTGTTTCTTCCCATCATTATGATCTGCCTTGTCTGACTCCTGGGGCCGGAGTTCAGGGTTCGCAGCCCCCAGAGCTTCCGCCACCTGCTGTAACTGTTATTCCTAAACCTGCTGCCTCTGTGTCTTCCCCTGCTGAGTGGTCCGCGACGCCAGGCCTACGTCGCGGGAGGAGGAGGGGGCCTGCGCGGCTGGAAAGCCTGGATCCAGCCCAGCAGCCACGTCATGGACAGAGGAGGAGAGCAGACTGCGGCCCGGAACCTGTGCCGACGGAGAAGCGTCCCCGGGTTTCCTCGCCGGAACGGTCTGAGTCACCGGGTCGAGTGTCCCCTGCCCCCACGCCATACGGGTCATCGGCGTGGACATCACCGCAGGAGGATCCTCTGGCTGCAGACGCTATCTTGTCAGATGCGGAGCCCGACGCAGCTGAGTTGGAGCCTGCGGACGAGAGTCGCCGCCCTGAACCTGGATCAACGAAGTCCTGGGTGGCAACAGAACCCGAGTGTAGGCAAGTGCTCCCTATTGTGTCTCTGTCCTCTGTTTCAGAGCATTTGTGCCTCCCTCTCGAGGAGGCGAGTGAGGAGTAGCTGCCTGCTGCGCCTGAGCTCGTCTCGCTGGGTTCTGTTGCTACCAGTGATACTGATCCCGGTTTTCTTGTGTGTGAGCTTCATTGCAGTGTCGCTGGCATGGAGCCAGTCGGGGTCACTGATTTGGAGGTTCCAGGTTTGGGGGTGGAGATCGTCAGCGGAGCTGCACCGACCCAGTCGGGGTCTGTTGTGGAGGCTGCAGTGGCCCAATCGGGGTCCGACGGGGGGCACCCGAGACCCAATCGGGGTCCATCGCGGGAGCGGCCTTGGCCCAATCGGGGTCCGACGTGGGTGCGCCAGAGGCCCAATCGGGGTCCACCGCAGGCACGGTTCTGGCCCAAACAGGGCCGGACGGGAGTGCGCCCGAGGCTCAATCGGGGTCAATAGCGGGAGCGGCTTTGGACCAATCGGGGTCCGACGTGGGTGCAGCCGGGACTCAATCGGGGTCCGCGGACGGTGGAGGAGCTGCAAACTCTTCGCCGCCGGGGTCATCTTTGCCTTCTAGTCCCTCTACTGAGTTGTCGCCCCTGTGCATCATCGCCAGGGGCCGTGGGGGTCCCTTCTCGCTCGCCCCAGCTCTCCCGAGCTTTGTCTCCACCAAGGAGGCCGCCGCGGGCTGTTTTCCCCCGGTACTGGTGGCTGAGGGACGCGGGTCGGCCACCTGAGGAACTGCTTCGCCGGTTCGGCACTTCGGGTCGGCCACCCGACGTGTTATGTGTTTTGCTGGGCAACCTGGTTCGGCCACCAGAGGAGTGGACGTGCTGGGCTTTGGACTGTGATGAGCCGCCCGGTCATGTCCCGCCCCCCATGACCGCCCATCGGCTGTTGGACGCGGGGAGACCACCTGAACTGTTCCTGTGGCGCCTGGTCTCTGCCGATCGGCATGAACTGTTGGGGGGGTGGAGGTCACTTTTTTGGTGGGGGTTGATCCAGTAATTGTTCTGTTTTTTTTTTTCTTGTTATCCTGTGTTTTGTAATGGTTATTTGGGTATCTGTGGTCTGCCCTGCAGTTGCCTTATTTTGTTTTGTGTACAGTTGGGATTGACCCAGTAATTGTCTTGTTTTTTTTTTCCTTGTTGCTCTGTCTTTCTGTATTTGGTTATTTGAAAATTCACTCGAGCATTCACACAGGTGAGAAGCCATTTTCTTGTGAAACATGTGGGCAAAGATTTTGTTTTTCTTGCTCTCCTGTGCTGTTTGCTGTAATTGTTGTTTTGGCATTTAATCTGATCTGAGTGTTTGGTATATTTTTTGTCATTGTGCTGTGTTAGTTTTGTTTCCCTTGCCTGGTCTTGATTGTGTTTTGTTGCACTGATTCTGGGTTTGGTCTCTCTCCCTCCGGACCTACCCCCAGCCGCCCACCCTGGAGGGGGTGGGGGGCAGGGTGGTTCATGGGCGTTCTGGAAGCCCGCCTTAGAGGGAGGGTACTGTTACGACCCAAGCGCTGGTCCTGTCCGCGCTCAGGCCACACATAGCTCGCTGCCGGCCTTGACAGCTGTGGGTTGTATTCTGGCCTCACCGGGCTCTTATTGTGAAGGCGCTCGGTGGGGATCCGCGAGGATCACCGCATGACACTTTAGTTGCACTTAATTTTGACTAGGCAAGCTGAAACAGACAGGCAGACAGACGGATACACGCGCGCACACACACACACACACACACACACACACACACACACACACACAACCAACCATCCACACACAGATGCATTGAGTGATTACTGTATGCTTACATTTTCACTGAGGCATAATGACCTCCTGACCTAAACCCCATAGAGACTCTATGGAGTATTGTAAAGAGAAAGATGAGACACCAGACCTAACAATGCAAAGGAGCTGAATGCTGCTATCAAAGCAACTTGGGCCTCCATAACACCTCAGCAGTATCACAGGATGATCACCTCCATGACACACTGCATTGATGCACTAATTCATGCAAAAGAAGCCCCAACCAAGTATTGAGTGTGTACATGGACATACTTTTCAGTCAGCCACAATATCTATTAAAAATCTTTTTTTTTAATTAATTTTACATAATATTCTATTTTTTGAGAAACTGAATTTGGGATTTTCATGAGCTATAAGCCATAACCAGCAAAATTAAAAGAAATAAAGACGAAGTATATCACTCTGCGTGTAATGAATCTACATAATACAGTCATGTGAAAAAAATAGGACACCCTGTATAAGCCTGTGTGTTTATTTAACATATTTGGACATATGGCTATTTAATATCAATGTTAAAAATACTGGGAGATCCATGTAATACAACTATCCATCCATCCATCCATCCATCCATCTTCTTCCGCTTAATCCTTTTAGGGTCGCGGGGGGACTGGAGCCTATCCCAGCATCTTTGGGCGAGAGGCAGGGTACACCCTGGACATATCGCTAGTCCATCGCAGGGCCAATACAGAGAGACAGACAACCATTCACTCTCACATTCATACCTAAGGACAATTTAGAATCCCAAGTTTGAGGCCAATTAACCTAACTTGCATGTTTTTGGCATGTGGGAGGAAACCGGAGAAATCCAGGAGTAAACCAACGCAGACACGGGGAGAACATGCAAACTCCACACAGGTCACTGTTGGTCAGGGGCTGGGATCGAACCCAGGATCCCCCGGCCAAGGGTGAGCTGCTGTGCTGCCGCAGTGCTAACCACTCCGCCACCGCGCTGCCCCATGTAATACAACTAAACAATTAATAAAGTATACAAAATCAAAAAAAAAAAGAATTAAAGACTTTTTTCAAATTTTCTGTAAAATGTAATTCTAAACAAATAGTGAGGAATAAATTAGGACCCCCCCCCCCATCTTTTTTTTAGGACACACCCACATTCCTACTTAAAAAGGCTAAAATAAATTTTAAAAATGCAAATAAAAAACCAGGTTAGACATAGATACGTGGACATTTCTTAATAAAGAACTGAATATTTAATGGGGTGTCCTAATTTTTCCACATTACTGTATATGAACTTCATTTTTTGAATTGAATTACTGAAATAAATCAACTTCTGATGACACTAAGATGCACCTGTATTGTAAATGCAAATCATATGAGGCAGAACTGCATTATTTACAACCAGATATATGTACATCACACGGTTCGGTGCAAGTAATCCATTGTATTTATTGTAGTCTTTTAACTAAGTTATGTATATGAAACCCGACTAACCAAGTGACTTGCCATGTTCTATCTAATGTTTACATATCTATGGCCAGTAAAGATGTCAAAGCCGGTCACAGCCACAGCATGACTAGGTTGATGTCACGTCTCTACCAACCATTTAATGCAAGAATGAAGTGTGACACCTACTGGCCAGGAGGTCAGAATTTTGTCTCTATCACCTATAAGTATGACAAATATGCAAAAATATTAGAAATCAGGAAGGGGGCAAATGCTTTTTCACAGCATTGTGTATATTGTATCCATCCCTGCTAGACGCTCACTTTGCCAGTCAGATCATCTGCCAGCCCTTGACCTTGAAAGACAGAAGCCTGAAGGCCTCACAGATGAATTTTCATTCATTGCAAAGATGTGAAAGATGTGATTGTGTGGAACAGGTGTTCAGGTGGGAGACTTAAGCCATTGTCACACACCAGGCATCTGATCAGTGTTTTTTTCTGCTGGGACAATAAGCATGAATGAAGTCCCCCATTCAATCAGAAAGCAATTGTAGAGAAGGGGGAAAACAAGCTTTGAAAGCTCATTTACACTGGAGGGATGGGCCAACATTTTTTTTAAAATGTATTATAGTAGATGTGCACATTTGCTTAATTATGGTGTTTTTGTCAAGGTGAGGTGAATGGGACTCCGGCGCAGACAGGAATATGGTGCCAAGATGATAATTTATTAACAAAACTTAACAGAACAAACAAATGACAGCGCCTGGGCTGCAAACTAAACACCGATGGGAGCACACAGAACTGAACCCACAGAAACGTTAATAATGTCACACCTGACACAGACTGGCAGAGACAAATATAGACAGGGGAGTAATCAAGACAATGCACAACAGGTGAGAAGCAATCAAGGACAACAGAGAAGCACAGGATGGGCGGGGCTGAGCAGACAGAGCACACATAGATCAAAAACACAAATGATAATCACAGCACAGACAACATAAGAGAGAGAGCTTAGACTTTCTGCTGCACATCCACCAACCACAATGCTCCGCACTGTGTGTCTATATATATATATATATATATATATATATATATATATATATATATATATATATATATATATATATATATATATATATATATATATTTATAGTAATAGTACATATGTATACTAGTTGTTCTTGTTTTTCTCTTGCCTTCTGATTGTTGCTCTGAGTGTTGCTATCCCTGTGCTGTTGCAATCCTGGAATTTCCCCATTGTGGGACTAATAAAAGCTTATCTTATCTTATCTTATCTTATAATAACAAAGGGTGAGGACATGGCTGAACTTATGTCCTGAAGATAACAGAAAAACAAATATGAACATAAAGCGAGGACATGAGCACAGCCAGGTCCCGACCTTTACAGTCCCCCCCCCCCCCCCCCCAAGGATCGGGGACCAGATGACCCAAAATGTATGTAACAACAAAAATGAAATAAAGTGCAGGCATGAGAACTCTTAAGAAACAGCCTTCAGAGCTCAGCCATCCAAATTTGGAGAGTCCACAGTGAAATGAGTTGTAAATTGATACTGACATTAAAAAATAATCCATGTCAACATAGTGGTGTTGCACTACAAATTAAACAACCCCCATTGCAAACTGCTTATTTTCAAAATTGTCATGGTCTGGTGTGCGTGTGCCCCCTCCTTCCCATTTTCTCCTCTTTTGGCAATCAACGCACCTGGGAGATTAGACGCACCTGCTGCCTCTGTTCAGCCAGCCCTTATTAGGACCATCTCTTCTGTGACTCAGCGCTGGCTCGTTTGGGTATACTGCCTCACAGCTAAAATGAAGCAAGTATTGTTTATGCCATTGGTGAAGTTTTCACACTCACCTTCCCCTTTCTTTATCTCTTCTCCCTCTGGTTGCTGCCACCAGTGCGGGTGCATCTTCGGGGACTGCGTGTGCTCACCTGCCCCATCATCCACACTCAGCTGCAGTAATTCTCCACCAGGTCAGGCACCATCAGCTCAACCTGCCTCATCCTGCTGGTTCGTCTCTCCCCGCTGGGGTTCCTGTCGGTTCACCTGTTCGGCCCACGTAAGTGGTATTTGGGCTTGCCATCTCCCTGTCTCTGTTCCTCCTCTCACAGCTCTCGTCTGTCTCTCCACAGGCCACTTCCTCTGGCGAGTGGTGTTTTCCGTAGCTGTGCTCCATGCCTTTTGAGATTCAATAAAACTCTCAAACATGTTTCCTGTGTCTGGAGTGTTCCTTTGTTGTTGTTTCTGCATGTGAGCTGTCAGTCAAATTAATCATGACAAAAATCACACATTTCTTATAAATACTTAACATTTTCTTCTTTGTATAGATGTTCATCCTTATGTTTCTTTTCTTTTTGTCATAAATATAGCTCTTTTCTTTTCCTCATAGATTTATAACTTTCTTGTAAATGTGGTTTAATGACCTTTTTTACATAATTTGCCACATTTCTTCCTCAGAAACTGCTACTCTTATGTATATTTTTGACCCTTTCGCTGTAAATTTGAAACAGTTTCTTCATAAAATGCATGTTTGCTACCTTTTGTTATTGGTAAATCTGAATCCTTTTTCCCCCTTCTTTCTTTTCCTAAATCAGTCTGCAACTTTTCTGTCATAAATTTGCAGGGTTTTTCCTTCAAAATGTGTGACTCACATAAATATACAAGTGTTTTCTCTTTTCTTTTTTTCTTATTTGTCAATTTGCAAATGTTCCTTTAGGATTTTGTGACCGTTTTTCTTTTACAAAAATTTGCAAAAATTTCTGTCAGAAATCGGCAGCTCCTTTCTTGTGTTTCTCTTCACCCCAGAAACTTGTGTCTTTTCAAATAAATTTCTACTTTTTCCATGTAAATTTGAACCATTCTGTCAGAGCGTGGGTTGGAGCCATGTCCTCACCTTGTATTACAGTTTATATTTCTTGTCACCAGGATGTGGTCTCCAACCCATATCCTCAATTTAAGTTAATTTTCTGTGATTTCTGTATTTATTTTTTCATCATTTTGATCATGGTTCTATTCTTGGTTATTATTATTATTATTATTATTATTATTATTATTATTATTATTATTATTATTATTATTATCATGTTCTGGTTTTCATATTTATCCTTGCTTGGGTCTAAGTTCTGTTTGGGTTTTGTTTTGACACTGTCATGTGTGTTATTTTCAACTCTCGCTTGGTTTGTGCATTGTTAATTTCCTGATTATTCACAGCTGTTTTGTGTTTCGTTTGATTGTGTCTGCCTTATTTAAGGGACGCAACCCCCCATCTGGGTGCTGCTTCATTTTGGAGTTTCATACACGCTCCTGCCTGCTGTAGTATTCTTGTCTGCTGTTTTTGCCTGCCAAATTGTAGCTTAGCTTTTTGTTTCAGCTTCCAAGCTGCTTTATGTTTGTGTTAAATAAATCATGTTAAACACTCATCTCGCATCTGAGTCTTGCTCCCTGCCCAGCTCTGGGACACACCTTGACACATTCTTCTTGTAAATTTGAAATATTTTTTTTCCTTTTTTCCCCCTCTTACATTTACTTGTTAATTTGCTACGTTTTTCTTGAGAACAATTAAAATTGTTTGGTAAATTGCATTTTTTTCATCAGTTAGCACTTTTCCTATCATATACAGTATAGCTGAATATCTCAAAAGTTTGACAAATAGCAGTGGAGGCCAAATAATATCAAGTAATTCAGTTTGAATGGTGCAGTGTATTAAACTTTCATTTGGTCAGAAGAGAAAGCCAAACCTTCAAAATAGGTTGATGACAACAAAACAAAAGAAAGGCACTGGTTTGTGGGGGTACAAGGCCAGGTCGGTCAAAACCAATTCTCCCCCCCCCACAGAGTCCAAACCCCAACACACAATCTTGTGGGCCCACCCCAAGTCAGAAGTCCCAAAATGGAATCGGGTGGTCTGCCAGCATCCCAAGACCACAGAAAGGCCCAATACAGAGCATTGGGTGGCCTGTCCAAGTCCATAGGCCACCAGATGGAGGAACCAGACATATCGGGTGGCCTGCCAGAGTCCAAGGCCCATCAGACGGATGGACACGGAACGTTGGGTGGCCTACCAAAGTCCAAGGGCCACCAGACAGATGGACGTAGCACCATGGGGGCATTGACCTCAGGAGCCTTTAACACAGGAGCTAACAACCTGAAATCTTTCGACTCAGGAGATGACAATATGGAACCCTTAAACTCTGGAGATGATAATATAGAAACTTTAAACTCAGGAAATGACCACCCAGAACCTCGAAACTTAGGGGATGAAGAAAACAACATGGGGGTTCCAAACTCAGAAGATAACATTGTGGTCTCTTGCTCAGGAGCCAATGACAAAAAGAGTTTCTAGTTCTGGAGAGAGTACCTGAGGGGTCTTCAGGGGAGGGGTTAACAGTAGTCAAAAAGGGGCAACTCCAGGCGGTGAAGGCGGACCGGACCGCTCGGATGGCCCAGGTCGAGCAGACCGCTCACCCTCTTGGACAATGGGTGGAGTGGACCTGTCGCCCTCTTGGATGATGGGTGGAGTGGACCCCTCGCCCTCTTAGACGATGGGTGGAGCGGACCACCTGCCCTCAGGAAATGTGATGGGTGGAGCGGACTGCTTGCTCTCAAGAATTGTGACGGGTGGAGCAGACTACCCAACCTCTGGAACAATGGGTGGAGTGGATTGTTCGACCTCTCAGATAACGGGTGGGGCGGACTACCTGATCTCTCTGGAATGACAGGTGGAGGTTCCCTGACATCTTGGACAATGGGTGGAGCGGACTGCTTGACTTTTTCAGTTCAGTTTACTTGTGGTTCCCAGATTTTTTAAAAGTAAATCTGGAGGCAGAGCCTTCAGCTATCAGGCCCCTCTGCTTTGGAACCAGCTCCTTGCCTGGGTACGGGATGCTGATACTCTTTCTTCTTAAAAGATCAAGCTTAAAACTTTTCTTTTTGATAGAGCTTACAATTAGCTTTATTGTTATTATTAGTAATGTTGTTGTTGTTATTTTCACTGATTTCCAGTTTGTGGAATTTTGACGCTCACGTTGACTGTTTTACTGTGATTTTATTGTCCCATAGTTGTTTTAATCAATCCCTTTCTTGCTTTTGTGGAGGAATGATGTGATGAGACACGAGAGCTGCCAGTTAAGAACTTTATTCAACTCCAACAACAAGACTGACTCTTTGGCACCAAGACACATACATTTATATCTCCTGCCTCCTCCCCCTTGGCACCAAGGCACATACATTTACATCTCCTGCCCCAGGTGCCAAGGCGCATACATTTACACCTCCTGCCCCAGTCGCATACATTTACATCTCCTGCCCCCTCCCCCTACTCCCAAGTCACTGGGTGAGAGTGGAACCTCCTGGTGGTCCAACACACAGCCCCCCCCCCCCCCCCCAGCACCGAACACCCAGACGGGGCCTTAACAGTCCAGTACCTTGGGCTTGAGCAATCGCCCATAATGGCTATAATGTGGAGCAGCCGGGCTGACGGAGGCGCCTTCCGGTTGAGGTGAGGAGGGAAAAAATTCGGTCTCCGGCAAACAGTCCTCTGAAGGAGGAAAAGGTGGGGAGGGAAAAGGCACGGTCTCTGGTGAACAGTTCTCTGAAGGGGGAAAACCAACCTGTGAACCCACCGCAGGTGGGCATCCACGCTGAGGAGCTTGGGCCAGCACCACCTGCTCATGTGCCAACACGTAAGCAGGCTTAAGTCTGTCCATACCGATGGTTTCCCTGCGTCCCCCAAAATCCAACACAAAATGTTTCACCCTGCTTCCAAAACTCTGAAAGGGCCGTCATAAGGCGGACGTAGTGGGGTTTTGTGGGCATCGTGTCTGACGAAAACAAACTCGGCATTCTCCAACCACTTCAGAACAAAAGTGTGGGGAAAACAATGATGCATCAGCCCCGGAACATTACTTGCTTCTGCCCTAGGAAAATGGCGCGCAGATGAGTTGGTACCTGGCGCAGGACTTTCTGTCAAAAATTCCCCTGGGATCCACAACGGTTGACCAAAAACGAGCTCAGCTGGGGAAGCTGCCAGATCCTCCTTGGGTGAGGAGTGCAATCCCAGTAAGACCCAAGGCCGGCGGTCGACCCAATTCGCATCAGTCAACAAGGCTCTGAATGCGGCTTTATGTGACCTGTGGAACCTCTCGCACAAACCATTAACCTGCGGGTTGTATGCAGTGGTACTGTGAACTTTGACCCCCAGACTCTTGGCCATAGCAGACCAGAGTTCCGAAATTAACTGGGGACCCCTGTCGGAGGTGATGTCTGATGGGGAACCGAAACGTGTGACCAAGGATGACGGGCAACGTCAGCAGATGTGGAAGCCAGTGGAACTGCCTCTGGACAATGCATGGTGCAGTCCACTATCATCAAGAGGTACGTGAAACCCTGTGATGGCGGAAGGGTGCCCACTAAGTCCATGTGGATGTGGTCGCACCTCCTGCTTGGAATCAGAAAAGGTTTGAGGGGACCTTGGTGCGTCTCTGAACCTTAGTCCGTTGGCACGCAACACACTCAGCACCCCACTCCTTCACTTCCTTGCGTAAGCGGGGCAAGAAGAATTTAGACCCCACCAGCTTAACCAAAGCCCATACGCTAGGGTGTGAGAGAGAGTGCATGGACTCAAAAACGTGGCAGCGCCAAGAGCACGGAACAAAGGGGTGGGGATGGCCAGTGGAGACTTCACAAAGTTGGGGGGGAGGGCTCTTCTACCACCCTGCTCTCCAGTTTAAGGCCCATACCCGCACAAATGTCTGCATTCCCTGGTTGGTCAGCAGCCATGGCGGAATAATCAATACCCATGTAGACTGGAGAGACCAGTGCGCGCGACAAACAGTCGCTACAACGTTGAGCTTACCGGCCACATGTTGAATGTCGGTCGTGAACTCTGATATTGCAGCTGGATGATGTTGCTACCACGCCGACCACGGTTCCGAGATTTTGGATATCGCATAGGTTAGAGGCTTGTGGTCGACAAACACAGTAAATGCACAACCCTCAAGCCAAAACTGGAAGTTACGCTTGGCCAGGTAGGGGGCCAACAACTCTCTGTCTAAGGTGCTATACTTACGCTTGTTATCGCGGCTGAAAAAGGTAAGAGGTTGCCACGAACCTGAGATGTACTGTTCCACCACTGCTCCTACTGCGATGTCAGATGCATCTGTAATAAGCACTATCCACGCTGACAGGGATGGATGGGCCAGCAAAGCCGCATTGGCGAGCACAGCTTTGGCGCCTGCAAATGCCTGGACCCGATGGGGGGTCCAGTCGATGCTGTCAATGGGTTTCTTCTTCTTGAGCGCACCGTACAGCAGTTTCAGCAGTTGGGCTGCCCAGGGAAGGAAACGGTTGTAAAAATTGACCATTCCCAAAAATTCCAGCAGCACCTTCACATTTTGTGGATATGGAAAATCTGACACCACCCGCACTTTATCCAGCAGTGGGATCGTGCCCTCAGATGAGATGCGGTGGCCCAAGAAATCAATCACGGGCAACCCAAACTGACACTTTGCCGGATTAACTATCAGTCCGTGTGCTTCCAGCCAATGGAAAACTTGTTTCAGATGGGAGAGGTCCTCTCAGATGTGCTAGCCACCAGAATGTCATCTAGGTAGATGAACACGACCGGCAAGTCACGGAGCACCGCGTCCATCCTACTCTTAAAAGTCTGAGCTGCTCCCTTCAGCCTGAACAGCATGCAAAGAAATTCAAAAAGGCCGAAAGATGTTACCACATCCTGGTGGTAGCCGCGGACCAGATCCACCTTAGAAAAAATGCACATTCCAGTCAGGTGCACTGAAAAATCTTGAATGTGCGGCATGGGGTAATGAGTCATGCGCAGTGATGTTGTTCAAGTGATGGAAATCACCGCACGGCTGCCACGAACCATCAGACTTGAGCACCATGTGCAGCGGGGATGCCCAAGAGCTATTGGAGCACCTAACAATCCCCAAACGTTCCAAGTTAGCAAACTCTTCCTGCCTGATGGCTAGCTTAGCCGCGTCCGGGCGGCGCGGGCGCTCGAAAACTGTCGGGCCCTTTGTAGTGATAAAATGCTCAACCCAATGTTTGGTCACAGTAGCGGAAAAGGTAGGCACGGTGAGCGAGGTAAAATCAGAAAGTGCACATTGATATACATCTCCTGAGGCTAAAAAATTAGCATATGTTAGTGGCCCAGCTCCCCAAGTCATACATGGCAGTGAAAAAAAAGACAGCATCCACCAAACATCTATTAGCAACATCTACAAGGAGACCATAAGCACACAGAAAATAAGCACCTAAGCTAGGAACTGAGCAGGCAGCTACCGCAAAGTCCCACTTGCAGTTGTGTCCATGAAAACACATAGTCACTGACCTTTCTCCAAAAGTCTTGATAGGGGAGCCATTAGTGGCAGTTAATGACGGGCCACAGCCTTCAGCCAGCCTATCAGCGCCGACTGGCAAAATAAGAGTCAACCAAAAACCGTCTCCCGAAACCTGTGTCCTTGAGGAAAAGCAGCTTCTCCCTGTTGCCTGTGGTTGCAGCTCCCACTGACCGCTGGCTGGCCCATTTCCCAGCATCTTGAAATGGCACGGTGGGAGACAACGCTGCGTGTCGGCGCCAAAACACTGATGGTAGACACACACTGTCCTGTTCCAGCGTCTCTGAGTGGCTGTCCCGGCTACAACCTTCTGCTCCGCAACCTCAGTGTGTCATGTATGCATGCCCCTTTCAGGGCATTAATGAGGCACCAGATGCCAACAGAGAGATTGCTTGTTTTATTAAAGAAAGGACAAAGTAAAGAGCCATGTGGGGCAAAACACATACATTAAACTAGAATACAAAATAAAGTACTCAGACATCAATTGTAAGAGCATAGTGAGGGCGGAACCTGACGCTAAAGAATACACACTTACACGTGCTGGAGCGAAGACGGATCAAACACAGAGAAAAGGCTGGAGCCGGGGTTTGGGACTCCAGTCCTGGCACACGGATATAGGTTGCAGCGAGGAGTGAGCCTCAGCTGCTTCCTTAAATACTGGTAACAAAAGAAACAGAACCAAACAGAAAAGGGGGAACATAATTACCAAAATCAAGATCAGCTGTGACAGTGCCAGCTCGGCTTTGATAGCCAGAAGTCCGGCCGCAATGCTGCCACAATAAAAGCCCTGGGAGAACAATAATAAGCAAACCAAAATAATCTGGGAGAAAAAAGGGAAAATACTGAGTAACCCAAGCGTGGATGAGTTCAGCGCTCAGTTCACCACAGTACCCTCCGTTCAAAGGGCGCATTCCAGGCGCCCATAGTGACACCCAAGGAGCCCCCCCAGAAAGCTAATCAGACCGACCTCGGGTGGGCAGAGTGGGAAACAGACTAGGAGGGAGAGAAACTCGAAAGTAAACAAGCACAAATGTCGACCAGCAAAAATACAGAGAAAAAAATCCCACAAGAGCACAGAATAGTGCGGCTAAAATTCGCCTACAACATGCATAATGAAACAGAAAACCCAGGTAAACAAGTGAAAACAAAAACACATGAACACTTCAACTTAGAACCTGCTCGAGTGCAGCGGAAGGGTGAACACAAAAATATCAATGTATTCAGCAACTCGAACACAAGGCCGGAAAAACAACTTTTCACAATATATGAGAACAACAGAAAAAAAAAAAACACCATGAAAACACAACTATAGGGATACCGGCAGGTAGAGAGAAGCAAAAAAAAAAAGGCAGCTCAGGTGTCCTCCCAGCATCCCAACTCCACATCAGGAGAAAAGACAAAAAAAAAAAAAAAGAAACATTTCAGGTGGCCTGCCCAAGTCCCAGAACTGGGGAAACAGTACCTCAGGTGGCCGACTCAGGTCGCCCCACCAGCGACAAAGTTCGTCCGGTGGCCGACCCAGGATGCAGAACCAGTGAAACAGTCTTTCAGGGGCCGACCCGCGTCCTTAGACCACCAGGACCGGAGGGGCTTGCTCGGAGGTGGCTTCCCTGCCGAGAGGCACAACAAGGGGAAGCCGAGCCGACTAGAGGAGACCCCAGTGGCGTCTGGTGGAGGAGAATCAGGGGGAGAGGGGAGGGAACAGGAAACCAGTCCGGTGTCAGGCGGTAGGGGATCTGCAGCTCCCTCCCCGACCTCGAACCAGGGCAGCGCAGCACCCTCGGTGGACCTCGATTGGACTGGCGCAGCACCCTCGGTGGACCCGGTCCAGGCCAGCACAGCACCCTCGGTGGACCCCGATTGGGCCGGCGCAGCACCTGGGATGACCTCCTGAAGCGAACCCGGAGCCTCGACGATCAAGACCGGAGCTGGCTCACCTCTGGTGACCTTGGGAGAAGACTCGGACACAGAGAGAGAACAGGGGTCAGGATCACCGGCAGTGGCAGAGCCCGGTGAGATGAGCTTGGATGCAGCTTGGCTTGGCTGCACCTGGCCCTTCTCCCCAAGGGACAGGCAAGAATGCTCCAAGACAGAAAATAGGAAGACAAAATAGAGCATTTGCCTGATCTCAAGCTCTACTACTGTTCAGGACTCCGACGATCCAGGCCCGACGATCTGGAGGTCCTCTTCCTGCTCCCGCTCCGCTGCGCTGGCCTCTGCAGCCGGCATGATGGTCTCCACAGTCCAATGACCCCCTAGCGCTGAAACCCACTCCGATGGCCCACTTGGCGAGTTGGCAGGGGATCCATACCCTGCTGGAGCTGACTGCTGCTCCACGGTGACCCAGGGACATTTTACCGTTGGCGCAGGCTCCAAATGGCAGTCAGCCCTCCTCCTCTGCCCATGACGCGGCTGCGGGACTGGAACCAGGCTCTCCAGCACCGCAGGCTCCTCCTCCGTCCGACGGTCTACTCCTGGCACCGGGGGACGCTCGGAGAGAAGGGGAGGAAACACAGAGGTAGCAGGTTCAGTTCTAATGGTGAAAACAAACACACATTAGATACAAACAAGACAGGATTGGCCGGCGCTGCTCCTGGGGGCTGATGCTGTGATCGCGAGATGTCTCGAGACAATTTGTGCAATAATCCAAACGGCAACTGCTGTTGACCGAGCTTAAAAACAAACTTTTCCACAGAGCTGGAGGAACTAGAGAACTACATCAACGAGTTTTATTACCGTTGCTGTGTCATGGAGCAGGAGAGTGTGTGTCCTGTTCCTGCCTCTCAATCTAAACGACCGAAACCCGCAGATTCGCCCAAAATAATGCCCGAGAAATCACAGCAGGGCACCGAGGTTAGTGACATCCTTTTCTCCATTGAGAATAAACTTACCAGCATGGATGGTAGACTGGCGCTGGTTGAGCTCCTTCATCAAGAGTTCCAGAGTTCGCGGGGAGAGTTTAGAGTTCAGTCAAACACAGCTCGTCTCTCTCGCAGAGGAAAATAACAGCCTGAAAAAGTCAGTAAACACACTAACTACGCGGCTTGGCATTGTTGAGGGAGAAAACATAAGATAACATAAGATAACATAAGATAAAGATAAGATAACCTTGTTTTTTTCTGGAATTGTTGAAAAAAATAATGAAAATTCAGAACAGCTGGTCCGTGAATTAATCTCATCACCACTAAAACTATCCCCTGAAGTCACAAATTCAATTACTTTCCACCGAGTCCACTGAATTGGACAAAAAAATTTCCAGATTAAACGTCCCAGACCTATTGTTGCCAAATTTGAGAATTTTAAGCAAAAAATTTTGGTACAGAGGCAGGGTAGGCAGCTTAAAAACACCAATTATGGTCTAAATGATCAATTTCCACAGGAAATCTTGGAAAGGAGAAGGAAGCTTTTTGCCATTAGGAAAAAAAACATACAAGAAGGTAAACGAGCTATTGTTTCTGTGGATAGACTGTATATAGATTGCAATCTGTTTATGAATGAAACTATAACGCCCTGGTTTTTCTAGAGCCTATTTTGTTTTTTGTTGATTTTTTTTTTTTTTTTTTTTAGCTACAGTTGGAAAAGAGTGTGATTGTGCGCAGGTCTCTTACTCAATCTCAGTTTAATTTGTCAACATTTGTCAAAATATTTATTTCTTTGTTGTTGAGGTTGTTGTTGTTTGTTTGTTTGTCTGTTGTAGTTAATTTTTTTGAAGTTCTTAGGTCATTGTATGTTATCTGCATTTTTTCACCACTTACTAACCTTTATGTCTGTTTTTCTCATACTTCTGGTTTATAGGAAATAACTTGAAATGCATGTACCCCATTTGCTTGCAACTGCAGGCAAATGGCACAGAGACATCATGTGCGCACACCCCATTATATATGCGTAGGTGTATACTTTACACACAACATATACTGTATATACACATATATGCATACATTATAGACATATAATCACATAGGCACATTTAGTTAGTCTTTAGTACATAACCAGTTAGTGAAAACATGTCCACATTTAAGTTTGTCACGTGGAACATACGTGGAATTGGTATCAGGGAGAAGACGCTAAAAGTTTTTAATTGAATGAACGATCTACAGGCAGACATTGTCTTATTGCAGGAGACACGTCTCTAAGTCATCTGTAGATGCACTCACCTCCCCAGAATTCCCCCACATGTACTCAGCCAGCTTTAATTCTAAACAAAGGGGGGTAGCTATACAGAAGAATACACTTTGTTGTGAATAACACCATAACAGATCCAGAAGGTAGATTTATAATACTAAAAATCTCAGTCTAAAACTTGGATCTATGTATTGCAAGCATTTATGGCCCAAATGTTGATGACCCATCCTATTTTCACACTTTTTTCACTTCTCTTTCTGAGCACTTGGACACTACACTTATAATAGGAGGGGACTTCAACCTGGTATTAAACCATGCAATCGACAGGCTGAGTACATCGTGGAATCACCGAAAATGGCAGCCTACTGACACTCTCAAACAGTACATGAATGATTTTGGTCTTTGCAATGAATGGCGTTCTCTTCACCCAACTCTTCGGGAATACACTTTTTTTTCATCAGTTCATAGTTCACATTCACGTAACTCTATTGTGAGGGACATCATAGACACTGAAATATGTTCAAATCAAGCTATTAGTGATCACCATCCAGTATCTCTTACACTAGTAAATAGGAAAACTACAAGGGAAACTAGGAGCTGGAAATTTAATATGTCACTACTGAAAGACAAAGACTTTATTAACTACTTTAATAAAGAGTGGGAATCATATCTGGAATATAATGATGTGCCAGGAATATCCCCAGGGGTTCTTTGGGAAGCAGCAAAAGCGGTCATACGAGGTAAAATAATCTCTTTCTGTACATATAAGAATAAAAAAGAAAAAGCACTGGTACTGGACTTAGAACAGAAAATTAAATCACTGGAGACAACCTGTGCCGTTTCCCCACAGGAACAGACACTTAACGATCTGAGAAAATTAAAGCTGGAATTAAAAGAAATTACAAACAAAAGAGCACAGTTTTTAATACAAAGACTGCATCTTGAGAAGTTTGAACACAGTAATAAATCGGGGTGATATCTTGCGAACCAGCTTAGATTGAATAAAAAAACAACTATCCACTCTATCAAGGATATGACTGGAAATATTACCCATGAGCCTGAAGAAATAAATAACTCCTTCAGAAAGTTTTATGAAAACCTCTACTCATCTCAGGTTAACCCATCTGACTCAGAGATAAATAAATTTTGGGACGATATTTACCACAATTAAATAATGAACAGATTGCAGCTCTGGATGCACCTCTTCAGGTGTCTGAACTCCAGGAGGCACTTAAGCACATCCCAAACAACAAAGCCCTGGGACCAGATGGTTTTCCAGTAGAATTTTATAAAGAATTTTGGCCTGTGATGGCACCTACTTTCTTTAAAAATGGTGAACCAAATTAAAGAAGATAATGTAATTCTTCCAAATATGAATTTGGCTAGTATTATCCTGCTCCTTAAACCTGGAAAAGAACCTATGCTTCTATCCAGCTACCGTCCCATCTCACTTATGAATGTCGATCTTAAAATAATTTGCAAAGCTCTCACCATCTTTTTTGGGTTGCACATCTGCTTGAAAGGTGCTATATAAATAAAGTGAACTGAACTGAGCTCTTGGATGACCGGTGGAGTGGACTGCTTGACCTCTGGAACGACGGATGGAGATCCTCTGACCTCTTGGACGATGGGTGGAACAGTGGCGTGCACCTCCATTCCAGATGCAGACACCTTGGACATGGGGGGAAAAACATGGTTGGACCCATGTCTAAGCCAAAGCAACCATCAGAAAAGCTTGGCAGAGAGATCTCAGAAGCAGATGGGAGCTACAACTTGGTATCCCTGCCAAGAGCAAGACAAGATCTCTCCGAAACTGATGTTATAGAAATAAGGAAAGCTCTTCTGCTGATGATCAGCTCTTCTGCTGATGAGGACCCCGGTAACTCTGCTGCTGGAGAGGTGATGATAGACTCAGGAGACACTGAAGGAACAGCTGATGAAGCAGCCTGAGGGGCAGCAACAGACAGAGGCACCAGTGCAGCAGATGTGAAGACTGGCACTGCAGGAGTGATGACAGGTGAAGCTGCAGACGTTATGACAGGCGAAGCAGGTGGGGTGCAAGCTGCTGTGTGCACCGTGAGAATAGACGGCTCGGGCATGCTGACCTTCCGCCCTGTAGCTGCTGAAGCTGCCGCTGTGGAAGCACTCGAGGAAGGTGGGGCTGTGGCAGCAGAAACCCTCGAAAAACCTCGAGTGAAGGGCCTGGATGGTGAGTGGAGCAATGCTTCCTCAATGCCCGTCTCCCTGCTGGCCCTTTTGATGGCGGCTGGTCCTCACACACTAAGAATAACACCTCTGGAGCAAGCCAGGGCTTGTGTTACTGCAAGATGTCAGTTTGTGCGAGGACCACCTACCACGGAGGTGGCAGATGATGTAGGTGTGACGGGGAAGGTGAGAGGCGACACACTGGAGGCAGGAGTTGGAATCAGTAGCCCGGAGCCAGGTTGGGTGGAGTAGTGCTAATGGCCTATCCACATAAGCTTGTTGCAGGTCCATGTTAAACGGGAGCGGAATTCAGATAACCCGGGGAGATGCAGCAGGGCTGGGCAATCAAGAATGGCCCTTACCACCATTAGATCCTCAAACTTCTCCCAATGGTTTGACCGACCCAGAGCCTGGTCGAACAGTCAAATTGCCTTGTTGCGGTCCTTTTCCACCAGGTTCTGGTTCTGCTCCTTCCTCCTGCTGATCCTACACGTTGAGTCTTTCTTTGGTGGTGTCATTCTGTCAAGGTGAGGCAAACGGGACTGAGCTGCAGGCAGGAACATGGTGCCAAGATGGTAATTTATTAGCAAATCTTAACAGAACAAACAAATGATATGGTCGTGGGCTGCAAACTAAACACCAACGGGAGCACACAGAACTGAACCGACAGAAACACTAATGACGTCACACCTGACACAGACTGGCAGAGACAAATATAGACAGGAGAGTAATCAAGACAACAAACAAAAGGTGGGAAGCAATCAAGGACAGTAGAGAAGCACAGGATGGGTGGGGCTGAGCAGACAGACCACACAAAGACCAAAAACACAAATGATAATCACAGCACAGAGAACATAATAACAAAGGGGGAGGACATGGCTGAACTTATGTCCTGAAGATAACACAAAAACAAATATGAACATAAATAAAGAACATAAGCACAGTAATGTCCAAACCCTTACACTTTTTGCATCAAAGAATGTTCTATGTGTAAACATAAAAAATAATATTTTGGAATGATGGAAGAAAAATATACAGTGGGGCAAAAAAGTATTTAGTCAGCCACCAATTGTGCAAGTTCTCCCACTTAAAAGATGAGAGAGGTCTCCAATTTTCATCATAGGTATACCTCAACTATGAGAGACAAAATGAGAAAAAAAAAATCCAGAAAATCACATTGAAGGATTTTTAATGAATTAATTGGTAAATTCCTCAGTAAAATAAGTATTTGGTCACCTACAAACAAGCAAGATTTCTGGCTCTCACAGACCTGTAACTTCTTCTTTAAGAGGCTCCTCTGTCCTCCACTCATTACCTGTATTAATGGCACCTGTTTGAACTCGTTATCAGTATAAAAGACACCTGTCCACAACCTCAAACAGTCAGACTTCAAACTCCACTATGGCCAAGACCAAAGAGCTGTCAAAGGACACCAGAAACAAAATTGTAGACCTGCACCAGGCTGGGAAGACTGAATCTGCAATAGGTAAGCAGCTTGGTGTGAAGAAATCAACTGTGGGAGCAATTATTAGAAAATGGAAGACATACAAGACCACTGATAATCTCCCTCAATCTGGGGCTCCACGCAAGATCTCACCCCGTGTGGTCAAAATTATCACGAGAACGGTGAGCAAAAATCCCAGAACCACATGGGGGGACCTAGTGAATGACCTGCAGCGAGCTGGGACCAAAGTAAAAAAGGCTACATCAGAAACACACTACACCGCCAGGGACTCAAATCCTGCAGTGCCAGACGTGTCCCCCTGCTTAAGCCAGTACATGTCCAGGCCCGTCTGAAGTTTGCTAGAGAGGATTTGGATGATCCAGAAAAGGATTGGGAGAATGTCATACGGTCAGATGAAACCAAAATAGAACTTTTTGGTAAAAACTCAACTTGTTGTGTTTGGAGAAGAAAGCACACCATACCTACTGTGAAGCATGGGGGTGGAAACATCATACTTTGGGGCTGTTTTTCTGCAAAGGGACCAGGACGACTGATCCGTGTAAAGGAAAGAATGAATGGGGCCATGTATCGTGAGATTTTGAGTGAAAACCTCCTTCCACCAGCAAGGGCATTGAAGATGAAATGTGGCTGGGTCTTTCAGCATGACAATGATCCCAAACACACCGCCCGGGCAACGAAGGAGTGGCTTCATAAGAAGCATTTCAAGGTCCTGGAGTGGCCTAGCCAGTCTCCAGATCTCAACCCCATAGAAAATCTTTGGAGGGAGTTGAAAGTCCATGTTGCCCAGCGACAGCCCCAAAACATCACTGCTCTAGAGAAGATCTGCATGGAGGAATGGACCAAAATACCAGCAACAGTGTGTAAAAACCTTATGAAAACTTACAGAAAATGTTTGACCTCTGTCATTGCCACCAAAGGGTATATAACAAAGTATTGAGATGAACTTTTGTTATTGACCAAATACTTATTTTACCAAGGAATTTACCAATTAATTCATTAAAAATCCTTCAGTGTGATTTTCTGGATTTTTCTTTTCTTATTTTGTCTCTCATAGTTGAGGTATACCTATGATGAAAATTGGAGACCTCTCTTTTAAGTGGGAGAACTTGCACAATTGGTGGCTGACTAAATACTTTTTTACCCCACTGTATCTTAACATGAGTGATGGATGCTTGTGGCATATGTACTGTATTTCTCCTATGTAGTCTTGTATACCAGAATAACTGGATCAACTCAGCTCAATTTTATAAATAAAGGGACATTTTTTTGCAGCAAAAAGCAGAAATTGTAAGCGCCTTGAGTTATTGTTCTTTCTTTGTTATTATTGCTATCATTGTTTTGTATTGTATTGTTTTTGTCTTGATCTTGGTTTTAGTTTGGTTTTTATTTTGACGGTGTCTTTTGGTTATTTCCGGTTTGCATAACAGGTCCTTGTTTTGTTATTCTAAATTGTTCACGGCTGTTTTTGATTACTGATCATTCACGGGTGTTCCTGATTTGTCTGGTTATTTATACACGCCATGCTCTGCTTTCAGCTTGGCGTGCTAAGCTACAGTATGTTTCCAAGCCTCATCAGTACGTTCATGCCTTTGCCTAGAATGCTCTCAAACCATGTTTCCTAGCTTTGTTTTTCAAGCCATGTTTCCTAGCCTTGTTTCCTAGCCTTGTCTCAGTTTCTAGCCTAGTTTAGTCCACGTTTGTAGTTGTTAGCCTTACGGTGTTTTTGTGTTGTTTCCAGCCTACAAGCTCCATTTATTTTTTTGTTTAATAAATCTCGCAAACTTCATCTGGCATTTGGGAACTGTTTTCTGCCCTGGAGGGGCACAAACCTGACAGGAATAGACACATAAAAACAACAAATCTGAATACAGAGACACAATGGCCAACCACACAGGAAATACACGGTCTCCTGTGTGTTAAGTAGATTGTACCTGTTTCTGAGACTTGATAAATCAGCTTTGCATGTGTGTAGCAAATGCAGTTACATTGTCTCCACCCAGTATTTTGCAGGCAGGAGCAAAAATGCCTCACTTTGTCAATTCATGAAGCAAATGTACAAAATCCACACCACACATTACATCTTTGATGTATTCAGTCTTCATTGTGCAGTTCATTTGCACATGCTTTAGTACGCACAACCCTTTAGTAAATCAGCTTTTATTTGTTGTCTTAACCATTCAGTTCTAATGACAGTCATCATTCCAGTCATTCGTTTCCACTAGTTCAATTTAGAAAATTAATAACATATTCTCAAAAATTATTTTATGTGGTCAGATGCCATGAGAGAACAGGGTCACAGAACCTTATATATTTTAAGTGATGCACTGGAATATTCAAATCAAGTACATATGCATATGACTCATTGTAGCTGTAAACTTAATTTAGTGCTTCCTTGATCTAAAACAACTTTTTTGGAGAATTCATTTATGTATATATAACTCTTAAATTGTGGAAGGAATTACCAGAGTAAATTTTAAAAAACAGTAAAGTATATATACTTTAAAAAACAAGTAAGAAGATATTTAAAATACAAATATGATAACTAATTATATATTGTTTTGTTTCTAGGATTCTACTGATGTTCTTTTTTGGGGGGTAATGAGATTTTATAAAATTATAGGGTTTTCTTCTGTGTTTTGTGTATGATTTTGTTAAAATTTGTATTGTTTTTGTGTTGATTTCAGCTGTGAATTTTAACTGTGGTCCCCAGTAACCGCTAATGTGGAAGCTAATGGGTACCCATCAATAATAAACAATATCAATCAATTAAAAGTACTTACATTTTTAATAACCAGAGAAAATTATAAATCAGTTAGATTTGACTGGAGCACAACAGAAGGGTTATATAGATCATAAGGACTGTGCAGCCTTAATGTTTTGACTTTTTAAATGTCTAAATGTGGAACCTAAAAGTTTATAAATGAATAAAAAAAAGAAATAGTTTGGGACAGAAAATACATTGTACATTGAATTGATGATTTCATTAGGTTGGGGAAAGAAAAAGGAAAATCTGTAGGGGGAAATGACTGACTGCTGTTAATACCATGATGTACCATCTTCAGCCTCTAAGATCTTTTTAATGTATTCTCCTCTGTGGCCGAGGCCTGAAAGGGAAAGAGGAGAGCTGAATGGATTCCATTAATTTAATTGAAGCAAGCCCTGACAAGAGATAAAACATCTTGGGCCCACATCTCTTCAGGGTTGGCACTGGGCTTCATAGTAAACAAGCTGTGATCCGTAAACAAAGCCCAGAGAGCACCGCCACACTCCACACAGACTTCAAGGCCATGGAATATGTCAGAGATGGGCTTGAATGGATACTGAAGTGCATGCACCCCCCTACTTTCCTGCACCCCCTCCACACTTAAGTATTCAGGCTGTGTTCTGACCATTGTGTCTCAGCTTGTGGGTATTTTGATGCTTGTAGCTACAGTAGCTATTTCAGTGACAGTACCTGCAGTGGATCAAGCAGAAAAGGAGACATCCACTCAGACAAGGGCATTGAAATATGGATAGCACTGTTGAATTGTAGAGATAAGAACCACTTTCACTTAGATGTGTTCTGGACAGATATTATACACCCACACTATAATGCAATATAAGCTGATGTGCAGTGTCCCACGTGCAAGCTATGTGACAAATATGTGCACAAATCCCACACACTTCATTGAAAATACACAATACTGGTCAATTTCTCATTCTATACATGTGTAATACTATACTAGAAAATAACAGTATATATGTGAATCAAGCCCACTGGGGCTGAACGTAAATGGGGTACTGAATGCTGAGCATGTAAAGCACATGTTGTGTGGCTGCTCAAAAAGAAACTGGTATTTGGATAAGTCACATTCTTCTCTGAATTGTTCCACAGCAGGATTTGGCTATTCATTCTGACTGAATAGCAACACAAAGCTCAGCACCATCAATTGCAGTAGCTTTATCTTCTGAACATGAGAGTGGCTCAGACAATGCAAGCCATCTACCACAAACTGGGCCTGTATGTCCCATAAGTGTAGCTTTTGAGCAGGATGCCAAGGTTGCAGCCTTTCTCCACGACTCCTTAAAATGTGCTTTGAATTTGGCAGCATTATGGTGTGGATGTGGGCTTTTTTCTGCCTTAAAGCTTTTGCACAGGGGTTTGACCACAGTTACTTACACAGTGGGTGATATTGATATTGTGTTCTATTTTATTAGTTGAATTTCATTTGTCAGTGTAATTGGACTGGCTTAATGCTGACACATTAAAAAGGAGACAAATTCCACGATAAAATAACCCATGATATCATAACATCTCTGTCTGCTCTAAAAAAAAATTCCTTCATGAAAAGCGACATTAACTTCTGTGACTGGAATAAAGGGCCTGTAGAAACTGAGTAACATAGTAACATGACATTTTATACCTTTTAATAGCGGTACCCCTCTGTTAATGAAAGAAAAACCCACGATGGCCACAGAAATAACTTGAATCTGACAAAAGTGGTAATAAATAAAAAGTCTATGAATATTAACCAATGAAAATCAGACAATGCTTTTGAATTGTGGTTCAACAGAACTATTTTAAAAAACAAACTCATGAAACAGGCCTGGACAAAAATGATGGTACCCTTAACTTAATATTTTGTTGCACAAACTTTTGAGCCAATCACTGCAATCAAACAATTTCTGTAACTGTCAGTGAGACTTCTGCACCTCTCAGCAGGTATTTTGGCTCACTCCTCATGAGCAAACTGCTCCATTTGTCTCAGGTTTGAAGGGTGCCTTCTCCAGACGGCATGTTTCAGCTCCTTCCACAGATGTTCAATAGGATTTAGATAAGGGCTCATAGAAGGCCACTTTAGAATAGTCCAAAGTTTCACTCTTAGCGAAACATTGGACTATTCATTGGACATTGGACATTGGACACTGGACTCTTGCGCACGGACTGGATACGGTCCGTGCGCCGTCCGGACCGGACTGGAGCGGTCCGGGTCCGTCATGTTGCGATGACGCACAGTTGTAATTTACCGATCGGTCAAAAGTCATTTTGATTACAATTTTCAGGGATAAAGAATAATTTAGCTTATAACACTTACCTGTCCACAACAGCAGTGTCGCTGGCAAACTTCTCTTCCTCATTGTCAGATGAACATGACGCTGGTCTGCTTGTTACGGACTCGTGGTTCTGGTCATGCGACCCGGTCAAACCATAATTCCATTATTGCAGTTTTGCGCTTCCATGATTGCGGTTTTGGCGAACGATTTTTCAAAACAAATAAGAACAGTAATAAGAAAAAAAGACTGGCGAACACGTGTGTGTCACCCAGCGGCTTACACAAAACAGATTTTAGGCAAGGGACACACGCTTTCGAACTTCTGTGCTTCAATTGGCTGGCTGTATTCGCAGCCGTTGGTAGGCGGGTCCTTTTTGCTAGGTTTTCAGTCATTGGTTCTTCAAGGTTTCAGAAACCCAATTCAAGGCTCTTATTAGTCGAATGAGAGGTCAATCACATCTAAACCAATCAAAGCACTCCTTTGGCTTTCTGTTCGTGGCTGTGTCTGTAGTGGAAGAACGGAAATGCAGCTTTTTTTTTTCTCAGGGCGCACTAGGACACACAGTGTGTGCACCCTAGGACGCAGAGACGTGACTGCCCGCGGTACACCGGAGTGGAAGAGGTTAACCATTATTACTGCAGTTTTAAAATCAACTAGATCTTTCAACTTGAGAGCTTTTAATTTAAGAAAAAGTAGGTTTGTTGATTCCCTGTAAGCAGCTTGGTTTATTATTCTAATAGCTCTCTTCTGAAGCATAAAGACTGGATATATGTTTGTTTTATATGTATTTCCCCATACTTCAGTACAATATGTCATGTATGGGAGTATTAATGAATGATACAAAGTATATAGTGTGGGTTGATTCAGCAAATATTTCACTCTGTGTAGTATTGCAATTGATTTGGATATTTTACCTTTAATATAATTAATATGAGTGTCACAGCTCGCCACTCTCAGGCATCCACCTCAGCTGCGCGCACACCTGCGCCTCGTTAGCGAAGAGCTATTTATTCCACCTCGCCCTGAGCATCGGTCTGGAGCCGTCTGTTCTACAACGCGCTCAAACCCTCTGCAGGATCATCTCTCCAGTCCTGCCACTCATCGCTGCTTCACGTAAGCTGTCATTTCTCTTACCTGTTCCCTCAGCCTTCCCCTGTGCACAGGTGGATTCCCTGGCGGCAGATACCCTCACCTACGCCATCTTCTCCTCCCGCATCTCCACTCTTTGTCGTGTGCGCAGCAGGGCGCTGTCTCCCAGGCCTGAAATCCTCACCAACGCCAGCCACCATTCCCTCTGCAAGTAAGCATAACTCTGCATCACTTTCCCGTGTGGTTTTGCCCAGCTCACTCCCTGTCTGTGTTTCTCCCATAGGGTTGCCTGGCCGCATGGCGTGCTGCTCTGTTCCTGTTCTCATCGTCCACCCACAATCCATTATCATATCACATACACGCACCCAGACACACCTTTCTGGTTGAATAAAGCTATCAAATCTACCTGAGCCTGCATGCGTGTTTCCTGGGCCGAGAATTATGTCAGTACGGCTCCAGCAAAGTGGTCCAGTGGACAGCGGGCTCGCACGCCATTTTTCCACCCTCAAGGCTCGGGTGGATATGATAGCTCATCAACAACAGGTAATTTTCAACCAGTTGACCATAATAACTCACCGGTTAGACCGTCTTGACCCCCAGCAGGCGTTCCCCCCGGCTCATCAAGGCGGCTCGGCTTCGGCCGCTTCCACGGCTGGCCAGCCTAGCTTGGGAGCGCCGACTCGACTCACACCGATACCAACCCCCGCTCGCTTCAACGGGAAGCTCGGTGGGGCACGGGGGTTTATCTTACAGTGTGAGTCGGTGTTCCTGCGCATTCCCGGGGATTTCCTCTCAGACCACAGCCGTATCGGCTACATGGCTAATCTCCTGGAGGGGCGAGCGCTAGCTTGGGCTTATGACCGGTTCGTGCAGGACTTTCTTGAGGTGTTTGATCACTTGCGTCGTGACAGTGTCCTCGCCGATCGGCTCCTTAGCCTTCAACAGGGCAGCCGGTCGGCGGCGGATCACGCTGTTGACTTCCGGGTGGCAGCGGAGGAGGTTGGCTGGGGAGAGGCTTCTCTCTGCAGCATTATCCTCCGTAGCCTCAATTCAGGTCTGCGGGACGAATTGGCCAGTCGGGATCTCCCAGGGCGGCTGTCCGAGCTAATCTCCCTAACAATTAGTTTGGACAACAGGCTGCAGGAGTGGGCCGCAGAGTGGAAGTCTGTCAGCCGCTCGCGCGGATCCTCCGCCTGCTTTCCTCAGTCTCGCCCCCTGGCGTTACCCGCTCCGGAGTCCGCCGATGAGCCAGAGGCTATGTCGATCGGGTGCACCAGGCTCCCTCTAGCGGAGAGACAACTCCGACGGGAACTGGGTCTCTGCATGTATTGCGGAGGCGACCAGCATACCGTGGAGCAGTGCCCGGTCAAGCCAAACGGGGGGGTCCGCGAGTCACTGTAGGGGGCCTCGCGGACTCTAACCGGTCAAATCCCCTCTCTAGTTGCACTCTGCCCATCAGATTTTGCCATAACTCCATCGGGCACCTCACTCACGCGCTGGTGGACTCGGGGGCAGAGCAAAACTTCATTTCCAAGAGCCTGGCAACCCATTTGGGCATACCCTGTCAGCCATTGTCAGCCCCTCTTAATCTGGTCACCCTCTCTCGCTCTCCCCTGGGGGTAGTGATGCATCGCACCAAGCCGGTGCCTATAATTATCTCTGGCAATCACCGTGAGGACCTAACCTTATATGTCTTGTCTTCCTCTTCGGACCGTGTCATTCTGGGTTACCCATGGCTGCGCCTGCACAACCCCGTCCTCGATTGGAGGTCTGGTAACGTCCTTTCATGGAGCCCCTTCTGCCTGAGTACCTGTCTTCAGTCTGCGGCTTGTGCCCCATCCTCTCCTCCGCCCGCGCCGGTCACCGATCCTCCGGACCTCACCCTGGTGCCTCAGGAGTTTCACGACTTGGGGATGGCGTTCAGCAAGTCTAAAGCCATGTCTCTCCCTCCTCACCGGCCGTATGACTGCGCCATTAACCTCCGCCCGGGGGCACCCTTACCATCCGGCTGTCTTTACAGCCTTTCAGCTCCTGAACGCAAGGCAATGGATACATACATCAGGGAGTCTCTCAGTGCTGGGATCATTCGTCCCTCCTCGTCCCCGCTCGGTGCCGGCTTCTTCTTTGTCTCCAAGAAAGATGGGTCCCTTCGCCCGTGCATCGACTTCAGGGCCCTTAATGACATCACAGTGAAGGACCGCTACACCCTGCCTCTGATGGACACCGCCTTCCACTCCCTCCAGGGGGCGACCTGGTTCACAAAGTTAGATCTCCGCAGCACCTACCACCTCATTCGGATCCGGGAGGGCGATGAGTGGAAGACGGCCTTTAGGACGCCCAGCGGCCACTTCGAGTACTTAGTGATGCCGTTTGGGCTCACCAACACTCCTGCCGTCTTCCAGCGACTCATCAATGACGTCCTATGAGATTTCCTGGGGGTCTTCGTCTTCATCTACCTGGATGACATACTCATCTTCTCCAGGTCATGGGAGGAGCACCAGGCTCACATGAGGCGGGTTCTGCAGCAGTTGTTGGAAAACAGGCTCTACATCAAGGTGGAGAAATGTGAGTTCTATGACCACCTCTTTCCTGGGATTTGTCATCTCTCACAACCAGATTCTCCCCGACCCCACTAAGGTTAAAGTGGTGGTCTAGTGGCCCACGCCTACCTCCAGGAAACAGGTGCAGCAATTCATCGGCTCCGCCAATTTCTACCGTCGCTTTGTCCCCAACTTCGGTGCCATCGTTACTCCCCTGACCCGCCTCACTTCTTCCAAGGTGCCCTTCCAGTGGTCCGAGGAGGCGGCTACCGCATTCAAGACCCTCAAGACGGAGTTCTCGTCCTCCCGGGTCCTAACCCAGGTTGACCCCGCGCTGCAGTGCCTGGTGGAGGTGGACGCATCTGACATGGGGGTGGGGGCGGTGCTCTCCCAGTGTTCACCAGTGGATGGAGTCAAACGGCCCTGCACCTTCTTCTCCCGACGGTTGTCAGTAGCCAAGCGAAATTATGACGTCGGCGACAGGGAACTTCTTGCTGTCAAGCTCGCGCTGCAGGAGTGGCGTCACTGGCTGGAGGGGGCAGCTCAGCCTTTTGTGGTTTGGACGGACCACAAGAACCTCGAGTATTTGAGGTCAGCACGGCATCTGAATGCCCGCAAGGCTCGCTGGTCTCTATTCTTTGCTCGGTTCCAATTTACCATCACCTACCATCCGGGCTCAAAAAATGGGTTGCCCGACGCCTTGTCAAGACAGTTCGCTCCTGAGGCCCCGGAGGAGTCGGACCACACCATCCTTTCCAGCTCGTGCATCGTGGGGGCGATCTCCTGGTCCATCAGGGACAAGATCCGGAATGCGCAGGAGGCGGAACCGGACCCTGGCGGTAGTCCAGATGGCAGGCTCTTCGTTCCATCAGCTGTTCGGGGGGAGGTAATTCACTGGGCCCACACGTCCAAGCTCACCTGTCACCCCGGCGTCTCCCGACCGGTGGACCTCCTTCAACGCTCTTTCTGGTGGCCGGGTCTCCAAAAGGATGTCGTCAATTATGTCCGGGCTTGCCCCCAGTGTGCCACTGGCAAGTCTCAGAACTGTCCTCCTGCGGGTTTACTCCAGCCCCTGCCGGTCCCGGGCAGGCCCTGGTCGCACATCGCCCTCGACTTCGTCACTGGCCTCCCTGTCTCTAACACCTAAGACACGGTTTTGACGATTGTGGATCGGTTCTCTAAGGCCGCCCACTTTGTGCCACTTCGGGGTCTCCCTTCGGCACGAGAGATGGCCGATCTCCTTGTCCAACATGTGGTCAGACTGCACGGGATCCCTTTGGACGTCGTATCGGATCGAGGGCCTCAGTTTGTGTCACAAGTATGGAGGTGCTTCTGTAATGCCCTGGGGGCCACGGTGAGTCTTTCCTCTGGTCATCATCCCCAATCCAACGGACAGTGTGAGCACACCAATCAGGAGCTGGAGGCCGCCCTGCGCTGCGTGACCTCTTCCAACCCATCCTCCTGGAGCTCTTACTTGGCCTGGGTAGAGTACACCCACAACACAGCACGGTCATCGGCCACTGGTATGTCCCCCTTCAGGGCGTTGTTGGGGTATGATCCCCCCTTGTTTCCCGAGCAGGAGGGTGAGTTGGCTGTTCCCTCTATTCAGGCGCATGTGAAACGCTGCCGGAACTTGTGGACCAGGGCGTGAGAGGCGCTTTTACGCACGGAGGCGCGCAACAGCACCACTGCCAATCGCCACAGGAGACCGGCTCCTAGTTACCAGGTGGGTCAACGGGTCTGGCTATCATCACAGGACATCAATCTCAAGGCCGAGAAGAGGAAGTTGGCTCCACGTTTTCTTGGGCCCTTCGTTATTTCCAAAATTGTCAACCTGGTGGCTGTGCGTTTGGCCCTCCCCCCTCCCTCCGTGTGCGTCCCACTTTTCATGTGTCCAAGGTCAAGCCTGTTATCTCCGACCCACTCTGTCCTCCTCCTAGGGCGCCCGGCGTGGGGAGTTGCTTCCATCCTGGACTCCCAGCGTCGAGGTCGTGGGCTGCAGTACTTGGTGGATTGGGAGGGTTATGGCCCAGAGTGGAGATCCTGGGTGCGCTCTTCTTTTGTGCTGGACCAAGACCTCATCACAGAGTTCCACCGGGCGCACCCGGATAAACCAGCGCCAGGAGGCGCTGTTAGGGGGAGAGTACTGTCACAGCTCGCCGCTATCAGGCAGCCACCTCAGCTGCGCCCACACCCGTGCCTCGTTAGCGAAGAGCTATTTATTCCACCTCGCCCTGAGCATCGGTCTGGAGCCGTCTGTTTTACAATGCGCTCAAACCCTCTGCAGGATCATCTCTCCAGTCCTGCCACTCATCGCTGCTTCACGTAAGCTGTCATTTCTCTTACCTGTTCCCTCAGCCTTCCCCTGTGCACAGGTGGATTCCCTGGCGGCGGATACCCTCACCTTCGCCATCTTCTCCTCCCGCATCTCCACTCTTTGTCGTGTGCGCAGCAGGGGGCTGTCTCCCAGGCCTGAAATCTTCGCCAACGCCAGCCACCATTCCCTCTGCAAGTAAGCATAACTCTGCATCACTTTTCCGTGTGGTTTTGCCCAGCTCACTGCCTGTCTGTGTTTCTCCCATAGGGTTGCCTGGCCACGCGGCGTGCTGCTCTGTTCCTGTTCTCATCGTCCACCCACAGTCCATTATCATATCACATACACGCACCCAAACACACCTTTCTGGTTGAATAAAGCTATCAAATCTACCTGAGCCTGCGTGCGTGTTTGCTGGGCTGAGAATTATGTCAATGAGACTTCTAACACAGTTTATTATCAATTATTTTGCTAAGGAATTTAATTTTGGATACCCTTTCAATCTCTACACCATTTACACTGAGTTTAGATACTGAGTTGTTGTCATGTTGTGAAATAACGTTGTCAATAAACATTTAGCCACCGCTGTGTCGCCCTGGTTTCAAGTGTGGGTGGTGTTTTGTGATTGTATTGCTAAAATATAAAAGGAAGCACTACAATGGGTCTCAAATATTTGTAATGTGTTCTTTTACTAAAAGGAATTAAACACAGATGATAACAGGTGTGGGTAGCAGGAGCGAGGATGATTAAGCTAAATAATGACAGCTGGGAAAAAACGCAATCTTGAGCTAACAAAGGAAGTAAACAAAGAGTGCTGTCAAAATAAAAGCACAGCTGGAACAATAGCAAAAGATAACTAATAATGAATGTACAATATTACAAGAACGGGACTGAAACCAAATAATGCACAAGGAGAAAAATAATCACAGACCACCAAGGTGAGGTCAAGAGAAAATACACAACCAGGAGACACTAATAATAAAATATTCACCACACCACTAAACAAGAAGAGAAGTGAGAGCGAAGATGAGGGTAGGCACATGTCAAAAACCAGGAAGAATTTATTATTAGGAATACAAAATGATCACAAACACATAGTAATAACTAGAAAAGCACTCGGAGAGCGCAGACCTCCGCCAAGCGGCACAGTTCCCCCCATACAGTGTTTGTGTGTACTTTTTCAGATTCCCTGAGCATGAAAAGATATGACTAGCAATTGGATTCACAATGATTATTTGTTTATTTGACATGGACAGTGCAATAAACAGACAATTAATGAATGACAATCAATGTGATAGTGATAGGATTAGTGGTTCAGTAGTGTAAAACGGGGCTATAAGGGACGGAGGGTTAATAAGGGACACTTTTCTGGGAAATGTTTTAAATGTAATTCTGTTTTTTTTTTATTTTGAGCAGGATGCTGAGTTGTGTTGTTATTGTCAAATATCCATGAATCCTTCATCAAATCTAGGCGGAAGCAAAATGAAAAAAGCAGAATTACATTTAGAAAAGTGTCCCATATTACCCCGCCGTCCCTTATAGCCCCGTTTTACGGTAGTAAAAGCATTGCCTCCTTGGCGGAGGTAATAAACTGAAGTGTTGGTGTGTCCATCTCCTCCACTGACGGATGCAGATTGGTTAGACAGGTTGCCGTGGGTTTTATATTATATTGGGGTTGCGCTCCGCGGCAAAACAGAATTTAGAATGTTCCCCGGCAGAAGAGGGTCGTTTTTACGCAGCGCCTATAGCTGGGCGGGGAATTTGTGGCAAATAATCCGGCGGCGGACAGGTGGCCGTGTCAGGTTTTGCAGCGTGGCGCAAAAACAGGCACGCTGGCGGGCCCAGGCCAGCAGTGTTTTCCGCGTGCTTTTGTGCCTAAAACGTTGAAGAACGCGGAGTTTGTGTTGGTCAGACACGATGCCCAGTGCCCTCCATTGCGCCTGCGCACATGTTGAAAATGGCCATATGTCACAGTGTGGAAAAATGCTTTAAAAAATTCCTGTATGCAGACGGTGATGCGGATCATCCCCAAAATTTAATCAGTTCTTCCTTGTACCATTTCCAACAACGCCTGAAAGTTTCATTGAAATCCGTCCAAAAGTTTTTGAGTTATCTTGCTAACCAACAGACAGACAGACAGACAAACAGACAAACACACAGACAAACCCCGGCAAAAACATTACCTCCTCCTGGCCTTTCGGCCTGGCGGAGGTAATAAGCAAGCTTATAATGACACCGGACACATAATATAAATAAACAAGACTATAGTAATTAACCTAAGAAAAACAGGTACTTGTCACGAACTGGGCTCTGGATCTCAGCCAGGACCCAGTCTCGTGGCTCTTGTTTTGTATTTATATGTTACAGGTTTTCCTATACCTTTTTTGTTGTTATCCTGCCTTGTACTTCTCTGTTTATGTTTTCAGTTGTCTGGGCTAATCCGCTGTATTTGTAATTAATAATAGGCTTTTAATGCAATCCAACCTCATATTTTAGTTGAAAGGCTCCTGCAACAATTTGATTTGAGTAATAATCTGGCGGGTTGGATTCTGGATTTTTTAACCAACAGGACACAGAGAGTAAGGGTCAATGGTACATTGTCTGACCAAAAGTGTTCTTCCTACTGGCTCTCCGCAGGGGTGTGTGTTGTCACCACTACTCTTCATCCTGTACACAAACATGTGTCGGAGCAGACATGACAACAGACACATTATAAAGTATGCTGATGATTCAGTTATTGTCAGTCTCCTTCAGGATGATGAGAGTGTAAACCTGTTGTGACCACCAGGAAGAAATTGACCAGTGAAGCTGGAGAGAAACTGAACACATGCATGGAAATAAACTGACTGGGGACATGTTTAAAGGAGCCACACATGTCTTAATGAGTACACAGACACTGTGAACTCATACATCAACTTTTGTGAGTGAGAACATTCTTCCATCGCGCACCAGGTGAGATACTCTAATGATAAGCCCTGGTTCACTGCCAAGCTCGACAGATCAGGAAGGAGAAGGAAGCAGCGTTGAAAAGTGGAGACAGGGACTGCTACAGGGAGGTTAAATATCGGTTTAACAGAGAGCTGAAGAGAGCTAAATCTGTGTATTCTGAGAGACTCCAGCAGCAGTTCACTGCTAATAAGATAAGATAAGATAAGATAAGCCTTTATTAGTCCCACAACGGGGAAATTCCAGGATTGCAACAGCACAGGGATAGCAACACTCAGAGCAACAATCAGAAGGCAATAAAAAAAAAAAAAAAAAAAAAAAACAAGCAAGCAAGAGCAGCTAATATACATATGTACATATTACTATAAAATATATATATACACACACACACACACACACAGACACACAGTGCAGAGCATTGTAGCTGGATGGAATAAATATATGAATATATGAACACACAGTGCAGAGCATTGTAGCTAGATGGAATAAATATGTAAATATATAAACACCCACAGTACGGAGCATTGCAGCTAGGTGGAATAAATATGCAAGTATATAAACACCCACAGTACGGAGCATTGCAGCTAGGTGGAATAAATATGCAAGTATATAAACACACACAGTGCGGAGCAATGTAGCTAGATGGAATAATATGTAGATATATAAAAACACAGTGCGGAGCATTGTAGCTAGATGGAATAAATATATAGATATATAAATATAAACACACCCAGTGCTGAGCATTGTAGCTAGATGGAATAAATATATAGATATATAAATATAAACACACCCAGTGCAGAGCATTGTAGCTAGATGGAATAAATATGTAAATATATAAACACACCACAGTGCAGAGCATTGTTGCTAGGTGGGATGAACAGCATAACCGTCTATTTAGTTATCCTACATGGTATGATTATGTGCCCATACATATTCTCACCCTCCATAGCGACCGGTATGTTCCTAGTTGTATGCCGGAGAGGACCATTGTGTAAGTCTATTGCATCTTTTGCATTCAAAAAAAACCTATTAGTTTGTTACGTCTTTTTGCTATCTCTGCGAGCAGCCCTGCTTAGGTTGTACAGTCTGACAGCCGTTGGTAGGAAGGACCTACGAAACCTCTCGGTTGTGCACCTGGGATGATGTAGTCTGCTGCTAAATGAGCTCCTCAGTGCATCCAGTATGTCCTGCATAGGGTGGAACTCGGACTCCAGCAGAGATGACAGTTTAGCCACCGTCCTTCTCTCTCCTATCTCCTCCATCGGATCAAGGCGTTGCCCCAGGACAGAGCTAGCTTTCTTATTCAGTTTGTTCAGTCTCTTCCTATCGGCTGCAGTATGGCCACTGCCCCAGCAGACCACTCCAAAAGTGATGGCTGATGCCACCACCGTGTCATAGAATGACTTCAGCAGCGCCCCTTGTACACCAAAAGACCTGAGTCTCCTCAGCAGGAACAGCCTGCGCTGTCCCTTCTTGTAGAGTGCGTCAGTATTGTGTGACCAGTCTAGTTTATTGTTCAGATGAATACCCAGGTACTTGTAGGATGTCACCATCTCGATGTCTGTTCCCTGTATATTTACTGGTGCTGTGAGGGGCTGCCCATGCCTGCGGCAGTCCACCACCAGCTCCTTAGTTTTCCTCGCGTTGATCTGGAGGCAGTTCCGATGGCACCAGTCCACAAAGTCCTGGATAAGCCCTCTGTACTCAGCTTCATCTCCGCTGGAGATGAGACCAACGATCGCAGAGTCATCAGAGAACTTCTGTAGATGGCAATGTGTTGTGTTGTGTGAGAAGTCCGCAGTATAAAGAGTGAACAGGAAGGGAGCCAGCACCGTTCCCTGGGGGGGGCCCCGTGCTACTGATGATCGTGTCGGAAACACAGTCCCGGGTTCTCACAAACTGAGGCCGGTTCGTGAGGTAGTCCAGGATCCATGATGACAGGTGCTGGTCCACCCCTGCGCGCAGCAGCTTGTCCTTCAGGATCATCGGTTGGATGGTGTTGAAAGCACTGGAGAAGTCAAAGAACATGATCCTCACCATATTCCCGGGCTTCTCCAGGTGGACAGAGAACGGTGAAGGGAGGAAGATCACCGGCATCCTTCACCCCAATGCCATGCTGGTAGGCGAACTGGAGTGGATCCATCGCTGGTTCCACCAGGGGGCGGAGATGAGCAAGGAGCAGTCTCTCCAGGGTCTTCATCAGGTGGGACGTCAAGGCCACCGGTCTGAAGCTGTTCAGGTCTTTGGGGTGGGAAGTTTTTGGTACAGGTACCACACAAGATGTTTTCCACAGCTGTGGTACCCTCCCAGTTTCAGGCTCATGTTGAAGATATACGTCACAATCCCACACAGCTGGTCTGCACAGGACTTGAGGAGCTTTGCGCTGATGCGTCCGGTCCCGACGCCTTCCTCGCCTTGATCTTCCTCAGCTCCGTCCTCACCTGGGTCTTGGTCAGGGTCAGGATGGGGGGCTGTGTGTTGGGAGTGGGGGGGTGTCGGTGGAGTGGGGAGTGGGTAGCAGGACTTGATTTCTTAGAGGCAGCAGTGGTTGTTGTGCAGACAGGGGGGAGGGCGGTTGGTCAAATCTATTGAAAAACAGATTCAGGGTTGTTCGCCCACTCCCTGCCCCCCGTGGCCTGGGGGGAGGTATTCTGGAGCCCCGAGATGGTTTTGAGGTTTCTCCAGACCCCGCTGATGTCACTCTGTTGCAGCTTGTCCTCCATCTTCTTTCCTGAAGCTGTCCTTGCCTTCTCTGATCTTTCTCCTCAGCTCCCTCTGTACGGACTTCAGCATCTCCCTGTTCCCCGACCTGAAGATCCACTTCTTCTCTCTCAGAAGTGTTTTTATCTCAGGGTTGATCCAGGGTTTGTTGTTTGAGTGACGCCGTATGGTCTTGGTGGGAACGGATTTGTCCACACAGAAGCTGAGGTAGCCCGTGAAGGTGTGAATGAGGCCATCGATGTCCTCACCATGTGGATCGCAGAGCTGCTTCCAGGCAGTGGCTTCAAAACAGTCCTTTAGAGTGTCCATTGTCTCCTCAGACCATAACTCCACAGTGTGCATGGCCGGAGGTTGTCTGTGCACTAGGGGTTTGTACACCGGTCGGAGATGAACCAAGTTGTGATCCGATCTCCCAAGTGGGGGGAGTTGTGATGAGGTGTACGCCTCCTTAGTGTTTGCGTAGAACAAATCCAGTGTTTTATTGTCTCTAGTGTGGCATGTGACATACTGGGTGAAAGTGGGCAGAATGGGAGACAGTGAAACGTGGTTGAAATCGCCTGAGATGAGGAGAAGAGCATCTGGGTGTTTCTGTCTGCAGCCTGCTGGTTACTGAATGGATGACGTCACGCGCTGTCCCAGCGTTCGCCGTCGGATTTGCATAACAACAATGCAGATCACGTGTGAGTGTTCTCTCGGGAGATATGTAGGCCTCATGCTAACAGCTAGCAACTCAATGTCTTTGCTGCAGTGTCGTTGTTTAACAGTGATATGTCCCGGTCTGCACCAGTTGTTGTTAACATACATTATCACTCCACCGCCCCTAGTTTTGCCACTCTCTGGTGTTCGGTCAGCTCGTATCATGTGAAAACCCTCCAGCTCAATGTTAGCATCTGCTGCTAGTTCAGTTAGCCACGTCTCAGTAAACAAAAGGAGAGAGCACTCCCGGTAAGTGCTATCATAACGGGAGATAGCCGCTAGCTCATCTAACTTTCCCAGTATCGACCGTACATTTCCCATGACAACAGATGGAAGGGAGGGTCTGTACCTTATATTTTTTGTCCTCCGCCTTACTCCAGCCCGGCAGCCGCGGCATTTTCGCCTCAGTTCTCTCGGTATGTCGAGTTTTTCCAGTGGGACCGGGTGGCGGTTAAATGCTAGCAGCTCTTCCCTGTTATATCGTATCCTGCTATAAACAGTGGCTCCGTCCACCGGCTCAGGAGACATTTGGGACGATCTGTGTGTCCGTGATATAAGTGGGGTGAAAAAAAAAAAGTGATCAAAAGAGAGAGGAAGGGAAAAAAAACTCGGAATCGAGCCGCTGTTGCAAAAGGCAGCCGACTGGTGTGGCGCCGAGAGGACTCGGCGCCACAATGACTCGGCTTCTGTGTGGAGAGGACTGAGGCAAATCACCAACTATCAGCCTCAGGCTTCTAAAGGTCAGGATGACAAAGCCCTTTGTCAAAAACTGTCCCAACATTACGCCCATTTTGACACCTCATCAACTGTGTCCAACTCCCCCCCCTCCACCCAGCTTCACTGCCTCCTTGGCCGCTAATTCATCAAAAGTGGTCCCCCCCTCCTCCTCCTCCCCCCCTGCCCTTGTCATCAGTGTGCAGGATGTGCACAGACAGTTCTCCAGACTGAACCCACGCAAGGCCCCCGGTCCGGACGGCGTGTCTCCCTCCACCCTGAGACACTGTGCGAAAGAGCTGGCTCCTGTCTTCACAGACATTTTTAACACCTCCCTTAAGCAATGCCACATGCCGACCTGCCTCAAATCCTCCACCATCATCCCTGTCCCCAAGAAGCCACGGATTACTGGACTTAACGACTACAGACCTGTAGCGCTCACCTCTGTAGTCATGAAGTCCTTTGAGCGCCTGGTCCTGTCCCACCTCAAGTTCATCACCACTCCCCTCCTGGACCCGCTGCAGTTTGCCTACCGTGCCAACAGGTCTGTGGATGACGCAGTCAACCTGGCCCTCCACTCCATCCTGCAGCACCTGGACTCCCCGGGAACCTACGCCAGGATCCTGTTTGTGGACTTCAGCTCTGCATTCAACACCATCCGCCCCGCTCTGCTCCAGGACAAGCTGTCCCTGCTCGGCGTGCCCGACTCCCTCTGCAGGTGGATCACCGACTTCCTGACGGACCGGAGGCAGCATGTGCGGCTGGGGAAGTCTGTCTCAGACTCTGTTAGCATCAGCATCGGATCACCCCAGGGCTGTGTACTTTCCCCCCTACTCTTCTCCCTTTATACCAACTCCTGCACCTCCACCCACCAGTCTGTTAAGCTGATCAAGTTTGCGGACGACACCACCCTCATCGGGCTCATCTCCAACGGCGATGAGTCCGTCTACAGGAGAGAGGTGGCCCAGCTGGTGTCCTGGTGCAGCCACAACAACCTGCAGCTGAACGCTCTGAAGACAGCGGAGATGATTGTGGACTTCAGGAAAGTCACAACCCCCCTGCCCCCCCTCACCATCACAGGTTCTCCCATCACCATTGCAGATTCCTTCCGCTTCTTGGGCACCACCATCACCCGGGACCTCAAGTGGGAGCCAACCATCAGCTCCCTCATCAAAAAGGCCCAGCAGAGGATGTTCTTTCTGCGGCAGCTGAGGAAGCTCAAGCTACCCACGAAGATGTTAGTGCAGTTCTACACGGCCATCATCGAGTCCATCCTCACCTCCTCCATAATCGTGTGGTACGCAGGAGCTACTGCCAGGGACAGACTAAGGCTGCAGCGCATCGTGCGCACTGCTGAGAAGGTGATCGGCTGCAAGCTCCCATCTCTCCAGGATCTGTACATCTCCAGGACCCGGAGGCGTGCAGGCCGGATCATGGCCGATCATTCACACCCTGGTCACGTACTGTTTGCCACCCTCCCCTCAGGTAGAAGACTTCGGTCCATTCAGACTAAAACCTCCCGGCACATGAACAGCTTTTTCCCCTCTGCCATCAGACTGGTGAACATTAAGTGACTTATTGACTCTCTTGCACTATATACAGCAGCTCAACCAGACTCATGTCATTCATCACTGTTTTTCTGTTGCATTATCGACTGCACATCATCTGCTACTTGCTAATTTATTTAAAACTGCTGTGACTAGTATTACTCATTATTATTATTATTATTATTATTCTACACTTATTGCATGGTTTTAGTCTTTAATTTTTTTTTTTTAGTTTATCTCTTTATCTTATCATGTTTTAATGTTGTAGCATTGCACCGAGACAAATTCCTAGTTTGTGTACTACATGAACAATGGCAATAAATCTGATTCTGATTCTGATTCTGATTCTGAGTGGCCACGGCCCAGTAATTGATGATTTTGTTCACTGGTGTGAGGATTCCTACCTGCAGCTGAATACGACAAAAACTAAAGATATGATTATTGACTTTAGGAGGAAAACTCCCAGGCACGAAGTCACTGTACTAAAAGGCCAGACCATTGAATGTGTGCAATCTTACAAATATCTTGGGACGATTACTGATAGTAATTTAAACTTTGAAGAGAACTGTGAAAGGGTGTGCAAAAAGGATCAGCAACATTTGCATTGTTTTAGGAAACTCGCACGCTTCCAAATTGACCGAACCATAATGACAATGTTTTATCGGGCGTTTATTAAATCTGTTTTATCCTTTTCTTTAGTGTCATGGTTTGGTCAGATAAAGCTGAAACAGAGGAAATCCTTAGACCAGGTTGTTAGATGGTCCAGTCGTTTGCTTGGTGAGTCACAGCTGAGCCTGGCATCCCTGTACACCAGACAGGTACAGAGGATGGCTACCTCCATTTTAAATGACGACTCCCACCCTTTGCACTGCCACGTTCAGCTTCTTCCCTCCAGACGGAGGTTTGTTGTCCCAAAATATAAAACCCAGCACTACAAAAACAGCTTTGTTCCTGCTGCTGTCAAGGAGTTGAACAAGATGTAACAATATATTGCACATAATTTAGTTATCTATTTATCCATTTTTTATTTTATATCTATTTATTCTTGTAGGTTTTTTTTTATTTGGGTTTCAAATCTTTTATTGGGTTTTAGACTTTTATTGAGTTTTTAATCTCTTTGAGTTGGTTTTTAACTTTTTTAATATGACCCCTCTCTCTTATCTCCTTGTTTTTTCTCTTGTCTCTTTGTTTTAGGTCCTGATTGGTGGAGTCTTGAGTACTTTTATCGTGATTATAGTCAGCTTCATGTGTGCCTGTGTTTCTGTTCATGTTGAATGTAATTGTAGTTTGTAAATATGTGTCTAAAAGGATGTCACCTGACTGCAAAACAAATCTACCTACGGATACAAATAAAGTAACCTGAACCTGAACCTAATTATTATCTAGTCAGCATTTTGATTTTGTGTTCTCATATTTATTCTGTGAGCTGACAGCTGTCAGATGACGCTTCCGGGTTTGTGCTCAACATGGGAGTCGCCTGTTAAAGCTGTAAGCCCAGCCGCTCCTCCCTCACTTCTTCCAGCTGATCTCATTTATCATTAGTGTTCCTGTTTTCCTGCTTATGTGAACCCACACCAATGATCACTTCATGTTGATTATTTTTACTATTATTTAAACACTGCCTGTCTGTTCTGTCATGGCTGCACTATTGAATGTACCTCGTATGCTCTCCTGTTTTCATCCTGCGTTTGCTGAGCGATGCTGGCTCAGGAATGTAAATAGTAAGTTCTTCTGTATTTGTATTTTTGCATGCCTGCACAGTTTTTTGGACTTTATGTTCTTTTCATTAATAAATGTCTTGAATGTGATTCAGCACCTGAGCCTGTCTCTCCTGCCTCGTAGAGGTGTACATGACAGAACTCCCAAAAACAGAGAAACAAATGGCAAGTCACATAACAACATACAAACAAAACCAATACTCAAATATAAAATAAAGCCGGGATGAGAAAAGTACAGAAAAATTATCTAAACTAACTGAAAGCATGAGCACGGTGCTCCCACCGTGCTCCACATCATGACATTTTCTTATTGATGTGTTTTAGTTCAGTTTTTAAGTATGGGTTTTTAGTTCCTCATGTTTTATGTGTTCTTAGTTTCTTTCTGTACCTTTTTAAATTTGGCTTTTAACAAACCTGTTTAACTATTATTGTAGTAGTTGTTTATGTCCATTGTTTGACATTCTTCTTAGCTCCGTTTGCTTTTAGATTTTCTTATTTTGATGTGTTCTTAGCTCAGTTTATTAGTATGTGTTTTTAGTTCCCCCTTTTTTATGTGTTCTTAGTTTTATTTTGTATTTTCTGTGTTTGGCATCAAAACTGAGGATTCTAAATTGTCCTTAGGTATGACTGTGAGAGTGAAAGGTTATCTGTCTCTCTGTGTTGGCCCTGCGATGGACTGGTGATCTGTCCAGGGTGTACCCTGCCTCTCGCCCAAAGATGCTGGGATGGGCTCCAGCCCCCCTGCGACCCGAAAAGGATTAAGCAGAAGAAGATGAATGAATGAATGTGTTTTAGCTCTAGTGTTTCCTCAGTGGAAACACTCATGCCAGATGCTGCCTGGCCCACCTGCAGGGGTGCTGGTCTTGGGGGTCACTCTAGCTTGGGTGGGTGGGGGCTTTATGCCACTGCCTACAGCTGTGGTGTGGGCCCTGGCCTGTCCTGGTTGGGGTGGCCTCTGTGTCACACCATGTGGTTATGGGCTGTGTGGTCTCCCGGCGCGGGGGGCTCCACAGGTTGGCTGCTCCTTCATATGGTGCCTCAGTGCCGAGCAATGTCTCTTTTATTTTATATGTGTGTAAGAGAAATAGCGGGTGGTGTATGTGCCTCTCTCTCTCTCTCTCTCTCTCTCTCTCTCTCTCTCTCGTGCGCATGCGTGAGCGTTTGTGGGAGCAGGGGTGTGGAGTGGTGTCGAGTGAGTACTTTAAACTTTGTTTTTTCTAACTTTTCTCTATCGTGTGTGTTTGAGGTGTGTGTGTTTAATATAGTGGGCTGAGTGTGTGTGTGTGCTGGGGTGTGAGTGTTGGTGTGTGTGTGTGTCGGGGAACGGTAGCTTCTGCTGCCTGTTTTTCCCGGCCGGCCATCATGCCGGTGATTGATGGTGTTGTGGAGTTTGAGCGCTTAACCCGGCGTCATGGCGTGAGAATCCTCCCGACAGTTCCCTGTTCTGTGGAGGAGGCCAGCCTCGCTGTAGGACAGGTGGTTGGGCATGGCAGCATAAAATCAGCATCGAGGATGAACAGCGCAATTGTGATCTTTCTGGATTCGACTGAAAAAGCTGATCAGGTGGTGGCACAGGGAGTGGTCATAGGTGACACTTTTACTCCCGTTTTACCGCTGGCTAACCCGTCTAGGAGGATCACCATCTCAAACGCTCCTCCTTTCGTTAAAAATGATCAGCTGATTAGAGAGTTGTCCCGTTTTGGCCAGGTTGTGTCCCCTATCAGAATGGTCTCTCTGGGTAGTAAATCACCCCTGCTGAAGCATGTTGTATGTCACAGGAGGCAGTGTTTCATGGTGTTGAAAGACAGCTCTGCTGAACTGAACGCGTCTTTTAATTTCAGGATTGACGGCTTTAGCTACTTGGTGTTTGCAACATCTGAAACCATGAAGTGTTTTGCGTGTGGCGCAGAAGGCCATCTTATTAGGTCATGTCCTGAAAAGGCGAACACAAAGAGCACTGGCGGTAAGAAAGGTGACGCCGCTGTTTCTGGTGGTTTGGAGGGTAGCGCTACATGTGGTGCGGCGGATGCCGCTGCGGCGCCCGCGGCCGCGTCCGCTTCTACTTCTGCGGGGCCGCCTCTGCTGGGGTGGCCGCGGCGGGCGCGGTAGTTGCCCCCCCAAACAGTGATGGTGGGGAATTTCTGTCTGGCGGCAGCTCTGATCATTGTGACGAGCCTGTCGCCCGGGGTAAAGAGGTGGAGGGTGTAAGTAAAAGTGCAGTTACACGAAGGAACGTGAATGAACAGACTTTGCAGGCGGGGGAGGAGCGGTTTGAGGCTGTAGCGGACACACAGAGCAAACACTGCATGACAAACGTTGCAGTTCATGAAGAAATGCAGGAATGTAGTTTTGTTGAAGAGGATCCTTTTAAAGCTGCACAAAAAAGGAAAAGTGCTGAAAACTTGCAGAGCTCTGCTAAATCTAGTAGGGTTGGGAATTTAGATTTACTGAATGAGAGCGCTTCTGACGAAAGTGGAGATGAGTCTGAACTGATGCAGACGCAGACGCAGGAGGAGCAAAACTCCTATTGTTCAATCGTCCGAGCGGCTGCACGGTGGCGCAGTGGTTTAGCACTGTGGCAGCACAGTTTACCCTCGGCCGGGGGATCGCGGGGATCATGAGATCGTGGGTTCGATTCCAGCCCCCGACCAACAGTGAGCTGTGTGGAGTTTGCATGTTCTCCCCGTGTTGCGCGGGTTTACTCCAGGATTTCTCCGGTTTCCTCCCGCACACCAAAAACATGTAGGTTTAGGGCGCTCGCACACGCAGCGACCAGCAGCCGGTGGCTTGTCACCAGACTGCAAACCAAATCTACCTACGGGTACAAATAAGTAACAAAAAAAAAAAAAAAATTGTTTTACTAAAATTAGGCAATTTCTCCAGGTGACTAAGGGGAGCAGAGCTGTGAAAGTGGAAAATTACTTTCCAGATCTGGAGTTATTCGTGGCATCAGCTCGCAAATTTATGAAACTGAATGATGGGAATGAGACTTTCACTGATCAGGAAATTTATCGTTTAAAGAAACTGGTTGCTAAACTGAAATCGCAAATTACTAACAGTCATGTTGACTCTTAGTTTGTTTCTTCCCTTTTATGCTATGTGTGTGTTTTTTTACTGTACCCTATTTTTATCCTTTTTAATGCCCCACCTTAGAATTGGCACTCTCAATATTAATGGGGCCGGGGATGATGTAAAAAGGGCCTCTTTATACAAGCTTTTTAATTTAAAGAAACTTGACGTGCTGATGCTCCAGGAGACTCACAGCACTGTAGACATTGAGAGCCATTGGAGAAAAGAGTGGGATGGCTGCATTTTTTTTAGCCACAAATCCAGTAGCAGTGGGGGGGTGGCTGTACTTTTCTCTAGGGGTTGTGTGCCTGTCTCTTATGAGGTAGAAGAGGTGGCGAGAGGTCATTTCCTCTTATTAAAGGTACAGTTTGAAAACGTGAACTTCGTTTTTATAAACGTGTATGTGCCAACACAGAGAGCAGAGAGGATCAGGGTCTTTGACGTGCTTTCGGATACGGTTAGGTCCTGTGATCCAAATAGTTTTTTATTTCTGGGGGGTGATTTTAACTGTACATTAAACCACAGACTAGACAGGAACCATCAGGAGCCTCACCCTGCTTCTGCCAATAGGCTGAGAGAACTGGTGAAAACACATGAAATGGCCGATGTGTGGAGATCACATCATGGGGACCAGAGGCAGTACACCTGGAGCCATGTCAAAGATAACCTTTTATCTATGGCTAGGTTAGACCGTTTTTATGGTTTTAAACATCAAATGAGTGTTTTTAAAAATAGTTGTATCTGTCCTGTTGGTTTCACTGATCACTGCCTGCTGTTTTGTTCTGTGTTTATTGAAAATGTAAAGTGTAAGAGTGCTTTTTGGCATTTTAACAATACACTTTTAAATGATGTGTTTTTTAAAGAGGTTTTTCATGATGTATGGAAGTCACACAGGGAACAAAAACCCTCTTTTAGTTCTCTCCAATTGTGGTGGGATTTTGGTAAGGCCCAGATAAAACAACTCTGCCAATAGTAAACTCAAAATGTCACTCGTAGCTTGACCCAATCCTTGAAAGTTCTGGAGACTGAGGTGGTAGAACTAGAGGAGTTGCTCAGTTCTACAGGAAAACAGGAGCACTTAGAGGCTCTCAAGTCAAAAAGGTCAGCCTTGGCTAGCTTGCTAGGGGTCACCGCACAGGGTGCTCTGGTCCGCTCACGCTACATGGATGTAGCTCTGATGGACTCGCCCTCCCAGTACTTTTTTGGACTGGAGGGGAAAAATGGACAGAGAAATCTTATTCACTTCTTGTTGGGCGATGACGGGAGAACAATCTCCACAGCAGCAGAGATCAGGAAACACGCTGCTAGCTTTTACAGTGAATTGTTTAGAGCAGAGTGGAGGGAGGACACGTCACTGGGCCAGGTTTTCCTTGATGGTCTTCCAGTGCTCTCAGAGGACCTTGTTGCCGGCTTGGATGCTCCACTGTCTCTGTCTGAGCTGCATACGGCGCTAATGAGCCTCCAGAATGGAAAATCACCAGGCATAGATGGTCTCTCTGTGGACTTTTTTAAGGAATTCTGGCCCCTGCTTGGTCCAGACCTGCTGGAGGTTCTCCAAGATAGCTTGGAAAGGGGGACCCTACCCACGACCTGCAGGAGGGCCATCATCACACTGTTGCTGAAAAAGGGGGACCTCCAGAGCCTAAAGAACTGGAGGCCAGTCTCTCTGCTCTGCACAGACTATAAGATTCTCTCAAAAGCTCTGGCCCGAAGACTGAGAAAGGTGATGAGCGAGCTCATTCATGTAGACCAGACTTACTGTGTGCCTGGCAGGCTGATTAGTGACAACGTCACTTTAATTCGGGATATTTTGGAGGTCTCTGGTTCATTGGCGGTAGAAACTGGTTTGATTTCAGTTGACCAGGAAAAGGCGTTTGATCGGGTTGAACACCAATATTTATGGACAGTTTTAACAGCTTTTGGGTTCAGCCCAGGCTTCATAGCCAGGATACGGGTCTTGTACAGTGACATTGAGAGTGTGCTGAAGATAAATGGGGGCCTGTCTGCCCCTTTAAAAGTCCAGAGGGGGGTTCGGCAGGGCTGCCCTCTCTCAGGGATGCTGTACTCCCTCGCCATAGAGCCTTTGCTTCACTGCCTGAGAAGGGATCTATCAGGAGTTACTTTTCCTGGCTGTGACACCAAGTTCAAGCTGTCGGCCTATGCAGATGATGTAGTCATTCTGCTAAATAAGCAGAGTGACATTGACGTTCTGGTTAGGAGTGTCAATCTTTTTGGCCAACTTTCCTCTGCAAAAATAAACTGGGGAAAAAGCGAGGCTCTGATGGTGGGGGAGAAACTAGAAAATCAGCTTACGCTGCCTGGTGGGTTGATTTGGAAAAAAGGAGGTTTTAAGTATCTTGGTGTCTTTATTGGAAATCAGCAGTTTGAGCAAAAAAATTGGGATGGGGTCATAGAGAAAATTAACGGGAGACTAAACAAGTGGAAGTGGCTAATGCCAAGAATATCTTTTAGAGGACGAGTGCTCATTTTAAATAATCTTGTTTCCTCATCCCTGTGGCACCGCCTCATGTGCGTGGACCCCCCTGCTGGTTTGTTGTCCAAAATTCAGTCTGTTTTGGTGGACTTTTTTTGGGGGGGGGTGGACTCCACTGGGTTCCTCAAGCCCTGTTATTTCTTCCCAAAGAGGAGGGGGGGCAAGGAGTGATTCATTTAGCTAGTAGAGGTGCTGCTTTTAGACTGACTTTCATACAGAGACTGCTGACGGGCCCCCAGGACCTGGTATGGAGGCCTTTGGCCTGTGTTATTTTACAGAGAGTCCTTGGGCTTGGGCTAGACCTCCCTGTGTTTTTAATGGATTTTAAGAACTCTAATGCACTGTCTTTACCCAGTTTTTACCGCAGTCTCTTTTCAGTGTGGACTCTTTTTAAAAAACAAAGAGGGCCATGCGATTCCCTCTACTGGTTGTTGAGGGAGCCGCTGGTTTTTGGTGGTCGCCTTGGTGTCCTGCCGGGAGTTGGAAGGACCTTCCTTGATAGGCTGTGTTCCAGGAACGTTCTCACTCTGAAGCAAGTGGTGGAACTGGCTGGTCCTGGCCTCAACAACGCCTCAGCTTTAGCAGCTCATCTTGGTGTCAGGTCGAATCGTTTCATCGATGGTCTTCTTGCACACTGGAAACAGGAGCTTCATGGACTTGAGCACTCCCTACTCTTGGACTTTAGCAATGGCACGCTGCAGCCGGAAAGCACGGACCGCTTTCCCTCTCTCACGCTCTATATGGACTTTGACGTCGCTCCTTGCTCCTTACTGGCATTCTGTGCTCCGACTGGTGTGGACTTTGGAGGAGCCAGTGGTAAGGCACTCTACAGACTGGTGGTGATGGCACTCAACAAGGACCGATTGAACACCTGTGTGGACACTCCTTGGAGAGCCTATTTTAAACTAGGAAAAGGGCATCGGCCTGCCTGGAGGGCTCTTTATAAAGCCCCTCTCCCTAAGAGGCATGGAGACTTACAGTGGAGGGTCCTGCATGGTATTATAGCAGTCAATGCTTTTGTTTCTGTGATTAACAGCAGTGTCAGTGATCAGTGTGTTTTTTGTTCCTCTAGGGAGACTGTTTTTCATTGTTTTATTGAATGTCAGCGCCTGAGTGGCCTCTTTGAACTTCTCACAGAACTTTTTCATATTTTTAAGGAAGTTTTCTCTAAGCAGGTTTTCATTTGTGGTTTTATGTACAATCGTCGTTTTAAGCAGAAGTGTCAACTACTGAACTTTGTTTTAGGGCAGGCAAAGTTGGCTATCTATGTAAGCCGGAGAAGACAACTTGAAAATGTTGAGAATGATGTTGATGTCAAAATTTTATTTGTGAGGCTACTTAAAGCCAGAATCAGGCTGGACTTTCAGTTTTTTATGGGGAATGGGGATGTGGAAGGTTTCAGGACCCTCTGGTCCCTGGAGAATGTCCTCTGTTCAGTTCATGATGGACAGCTTTTTTGGGGGCGTTTTTTGGGGGATTAATTTTCTGTGTAACATAGCATGACATAGAAATTGTATTGACTGATGGACAAGTGTGTTTATTAAAGATCTTTTAAAAATCAAAAAATCTCTCTCTCTCTCTCTCTCTCTCTCTCTCTCTCTCTCTCTCTCTCTCTGTGTGTGTGTGTGTGTGTGTGTGTGTGTGTGTGTGTTTTGTGGGTATGTTTATGGGAGGGTTGGAAGGGGTGGGGATCTATCGTTTAAATATACGTAACTAAATGTGTGTAAAGCACTTTGCACAGCATTAAATGTTTGAGAAGTGCTATACAAATTAAGTTTGATTGATTGAAAAAAGAAGGAAAAGAAAGCTGATGAAAAAAATCTCATCTTAAGGAGAAAAATGTCTCAAATTTACATGAACAATTCTAATCAGTACAAAAAAGTCAGATATTTACTAGAATTTCAGAGAAAACTTGGACCCCTGGTTGGCAGTTTTTGGTCCGTGGGGCACATGTTTGACACCCCTGGACCAGCACATTAAAAATGCATAATTACAGGTATAACTTCCATGAAAAATCTGCATATCACAGATATCATAGAGAATCAGCCATCCACCCATCCATCCATCCATCTTCTTCCGCTTTTTGGGTTGCGGGGGGGGGGGGGGTTGGAGCCTATCCCAGCATCTTTGGGCGAGAGGCAGGGTACACCTTGGACAGATCGCCAGTCCATCGCAGATCATAGAGAATCACAGATAAACAAAAGTTCACCTCAGAAGAAGCTTCATTTGCTCTCTACAGCGGCACATCAAAGTTTAGGCACTTTTTCCCTCTGTCATATGAAAACTTAAATGTGCACAGCTAACGAGAGCTTCTTGCTCTAAAAATAATCATAGTTAACCACAGAGGCAGGAGCTGATGTGGGGGGAGAGCACAGTTTAACTACTCACGCTGTGACATCAGGGATCAGGTGCAATTCCCCTGGTGATCTGATTGCTGAGAGTGGAGACAGGTGTGTTCTGCTGGCTGGCTTGCTGTCACTTTGGTGCTGTTTCTGGCCACAAAATGAACCAACCTGTGGAGCACACCATCTGCAGCTTCTTCTGTACCCCAGCCTGGAGCAGCTTGTGTACCGCACTGGAAGTTGAGCCAGACCATGCCCACAGCGACAGTGGACCAATGATAATGCGCTGTGTGTGCAGATAGTGTTCATGGAAGTTATAGTTTTGTAGTCTCACACTGGCCTTATTATTATTATTATTATTATTATTATTATTATTATTATTATTATTATTATTATTATTATTTAGATGTTGCCTGAGAAAACTACAACCCGTCAAAGTGGCTAGTGGGACTGGCTGTCTTACCCACCACCGGTGAAATCCTCCAACTACTGGCAGGTGGGCAAGTGTTAATGTCAAGCCCTGCCACCAAAGCCTCTACTTTTTAAGGAGACTTAAGGCTGCTGGACTCGGCCTGCCAGATCTAGCCTCCTTCTATAGATGCAGGGTGGAGAGTGTTCTGTCCCCGTCCATTACAGTGTGGTATGGCAGCTGCTTTGCGCTGGGCAAGAAGACACTACACCAGGTGGTCAGTACAGCCAGGAAGATTACTAGGTGCAGCTTCCCTTCCATCGGTGACAATTACACGAGACACTGCAGGAACAGGGCCTCTGGGATAATGATGGACCACACCCACCTTTCATCTGGACTGTTTGCCCCTCTGCCCTCTGGGAGAAGACTGTGCAGCATCAGAGCTACATCCTCTCGACTGAGGTCTCGTTTCTTTCCTGAGGCTGTCCGACTAATCAACAATTCATGAATATGTTCACTAGCACACACAACCTCCATATACTGCTACTTCTAAGTGCAATTGTGTTTGAAGTGCAATTTTTTTCTAGCAGTTAGTTCTTTAATTTGTTCTATTTTTATTCTATTTATTTAGTGTTTTATTCTATTTATTTAGTATATGCTCTGAGCCTTGAGTACAAATTTCATTTGTCATGTGTGAATATTGGAATGACAATAAAGCACCTTAATCTGTGTCACGAACCTCCCCGTGCGCTTTTGCGCAGCGCACAGAGGAGTGAAGAGGAATGACGGATTTACGCGCTGGGTTACACCACAAGCACATTTATTAACAGAAAAGCACACAGATCAAAAAAAGCAACATACAAAAGGGAATGGGGCACACTAACGGGCTAACACACCAAGCGTGCAGCGGGCAGACCACTGTGTGCAGTGGCCACAAAAACAGACGGTTCAAGACACAAAAACTGACACACAAAAGGAGACAAATATCCACTTACTGCTTACACGCAACGTGCAGTGGGCAGACCACAGTGGACTGTGGCCAAACGTCCCTCAGTGACAAACACAGATACGACTATGTACAATGGTCCAGCAGTGCTTGACTGGCAAAGGCCGCCTAAGTACAAGCACTGCTGGACAGCAGATTGGGTGCACCTGAGCGAGGTGCGGGTAAGACAATCACCGAGTGGAATCAGCTGGCTGTCAAGAGGGAGGGGGCATGACTGGACCGGCGAGTGTTAGACAACGCCCACACAAATGTGGGTCAAAGAGGCTGCCTAACAGCCGCTGGCCAGAGCGGTGGCTACAGGCACGGAAAAGAAATGGAACAAGACATGAAAACTCAAAAGATAATACAATACATAAATCACCCGATACCTGAGCCACAGAGAGCGGTCAGAACCAAGCCTGAAGGACAACACCAGCTCAGTTCCTGACAATCTTAACATGCAATGTCAAAACACTGTCTTTGCTCTTCTTTCCTTTAATAAACAGGGGCACATGATCTAAGGCATAATATTCATATGATGGCATTTAAATGGGAGGATAAATTAATTTTGCACTGGGGAAAATACATGCTCATTCACAAAGTGAAAATGCATTTAATTACCATCTACAGCACTCTTCTCACTTAGTACGATCCCAAACAGCAGTATTAGCTTATTAGTAGTAATAGTAGTAGTGGTAGTAGTTCTTACGAGAAGCAGCATGGAAAACTGTGTGTTTCTTTTGTGGGCATTTTATAGGTGATTTAATGGGGAAAAAAATGCCTCTTTGACCTCAGGTGCAAACTCGTGGAGGAGGAATTTTTCATGTCTCATGTTTCTGCCTCCAGAGTTCAAAACCTGACCTGCAAACACGAGAGGAAATTAGATCCAGGGGAATTAATGGCATTAGTGGAACAGGCAAATAATCCGTGTAATGAATGGAAATGACATTTCGCCCCTGCAAACACCTAGCACAGTTATATCACTCCTTCTCTTGTATGCACTGGGGATCTGTGTTCATTGTCTCTGACGCACAGTGCAGTATATCGGAGACTGACTCATTAATCGTAAAACGGACTTTAAATAATACAGTGTAATTTATTATATTCACCAAATAAAATCGACATCACCCAAGATTTATTGTCACGATACTGAGCACGGGTGGGGAGCCATGCTCAGCCTTAAGTTTGTTTAAGTAATTTTCTGTATTTTTGTATTTCTGTTTATTTTGTATTGAGTATGATTCTGTGGTGTGTTGTTATCTGAGTTTGTCCTCTTGTTTCTGTTCTTAGTCTCCTGTTAGTTTATCGTAGTATGGTTATTAGATGTATTTTTGTATTATCGTTTATTCCAATTTATTTTCCTGTCATATATGTCTTTGTCTTTTGATCTCCTGTTGTAGTGTCAGTATTTGAGTTTTGTATTATTAGCTTCCTCAGTTCTGTATCCTCACCTTCTCCTCAGTTTTCTCATTAAGCATATTTTTAGTCTGTCTCATACTTTTATCTGGTCTGTGCTCAGTCACATCATCAGTGTATTCTTGTTCATGTGTTTGTTTCCTGATTTTCAGTCATCACGGTTTGTGCTTTTATTTTGACAGCCACTTTTGTTTACTTCCTTCTGTCAAACCTTGTTCGCGGGCTGTCATATCTGTTTGTTATTAGTTCTGATTATCTTCACTCATGTACCCCCACCTGTTGATCATTTGGCTTGTCCCTATTTAAAGACTGCTGCGGGGCTTTCTCCTCGCAGCAGCCTTCTGGTATCCTGACGTTAATGTTACGTCTCTTGGTATTCAGACTGAGTCCCCGTCTCTCTGTTATTCCGGGTGTTCCCCGTTTGTCCGGTGTTCCATTGCCTCAGCCTTCATACTGCTCATCTTTTGTACCCAGCCTTAGTTGTAAGTTTTTGTTTTTCTGTATATTTTGTGTTTTCATTATTACTGTAAATGTCCAAACTCACAGCCGGCGATTGGTGTCTTCAGTCCCCCCTTGCCAGGGCAGTTTATGACATTTATTGTGGGGAATGAATAAATCACTCTACCACCCTCAAAGAAAGAAACACACAATGTGCTGACAGAAACTAACAAAAGCACTAGCGTAAAATGCAAACCTAGTGCAAATGTGTGCTTTAGATCATCATTACAGGGCCCCGAGTGTCTCTTTTCTTGCTACACTAGTGGTATGAAGTATTGTTCCCATGCTGCTCAAGTGAGTTGAAGCTTAAGTCCTCCCATGCACACAAAATATATGCAAAGTCGTCATTGGATAAATGCTGGGTTTAGTTCATGAATGCTCTTTAGAATGTCATCTGTATTCAGCGTCTTTGTCATATTCTGCAAAAACCAACCAAAATAAGTGCTAAGGTGCAGGTGTGTATCAACAAGATGACCCAAACACTGCTCTGAATTTCTTAACATTTGTAAGAGAATTGACTCAATGTAAAACAAAGAGCCCTTTATATTTTACTATAAAAATTTTGGCTTTGTTTGATAGTGCTTTTGTGGATAACGTAGCTATAATGCCTGTGGGTTATAGATGGCCTTAATGTTGATAAATATATTGATGCATCTATCCCTCCATCCATTTAGCAGCCATGAATGTGCAACATTCACTTATCAACACACATTCTCAGAAATAATACAGACCAAAAAGGCTCGTGAAATAAGAGTATAATGACATTGTGTGATCATTTAGCCTTGCAGATGCTGCCCAAGAGCTCTAAAAGTAACTTAAGAATATTGTGGTGAATCAATAATGAAACTACCTAATCTGTTTTACTGTCCACCTATGCTTGTTTTTATGTTATATAGATATCACTGAGTTGGATGCACGTTGTAAAGTGGACTCTTCCTCTGCAACAGCAGTCTAGACGGAGAGTGAAAAATGCAACCAAATCCAGTATGATATGTTGTTTTAGACCCTGAGTAGTTCATGTAACGCTGTTAAGTGATCTGAGATGGTCCACACCATTTCTCAAATGCCTTTTATCTTATTTTGTGGTGCATCTTCTCTTGTTGTATTACCTCATTAAATCCCAGCTCATTGTCATCCTAACACTGACCTTGCAATTGTTGAGGAGAAACAGACGTTAAAAAAAGTCAAACCAATAAAAATAGATCATTGGATTTTTATTTGTGAGGAAATTCTCCTTGTTGACAAATCAACTGTAAGGTTTTGGACATGGCTGTGCTCATGTCCTCACTTTATGTTCATATTTGATCTTTCTGTTATTCTCAGGACATGAGTTCAATCATGTTGTCACCCTTTATTAGTTGTTTCTCTGTGTTTCCCCAGCCTCATTTCAGTTGGTATTTTGGAATTCTCTGTATTTGTTATTATTTATTATCATAGTCATTTTATGTTCTCAATTTTGGTCTGGGGTTTGAAGTTAATTTTGTATGATTCTCTGTTTGTTATTATTATCATGTGTCATGGTTGTGTATTCCCTGGTCCTGTGTTCATGTCTCTGGTTTACCTTTTGTCTCAATCCCTCAGTCTTTAAACTCCGCCAAAGCCGGTCCCAAGCCCGATTGAAAAAGGAGGAGGGTTGGGTGTGGGGTTAGCACCCCCACCCTGCAAAAAAAGCTAACTACAAAAACCAAAACTGCAATACCAACATTATGGAACCAAGAGAAATGACCTGGGAAACAGTGTATGAAGCAGACCAACCAAACCCATTGTGGAGCTGATCTGCAGATGAATCTTCTCTACCCCCCGACTGTCTAACGGATAGGAACATGGAATGTGAGAACACTATATGAAACAGGAAAGGCGGCACAGGTGGCCATGGAAATGAAGAAGTATAAACTGGACATTCTAGGACTCAGTGAGGTGCAGTGGACAACCTACGGACAAACCCCCTTAGCATCGGGACATATAATGTTGTATTCGGGACCTCCAAATGAGGATGACAAACACAGGAATGGAGTTGGACTCATGATGGCAAAAAGATCCAGCAGAAGCCTGATTGAGTGGGAGCCAGTCAACGAGAGAATCCTGACAACACAATTTTATTCCAAGTTTCAGAAAGTGACAATCATCCAGTACTACGCACCAACAAACGCAGATCAGCAAAGCTCACCACACTTATGTCATTCTGAAACCTTTGTGGAGCAAGGAGAACATCAACCGAGATAGCCGTCCTCCCGAACAGTCACCACCTGCAGCTGCCCCTCGTCATCCCGCCGTTTCCTCTTTTCATGGACCTCCCTCAACCGAGCCTCCCCACTGGACTGAACCTCATCATCGACCCGTAGAGGAGCTCGACTCTGCTTCAAATGTCCACTACGTTTCAACCGGGCTTTTTATCCGGGTTGAACTGCTCCACTGACCCGGTCCGCAGCCTGCCTCGGCCTCCAGTGTTGCTGGTTGGCACGTCTTGCTACTGTGCCAGCCGGTCCATCTTTCATTTTAAATGCCAGCAAACCCACTGTAGCTCCTTGCTTCACGGTATCTCCAGGTTGCACTCCTGAAGCAGAGGAGGCTATCGTTCTGCTCCATCCACCCTTCACGGGTGCCCCACCGTGCCGTCCAGTTCCCACATCCAGGGCAACTTGGACACTGGCACCGGAACCCTCCCGCGATGGCTCTTTACAGCACTGGTCCTGGTCATCTCCCAGAATACTAGGCCAGTCACTGTCCCATACCGCATCGTTGTCCACGTACGGAACCGGTCGGTCCCAAAAACCACAGCCCGACCACTCTTCTCCGACGCTGCTGGTGATCGTAAATCCCGGGCCCTAGAACATATCACATCCCATTATGTTTGACCCATTAGCGGTCACCACGAACAGGATGTTGGACATCATTGCCGACTTGTACCTCACCGTCAACTCCAGTGAACCCACGATGGCTAACCTGTTTCCTCCATAGCCAAAGTATGATGTTGACAGTCCTCTCACATGGTAATGCGGGAATAAACTCCTCACAGTGGGCCAGTTTAACACAGAAGCTGCTGCTCCTGTGTCCACCAACAACAGCACTTCCACGCCGTCCAGCAAAATGTTGCAATAAATCCGCCCATCTGTGCTCAGGGAGACAGTATGAACAACCGTAGGAGTTGTGGCATGGGAATCCTCGCCACTTCGTCGATCCCCTCGCTCAAAATTTTTGCAGGCCCTGGCGAAATGGTGCAGAAGTCCACACTTGCCACAGCGTTTGCCCTTTGCCAGACACTCTCTTACCTTGTATCGGCGCCGGGTGGACCCACAGCCATAACACTTTGGCGTACCCGGGGCGGACCTAATTTTTATAGCGGCAGCGTATTCCTCTTCATCCACGCTTGTTATGATTCTCCGTGCACCATTACGCGGTGAAAGGAAGGAATGAAAAACCCAGTTGCGGGAGTAGAACATGCACTTTATTAAACATAAACCCTCAAAATAACAAGTCCAGCAAATAATCACGCGGAACAGTGAATTGAACAAATGCAGTAATGACAATAGAGGCCACCAGACATACAGGGATGCCTCTTGAATGCTCAACTGCCCGGGGAAGGGAAAGCCTAGTGCCACAGGGCTGCTGTGGGAACAGGGAGAAAGGCTGACATTAACTTATGGTGCAGGAGCGATCCAGGGCTGTCCGTGAAGTCTGGTGGATGAGGGATACACAGGCTGTAGATCATCCGAAGGGAGTGAATACAAGCATACACGGAGGGACACACTGCCGTGTATAAATCTCAATCCTCCGACGGTCTTTTCCTACTAATGCAGCATTTAAGTAATAATAATACTAACGAGGAAAGAGACCGCTGGTGTGAAAGTGCGTGGGCTGAACCTGATTGCCAAAATGTGTGTATGAGTGAGTGTCTGTGCGTATGAATGGGAGCGAATGAAGTGTGTTTGTGTATGTGTGTGAAACACCCGTAATGAGACACAGCTGATTGCACTGACAGGAGGAGGAGGAGGAGGTGTGCCCGAGCTGTCAGGGAGCGAAGGACCCAAATAGCTCCCTGAAGCGCCTGATGCAAAATAGGAAAGTGGGCCAAAAACCATGGGTCAGAACTGGGTTTGGGACCACCAAACCCAGGTTCATGACAATGCTGTCTTCGCTATCCAGGTCCACAGCCAGCGCCATCGATTGTGGTTCGGTATGCCGATATGTTTCTCTCACTGAGGTCCTTGGATAGTTTTTCCACTGCTTCAAACTACTGCACTACCTCGACTGCTGTGGCTACCGTCAGTTCACCAGAGTACGTTAGGATTCTTGACCGTGCCGCAGAACAAAGTGTGTGCTCCGCCAATTGATTACGGACCATTTCTTCCTCTAAAGCTCCAAACTGGCACTCCCCTGCCAGCTGACGCAGGTCTGCAACGCATCACTGCACGACTCTACAGTCCACTGGTGGCGCTGCCGAAACTGAATCCTCCAGACTATGATGTTTTCCGGACTGTGAAAATAGCGCACCATTAGCCCAACCACGTTGTTAGAACTATCACTCTTGCCCAATGTGCTGAGAGTACGTTGTTCCTCCATGCTAAGATTATGGACCAAAATAGCTCCCACACGCAGTTTCTCCAATTCATTGAGGTTCAGGGCCACCAAGTAGTGCTGGAAGGCTGCATACCACCTCACCCAGGGAACAGGCGGTTTGCCCAGGACCTCCAAAGGCGGTTGAATACTAGAAACAGCTTTCTCCATACCTTTATCCTCATCACCAAATGCTATGTCCATAACACGAGCTTCAATAAACAGGCTAGAGGTGCAGTAGAATGTAACTTTATTTAATGAACTCATACTAACACAGGCGCTCTGCATAGGCAGATGGTCTGGTTAAAAAGAGACAGTCTCTTCCGCCTTAGCCCTTTATACCCCCGAGTGACGGCAGAACCCAAAAGGCGGAGCCATCCCCCCCAGTACACCTAACACCAAATAACATATTTAATATACTACATGGCCCGTCTTTAACGGCCGCCAACGGATCCCGCATTGGGATGTTTGGAGAAAGGACGATGACTGTATGTTTACATGGACACAATTACCAGTGGGATTTTGTAGTAGCTGCATGTTCGGTCCCCATCTTAGGTGCTGATTTTCTATGTGCTTATGGACTACTTGTTGATGTTGCCAACAGGTGTTTAGTAGACGCTGTGTCTTTTTCCTCCTTGCCCTGCATAGCTTGGGGAGTTGGGCCACCAACACATGCTAATGTTCTAGCTCCAGGGAGTAAGTACCAGTGTTTGCTGTCCGAGTTTCCAGCACTCACGGTGCCCACTTTTTCTACTACGGTACTTTTCTACTACGATAACCAACTTTCCGAAGGATGATGAACGCGGTGCTCCATGACTTGCTGTTCATTTTTGTCTACTTGGACGACATTTTGGTGGCTAGTGCGTCAGAGGAGGAGCACCTCGCCCATCTCAAAGAAGTGTTCCAACGGTTGGAAGCACACGAGCTGATTGTTAACCCAGCGAAGTGTCAGTTCGGGCTGCCGGTAATCGACTTCCTGGGCCATTGCATCTCGCTGGAGGGCGCAATCCCACTGCTGGACAAATTCCACACAGTGTTGGATTTTCCGCATATGCAGACCGTGAGGGTGCTGCAGGAATTTTGGGGGATGGTCAATTTTTACAACTGCCCCCCCCCCCCCCCCCCCCCGTGCAGCCCAGCTGCTGCAGCCACTGAACGGCGTGTGCAAAAAAAAGAAACCCACGGATAACATTGACTGGACCCCCGCGCTTAGAGAACGCCAAATTCGTTTTTGTCAGGCATGATGCCCACAGAACACTGCTGCATCTGCCCTACGATGGCCAGTTCAGAGTGCTGGAAACTGGGGAGATACAGTTTGTGTTAGACTTGTGAGGGGGTGGGGGGTAAGGAAACCGTCTGCATAGACAGGCTGAAGCGCACTTATATATTGGCAGATGAGCAGGTGGTGTTTGCTTAAGCTCTCCGGCATGGGTGCCCACCTAGAGTGGGTCCGCAGCTTAGTGTTCCCCCTACAGAGGACTGTCTTCAAGAAACTAACTTTTTTCACTCCCCACCCTCTCACCCTCCAAGGACCAAGTCTTTCTCCTACCCGCCTCGACAGGAAGGCGCTTCGACCGGTCCATGTTACAGCCACTACAGGCGCTTGTTCAAGCCCAAAGGTCCAGAGGGTTAGAACCCCTTCTGGGTGTCGGGGGGGGGGGAGGGGGGCTGTGTGGTGACACAAAGGCGATGACACTCCATCCAGTACTTCGGGGTGTTGGGGGGGGGGGCAGCCAAGGGTGCCAGAGCACTGGGGGGTATGAAGTAAATAAAGATGTGCCTTTCGCCCCCGCTGTGCCAGGCTCACACCTGAGGACGCAGGGGCGTAAATGTATTGTACCAAGCCTTGCTCTGTGACGTGTATGTTAATGTGTATGTTGATGTGTGTTCATGCTTTGAAACTGGGATGTTATTGTGTTTACCCTGAGTGCCAGGGGCGGGAAGAAAAGGTATAAAGCAGTCCACTTTGGCACTCAGATCTAGTCTGTTCTGTGTTGGAGGAGAATAAAGTTCTGTGTTGTCAGCTCGCTGTCTCGTCTGACTCCATCCTCCACAATACATAAATATTTGATTTGATTTTTGCTTGGTAATCAGATGATCTTTGTCTTTCGGTAAAATGCTGAACTTGATTGCAGCTCTGGTGACAGAATGGGATTTTTCTGCACCTCCTGAACCATCTGCAGTGGGTCAGTTTCCAAGTATTTTTGTTATGCTTTATATTCAGTAGCCTTTTTCCTGAATTTAGAATAAGCATTTTTGAGGGAAATCCATTGTGCTTGTTTACCTTTTATTAGTACATTTCAGTATATTGGAATCGTGTGAAAAAGATATTTTTGAAATATAATTCAAAATGATAAACTTTAATATTCTCAATATGCATTACACCCACAGTGAAATATTTAAAGCCTTTATTTAATTTTGATGATTATGGTTATAATTTTGTAAATTTAATTACAAATCATAATATTCAAATTTACTGAGATGCACTCGTAATATTTTTCTGAAGGTTTAAATTGCTTGAGTCAACTTGAGATCATTAATCTGAATTTTAGATTGACAAATCTAGCTTGTGATCTTAAAGTGTAAAGGATTGAGGCATTCCAACAAATTATCTTCCACTGCAAAAATAGGGGGCCCCCATACGCAATTTTCCATAAGGCCCTCAAAATGCAGGAAACAGCCCTGCTCTGTATTTACCGTTGAATTGCTTTAGTTTGAAGATTTACTGACTGTTCTCTTCCTCGCTGACCCAGATATTTTTTCTGCCTGAAGCGGAAGAAGATGGATGGATGGATGGATGGATGGATGGATTTCCTGCCTGTTGTGTCTGCACGGTCTTGACGCATAACTAGTTCTGTAGTTAGCGAAAACAGTCACCGTTAGAGAGTTTGAGCGTTATGTTCCAACTACAAAAAAAAGTGACCCTTTTACAAGCATGCCACGTTGAAAGTGACTTTGTGCTTTGCTTTCACGCCTGCTGGTTTGGGCCTCCCTTCTACCAGCTGGTGCGTGATCATCTATCTTTGCTTTCAAAAGAATCTGCGCATGGCACGTGAGTCAACTCTGCAGGTGCGGGAAGACCGGCTGCCTGGGACTGCAAATTACAGAAGACCTGAAAAGCATGCCTGGGGCAGCATCCCCACCACCGATGCCCGGGAAAGAAGGCTGCCAGAGAAGCACCGGAGGCCCCACCAGAGTGGATCGAAGATGGGGAACACACCTGGGGTGTCTGTGAAGCAAAACGGGTTGAGGACCACTGCCTTACATGACAGCTGTCTTCAGTGGGAGTGAAAATGATGTTAGGACACCAAAATATGGTCCAACAATTTAAAAATGTTATATGCTTACAGTCAAATCTCTACATTTTTTTGTGTAAACATGCAGGGGGTGTCATACCCTTACGAGAAGAGTTATCTGACAATAACATGCACTTCATGCATATCAACTTTTATCTCATTCCGTGTGATCCTTTAATCGTGTAAAATCATCAGTGTGTCTTTAAGCATGTTGAAAGTCTGTGATGGCTATCAGACTGAAGGACACTGTCACAGATTCACATCTGCAGCCATGGCATTTTGCTTCCCATCTTCAGAGATTACTCCTCAGTTTTCAAAGGAAACCTTATGCTGGTGTTGTGGAAATACCCACCCTGCGTTTCACCTGTTGACTGTCTTATCATGTTCACCCATACCGTGGCCCACACCTTCAACCCGCTTTATCTGTTCCTCAATCAAGCAGCTGCCATAACGGGATGAAAAAGCGAAACAGATCAGTAACACCTGAATGAGAGCATGGCCTTCAGTTCTGGTTTAGCATGTGTGCAGAGTGTAGTGGAGGGAAGGAAACGCCAGCATTTGTGTTAATGGAGCTGAGACTGGATTCCAGCGCAGGACAAATGATGAGTGATGGTAAGACTGAGACCAAAAGAAAGTGTGCGTCTATGTGTAAATAAGTAGAAAGAATGTGTAGTTCTGAACACAATTTCTAATCAACACATACTTCTCTATGTATGAATCTTATGAGAGCTTTATAATTATTCAGGTATAACTAAAAATATAATTACTTGTTAGTTGTAAATAATGACTTTACTCTGACCACTTTCAGATTTTTCCCTTAAAGGGTTACCTTATTTATTTCAAATTTACTACTTTTTGTTGTAGATTTGAAGCTTTGTTCAGATAAATTTGTAACTTTAATATTAAATTTCCAGATTTCCTGTAATTTTCTTTTTTATTTCTTATAAATTTGTGACTTTTTATTGCACAGTTCAAATTAATAATTCTCAAACTTGTTTCCCTGGTATATGTATAAGCTAGTGCTTTTAAACTAATTAGGCATACCTTTTCCAAAAATTAACTGGGATTAAAATATTTCAGCTAGTTGACTGTGATTAATCGTGAGGGACCTGGGAGGGTAGGGGTGAAGTGAGCATGGATAGGCGCAATACACAATAAGTGATTTTTTTCAGCACATACACTGCTTTACCTTAGAATCAGTGTTAGAGGCCCTTGGTTTGAATGACTTCAGCACATCTGCGCCTGCAGGACATCACTAGTTTCTCACACTGCTCTGGTTTGAGGGACAGGATTATGTAAAGACTCTCAATGGGGTATCGATTTAACACTGCAGCTGGAATTGCTCACCAGTTCACTGCTGAACAGGGCAAGGATCTGTCTCGGCACACAGTGTCCCGCCTTTTAAGACAATTTGGACTTAAAGCTCACTCTGCAGTGACTGAACCTCTCATCACCAGAAAGAATAAAAAGGATTGACTTGCCTTTGCTTAGGAGCATGTTGCGTGAACTGGTCCTGAGTGCACTTCAGTGATGAGAGTAAGTTCAATTTATTTAGGTCTGATGGGAAACAATATGTTTGGCATCAAACTGGGGAAAGACTGAACCCAAAGTGTGTAAAGAAGTCAGTTAAATTTGGAGGAGGAAGTGCCATAATTTGGAGTATATTTTCTGCAGCAGGAGTTTGGTCTCTTGTACAGCTACATAGCAGGTGAATGCAAATGTTTATATGAAACTCCTTCAGCAACATGCAATTCCTCCACTGCAACTGTCTCCCAATCAGCCCACAATTTTCATGCAAGACAATGCCCCCTGTCACACTGCAAAACGGGTTAAATGGTTCCTTGAATCTAGCAATATTGAAACAATGAAATGGCCAGCCCAGAGTCCAGATCTAAACCTCATAGAGAATCTCTGGAAAATCCTTGGAGACAAAGTCATGGCTAAGAAACCTATAACATAGTGAATTGTACCTTTGGGGTTGTCGTAGCCTGGTCTGGGCGGGGCGGTGTGATGTCAGGCAGGCTACGGCTGGACATATAAATATAAGAGTTCCTGTTAATAATAAATTCAATTCAATTCAACTTCATTTATATAGCGCCATTTCACAACAACAGTCATCTCATAGCACTATCAACTGTAGGGGGGAACCCCCACAGTTGCAGAAAGACCCCAGCAATCAAACGATTGAGAATGTTCCTTCCAGCTCTCCTCCGGTTTGTTGTTATTTTTAGGACCTAACAATTGGCGACGAGGACAATAATGGCGGTGTGCATTGGGCACATGCCTGTCTTTCTGGAACACTCAGGTTTACTAACCGTGTCATGGCCTCAATGGAAAGAGAGTTTTGAGGCGTCCTTGACACCGGTGGGCCTGGGCTCGGCCAACGAGGAAAGACTGAAGAGTGTTTTACTCCATCACCTCGGCACCGAGGGTCAGAGAATCACTCTTGGTCAGTGCCAGGAGGGTTCGCTGGAGGAATGCATGAGGGTGTTGGACGAGGCGTTTGACGACCCCTCCACGGTCTCGGAGAGCCGGTGGAAATTCTACGAGAGACGGCAATGGGAGGGTGAGTTACTAAGCTTGTTTTTATTGGACCTTCTTAGCCTAGCATGCAAAGGCAACATTGGGCTGCATGAATATGGACTGGTTAAGGACAAGTTAGCGCATGGCGCCAGATGCTCACAGTTAACAGCTAAGCTGCTGTTGGCCACAGAACCAACGTCATGGGGGGAAGTGCTGGAGTTGGCGAGGAGAGAAGACTCGGTGGCCCAGTTGGAGCAGAGGGCTAAAGCTATCCAAGGGTCGCCCAAGCGTAATTTCCCGCCGGATGTGGAAGTTGGCATGCTGACGGGGCTGCGTAGTCGAGGCAGGAGAAAGAGGAAAAGGAAGAAGAAGAGGCGAGCTGCCTTGCGGGTGGGAAGACCCGGAGGTCCGGCTCCAGTTCATGCTGCAAGGATGGGGAAAGGCCCGCTGAAGTGGTACGTCCTCCAACTGGACGGAGTTGATGTGTCGCTTATGGTAGACTCGGGGGCCGGGAGGTCGATCCTGAGCCTCCAAACCCTGCGGCGTCTGTTCCCCGCGAGGCACATTAAGGGTGGAGCAGTGAGGCTTTTTGGCTACGGCCACGCGGAGATCAAAATGGCGGGCACAGCGGACTTTGAGGTGACCTGCGCCGAAGAGGTTCCCTAGCTTTATGTTCCAAGTGGCACGTCAGGGGACCGACCTGCTGGGGGTGGACCTGTTGGGATGGTTTAAGTTTTGAGATGGTTTGGTTTGAGTTTTCCATAACGGACCCTGGAGGCTCGCGGGTGTGTCCGTGGGTGTGGACTGGCGCCTCCGCTGGCCAAAACTATTTGTGGGTTTAGGCCACATTGACACGTTTTATCACTGGCCTTCGGTGATTGAGAGTGCCACGCCAAAGATTCAACCGTTGAGGCGTCTCCCACTGGTGCTGCGAGCGGAGGTGTCGGCGGAGCTGAATCGGCTGTTGGAGTCAGGTGTTATCAAGAAGGCCGATGCTTCCCCGTGGATTTCCAACCTTGTAGTGGCAAGGGGGGGGGGGGTGCATTAGGCCTTGCATCGACCTTAGAGCAGTGAATAAGGCGGTTGTCCCGGGTAAATACCTGCTGCCTACTATGGAGGAACTGACGGTGATGTTCAGTGGGGCATCAAGCGAAGAACACGATAGGAGGCTGGAGAGGGTCCTGGAGAAACTGCAGGAACATGGGGTTACTCTGAACAGCGACAAGTTTGTCCTGGCGGCGGAGGTGGTGGACTTTGTGGGTCTCCAGCTGTCGGGAGATGGACTGAAACCTTTGGTTTTGAACGTGGAGGTGGTGCGTCGCCTCGCGGACCCCTCCTCGCCGGCGGAGATCTCATCGTTTCTGGGAATGGTAAACTTTTATGGATGATTCATTCCAAGGTACTCTGAAACGACTGAGCCACTCAGAGTGCTGCTGAAACAGGATGCACCTTGGGTTTGGATTCCTGCCTGCTCGGCGGTTGTGAGGAAACTGAAACAGCAGCTCACCTTGCCCCAGTCCTGGCCCATTTTGACCCAAACTGTTCTATGATCGTGACTTGTCACACTTCTGGTTCCGCCCTGGGGGCAGCAATGTTTCAGGTGCAGGATGGTACAGAGTGTCCAATCGCTTTCGCATTAAGGTCTCTGACGTGGGCTGAGAGGAAGTACGCTGTCGGAGAGAGGGAGGCGCTGGCCTGTGTGTGGGCCTGTGAGAGGTGGCATATGTACCTCTATGGCCGGTGTTTCACGTTGAGGACAGATCACCGAGTGTTGATGACCCTGGAGACTTTGGGGTTGGGCCACAGGCCGCTGCATATCCAGAGGTGGTCCGACAGACTCAGGGCTTACAACTTCGAGACTAAGTACACTCCGGGCAAGGACAATGTCGTGGCGGACCTGCTGTCTAGGGCCACGATGTGTGTGCTGGTACTGGATGTGGAAACCATGGACCCAGTCGAGACGGAACTGGTCCACGCCCTGCATGGGACTCTCCAGGACATCGTGTCTCCTGAAGAACTTAGAGAGGTTTCAGAGAACGACCAAGTGATGAAGAGACTGTGTGTGGTGATCAGAGAGGGCTGGCCGGCAGGAGTACCAGGCGTCCTGGTTCTGTTCCATTGCTTCAGAGATGAGCTCAGCTGCTGGGACGAGGTGTGCGTGGCCAGAGGTCATTGTGCAGTGATCCTGGAGGTGCTGAGAGGACATGTGCTGGACATGCTGCATGAGGGCCACCTTGGGGTGGTTAAAGTCAAGCAGCAGGGCAGGGATTCAGTTTGGTGGCCAGGGATAGACAAAGACATTGAGACGATGGTCAGAAACTGTGTCCCGTGCCTGGAGAGTGGAAAGACTGGTAGACCACCACCACCTCCTCTCTGACTGATCGCTTACCCGGAGGGGTCCTGGGAACACATTGAACTGGACATCTGCGGTGAACTGCACGCGACCCCCCCGGGCAGCAGGCTCCTGGTGGTGGTGTACGACTTGTTTTCTAAATGGCCAGAAGTGCTTCCGACGGGCTCGGTGACAACGGGGGTCATTAAAGGGTTCCTGTCGTCGCTGTTTGCTAGATGGGAGACCCCGACTTCAGTGATGATGGACAATGGCCCGCAGCTTATTTCGGAGGCTTTTGGGAGTTTCCTGCGGGCGAGAGGGATTAAGCACATCAGGACGGTGGTGTACCACCCACAGGCTAATGGGGGTGTGGAGAGAGTTAATAGGACTTTAAAGAATGGGTTGAGGGCCCATCTGGCTGATGGGTTTTCATTCGTCAATGCTCTGCACAACACCATACTCCATTATAGGGTGTCAGTGCACGCCACAACGGGGCGCTCCCTGGCGGCGCTGATGCTAGGAAGGGAGTTGCCGCTTCCGGTGAGACGACTGGGGCTGGCTCAAAGGGAGTGCACTGAGGATTCGGGGACGCTGAGGCACAGGGTACCACTAGCTTTTGCTGGACTAGAGGCACATTCTTGGCAGATAGAGGTATTATCAGTGGCAAGGACAGGCCGAGACACACTGACTCCAGTATCTGTTGCACCGACTGATCAGATGATAGGTTTGTTTATCTCTGCTCTTTGTGTAGTGCATGTCACGATGCACCAACTGGCAAAAGTCCACCACAGACCTTGCGACAGATGTGCTTATCGGCCTGGATGTCCTGGCAGCGGAACGCAAAGGACAGAGCTGTGTGGAAGAATCTGATCAGACCTAAATGAAACAGTCATTGTCATCCCCGACAGACTGCTATGATGATGAGGAGGAAGATGATGATGAGGCGCAGGGTCTCAGACTGGCAACGGTGGATGAAGGACTTCTTTGACAGGAGGCACTGTGTGAAAGGACATGGCCTGAACGTAGCGGATAGGGTGTGGGTCAGACACCCTTTACACACCCACGAGCTTCAGCCACTGTGGGTCGGGCCGCACACGATTGTGAAACGAAGGAGTCTGGACACTTTCGAGCTGCATGATGGGTCCAGGTGGCACACGAGTCGGCTGTGGAGGTCCCCACCGGAGGTGGCGAGTGACCCTGCATTAGACGTATGGAATGACTCCTGGGACTGTGGAGGTCAGTCAGGTGCTAGCTTCCAGATGGAGCCGTCGGTGCCGGCGGTGGAGCAGCCCCGTGAGGGTCGCCCAGTTAGGGCACGCTGATAGCCGAAGTACTTGGACGATTTCGTTACCGGAAAGACTGGGAAAAAGTAGAATTGGGGTGTTTGTTCTGTTTGGTTTGTGTTTCGTTTCAAGGTGTATATAGTTGTCTTCTGTTTTGCATGTGTGTTGTGGTTCTAGATTTTTCCAGGGGGGGGGGGATAAAACATAGTGAATTGTACCTTTTATTTTTAGGACATAACAAAACCCACTACAGTTACTGAGCTGTGGAAGAGACTGAAGAAGAATGGACCAAGATCAAACCAGAGCAGTGTGAGAAACTATTGATGTCCTGTGGGACATCATAGATGTGCTAAAGTCATTCAACGCAACACTTCCTATGAATTTTTGTAATCCTACATCCCTAAAAAAAACATTGTTTAAATCTTCTCTTCTGGCACTGTGGTCACGGTTCTGTAATTTTGCTCCCTGTTTTTTTTTTTTTTTACAAAATAAATGTTTGCATTGAAGTGAAAGAAGAAGAAATCCTCATTATTATTCTTCCTTTTTCCACTTTGAGCTGACAACACCAATGTGCCATGATCGGTCATGACGGCAGCTATTCTGACTGAAACTGCATGAAACGGGAAAAATAGCCGCGTAATACAAACAAAATTCACGTGGGATAATCATAAGTGTTTGTAGAAGTAGTAGAGCATGTAAATGACCGAGCAAACGCAAAACATCGACCACGATGGATGAAAACGGACCGGCCACATGGGCGAGTGAGCACCCCCACCACCACCAACAGATAAGAGACAAATGTTTTTTGTTTTTTTTTTTACATTTTATTGATTTTCTGGTTCATATACTTTGAAGATTAGATAAAAACATACCCCTGTAGACAAAACGGTGTAAAAAAAAAAAAGGAACCATTCTTTGTGTAAATGTGTCCAAAGTCCACTTTTGACTGAGTTATGTAATTTATATAGCTGCTGTGACGTTATGCAAATTAGATGTATAAATTTATTCCTATCTGAAACTTTGGATCATATTCTACATCTTTCTAATTGACAGTAAGCCATTATCTCTTGCAACTTTCAAGTTATAGCCTTTGAAATCTGAACTATTTTATTGACAAAAAATATTTACCACTCTTGACCACTAGGGGTTATGTTTACCCCTTAACCGTTCCTGTCGCCATACTGCGCCTGGGGCAGCTAAAAGGTTAATCAAGTATTAATACATTGTTCTCTAATCTTGATCTCCACTGTATATGTTCATCAATGTTCTTCAGCATTCACTGCTCTGTGAGATATGGGAGTAAGGATCCAGTCCAGCTACCCGAGGAAGCTCAGCTTCCTCTTCACTACACCAGACCGGTACAGCGTCCACATTACTGCAGATGTTGGTTTGTTGGTCTGTTGATCTCCTGCTCTATCCTCCCTTCATTCATGGATAAGACCCCAAGATACTTAATCTTCTCCACCTGGCTTAGGAAAGGACAGTTCACCCTTTTTCAGCTGGGAACCATGGATTTGGACTTAAAAGTGTTAATTCTCATCCCAGTCGCTCCAGACTTGGAAACAAACTGTCCCAGTAAGATCTGTAGGTCACTGCTTGATGAAGCACATCACCACAGTCATCTTCAAAAAATGCATTTGAGATCCTGTGTCCAACAGATGAAGGATGGAGATAGGTTGATCTCAGATACACCCACTGGCATGCGGAGTGAATGAATCTATCTATCAAATAACGGACATTTACTGTAGAAGTTATTGCAACTCTGGTTTAGCACAGCTTTTTTTTAATTCAAGGGTAAGGTGTGAACAATCTATGACTCTCAGCCCACAGAAAACCTGCACACCCCATCATCCAATCTTTGTTAAGCACTTTAGCCTCAGTGAGACACTGTGTCCAGAGATTCTCAGCTTTACCTCCTTCACTTTTTTCTCCAAACGTTTACATTCTCACACACTGAACTGACAGGTCTGATGATCTGTTCCATCTTAGCAGCCAAGCCGACATTAGCGAGCATATTCTACGTCTCTTCATCACCAGAATGTCAGTATCTTGACTGTTCACCATTTTGTCAGGTCTCTCTTGGTCTCTCCCTTAGCCTGATTGGTTAAAGTTTTATTCCATCCATCCATCCATCCATCTTCTACTGCTTTTCTGGAGGTCCGGGTCGTGGAGGCAGCAGTTCAAGCAGAGAAGCCCAGACTTCCCTCTCCCCAGCCACCTGCTCCAGCTCTTCAGAGACGATACTGTCATATCCGGCTCTAGGGAGCCGGGCAATCAGAGCCAGGGACAAGCCAGTGAGTCGTGATATTTTATTCAGGGTAAAGGATAAGGGATGAGGAGAGCACAGATACTCATGCAGAGGTACACTCACAGGTTGCACAGCGCAGAGGTAAGCAGCTCGTACCGGACGTAGGGGTAGCAAGACGTACATCCTCACAGCGGGATACAAACACAGGAATGCTGCAAGGGGAGTTGAGGCTGACACCAGACGAAGGGGCTTCAGCCTAGCAGTGCTTATGTCGCAGCCCCGAGTCATCGAGGCTGCTCCTATTTATCCTCATTGGCAGCGCCCCAGCTGATGAAGACTAATTGGCCCCAGCCGTCCATAATGCTGCCAGCTGGGGGCCAGCTGAGACGCTGCTCAATGGGAGGCAGGGATGAGGGAAAACATGGGCTCAGTGCCGAGACGGCATCTCAACCCATGGTGACAGAGCCCCTCCCTCAAGGTCGGGCTCCTGAACGACCAGGAACATCCCAGCCCCCCCCCCCCCCCCACCTAGGGTGGGAGGAAGGGAGGCGGACCGGAGGGGAAGAAGCCAAGGGAAGGACAACACCAATGGGGCAATGTAGGGTAGCGGGAAAGAAAAACCCAAATACAATACTGACAACAGAATAATTAACCCAGGTACAGATGGGGAGAAGAACTGGGTCAGCACGCCGGTTACATACTACCCAGAGAGTACCAACCATGCGTGACCCAGAGCAAGAAAAAAAAAAGAACCACCAAAAAGGTACAGGGCAAAAAATGCTGAGTATGGTCAAATAAAGGGAAAACACAATACACAGCACCAATATAAGTACATACACACAGTCACCAAGAAAAGTGAGGGTGACTGGAACAAATGGACAATTACAGAGCATGGTGTTACGGAAAACAAGGCACATGACTCTATAATGAACCAACAGGGCATAAAAAAGAAATACTGAGTGCAGGCAAAGAAAAACCCACACACATGAATATATAAATACCCAGTCACCTAAAGAAATGAAAGTGACTGGAATGAATGGGCAACTGCAGAGTATGGCCTGAAAGGGAACAAAACATAACTCTACAATGCAAAAACGAGACTAAAAACATGGTACAAAAAATAAAATGCTGGGTACGAGGGAAGGAAAACACACAGCACTATAAATACACATCCACCAACAGGACAGACATTACACCCAAGTGACCTTAATAACGATAAAAGAAAAAGTGACACCCGAGGTGTATGGCAGGCAGAGTCCAAAAATAGCCGAGATGGCTCCGGAGATCTCCCCGCCCATTGTCCAGCTGGCGAATCAGGGGAAGAAGTGTTCGGACGGCGAACTCTGGACCCAGATCCCAGGAATCCAGTCCACCGGCAGCCGAACCAGGCTGCCCAGAGGGAAACACAGACCAGTGGGGGGAACCAGATCACCGAACCGAAAGTTTTGCGGGTCGGGTCGTCGACCCGCATCACTCAACCACCAGGACCGTTGAGACGGACGAAGGGTCAGAGCGGATCCCGGTGGAAGAGGCTCAGGGGAGAGCCGATGACGAGGGCGGCGGGCCTCAGGGAAACGGCCACCTCCTCACCGGACCTGGACAATACTGGGGCAGCACCCACGTCGGACCCCGATCGGGCCTCAGGCGAACCCACGTTGGACCCCGACTGGGTCTCGGGCGATCCCACGTTGACTACTGCACCAGAACCGACCTCCAACGTTGAACCCGGACCCTCCAGCACCACGAGGAACAGCAACTCCTTGCCGGTGACCCTGGAAGAAGGCTCAGAAGAGAAAACAGAACCGGGATCAGGATCACCGGCAGCGCCAGAACCCGGCGAGACGAGCTCAGACGCAGCGGACGGCTGCACCCGGCTCGTCTCCCCTGGAGATAGGCTGAAGTGCTCGGGGATAAAAAGAGAAAAGAAAGGAGAGCACTCGCCTGATCTCGGGTTCTGACGCCGTCCAGGACTGCGAAGATCCAGGATCCGTCGTCAGGAGGTCGTTGTCAGGCTCCCATCTAGCCGCGTCGGGCCCCGCAGCCAGCACGATGGTCAGCGCAGCTTGAGATTCCTCCAGCTCAGGTGACCCCGCCGACGATCCACTCGGCGTGAAGCCAGAAGAATCTCGTCCCGCTGGACCGAACCGCTCCTCCGTGGAGACCCGGGGACGCTCAGTCGTCGGCGGAGACTCCACGCAGCAGTCAGTCCCCCTCCTCCGTCCGCAATGTAGCTGCGGAACCACAGGCCCTCTCCATATCCCACCACGTTGACCCGGAGCCGGGGACCGCTCGGCGGAGAGAGACACAGAGGACGCGGGATTAGGAATACAGGTTACAGCAGGTGGGGAGAGTTCAGGGAGCTGCGAACCCTGAACTTCTCCTCCAGGGATGTGACAGAGCAAATCATTAAGCAGGTGTGAAAAAACAATGACTTGCCTGCCCCCTGGAGGTTGAGTATCGCCTGCTGTAGTGGAATCTGCTTCTTCCTCTCCCCGCCCGGCGATAACGGAGGACCCCCCGGGAATTCGTCTGAGGATCGCTCGCGTTGTCTCCAGCAGAGAGCTCACCAGGCCGGGATTCCAGGCACACACAGCGGTCAGGAAGCGCGTCGAGGAGGAGGGGGAAACAGCCGGGGTGAGCCAGCCCGAATGTCCAGGAATGACAGCGGGGGAACGAGGCTCAGGGGACGAGGCTGTAGGATCTCCACACTGACGAGGCGAAGGGATGACAGCTGCGTGGGAGGAACGGTCCTGACGATGACCCAGAACTGGATCCGGACGAGGTTCGTGCAGAGGTGACTCGGCGATGTGATGACGACTACTCCCAGGGGACGAAGCGAGGGGGAAACCCAGGATTCGCCGCTCCAGATCGGAGATCGAGACGAGGAAGGCGTCGAGCACGGGAAAGCTTCGTAGCCCTGAAGTCCTCACCATCAATCTCACTGCCGCCGCCACATGCCTGAAGGTGGTGACAGGAAACACAGTAGAGCTCGCGACAGCCACTCGACCCCGGACATAACTGCTGTCAGCTGCGGCTCCTAGAAGGGAATCCCGAGTGACGTGGCGCAGGTCGGGGGAAGTCCTCTGGTTGGCGCGAACTCCCGGACTGGAATGGCGGCAGGAACGGGACTCCGAAGCGGGGAAAGACGTCGCCCACTTCGACTCCCTGCCGGGATTTCCATCCACCCCGTGGAGCTTCTCTTGCTGTGTACCTGCAGCGTCTATCCTGGCACTGTCCTCCAGATGGTACAGAGAGTGAGGGTGACAGTCCAGGAGTTCCTCAGCACGGCCCGGATGCCAGCGTCTCGCGTTGGAGGCGTCGTGCAGGGTGAAGAGCGTCCCGTCGACAGCCTCCGAGATGGACCTCAGCTCGTCGCCCTGGCGCCGGAAGTGACTCCTGGGAAACGGCATGCTAGCAGCGCTGACACCCGGACAGAAAGGTACATTTCCACGGCGACTCACGGCCGCCGGCAACTCTTCTGGCTGCGACATACTGTCATATCCGGCTCTAGGGAGCCGGGCAATCAGAGCCAGGGACAAGCCAGTGAGTCGTGATATTTTATTCAGGGTAAAGGATAAGGGATGAGGAGAGCACAGATACTCATGCAGAGGTACACTCACAGGTTGCACAGCGCAGAGGTAAGCAGCTCGTACCGGACGTAGGGGTAGCAAGACGTACATCCTCACAGCGGGATACAAACACAGGAATGCTGCAAGGGGAGTTGAGGCTGACACCAGACGAAGGGGCTTCAGCCTAGCAGTGCTTATGTCGCAGCCCCGAGTCATCGAGGCTGCTCCTATTTATCCTCATTGGCAGCGCCCCAGCTGATGAAGACTAATTGGCCCCAGCCGTCCATAATGCTGCCAGCTGGGGGCCAGCTGAGACGCTGCTCAATGGGAGGCAGGGATGAGGGAAAACATGGGCTCAGTGCCGAGACGGCATCTCAACCCATGGTGACAGATACCAAGGCATTCCAGACCAGCTGGGAGACATAGTCTCTCCACCGAGTCCTGGGTCTGCCCCGGGGTCTCCTTCCAGTGGGACATGCCTGAAACACCTCAAGTGGGAGGCATCCAGGAGGCATCCTAATCAGATGCCCATACCACCTCAACTGACTCCTTTCAATGTGGAGGAGCAGCGGTTCTACTCTGAGCCTCTCCCGGATGACTGAGCTCCTCACCCTATCTCTGAGGGTGAGTCCAGCAATCCTACGGAGAAAGCTCATTTCAGCCGCTTGTATCCGTGATCTTGTTCTTTCGGTCATTACCCAAAGCTCGTGACCATAGGTGAGAGTAGGAACGTAGATTGACTGGTAAATTGACAGCTTTGCCTTAGAACTAAGCTCCCTCTTCACCACAACAGACCGGTACAACGTCTGCATCACTGCAGATGCTGCTCCAATCCGTCTGTCAATCTCTCGCTCCATTTTCCCCTCACTCGTGAACAAGACCCCAAGATACTTAAACTCCTCCACTTGGGGCAGGAGCCTGTGCCCAACCCAGGGAGGACAATCCACCTTTTTCCGGCTAAGGACCATGGACTCGGACTTGGAGGTGCTGATTCTCATCCCAGACGCTTCACACTCAGTGGCAAACCGTCCCAGCAAGAGCTGTAGGTCATTGCTGGATGAAGCCAACAGAACATCATCTGCAAACAACAGAGATGAGATCCTGTGGTCACCAAGCATGACACCCTCCATTCCCTGGCTGTGCCTAGAAATCCTGTCCATAAAAATTATGAACAGGATCAGTGACAAAGGGCAGCCCTGGCGGAGTCCAGCTCTCACTGGGAATGACTCCGACTGAGTGTTGGCAATACGAACCAAACTCTCACAATGGTCTTACAGAGACCAAATAGCTCATAGCAACAAGCCCGATACCCCATACTCCCGAAGCACCTCCCACAAAAAACCATGAGGGACGCGGTTAAATGCCTTCTCCAAGTCCACAAAACACGTAAACTGGTTGGGCAAACTCCACGAACCCTCAAGAATTCTCGAGAGGGTAAAGAGCTGGTCCGATATGCCACGGCCAGGATGAAAACCACATTGCTCCTCCTGAATCCAAGGTTCGACCAACGACCAGACTCTCCTCTCCAGTACCTTGGCATAGACCTTCCCAGGGAGGCTGAGGAGTGTGATCCCTCTAAAGTTGGAGCACACCCTCCGCTCCCCTTTTTTGAAGAGAGGAACCACCACCCCGGTTTGCCATGCCAAAGGCACTGCCCCCGACCTCCACGCAATGTTGCAGAGGCGTATCAACCATGACAGCCCAACAACATCCAGGGCCTTGAGGTACTCAGGGCGAATCTCATCCACCCCCGGGGCCCGTCCACCAAGGAGATTTTTAACCGCCTTGGCGACCTCAGCCCCTGTGATAGGCGAGTCATCCCCCTCGTCCCCAAACCCTGCTTCCTCTGTGGAAGGCGTATCAATGGGATTGAGGAGATCCTCGAAGTATTCCTTCCACCGCCCGACGATATCCCCAGTCGAAGTCAACAGTGTCCCATCCGCACCATACACAGTGTGGACAGGGAGCTGCTTTCCCCTCCTGAGCCGCCGGACAGTTTGCCAGAATCTCTTCGAGGCCGACTGAAAGTCTTGCTCCATGGCCTCACCGAACTCCTCCCATACCCGGGTTTTTGCTTCAGCAACCACCCGAGCTGCACTCCGCTTGGCCTGCCGGTACACCTCAGCTGCTTCGGGAGTCCCACAAGCCAACCAAGCTTGATAGGACTCCTTCTTCAGCTTAATGGCCCCCCTCACCACTGGTGTCCACCACTTGGTTCGGGGGTTGCCACCACGAGATGCACCGACCACCTTGCGGCCGCAGCTCTGGGCCGCCGCTTCAACAACAGAGGTGGAGAACATGGCCCATTCAGACTCCATGTCTCCAGACTCCCTCGGAATGTGGTTGAAGTTCTTCTGGAGGTGGGAGTTGAAAACCTCACGGACAGGGGCCTCAGCCAGACATTCCCAGCACACCCTCACTATACATTTGGGTCTACCAGGTCTAAATGGCTTCCTCCCCTGCCATCGGATCCAACTCACCACCAGGTGGTGATCAGTTGACAGCTCTGCACCTCTCTTTACCCGAGTGTCCAAGACATACGGTCGCAGGTCTGATGACACGATAACAAAATCGATCATCGACCTGCGACCTAGGGTGTCCTGGTGCCAGGTGCACATATGGACACCCTTATGCTTGAACATGGTGTTTGTTATGGACAAACTGTGGTTAGCACAGAAGCCCAATAACTGAACACCACTCGGGTTCAGATCGGGCAGGCCGTTCCTCCCAGTCACCTCCCTCCAGGTTTCACTGTCGTTGCCCACGTGCGCATTGAAGTCCCCCAGTAGGACAATGGAGTCTCCAAGAGGAGCACCCTCCAGCACCCCAGTCACAGACTCCAAAAAGGGTGGGTACTCTGAAACATCATTTGGTGCATAGGCACATGGATGGGGTGGCAGTGGCTCAGGAGGTAGAGCAGGTCATCTAATAACCCGATGGTTGGCGGTTCGAATCCCGCTCTCCCCAGATATCCTGCCGTTGTGTCCCTGGGCAAGGCACTTCACCCGCATTGCCTCCAGTGCCCATAACACTGGGTATGAATATGTATAAATGTTTGGTGGTGGACGGAGAGGCCGTTGGCGTGGATTGGCAGCCACGTTTCCGTCAGCCTGCCCCAGGGCAGCTGTGGCTACAGTAGTAGCTTGCAACTACCATTGTCTGTCTGGAGTGAATGAATAATGTATCTACTTGTAAAGCGTCTTTGAGTGTCTATGATAAAGCACTATATAAATCTGATGCATTATTATTATTGTTCTTAGTCTGGCCCTTCACCCAGGACCAGTTTATCTTGGGTGACCCTATCAGAGGCAAATTGCCCCAGACAACATAGCTCCTGGGATCACTGGGGCACGCAACCCCCCCCCCCCCCCCCCCCCCCCACCACCACCACCACCACCACCACAATAAGGTGACGATCCATGAGGGGGAAGTTTTATGGAATAAGTTTTATTCCATTAAACCAATTAGCCCTTAGGTGTTTTTGCACAAAGATCATGCACTGACATTGCTTTTCATGTCATGCTTTTTTGGAATTATTGAATTCACATACTCCTCTCTCTACAACAGAGTTACAGAAAAGCTGAAGATGACTGTTTTTTAAACATATTTTTTTAAGTGCTGTTGAATGATTTACTTTGATTAAGACCACCTTAACAATCAAAAAATCCTTGAACTTCCATGAGTCACTGCTGGCCACATTCAGTATTACTGATATTATTGATAACTACCCTGATGCATGCGCAGACACATGCACACACACATCTATCCATATGGCTGCTTCACCTGACTGATTTTCACGCTGATGAATAGATTTGTTTGGCCACGAATTTCAGGGTAAACACAAGTTTAAGGAATATTTCAGAATAAAATGGGCACAGCTGCATCTGAAATGCCCTCTGTTGGCTGTAGTCAATGTCACAGACACACTGACATAGACAGGTTCATGCAGGCTCCCAATATAAATACGATATGAAGCAGATACAGTTTTGTGGCACAGGAGGAGGAGGAAGAGGATCTCTTCCATTAGTCTGACCCAGCTGAAATGATTTGGCCTCCATATAAAGGGCTGCAGATGAATCAGAGTTTAGGGTCAGGAATGGTGTGTGGGACTTATTTTCCCAGTCACCTGTCCCAGCTGTGCATTCTAAAAACAAGAAGTGACTTTCAGTGACTGAATGCAGATTGATCAAGTTTTCATTCCAAAAAAATCCCATGTGCTGCCAGAGATGGCTGACCCTTATCATTGGTGAACTGAACACATTCAGCCTGTTTTCTGAATGTTACTGGGTGATATTGCTGATCCTGTCCCGATCATGTCCCTCCCAAAGCCACATCACTGACCTGACCACCATCCGATGAGGAGACACCGCACCCTCAAAGGGAAGTACAGCTCTGCATACACATAACACAGCTCAAAAAAGCAATTTTTTGATACAATACCTTTCAGGCACACACATTTTCATTTACACACATTTGTTCACATCCTTGCTTGACTGCCTTTATGATTTATGGTTTAATTGCTTTTATGGGTTGTATGTGATGAACTTTTGGGATTGATGATTAACATGTGTTTTTTCCCCCTTCATTTTTATTCATTTCTACAATAAACAATAAATGGGGTGATATGATGGAAATTATTACATATACTAATTACTCACATACTATATTGTACTTTCCTTTCACACCACACTTAACCTTGATAATCTTGCCTCTTTGATAATCAATTGTACATAACATGTCTGTTCTCTTGGAGCCCCAAGTCCAAACGCAGTGGGTTCCTTTATGTTGTTATACTACAGTGGACATGTCACAAGACTGTTATCAGGGTTGCCATGGCATTCTGATCCATGTCTCTGTATAAGATGGATGTTGAAACTATGATCCAGAGCGCTCTCTGAATAAACAAGAACGGACCAGTGATCAAATGTGACGGCCCCTCCATGAGTAATTGGTGCAGGTTCTGACACCATAGAGTACACCTCCGTTACTAGCCGAGAGCTAGTGAAGAATTCCTCTTTGGCTCAGTAGTAGAGCGGGGGTGTTCAGATCATGGTGTCATGAGTTTGAGTCTTGGCCTGGGACATTAAAAGAAGAAGGGTGAAAATGGCCAGATTTGTCAGGCTTGCCGAGATGATCGCAGGAAAACCCCCAAGTCCGTCAGGCTTGCCAAGATGGACTTGAAATAAGGAAATCCCAGGAATAACAGAGGCAATTCTGGCCTTGGCCCAGAAAGGGCCTAAACACCCAACTTCTGACTAAAACTCTTAAATTCACCCTAACACTGCAATGATTAAATAATTAAAGACAATTTGGTCAAGATATGCCAGACATATCATTAAGACACATGTGAGGTGTTAAATGCAGAAAAAATGCAATCAACGACCCCTTTAAAGGTCACATATTGTGCCTTTTTCAGGGATTAAGTTGTGAAAATCTGACATATGAAGTTTTAAAGGTCAAAAACTTTTTCTGAGTGTTACAGCTCCTTTCCAAGGCCTATGTCCCTTTACCTCAAACAAGCTGTTTTCAGTAGGCTCATTAATGTTAATTACTGGGTAAAGTTTTAGGCCTAGTTTATATGTACATGGCAATTTTTGAAAAGTTTTTTATATGCAGTTTTGACCTTTCATGCACACACAAAATTGAAAATAATTTGTCGCTGATATGCATGGGTTCTGTACTCACCCGTGCACAACAATGGCAAATTATTTGAAATTTTTTGGACTAATTAGGATGTAAAATTGGAAAATTTCCAACATAAACATGAATGTTCCAGAGAATCCTTGTTGAAGAACACTGCTGTATGATATCACTCGCTCTACTCAGCCTTATAATCTCAGTATCAGTGCAGACAAGACGAAAGTTCTTACAGTGAATAGCTCATTGGCCATGATCTACACGGTGGACATTCGGATCGAATAGGTTGTAGAGTTCAAATATCTTTGTTGGTGACTAAAAGGAAGGTACTATCGACAGCAGAGATCCACTGCAGAATTGGGTCCATGGCTTTGAGCTTCGCATTCCTCCAATGGTGTGTCTGGCAGAAGCCCAGCATCTCTCTCAAGCTGGATTCATGCTGCACCTCCGCTGTCCATGTCCGCTCAACCGCAAGGCTTGTGCGACGACAATTACATCATCGTCTTCAGTCCGCAGATGTCCACAGAGCCAATCTGCGGATGTCTGCATGCAGCCCAAATTTTCTGACCGTGCGGCCTGATTGCATTGACAGTGCACGTGCAAGATTGAACTTCTCATTCATGAGGTGGCGCTACCAACACAGCATACAAAGTCAAAGTAGATGAAGAAGACAAAGAGGAAGACGAGAATAAACATACATGAATCATTCTGCTGCAGCAGCAGCTTGAGCAGAGAAGAGCACTGAAAAACGGTAATCTCTCCTTTTCCTTGAAATGATGCCATTGTTGTTGCTACAAAAAAATGTTCATGTCTCTCGCGTTTATAACCGGTGAACAAACTGGCATGTAGCGCATTTGCGCTACCCATAGGACTGGGGCGAAACTACAAATAACAGTTGTGTGCATGCATCAACTGCTTAGCCTAGTAGACAAAAAAGGTGAAGCATAAACACAACCGCATGCGCGCCAGCCTCGTCCAAAGCAGACACGCACCTCAGCGAACCAAAGTGTTAAAGTACCATGAATTCAGCTTAAGGACCAAGATCTGTCTCTTCTGAATGCTGATTCTGCCTATTCCTCTCTATGCCTCTGAGACATGGATGATCCTCAGAGCAGACCTGAACAAGCTTGAGGTTTTTCAAATGTGATGTGTTCATCAGAGTCCTGAAATTTCCTTCCATGATCGTATTGCCAATGACACCATCTGTGGATGAGAGCAGCAGCAGCTGACTGGATAAATTATGCTTAGGTATGAATGAGAGCGTGAATGATTGTATGCCTCACTGTGTTGGCCCTGTGACGGACTGGTGATCTGTTCAGGGTGTACCTCGACTCTGGCCCAAAGAAGCTGGGATAATGCCCTCCTCCCCCATCCCCCCGCCAAAAAAAGAAATGGTTAAGAAAATAGATGGATGGACATAAAATGCAATTACAACCCCAATTTTAGCAAAGTTTGGACATTCGGTAAAATGTAAATGAAACCAAAATACAATGATTTAAAAATAATTTTTCATCCTATGTTCGATTGAATACACTGCAAACATATTTAATGTTCAAACTTATAAACTTTGTTTTTTTTTTCCCCAAATATTCACTTGTTTTGAATTTTATGTGGTAGTGGCATAACTTCAATTGTCAGCAACACCAAACATGGTGGTGCACATCTAAATGCAATTAATTCACAGTTTCAGCTATTTCATGCCAGCATACTAAAAGCAACCGTTAAAATATGGTTAACTATTTGATAATTATTATGCCTTGGTGAAACAGAGGCATACAGTAATCAGTTAATGCATCTGTTTGTTGATGTGTGCATCTGTCTGTCTGCCTCTCTGTTTCAGCTCGCCTGGTCAAATTTAGTGGAACTAAAGGCTTATATCATTGTATCACCATATTTTCTCGACTTTTAATTTGCCAGAAATGCAAGATAAGGCTTTGTTTTCAAAATAAACACAAATTTAACTCACCATTTCTGTCAGTGCAACCATGAAAACAGGAAATGTAATAACTATGCCGGGCCAGTAGATGCCGGAGTGCCACTTTTTTTTTTTATAGCCGCCCATGCTACCATGCCACAGGCACCGAGGCACAGCACTTTGGTGCTTTTTATTTGATCAGTCTCTTAACTCGTGTGTAAGTTCTTGACATGGAGTGATTCTAAAGCTTTGGACACAGTAACCACACCTTTAACTCAGTTTAGCAATTTAATAATAAAAAAGTGATAGCATACATCTGTGAAGTTAGGTAAAATGAAGAAATAATCAGATGTTATAGCAACAATGGTAATTCTGCATATGAAGAAAGAACAGTATTTACATATTCACAGGTCTTGCATGGGTGAAATAAAGTTGGAATGTGACTGTTTATCTGACTGGGGAAAACCACATAAGGAAAATTAAGGATAATACAAGGTTAATGAAAAGGGATTTTTTTAATTTATTTATTTTTTTTAATGAAAAGAAGCAGATTAACTTTACCTTAGACTCAAAAAGGCATGGCAGTTGCAGGAAAGGTAATGGACAAGTTAAGAAAAAGTTTATCACTAAAAATGCGACCTTGGGCTGTCTTAATTTATTTATTTATTTATTTTAATTTTGTTTAATTTAACCTTTATTTAACCAGGCAGGACAGATTAAGAACACATTCATATTTACAACTGTGGCCTGGGGGGAAGGGGGAAAAGATAAGGGATAATTCACATTCATACCTCCCCAGTTGATGCCAATTAACCTAACCTGCATTTTTAGTGGTACAGGGGTTCCTGTCCCGTCATAACTTATATTCTTAAGAGACTCGGAACCAACCAGTACAAGATAGCCATGTCTCCCCCTTTGGTAGCAGACAAAAGCTGTAGGATTTGATCACCATGGTGGACTGGTCTAGGGGAGGTAGGACTGCTAGAGGAGGTGGGGACAAAAGCCTTCTCTGAGGGTGAAGCCCATTTTGGGGGCCTGTGGCTTAGCTAGTTGAGTCCTCTTAGGAGAGAGAAGGAACAATGGGTCAACAACTCTCGGATGGAATCTTGAGGTGAGCAGGCAGCCGAGGGAAGCATTTAAGCTATAAATTAAGGGCTCTTTATATCAATGTAAACTATTAACTGTTTGTCTAAAGAAAAATGGTACATTTACAGAAAATTTTAGAAGTGCAAAAACATTGCACAAAAGACAAAGTCTTATGAACAAAGGAGCTGAATTTACCTTGTGTAAAAAGTAGGAGAGCAGTAGAGCTGACCCAAAGGCTGAGAGCAAAAATGAGAAAGCACTGTGTGAATTAATCCAATGAAACCAGATGTTTAAGTATGACGATGCTCTGTAGATTGTTCCAATCTGAAGGAGCACAATACTGAAATGCCTTTTTTCCATATTCTTTTCACACACTGGGGATGGATAGAGTGTATAAATCTTGAAAGTGCAGAGAGTAGCGCCCATCAGTCTTTTAGTGAAAATGAGGACAGTTCCCCCAGAATTGACATTCATCATTAACTAGTTAGTTACCGGAGTGGTGGCTCAGTTGGTAGAGCATTCGCCCCACACCCGGGAGGCAGGGGTTCAAATCCCGGCCGGGTCATGCCAAAGACCATATAAAAGTGGAACTTCCTGCCATCCAGCTTGGTGCTCAGCAATAATGGAATGGAGGAGGGAAATTTGTGGCGGCGCCTTGCATAGCAGCGGCCCTCTGATTCTACACTTGGGGTGTGTGTGATTAACACAGTAGATAGGTAAAGCACAATCTCGTTCTACTGTACATGATTGGTTGTACAGTTGAATGACCATAAAGGGTGATTTAATTTAATTTAGTTTACAACTTTTTATCCTCCTTCACTGCCATTCTCTTAACACAGTGATTTATAATGAAAATATCCTGACAGGTGTTTTGAGTTGTTGCATTCATGAGAGCAGATTAATGGACCTCAGGCCAAGAAAAGTGGCTCTTCTTTCTCGATTTAAAAGAGAAGTTTTGTCACCATGGGTTGAGATGCCGTCTCAGTGCTCAGCCCATGTTTTCCTTCATCCCTGCTTCTCATTGAGCAGCGTCTCAGCAGGCTCCCAGCTGGCAGCATTACGGACGGCTGGGGCCAATTAGTCCTCATCAGCTGGGGCGCTGCCAATGAGAATAAATAGGAGCAGCCTCGATGACTCGGGGCTGCGACATAAGCACTGCTAGGCTGAAGCCCCTTCGTCTGGTGTCAGCCTCTACTCCCCTTACAGCATTCCTGTGATTGTAATCCGCTGTGAGTATGTACGCCTTGTTACCCCTATGTCCGGTACGAGCTCCCTGCTCCTGCGCTGTGCAACCTGTGAGTGTACTTCTGTATGAGTATCTGTGCTCTCCTCATCCCTCATCCCTCACCTTTAATAAAACATCACGACTCACTGGCTCGCCCTTGGCTCTTATTGCGTGGCTCCCTAGAGCCGTGCGTGACAGTATGTCGCAGCCAGACGAGTTACCGGCGGCCATGAGTCGCTGTGGAATTGTACCTTTCTGTCCGGGTGTCAGCGCTGCTAGCATGCCGTTTCCCAGGAGTCACTCCCGGCACCAGGGCGACGAGCTGAGGTCCATTTCGGGGGCTGTCGACGGGACGCTCTTCTCCCTGCACGACGCCTCCAACGCGAGACGCTGGCATCCGGGCCGTGCTGAGGAACTCCTGGACTGTTACCCTCATTCTGTGTTCCATCTCGAGGACAGTGCCAGGATAGACGCCACAGGTACACAGTGAGAGAAGCTCCGCGGGTTGGATGGAAATCCCGGCAGGAAGCCGAAGCGGATGATGTTGCCCCCCGCTTCGGGATCTCGTTCCTGCTGCTATTCCAGTCCGGGAATTCGCGCCAACCAGAGGGCTTTCCCCGACCTGCGCCACGTCACTCGGGATTCCCTTCAAGGAGCCGCAGCTGACAGCAGTTACGTCTGGGGCCGAGTGGCTGTCGCGAGCTCCACTGTGTTTCCTGTCACCATCTTCAGGCATGTGGCGGCGGCAGTGAGATTGGTGGAGAGGACTCCAGGGCTACGAAGCTTTCCCGTGCTCGACGCCTTCCTCGCCTTGATCTCCGATCAGGAGCGGCGATTCCTGGGTTCCCCCCTCGCTTCGTCCCCTGGGAATAGCCGTCATCACATCGCCGAGTCACCTCTGCATGAACCTCGTCCGGATCCAGTTCTGGGCTGCCGCCAGGACCGTTCCCCCCACGCAGCTGTCACCTCCTCGTCTAGTCAGTGTGGAGATTTCACAGCCTCGTTCCCTGAGCCTCGTTCCCCCGCTGTCATTCCTGGACATTTGGGCTGGCTCACCCCGGCTGTTTCCCCCTCCTCCTCGACGCGCTTCCTGACTGCTGTGTGTGCCTGGAATCCCGGCCTGGTGAGCTCTCTGCTGGAGACTACGCTAGCGACCCTCAGACGGTTCCCCAGGGGGGTCCTCCGTTATCGCCGGGCGGGGAGAGGAAGAAGCGGTATCCACCACAGCAGGCGATATTCAACCTCCAGGAGACAGGCAAGTCATAGCTTTTTCACATCAGCTTAATGATTTGCTCTGTCGCATTCCTGGAGGAGGAATTCAGGGCTCGCAGCTCCCTGAACTCCTCCCACCTGCTGTAACCTGTGTTCCTAATCCTGCATCCTCTGTGTCTCTCTCCGCCGAGCGATCCCCGGCTCCGGGTCAACGTGATGGGATAAGGAGAGGGCCTGTGGTTCCGCAGCTACGTTGCGGATGGAGGAGGGGGACTGACTGCTGCATGGAGTCTGCGCCGACGACTGAGCGTCCCCGTGTCTCCACGAAGGAGCGGTTCGGTCCAGCGGGACGAGATTCTTCTGGCTTCACGCCGAGTGGATCGTCGGCGGGGTCACCGGAGCTGGAGGAACCTCAAGCTGCGCTGACGGTCGTGCTGGCTGCGGGGCCCGACGCGGCTGGATGGGAGCCTGACAACGACCTCCTGACGACGGATCCTGGATCTTCGCAGTCCTGGACGGCGTCAGAACCCAAGATCAGGCGAGTGCTCTCCTTTCTTTTCTCCCTTTATATCGTTGAGCACTTCAGCCTGTCTCTAGGGGAGATGAGCCGGGTGCAGCCGCCCGCTGCGTCTGAGCTCGTCTCGCCGGGTTCTGGCGCTGCCGGTGATCTTGATCCCGGTTCTGTTTTCTCTTCTGAGCCTTCTCCCAGGGTCACCGGCGAGGAGTTGCTGTTCCTCGTGGTGCTGGAGGGTCCAGGTTCAACGTTGGAGGTCGGTTCTGGTGCGGTGTCCAACGTGGGTTCGCCCGAGACCCAATCGGGGTCCAACGTGGGTGCTGCTCCAGCGGCGTCCAACGTGGGTTCGCCCGAGACCCAATCGGGGTCCGACGTGAGTGCTGCTCCAGCGGTGTCCGACGTGGGTTCGCCTAAGGCCCGATCGGGGTCCGACGTGGGTGCTGCCCCAGTGTTGTCCAGGTCCGGTGAGGAGGTGGCCGCTTCCCTGCGGCCTGACGCTCGCCGCCCTCGTTATCGGCTCTCCCCTGAGCCTCTTCCACCGGGACCCGTTTGGACCTTTTGTCCGTCTCAACGGTCCTGGTGGTTGAGTGATGCGGGTGGACGACCCGACCCGCAAGACTTTCGGTTCGGTGATCTGGTTCCCCCCGATGATCTGTGTTTGCCTTTGGGTGGCCTGGTTCGGCTGCCGGTGGACTGGGTTCCTGGGATCTGGGTCCGGAGTTCGCCGTCCGAACATTTCCCTTTCCCTGGTTCGCCAACTGGACAATGGGCGGGGAGATCTCCGGAGCCATCTCGGCCATTTTTGGAGTCTTCCTGTCATATTCCTCGGGTGCCGCTTATTTTTGTTATGTTCACTCGGGTGAGATATTTTGTCCTTTTGGTAAATACATATTCATAGTGCTGTGTATTGTTTTTTTTTTTCCGTATTAACCGTACTCAGCATTTTATCCCATTGTTATCTTATGTACCTGTCACCAGTATTTCCCTAGGTGACCCCCCGTATATTTGCCGCCGTGTATTGTGTTCTCTCCTTTTCAACCATACTCGGCATCTTGCCTCATTATCCTGTGAACCTGTTCCCATTCTCCCTCTAGGGGACCTTCCGCATATTTCGTGCTGTGTATTGTGTTTTCCCCTTAACCATACTCAGCTTTTTACCTTATTGTTGTCCTTTTACCCTGTCACCGTTACTCTCCTAGGTGTCCCTCTTGGTATTTGGCGCCGGGTATTCTGTTATCTTTTTATTTACCGGTGCATGTCATTCTCATTATTTTTGTCCTGTTGTGAACATATACTCATAGTGCTGTGTGTTTTTCATTATCCGTACTCAGCATTTTCCTTTTTGTGCCTTGTTTTTTAGCTTTGTCTGTGCATTATAGGGTTATGTGTTTTGTTTCCCGTCATACTCTGTAATTGTCCGTTTGTCCCAGTCACTTTCTCTCCTTTAGGTGACTGTGCGTGTAGATATATATATATATATATATATATATATATATATATATATATATATACGGTGCTGTGTATTGTGGGTTTTTTTTTTCTCCCCCCTTTTCATTTTCCGTACTCAGTGCGGCGGCATGAAATAAAGCGGCGTTGTTGGAGGTTTTAAGTAGAGTTTTATTATATCATACCACTGTCACGAGCTCCGCTCCCGGCGCCATGCATGAGCGCCGAGAGCGAGCCCACGGCTCTCAGAGAAGGGACACACAGTCTGTGTCCTGCAGCAGAGTTGAAGTCAGATTGAGAGTGAGAGAGAGAGCATGGATTTCAGTCAGCTTAAATACCAGTTACAAACAATGCATGAAAGGCATTCACAGCAGGGAGTATGGCATTTGCATTTGAGAGGCATACATCACAATAGGCAGATTTGCTAGACTGTGCTCTAGGTGCAGAACAAAGGGGTTAACAGGCACATCTACATATTGATCTGAGTCTCTAGGTCACAGTAAGGACAGGACGCATGAACACAATACATGAAAGGTGACATTATCACAGTAGTGTAGCGGAAAAAACCAGGAGTAGCGAGTTGTCTGTCCTTAGTCTGTTTGTGGGGGTTTTCCCAAACCGCCACACTCAGTGTTTTTTTATCACTCTTGTCCTGTTCTTAGTTTTGTCTGTGCATTATGGAGTAGTGTTTGTTCTGTTATCCATACTCTGTAATTGCTTTATCCGTTTTTGTCATTCTTTTGGTGGATTGTTCTGTTCCCGTGTTTTGTATTCTCTCTGTCTGTGCCCTGTTTTTTTTTTTTTTTCCCTTTTTTGGTGCGATGTAGAGTAGCGTATTTGGGTTTTTTTTTTCTCTGCCCTGTTACCCTACATTTGTCTATTGGTGTTGTCCTTCCCTTTGCTTCTTCCCCTCCGGTCCTGCCTCCCTTCCACCCACCCTAGGTGGGGGTGGGGGGGGGCTGGAATGTTCCTGGTCTTTCAGGAGCCCGACCTTGAGGGGGAGGCTCTGTCACCATGGGTTGAGATGCCGTCTCAGCGCTCAGCCCATGTTTTCCTTCATCCCTGCTTCTCATTGAGCAGCGTCTCAGCAGGCTCCCAGCTGGCAGAATTACGGACGGTTGGGGCCAATTAGTCCTCATCAGCTGGGGCACTGCCAATGAGAATAAATAGGAGCAGCCTCGATGACTCGGGGCTGCGACATAAGCACTGCTAGGCTGAAGCCCCTTCGTCTGGTGTCAGCCTCTACTCCCCTTACAGCATTCCTGTGATTGTAACCCGCTGTGAGTATGTACGCCTTGTTACCCCTATGTCCGGTACGAGCTCCCTGCTCCTGCGCTGTGCAACCTGTGAGTGTACTTCTGTATGAGTATCTGTGCTCTCCTCATCCCTCATCCCTCACCTTTAAAGGCCAAATATCACATAATTTTTTTTTTTCTAAATAACAACGAATTTAGATAAAATACACATAGCTTAAACCAAATATTCATACCGGAGACCATATCACCCACCTGTATTTACATAATTGCACAAAATACACCAGGTGAAGGCCCCACCTTGCTTGCTGGCTTGTGACAGCCAGTCCAGACCACGCCCATGTTTTTGACATCACCAGGTGTACCCTGGCTGCCCTGCCTATCCACATTCACACTTATCAACATTGGACAATCATGACGGAAAGTGACAGCGATTGTGAACAAATTAGTTTAGTTTTGTCTTTTTTTTTGTCAGTGGTTCAGACAGTGACAGAGGCATTGAACCTTACAGGTTCGAGCCGTCCAAGACGGAATCAGATGCTTTGTCTGATGACAACAGTTCCAACGATGACCAGAGAGCAGAACCAGTGGAAAATGTCATTGAACTGGACATTAATCGCCTCCAGAATTGCGAAGCCGAAGGGGGTCTGTCGAGGGCGCCCCATAAATATTGATTTTTCGGAAGCCATTATTATTACAGTGGAGGAGAGCCGCTGCTGTCAAGAAATTGACCAGATCAATATGAAAATGGAGGCGCGTACCTGTCAAGTGAGACGTTTTCGCCGTATTTTGGTGTCAAGCGCGGCTGTGGGGGACGGCGGAGTGGTGGGGGACACTTTTCTGGGAAATGTTTTAAATGTAGTTCGTGTTGTTATTGTCAAATATTTTAAGGAAAATACGGGGAAAATGCAATTTTAGCAAAAACGGACGTATTGCCATTTCTGTACGCCCAAAAGAAAAATATACGGGAAAAAAAATTGAGTGTGTTGCGGAGCACGTCCTGTGTGTGATCCCCCACAGCTGGTGCTGGCAGATGGCTCAGCCTGAGCTATTATCACTACAATGAGAAGTGTGGAGTCAATCATTAGTCAGATTGTCGGGGCGGGCTGATCGCTCAGCGTGAGCTATTCTCACTACAATGAGAAGTCATTAGGACAATGGTTTAACACGTTCAGCTGTGCAGCGGTTGCGGAACAGAGAGAGATCACCTTACAAATACAGAATTCTGCTTTTTTTTTTATTTTGCGCCGGACGCTGAGTTGTGTTGTTATTGTCAAATATCCATGAATCCTTAAAATATTTGACAATAACAACACGAGTTGCATTTGGGGCATTTCCCAGAGAGGTGTCCCTTGTTGCTCCGCCGTCCCTTATAGCCGCTTTTTACGGTGTTGAAGTACGGCGAAAACGTCTCACTTGACAGGTATGAAAACATTTCCCAGAGAAGTGTCCCTTATTACCCAGCTGTCCCTGATAGTCCCGTTTTAAGGTATGGGTGAAATAGCCAATTTTTTCTTTCTTGTTGCTCACTTCAACCTTCCAGTCTCCATATAAACAATCAATTGAAATACCCCAAGCATCAAACTAGGGTACAATCGATTTCGTCACTTCCGCCTTCTTCCCCAGGCGATTCCAGGGGCCGTGCCAGGCCAAGCGCGGCAGTTTTAAATTAACGAATATTCCGTTGTTACTGAAGCATATGCACTAAGACCCGAACGGATCGGTTCCCTTTTATATCTAGTTTCAAGATATTTAAAGTACCCTGTTACATGACATTTGGCCTTTAATAAAACATCACTACTCACTGGCTCGCCCTTGGCTCTTATTGCGTGGCTCCCTAGAGCCGTGCGTGACAAGTTTGGATGAATCATAACTAAAGGAAATTTTAAAACGGTCAAAATCATGGACAAAGAGAAAGACTGACATAATCTCTGAATTCTAGCCTACAGCTGTCATCTGTGTATAATTATTGTGCGAGCAAGGCTGTGGAGGGCGTTAAAAAGCTCCTTAACCCTCATAATGTCCTGGGGTCATTCTGACCCCAAATTGTCTTTTGCCATCAAAAAATATGTTTTTATTCTTCAAATGGTCTGAAAATAATGGGGGCTGTTTGGTACTACATTGTCCTCAGCACAAAATGAATTTGTCCTCCCATTTAAATGCTGTCATATTAATATTAAGCCTTCAATCTTGCCCGTTTATTAAAGGAATTGAGAGCAATGACAGCAATTGGTTTATTTCACATTAGACCCCAAACAGACCTCTGAATAATTAGGAGCATTAGAATAGCCTCCTTGCACTTTGTGCCTGGCATAAAATTATTTTTTGCATTGCTGTAATAGTGAAACGAATTCAGAATTGACCAAAAAGGTGCCCCACGCCTCATACAATTGATTATGCACTGCACCACACCTCCTTGTCTCCCAGCTTGCCTAGGAACAGTTTCATATCCTCCTTGAAGAGCTGGAAGAGGTGGCTGTGGAAAGGGAAGCATGCAGGCTTCTCTGTTTAGACTGCTGCCTCCATGACCCAGACCTGTTGATAAGAGTTAGATTAAGCATAAACCAATGGAAATTAGAAACTTAAATTTTGCACTGATACAATAAAAGTTGCTGAGAAAAAGAAATTATACTGTAATTAAATAAAGCATAAGTAACTCAAATATTACAAAAATAATTAAGTAATATAGCATTCAAGAGCATTCAATGTGATTTTTTATTTTTATTTATTTATTTATTTATTTTCAAAAGTCTAGCTAGGGACTGACATTGCAAATTAGCTAAGGCTACAAATGCTTTGGTCTGTAGCAATAATCTATGCTACATACTTGCCCCTATACAAATAAACAGTAAATAAATAAAAAAAATAAATATTCATATTGTTTTCTGTACTCACCTCAACAAGGACCCTTTCTGTGGATGGTCCTTGTTGAAGGAGTCAGGTCTGAATGTCATCGCTGGGATTTGCTGTGGACTGACTGGTCAACTTGCACACAGACCCGTAGCCCCAAAGGACCACGTGTAAAGATCTCTCACATAATCCCGCCTAACAAACTCCAACCTCAGGACCTGTGATGGCCCTCCTACCTGTCTGACACCACTCGAATCAAGTAAGAACTCTCTCCTGAAAAATATCCAGTCACACATATATACTATCCCAAATTGGAGTCACTTACCCTTCTACCTTCCTGTCCCTCTGCAGGATCAGACTTCCCCATACCATGGGTCCAATCTTGTAAATAGCTTAATAGACAAAACCACACTTACCTCAATCTGTTTCTGTGTGTTGCCCTGCTATTGGGTCTTAAATGTAGTTAAATCATGACAAATACAAATATCTGTATTATATGTTGAAAAAAGGCTATTCATGCCTTCCGAATACCTTATTACCTCTGCCAAGAAGGTGGTGTGATTGTGGCAGTTTGTTTGCTTGTTTGTTGTCTTTTAGCAGGATTAAACAAAAACTATTGATTAGATTTTGTTGAAAATTTCACCAGAGGTGGCAATTAGGCTACATATGAACCCATTAGATTGTGGAGGTGATCACTGAGTGCACACCTCCACTAAGGCCCTATTTTGTAATGTAGAGATGGGGGAAGGATGGTGGTATGGATGGATGAAGGGAGGGAGGGACGGACGGAGGTTTGGTGGAGGTATGCAGCCTCTGAGTACCCTCTAGTTTTGATTTATCTCAAATAAATCTGCACTCAAGGCATTAAAAGTTTGATCTTTAATGTGTTCACAGATGTGTGTTCCCTGTTCAAACTACAATCTTTACCTTCACCAAGGAGGTTGGTTATTTATTTATTTCAATGGGACAGTGCACATTAATGAACATCAGTTAAGAAACAGATGTACGTAAATGTGCCGAAGTTAGCACAAGCTAATTTACATCCGGAGTCCCTTTGGCGGGTGAAAGAACAAAAAATACATTACATATAAGTGGAGTGATTTAAACAACAAGAAAAAAACAACAACAACAAATTCTTACAAACAATGCAAACAACACACATTTAACCATAACAACAAGCAGGACTGTAGCATCATCTCATTTTGGCTCATCAATAAAATTATTCTTCAGCTTAAAGACATTGTTTCACCCAGGAAAAGGACAGTCAAGAACTACTCTTTCATACCAGGACCATAGCTGAACTAACATTCCTTTGTTAATCCAGTCTCCGGAATCCCTAATCTTTTATTGGCCCATAAAACTTGGAGACAAAGAATAGACTCTTGTGGAGTACCTCATATGGCCTACAAAATATCCACAGCTCAACATTGCCCTCTACTGGCAACTCTGGAACATGTTGGACTTAACCAGTGAACCTTTTTAACCACATTATTGTTAAAAGACTCAATTTTCAACATTCTCTTTTTCAGGACACCATGGAAAAGCAGGTGGACTCTGATGTTTGATGTGGACAATATTGGGTTTGAAATATATTAATCCTTGATTTTAGATATGTGCACGCTAAAATGTTTAAATGAATGTTTACTCATTCATTCATTCATTCATTCTTCTTTACTCTTGCATATTAATTTAAAAGCACTAGTTACGAAGTCGCATGAATCACTAAGGCTAGCTTAGTCTTTATACATAAGTGTATAGAGGAATATTCCAGTATTAAAACGTGTGTATTAGATTTGTAAAACGTTTCTCAAATCATGTGACTGACAGCGGCCAATCTCTGCTTGACAACAGCTCTTTCAGTGTTGTAGTTGTTGCAGACAAAAGGCTGTTTGTTTATTGGACTAAAGTTCTTAAAACCCGCCCACAAAGGAAGCCTATTGGCTGAGCTCTTGTCAATCCTGGAAGCCCGCGAAAACTCGAATGAAGTTATAAAAGGAGGGAGACCCCTCGCTTCACCCTCTTTTGTCTCTTTTGTCCCTTTCGGCTCTGCTCTTCATCCCTTTGTCTTGTCTTCACACCAGATGACTGCACAGCGCCACAGGAGAACAAAGGACATTTCTCCTACGTGTGTTTCTTGTTTTCTTTAAACGCCTAGGAATTACTCTTTTTCTTTCTTGAGCTCAAATCCTAAATTTGGAGTCAAACTCCATTTCTAGACGTTTATTTTTATAACTTTTCCTGTTAAACTTTCTTTAAACTCACCATTTTTAATCTTGACTTTATTTTTAATTCTTTTTTTGACCAACTTACACACTAGAAGCTAACTTCATCTCCACAAAGTCCTAAGATCTGTTAATTTTGCTATTGGATCAGATTTTTAATTATTCTTGAATTCCTCATGGGAAGCCACCGATCCTCGACGCAGCTCGCTATGACACACAGCTGAAGAAATCAGCACGCCACGGAAAGGAGATGTTTTGGCTGGACCGCAGCCCTTGTGGTCAAACATACCAATCTCATCCCGCATCAAAGAATATTTGCTGGTCAAATATTCCGACTTTTGGAGCCATCTAAGAACTACAGGACGACGCAGAAGGATCTTCACTAATCTGGAGTCACATGAGAGACATTCTTTAGCCATCTGCTGAATGAAATGTCTGAGATTTGAGAATAATTGAATATATGATCAGATACAAAATTACAGAGCAATTAACATAACTCCTCTTTTCCTTAAAATTCTGTTTTCATTTTCTTAAGAGTAATCCAGAATTTTCCATATAATTAGTTTAATTTTCCCTATAAATTTGTGTTGTTTTCCATAATCTGTTAACTTCAAACTGATCTAAATTCAGCTAACATTTTCGTCCTGGTTCTGCAAACGTTCACATTGTTAATCTATCATTTACAAATTTAATTTCATGGTTAATGAAATCACTGCAATGTCTTTTAATCATCATTTCATTTAATAAATATGTGAAAATGAGAGAAGTTGTTGGGAATTTATTTTGTTCTGAGTCTGGTTTCAAAGTCCCCAGTATCGAATTCACTACAATGTTGAGACTGATTATTAATGAATTTATTGAGTGATTAAACAGGTATAAAGTGAAATTAAGGATTAAAGTGCTCCTTAAAGAGGAGCTGGTGCCCCTACGAGTGTTTATTAACTTTTTCTGTCTGTATGGACCCAGAGTTCATCTCAGGTCCCGATACAGTAATACAAATTAAATAATTTTTATACCTGATCATTATTATTAATCACACATATTGTTACAGGGACTATAAAATACATAATTTGGAAAAGTGCATATTTGCTTAGGTGCATAATTGGGATAGAATATGAGTCAGTATATGATATGTTTAACAACAAGTATGTGTATGTAAGAACATAATTCTTTCCAAAAGGGGTTGGTCTGCCCCTGCCGCCTGGAGAAGACCAAGCCTTTAGGTGAAACAGACCATCAAGAAAAAAAGGTACATTCAATACAGCATACGAAGACCAAGCACAACAATATTATAGAATAGAGTAAATAAGATAAAATTAAAGATAAAGATGTGGTGGATGTCCATATACATATACGCAGGCATGCACCATATATAAACCTTACAAACTCAAAAAGCATGACACATACCTATGTGTATCATGTTCTGTGAGACAAAATGAGGTTAATCTCAATGATGAGATGTGTTTTGAAAGTGTTATATGTAGGCTGTTCTCTTGTGATAGAAGGTATACATTGTTCCATACGTTGGTGCCTCTGACTGGTATAACCAATTAACCAAAAGTAGTACATCTAAATGGTACCTCACAGTCCCTTCTGGCTATGGCCCTAGTAAATGTGCCATTTACTGATTTTAATTTAATGAATTCTTTTAGTGGTGGTGATGCAAGTCCATTCGGAACTTTATATGCAATGCAAGCATATTTAAACATTTTGAAACTTTCAGAACTTAGTGAGTTATATTTCTCCAAAATATGACAGTGATGGTATGAAATTGTTTTTTTGTCAAAAATATTTAGAGCTCTTTTATATAATGATTCTATTTGTTTGAGTAGAGTTATACCAGTGAGCGACCAATTAGTGAAACAATATTCTATATGTGAAAAAAAAATCATTGCATGCAAAAACATTCTTGCAGCATGAGCAGTTAACATTGATCTGATCTGTCTAAAGTTGGATAGGTTTAATGTAATTGTTTTAGATATTGTTTTAATGTGATTTTTCAAGGTTTGAGAAGCATCTAAAATGACACCAAGATAAGGCAGCTGAAGTGGTGATGGGGATGATACGGCAGGTGAGCACACAACAAACCCCGGAGATGCACCACAAAGATGGCAGCAACCTGGAGGAGAAAAGAGGAGTTAATTTGGATTCCTCAAAGAGTGAAAGAAAGACTTGCTGAGACAGTTTACCCAGTGAGCCAGTGCTGGAGCATTCTCAAACTGGTCCTTTTCAGCGCTGGCAGGGAAGCGCCAACAGGTGCGTCTACTCACGCAGGTGCGATGATTACCTGCGGAACCGGGGAAGCCTCGCAAGAAGGGAGGGGGAGCGTGTGTTCACCTGATCATGACAGCTGGTGTACATATTACAGCATCATCAGCGTACATGTGGATATTAATGTCTTTGCATGCATCCGAAAGATCACTGATATATAATGAAAACAATATTGGCCCGAGAATAAAACTCTGTGGGAGTCCTGTCATGCTAAGACGATTTGACACCGCCGACCACAACACACTGATTTCTATTTGTAAGGTATGATCTGATCCATTTAATTGCTTGTTCTGAAAAGTTGAAGTGAGTTAGTCTGGCTAAAAGGATTATGCGGTCTACAGTGTCAAATGCCTCCTTGAGATCTAGGAATACTGCACAAACATAACTGGTCCTGTCCAGACAACTTTTAGTTTTTTTCTAAGAAAACATTGATAGCAGTCTTTGTTGAATGAAGGGTGCACAATTCAAACTGCATAGGATGCAGAGGAGTATGGCCTGTGTTCAGGTGTTCAGTTAAAAGTTTAGCCACCCATTTCTCTATTATTGTTGAAATTACTGGTAAAATACTGATTGGTCTGTAATTATTTATATCCTTTAGATCTCCAGATTTACTATCCATACCATGCCTAATTGATAAATTAACTAAATGTGAAACAGGTGGCATCAGTGTGTCTGTGTTTTTGGGTTTTTTTTTAGAAAGTCAGTGTCCATATCAAAGTTATCCTTAGCTTTTCTGTTTGTGTGATCTCTTCTAGGTTAAAAACAGGCTGTGAGGTGTCAATAGGAAAGCTTTTAAATCACCCTTTATTGTCATTCAACTGTACAACCAATCATGTACAGTAGAACGAGATTGTGTTTTACCTATCTACTGTGTTAATCACACACACCCCAAGTGTAGAATCAGAGGGCCACTGCCATGCAAGGCGCCGCCACAAATTTCCCTCCTCCATTCCATTATTGCTGAGCACCAAGCTGGACGGCAGGAAGTTCCACTTTTATATGGTCTTCGGCATGACCCGGCCGGGATTTGAACCCCTGCCTCCCGAGTGTGGGGCGGATGCTCTACCAACTGAGCCACCACTCCGGTAAGTCAGAAGGGTGAAATAGTTTGGCTATCTCTTGAACAGAGCTTATAAAAATGTTATTTAGCTCTGTTGCAATATTGATGTCTTTCATCATCTTGTTATTAATATTTAATTCTAGCTCTCTATTTTCTTTATTATTATTCTGTTTACCAGTCAGTTTATTAATAGTTCACCAGATTTTTTTACCATTCCCTTTTGCCCCTTCTATAATAGTTATAAAGAAGTTTGCTTTTGCCTTGTCTAGAATTTGTGTAACTTTATTCCTTTCTGTTTATCTGAAGTCAAGCCAGATTTCAAAGCTATCTTAAGCAGGTGGTTCCTATTTTTCATAAGTTGCGCACAGTCTACAAGGAAGATTTGTTTTTATGTTCCTTTGTCTTCTATTACTGTAGAAAGCTGCTATGGTTGCATTCATTTTGCTTGAGAAGTTATGACTGCTGGAGTTTGTCATCTGACAGTAGAATTTTGGTCCAGTCAAGTTCATTTATTTCCTTTTCCAAGTTAAGCTGTTGGTTCTTAGGAATTATATTACAGTGGTGTGAGAAAGTGTTTGCCCCCTTCCTGATTTCTCATTTTTTTGTATGTTTGTCACACTTAAATGTTTCAGATCATCAAACAAACTTAAATATTAGACAAAGATAACACAAGTAAACACAAAAATGCAGTTTTTAAATGAAGGTGTTTATTATTGAAGGAAAAAAAAATCCAAACCTACATGGCCCTGTGTGAAAAAGTGATTGTCCCCTAAACCGAAGAAGTGGTTGGGCCACCCTTAGCAGCAACATCTGCAATCAATTATTTGCGATAACTGGCAATAAGTCTTTTACAGCGCTGTGGAGGAATTTTGCCCTCCTCATCTTTGCAGAATTGTAGTAATTCAGCTGTATTGGAGGGTTTTTGAGCATGAACCGCCTTTTTAAGGTCATGCCACAGCATCTCAATCGGATTCAGGTCAGAATTTTGACTAGGCCACTCCAAAGTCTTCATTTTGTTTTTATTTAGCCATTCAGAGGTGGACTTACTGGTGCGTTTTGGATCATTGTCCTGCTGCAGAACTCCAGTGTGACATGATTCGGACAAACCCAGATGCAGACACTGACTCAGAGTAAACACAATTATCTTTATTAAATACGTGTGTGAGTGTGTGCGGGAGTGTAAATAAGAATGAGTGCAGGTGGAAGAGCAGAGTGAAGACAAGTCTGGCAACCCTAGGAGAGAGGAGAGACAAGAATATGAGCACTGTGTAAACTGATTGAATGAACAAGGGGTTAATTAGTCTTACAGTACAGGTGAGTAGTTGAGGCGCTGAAGAACTTTCAAGCAGCCCCGTATGCCAGTACCTCCATCCGTCGCGTGTTCGTGCTGATGTAGATGATACTGGTGCTTCAGAGATTAGTTTATTCATGGAAACCAATGTTTCCTCAGAGTGTAGGTGCAGGTCCCAGTCCGCCACTAGGAGGAGGAAGTCCGCTCAGAGGAATCCACCTGTGCACAGGGAAGATAGAGGAACGGAGCAGAGAGAATGAATTTCTTCAGATAGCTTACGTTGAGTTGGGGAGGCGAAGGTCCCAGACGATCAGGTGTGCAGGATAGATGAGGGAGGTAAAACTCCCTAGCCAAAGGAGAAAAAGACTCTCACTCAGAGGTCTTACATCCAAGTGCAGCATTGACGTCTCCGTACAGAATGAGAGGCAGCACTCCTTAAGAAGGCTGCCTAATTGGAGAAGCAGGTGTGCATGCAGCTGTGAAGACAATTAGGGTAGAATTCACACAGTGTGGATCACCACAGTAACCCCCCCCCCCCCCCCACAGGACGCCTCTTGGTGGCAGATCCAACTTACCCGGGTGCATCTGGTGGAACTCCCTAATGAGCTGCAGATCCATCACGAAGGAAGGATGCACCCAGGACCTCCACTCCGGACCATATCCCTCCCAGTCCACCAGACATTGTAGACCACGACCCCTGCATTGGACATCCAGAATGCAGCTGACCTTGTATGTGGGCCCCCCATCAACCATCACCGGTGGGGGCGGAGTCTTGGGAGGGGGGCACAGAGGGCTGGAAACAAATGGCTTCACCTGAGAGACATGGAAGGTGGGACAAATGCGGAGAGAGGGAGGAAGAGCCAAGCACACAGCGACTGGGTTGACAATGTGAGTAATAGTAGACCAGCCCAGTTGCGGATCCAGCTACCGAAATCCAATGTCACTGCAGAGTTCATTGGAAGGCGATCATCTTAGATCCACCGCCAATGTGTGGCTGTGAGCTACAGGCTTCCAGTCAAACTAAACCTGCCCCCGTTACTCGCAGTTCCATCGCCAGTGGGCTTGAAGGGATCGTCCGAGTTGAAGACGAAGGCCAATTGCTTGTGAATTTGTTTAGGGTGGTCGTGGCTGCGCGAGGGCCATGCACACACTCTTGGCCATCAGCATGTCCAACGCGGTTCGGTCTGCCGATTTTCATGCCGATTTTCATGAAGTTGGCTGCAATGGGCTGCCGGGTGCTTTGTTCATCAAGGCCCGCCTCTCTAGCACCTGCCCGCCAGGCACTGCCCTCATCCGCCGAAGTAGTAGACTACTCGCCGTTGGGGACTTTCCTAACGGACTATGTAGTCCGTATACTATTTAACTCATAGTTGGGGATTTGGTGCATGGGTATCAGGGCATGTCCACACGCCGGTGGGCCGTGAGTACCGCAAGTCTGGGGGCCAAACCTCCTCTGAGTCCCTGCATTTTAGCCTGGGGCCTCACGGTACCCAGTTTCCATCCATTACCACAAGGAGGTACGCATGGGCTTGCTGTGGAGAGGCTATGTACTAGCAGAGGAGACTTACACACTCAACTCCATTTTCACTTGCCGTAAACAGCAGGCTAGCTAGCAGCGGGACAGAAGTGTACACTTCTATAACGCACTAGACACACCACACAGCCTTTTAATGGACAATAGTAATAATAAGTAATAGTATATGGACCAATAAAGCGCTGTGAAAGTTTCTTGGATTCAGTCTTCAGGTTGATATTCTTGGTCGACAACCATACCTGCTGTCCAACTCGATAAGGCAGAGCCGGGGTCCTGTGGCGGTTGGTGATGTCGGCATTGCAGCTCGCTGTACGCTGCAGAGCGGCCCTGGTCACCCTCCACAGCTGGCGACAGTGCTTCACGTGAGACTGGACCGACGGAACAGCAATCTCCTCCTCCTCCTCCTCCGGAAACAAGGAGGGGATTGTAACGTAAGGATGATTCAAAAGGAGAGAGACCAGTAGCAGTGGAAACAGCGGAATTGTGTGCATACTCAACCCAAGGTAAGTAGGAACTCCAGGACCCCGGATTGGAGGATGTGACGCACCTCAGAGCCACCTCCAACTCCTGGTTCATGCGTTCACACTGGCCGTTGCTTTGTGGATGATAACCAGAAGACAGGCTCACCGTGGCCCCAATAGCCTTACAGAAGGCTCGCCAAACTTGAGAGATGAACTGGGGCCCATGGTCCAACACGATGTCCACTGGAATACCATGAAGCCGCACCACATGCAGAGCGAGGAGATCAGCCGTCTCCTTGGCTGCAGGGATCTTCTGCAGGGGAATAAAGTGAGCAGCTTTGGAAAATCTATCCACAATGGTGAGAATGACAGTGTGACCTGCAGATGGGGGGAGACCAATCACAATGTCCAGGGCCACATGGGACCGGGGTCTGCTAGGGATGGGGAGAGGATGCAATAGGCCCGAAGGGGGAGAGGAGGACTACTTACAGGTTGCACACTGAGGACAGGCTCGGATGAACTCACCGACGTCCCTCCACAATGAAGGCCACCAGAAGGTCCTCTGTAACTGGGCCACAGTGCGCACTACTCCAGGGTGACACATAATCTTGGAGGAGTGCAACCAATCGATGATTTCACCCCGGACTGAAGAGGGCACATACATCCGTCCCGCTGGCCCCCCGACCGGGTCGGCCTTGGTCTCCTGTGCTCTTCTAACCTTCTCCTTGATGTCCCATGAGAGTGCGCCAACGATGCACGAAGGTGGAACAATAGGGTGCGTCGTCGTCTTAGCTGCTTCAGGAGAAAATTGTCTGGAGAGCGCGTCAGGCTTGGTGTTCTTTGACCCTGGGCGGTAGGTGATGGTAAAGTTAAATCTGCCAAAGAACAGGGACAAGCGGGCTTGTCTAGAATTTAGTCGTTTGGCCGTCCTAAGATATTCCAGGCTTTTGTGATTGGTCCAAATGACGAAAGGCTGGGAGGCGCCCTCCAGCCAGTGGCGCCCATCCTCCAAGGCCAGTTTAACTGCCAACAGCTCCCTATCCCCTATGTCATAATTCCTCTCAGCAGGTGACAGACGACGGGAAAAGAAGGCGCAGGGGCGGATCTTGTCGCTGGCGGGGGAGCACTGGGACAACACTGCTCCTACCCCGAAGTCCGAGGCATCCACTCCCACCAGGCATTGCAGGGCGGGGTCCACCTGAGCCAATACAGGGGGAGAGGAAAACACAGATTTCAGTTTAACAAATGCCTCCTCTGCCTCTTCAGTCCAGCAAAATGGCACTTTGGTAGAAGTGAGGTGGGTGTGAGGTAGAGCAATAATGCTGTAGTTTTTGACAAAACGTCGATAGAAATTGGCAAAGCCCAAAAACTGCTGTAACTGTTTATGAGAGGATGGAACTGGCCACTCCACCACCTCCTTTACCTTCTCTGGGTCTGCTATGATTTTCTTATCGAAAATGACAAACCCCAGAAATGTGGTGGAAAGGATACGGAACTTGCACTTTTCTGCCTTGACGTATAACTGGTTCTTCAACAGGCACTGCAGGACCCATCTGATGTGCAATTGATGTTCCTCCAGAGACTGGGAAAAGATGAGAATGTCATCGAGATACACAAATACAAATTAATCCAGAAAGTCCCTCAATACATCATTAATGAGTGGTTGGAATACCGCAGGTGTGTTTGTTAAACCAAAAGGCATTACCAGGTACTTGAAGTGACCACTAGGGGTGTGGAACCCCGTCTTCCACTCATCCCCCTCTTTGATACGAACCAGGTGGTAGGCGTTGCAGAGATCCAACTTGGTGAACACCGTGGCCCCCTGAAGAGAATCAAAAGCAGTGTTAATAAGGGGGAGAGTGTACTTGTCTTTCACTGTGATATTATTCAGTTCCCTGAAATCAATGCATGGTCTGAGTGAGCCATCCTTTTTACTCACAAAGAAAAACCCCGCCCCCACCACCGAGGACAAGGGCCTGATAATGCCAGAGCTCAAGGACTCCTTGAAGTACTTGTCCATCGCCTCTCGCTCAGGGACAGAGAAACTATAGAGCTAGCTGGATGGTAAAGGAGCCCCTGGCAGGAGGTTGATGGCACAATCTTAGGGGTGGTGGTGGGGGAGTGTTAGCACTTTAGCCTTGCTGAAAACAGAACCTAGATCATGGTATTCAGGAGGCACCAAAGAGAGATCAAGCGGTGGTGAATCAGGAGAGCAGAGGGACACAGAAGGAGAATAGGCAGCGGACTGCAGACAGGCACTCAAACAAAATGAACTCCAAGAAACAATGCTTCCTGTCCGCCAGTCAATCACAGGGTTATGCAGCCTGAGCCAGGGATAACCCAAAATGACGGGGGAGGCAGATACGGAAAGCACAAAAAAACTAATTTGTTCCCGGTGGTTACCTGACACCAGGACCGAGGCAGGAGCAATCTGTTTAGCCATGATGGCGAGAGGCACTTTAGACAGGGCAATCAACTTCAAAGGAGTCTTCAGCTGATAGCACAGGAGCCCCAGCCGGGTTGCCAAACTCTCCGAAATAAAGCTCTGCTCGGCCCCAGAATCAATGAGAGCGTGGGTGGACATTTTGTTGTGATTGTGTTGAAAGCAGATAGGGGGCATAAACCTAGAAAGGGATTTGGCTTTAGGTATGTCCGTGAGTCCCCCTACTGTGACGCAAAGACCCCCCCCCCCCTTTTGGCAGCTTATGGCAGGAGGCAAGTTTGTGTTCCTCACTAGCACAGTATAAACACAAGCTGAGGTCATGGCGGCATTGTCTCTCAGCCGGTGGCAACTTAGATTGATCCATTACCATGGGTTCCTCGGCCTCAGGGGAATCTGTGGGGGGGTAGCAAGGGAGACTGTGGGGACCGGCAAAACTGAGCGCCAGAGCGACCAGGAGGTCGACACTCATTTGCTCGTTCCCTCAACCTGTAATCAATATTAATGGTGAGGGAGATTAGCTCATTCAACTTAGAAGGTTTTTCGATCCGGGCCAATTCATCCTGCAGACTAAGGCTAAGGCTACGTATAAAAATACTGCAGAGGGAAGCATCCTCCCACCCAACCTCAGCTGCCACCACCTGGAAATCAACTGAAAAATCAGCGACAGATTTAGCCCCTGTTTAAGATTAAGTAACCGAGTGGTGAACACACTATCCCGGTCGGAGTGGTCGACTACCTCATTGAATTCTGCTACAAACCGGTCATATATGTAATTAAAATAGTTGAGACAAGCCCACGCTAAGGCCTACCCCTCCAGTAAATTAACTACATAACCAATACGGCTGTGACTCATGGAAAAATCCCCCGGCACCCACTGAAACACAATACTGCATTGCAACAGAAAGCCCCGTGCTTCCCCTAACGTGCCAGTAAAACGGGTGGGAGTGGGAACCAGGGTCAAACAGGAATGCTGGGTGGGAAGTGGAGTGGAAATAGCTGGCCCGACCCCTCCCACCACCACCACCAGGAGCGGGTGGAAAAGGCTGTGTCTGGGTGAGCTGATCGAGGCGAGTGTTAATTTGAGTCAGCTGCGTCAAAGTGACCTGTTGTTGATAAAACAATTGGTCTAAACGAGCCTCAATGATGTTAATCCTTTGTGCGAGAGCACTGGCTGCTGGGTTTACCTGACAGAGACGTACTGACATGATTCGGACAAACCCAGATGCAGACACTTACTCAGAGTAAACACAATCATCTTTATTAAATGCATGTGAGTGTGTGCAGGAGTGTAAATAAGAATGAGTGCAGGTGGACGAGCAGAGCGAGGACAAATCTGGCAACCCTAAGAGAGAGGAGAGACAAGAGTATGAGCTCTCTGTAAACTGATTGAATAAACAAGGGGTTAATCAGTCTTACGGTGCAGGTGAGTAGTTGAGGCACTGAAGAACATCCAAGCAGCCCCGTATGCCAGTGCCTCAGTCCATCGCGTGCTCGTGCTGATGTAGATAATACCGGTCCTTCAGAGAAGAATAGTTAATTCATGGAAACCAATGCTTCCTCAAAGTGAAGGATCAGGTCTTGGTCTGTTGCCAGGAGGAGGAAATCTGCCCAGAGGAATCCACCTGTGCACAGGGAAGATAGAGGGACGGAGCGGAGAGAATGAATTTCTTCAGATAGCTTATGTTGAGTTGGGGAGGTGAAGCTCCCAGATGATCAGGTGTGCAGGATAGATGAGGGAGGTGAAACTCCCTAGCCAAAGGAGAAGTAGCCTCTCGCTCAAAGGTCTTACATCCAAGTGGAGCATTGACGTCTCTGTACAGAATGAGAGGCAGCACTCCTTAAGAAGGCTGCCTAATTGGAGGAGCAGGTGTGCGTGCAGCTGTGGAGACAATTAGGGCAGCAGGCACACAGAGTGGATGACCACAAATTGTGCTTCAGCTGGAGGTCACGAACAGATGGCCAGACAGTTTCCTTCAGGATTTTTTAGTAGACAGCAGAATTCATGCTTCTGTTTACTACAGCAAGTCTTCCAGGTCCTGAAACAGCAAAAAAGTCCCAGACCATTACACTATCACCACCATATTTTACTGTTGCTATGGTGTTCCTTTTATGAAATGCTGTGTTACTTTTATGCCAGATGTAATGGGACACAAACTTTCCAAAAAGTTCAACTTCTGTCTCATCAGTCCACAGAGTATTTTCCCAAAAGTCTTGGCGATCATCAAGATGTTTTCTGGCAAAACTGAAATGAGCCTTTATGTTCATTTTGCTCAGCAGTGGTTTTCGTCTTGGAACTCTGCTATGTAGGCCATTTTTGCCCAGTCTCTTTCTTATGGTGGAGTCATGAACACTGACCTTATCTGAGGCAAATGAGGCCTGCAGTTCTTTGGATATTGTTGTGGGGTCTTTTGTGACCTCTTGGACAAGTCGCCGCTGCATTCTTGGGGTAATTTCGATTGGCCGGCCACTTCTGGGAAGGTTCACCACTGTTCCTTGTTTATAGCCATTTGTGGATAACGGCTCTCACTCTGGTTTGCTGGAGTCCCAAAGCCTTAGAAATGGCTTTATAACCTTTTCCACACTGATAGATCTCAATTACTTTGTTTCTCATTTGTTTCTGAATTTCTTTGGATTGCAGCATGATGTCTAGCTTTTGAGCATCTTTAGGTCTACTTCACTTTGTCAGGCAGGTCCTATTTAAGTGATTTCTTGATTGAGAACAGGTGTGGCAAAATAAATTGAACTCAGCTTTCCAAAGATGTGATAAACCACAGTTAATTGATGTTTTAACAGAGGGGGGGCAATCACTTTTTTACAGAGGACCATGTAGGTTTGGATTTTTTTTACCCTTAATAATAAACACCTTCATTTAAAAACTGCATTTTGTGTTTACTTGTGTTGTCTTTGTCTAATATTTAAATTTGTTTGATGATCTGAAACATTTAAGTGTGACAAACATAAAAAAAATGAGAAATCAGGAAGGAGGCAAACACTTTTTCACACCACTGTATATGCTGCAGTGTCAGATGTCTTACTATATAAATTAGAATGTAATTTTTTTGAGTTTTCGTGTAAAGTACGCATTATGGTCTGATAGTTCTGTTAGGAGATTGTAGGTCTGAGTAACTCTTTCAGGTCTATTAGTAAACAATAAGTCAATTTTAGTTTGTGAACGGTCAGTGATTCTAGTCGGTTTATCAATTAATTGATGAAAGCTAAAGTGAGCCGTAATATTTTTGAAATTTTTCCTATCTTTAATTTCATCCCAATTTGACGAAGATGTGGATTTGATTCTCGAAGTCTCATCCAGAGGGGATGCTGACCGGAGGCTGCAGTTAGTGTGCACCATAATCATCAATATCGCAGTCGAGAGATTTGGAATTAAGGAGCAGCACTTAATGGCCAAACCAGGTGGACCAAATCGACGTGAGGGAAAGATAAGCCGGCTCCGGCAAGAGCTCCATGTGCTCAGACATCAGTTTAAGAAGGCAAGTGAGGAGGAAAAAGTTGGGTTGGTAGAGCTCTGTAACATCACGAGGAAAAAGATCACTAACCTCTGTCGAGCTGAGTGGCACAGAAGGAGAGGGAAGGAGAGAGCAAGAAAGCGTGCATCGTTTATTGCAAATCCATATAGATTCATTAGGAAAATCCTTGGACAAAAGCACAGTGGGTGACTTTCCTGCACTCAGGAAGAGGTTGACAGTTACCTCAGGGCCAGCTATAGTAACGCTGAAAGACAGCATGATCTTGGTCCATGTAGTAACTTGATAGCCCCACCAGAACCAACCATAACATTTAACCTTAAGGAGCCATTGTTGAGCGAGACCGAGGAGGTTGTTAAGGCAGCTCGAACTAGCTCTGCACCAGGCCCCAGTGGAGTACCCTATGTGGTCTACAAGAGGTGCCCAAGACTTCTACAGAGACTATGGAAAATATTCAAGGTTATCTGGAGAAGGGGAAGAGTAGCACAGCAATGGCGATTCGCAGAGGGTGTTTGGATTCCCAAGGAGGAGAACTCAACCACCATGAGCAGTTCAGGAACATCTCACTCCTCAGCATCGAGGGAAAGATTTTCTTCAGTATTATTGCTCGTCGCATCACAGAGTTTCTTCTTGGGAATGGGTACATTGATACAGCTGTACAGAAGGGTGGAATTCTAAGAGTGGCATGCTTCATTGAACACACGGGAATTGTCACACAACTGATCCGTGAAGCTCGAGAAGATAATGGTAATCTGGCAGTACTGTGGCTTGACCTTGCAAACGCTTATGGGTCAATCCCCCATAAACTGGTGGAAATCTCACTTGCCCAGCATCACATTCCAGTCAAGATCAGAGACCTAATCATGGATTACTATAACTGCTTCAGCTTGAGAGTTACCTCTGGAACCATGTCATCCTCATTCCATCGGTTAGAGAAGGGAATCATCACCGGCTGCACTGTCTCAGTGATTTTATTTGCCCTGGCCATGAATATGCTTGTAAAATCAGCAGAGGTGGAGTGCAGAGGTCCACTCACTAGATCAGGTGTGCAACAGCCCCCCATTAGAGCATTTATGGATGATTTGACGGTGACTACAACATCAGTCCTGGGCTGCAGGTGGATCCTTCAAGGCCTTGAACGTCTCATTAGCTGGGGACGAATGGACTTTAAACCATCAAAGTCCCAAGCCCTAGTTGTGAAGAAGGGAAAGGCTTCTGATAAGTTTAGATTTTTCACCAGAGGCATCCAGATTCCATCAATTACTGAGAAGCCAGTCAAGAGCCTGGAAAAGGTTTTCAATAGTACGCTAAGGGACACAGCCACTCTCCAAGAGACCAGCAATCAACTAGGAACCTGGCTTGGAGAGATAGACAAGTCAGGGTTGCCAGGAAAATTCAAGGCTTGGATTTACCAGCATAGCATCCTACCACGACTCCTCTGGCCTCTGCTTATTATCTACGATGTTCCACTGAGCACTGTTGAAGGTTTTAAGGAGAAGATCAGCCACTTCTTGCGTAGGTGGTTGGGCCTGCCTTGCAGCCTCAGCAGCATTGCCTTGTATGGGAGAAACAACAAGCTTCAACTCCCGTTCAGTAGTCTGTCAGAAAAATTCATAGTTTCCCGGGCAAGAGAAGTGATGCTGTACAGAGACTCTAGTGACATCAAAGTCTCATTGGCTGGTATTCAGGTGAAGACGGGCAGGAAATTTAAAGCCCATGAAGTTGTTGAACAGGCTGAGGCACGGCTGCAGTTCAAAGAGTTGGTGGGGACAGTTGCAGCAGGGCGGGCAGGCCTTGGGAGCAACTCAAGACCTCAGTACAGCAAGGTCCAGGGAAAGGAAAGACGTCAGTTGGTTCAGGATGAAATCAGAGTGGGAGTGGAGGAAACATGAACCAGCAGGATAGTTGGAATGCACCAGCAGGGGGCATGGACCAGGTGGGAGGAGGCAATGGAACGTAAAGTCTCGTGGTCAGAGCTCTGGAGAGCGGAGCCACACCGGATCAAATTCATGATCCAGTCAGTGTACGATGTTCTTCCAAGCCCAGCCAACCTCTTCTCTTGGGGCCTGATAGAAGCCCCTTCATGCTCTCTATGCCAGCAAAGAGGTTCCCTGGAACACGTCCTAAGTAGCTGCCCAAGAGCCCTTAGTGAGGGCCGCTATCGGTGGAGGCATGACCAGGTACTGAAGGCTGTAGCAGAGTCAATCAGTGCAGGGATCTCTTTCAGCAGGCAGCAACACCCAGCAAAGCATGCCATACTCTTCATCAAAGCTGGTGAGAAGCCACAGCATTGCACAAACCCACTGGGGGGGGGAGGGGGCTTCTGGCAACTGTACGACACTGGCAACTGAAGGTTGACCTGGGAAGACAGTTGAGATTCTCTGACAACATCATAATGACCACATTTAGACCAGACACGGTTCTTGTGTCAGAATCTTCCAAGCAGGTGATCTTGTTGGAACTGACTGTGCCCTGGGAAGACCGGATGGAAGAGGCCTTTGAAAGGAAGAGGGCCAAGTATGGGGAGCTTGTTGGTGATTACCGTAGTAGGGGATGGAAAACCTGGCTCTACCCCATAGAGGTTGGCTGTCAAGGTTTTGCCGGTCAGTCACTCTGCAGGGCCCTCAAGCAGTTGGGGATCAGAGGGAGACTCAACAAGAAAGCCATCAAAAACATCAACGATGCTGCTTAAAGAGCATCACGATGGCTGTGGATCAGAAAGAGTGATCCGTGGATGTCTCGAGCCACCTAGACACAAGTCGGGGTTTGATCAACCCTGGCTGGGTTGCCTGTGAGAGGGTGTATGATGTATAATGACCCGAAACACCCAATGACCGCAGGCTACATCACTGATGATGTGTCTAGGCAGCACCGTAAGGTGTGTGTTAGAATGAATTAAACAATAAAATCCCCAGTTAAAAAAGATCTCTTTCTATGATCACACATGTTGAGAAGCATTTTAAATTGGTCATAAAAGTCTGCCTTTGCTGCAGGTTTTCGATATATACAGTACAAATAATTATAAAGGACATGTTTACAGAGAGCAAGATGTTAACTCCAACACATTCTTACTTGATCTCTTTAGAAATTTCATTCTCCTTACATTTTAAGTGATTTTTGACATAAAGGAGAACTCCTGCACCTTTTCCTTCTACTCTGTCTTTTCTAAACACATTATAACCAGGTAGTGTGACGATGGCTTCAGGTGAGGATGCTGTTACACCAAAGAAGTCAATGTTAGAGTTGATCATTAAATCTTCCAATTGTTCTCTTTTAGAGGTTAAGCTTCATATATTTAAGTGTCCTCCAAGTAGTCCTTTATTTTTATAACATAGAACAACGACACTGCAGCAAAGACATTGAGTTGCTAGCTGTTAGCATGAGGCCTACATATCTCCCGAGAGAACACTCACACGTGATCTGCATTGTTGTTTATGCAAATCCGACGGCGAACGCTGGGACAGCGCGTGACGTCATCCATTCAGTAACCAGCAGGCTGCAGACAGAACACCCAGATGCTCTTCTCCTCATCTCAGGCGATTTCAACCACGTTTCACTGTCTCCCATTCTGCCCACTTTCACCCAGTATGTCACATGCCACACTAGAGACAATAAAACACTGGATTTGTTCTACGCAAACACTAAGGAGGCGTACACCTCATCACAACTCCCCCCACTTGGGAGATCGGATCACAACTTGGTTCATCTCCGACCGGTGTACAAACCCCTAGTGCACAGACAACCTCCGGCCATGCACACTGTGGAGTTATGGTCTGAGGAGACAATGGACACTCTAAAGGACTGTTTTGAAGCCACTGCCTGGAAGCAGCTCTGCGATCCACATGGTGAGGACATCGATGGCCTCATTCACACCTTCACAGGCTACCTCAGCTTCTGTGTGGACAAATCCGTTCCCACCAAGACCATACGGCGTCACTCAAACAACAAACCCTGGATCAACCCTGAGATAAAAACACTTCTGAGAGAGAAGAAGAGGATCTTCAGGTCGGGGAACAGGGAGATGCTGAAGTCCGTACAGAGGGAGCTGGGGAGAAAGATCAGAGAAGGCAAGGACAGCTTCAGGAAGAAGATGGAGGACAAGCTGCAACAGAGCGACATCAGCGGGGTCTGGAGAAACCTCAAAACCATCTCGGGGCTCCAGAATACCTCCCCCCAGGCCACGGGGGGCAGGGAGTGGGCAAACAACCTGAATCTGTTTTTCAATAGATTTGACCAACCGCCCTCCCACCCTGTCTGCACAACAACCACTGCTGCCTCTAAGAAATCAAGTCCTGCTACCCACTCCCCACTCCACCGACACCCCCCCCACTCCCAACACACAGCCCCCCATCCTGACCCTGACCAAGACCCAGGTGAGGATGGAGCTGAGGAAGATCAAGGCGAGGAAGGCGTCGGGACCGGACGGCATCAGCGCAAAGCTCCTCAAGTCCTGTGCAGACCAGCTGTGTGGGATTGTGACGTATATCTTCAACATGAGCCTGAAACTGGGGAGGGTACCACAGCTGTGGAAAACATCTTGTGTGGTACCTGTACCAAAAACTTCCCACCCCAAAGACCTGAACAGCTTCAGACCGGTGGCCTTGACGTCCCACTTGATGAAGACCCTGGAGAGACTGCTCCTTGCTCATCTCCGCCCCTTGGTGGAACCAGCGATGGATCCACTCCAGTTCGCCTACCAGCATGGCATTGGGGTGGAGGATGCGGTGATCTTCCTCCTTCACCGTTCTCTGTCCCACCTGGAGAAGCCCGGGAATATGGTGAGGATCATGTTCTTTGACTTCTCCAGTGCTTTCAACACCATCCAACCGATGATCCTGAAGGACAAGCTGCTGCGCGCAGGGGTGGACCAGCACCTGTCATCATGGATCCTGGACTACCTCACGAACCGGCCTCAGTTTGTGAGAACCCGGGACTGTGTTTCCGACACGATCATCAGTAGCACGGGGGCCCCCCAGGGAACGGTGCTGGCTCCCTTCCTGTTCACTCTTTATACTGCGGACTTCTCACACAACACAACACATTGCCATCTACAGAAGTTCTCTGATGACTCTGCGATCGTTGGTCTCATCTCCAGCGGAGATGAAGCTGAGTACAGAGGGCTTATCCAGGACTTTGTGGACTGGTGCCATCGGAACTGCCTCCAGATCAACGCGAGGAAAACTAAGGAGCTGGTGGTGGACTGCCGCAGGCATGGGCAGCCCCTCACAGCACCAGTAAATATACAGGGAACAGACATCGAGATGGTGACATCCTACAAGTACCTGGGTATTCATCTGAACAATAAACTAGACTGGTCACACAATACTGACGCACTCTACAAGAAGGGACAGCGCAGGCTGTTCCTGCTGAGGAGACTCAGGTCTTTTGGTGTACAAGGGGCGCTGCTGAAGTCATTCTATGACACGGTGGTGGCATCAGCCATCACTTTTGGAGTGGTCTGCTGGGGCAGTGGCATTACTGCAGCCGATAGGAAGAGACTGAACAAACTGATTAAGAAAGCTAGCTCTGTCCTGGGGCAACGCCTTGATCCGATGGAGGAGATAGGAGAGAGAAGGACGGTGGCTAAACTGTCATCTCTGCTGGAGTCCGAGTTCCACCCTATGCAGGACATACTGGATGCACTGAGGAGCTCATTTAGCAGCAGACTACATCATCCCAGGTGCACAACCGAGAGGTTTCGTAGGTCCTTCCTACCAACGGCTGTCAGACTGTACAACCTAAGCAGGGCTGCTCGCAGAGATAGCAAAAAGACGTAACAAACTAATAGTTTTTTGAATGCAAAAGATGCAATAGACTTACACAATGGTCCTCTCCGGCATACAACTAGGAACATACCGGTCGCTATGGAGGGTGAGAATATGTATGGGCACATAATCATACCATGTAGGATAACTAAGTAGACGGTTATGCTGTTTCATCCCACCTAGCAACAATGCTCTGCACTGTGTGTGTTTATATATTTACATATTTATTCCATCTAGCTACAATGCTCTGCACTGGGTGTGTTTATATTTATATATCTATATATTTATTCCATCTAGCTACAATGCTCAGCACTGGGTGTGTTTATATTTATATATCTATATATTTATTCCATCTAGCTACAATGCTCCGTACTGTGGGTGTTTATATATTTACATATTTATTCCATCTAGCTACAATGCTCTGCACTGTGTGTCTGTGTGTGTGTGTGTGTATATATATATTTTATAGTAATATGTACATATGTATATTAGCTGCTCTTGCTTGCTTGTTTTTTGTTTGTTTTTTTTTTTTTTCCTTGCCTTCTGATTGTTGCTCTGAGTGTTGCTATCCCTGTGCTGTTGCAATCCTGGAATTTCCCCATTGTGGGACTAATAAAGGCTTATCTTATCTTATCTTATCTTATCTTATCTTATCTTAGATCCCATATTTGCTTTGCTTGATTTAATGTTTGAAATAGTTTAAATGATCAATGCCTTTTCATTTCTGGGTTTCTTTTAGAAGCTTTGTTCTGCCACTATTGTTGCTTTGTGAGGCAACTGGTACAGGTAGATGAATTACTGTAGTCCTAAATCGGTCTGTCCGTCTGTTGAGTCCAACTTGTGTGACCCATGCGGTTGATGTACTAGTCCAGACTGCATTGATCGATTGGGAGTGTCCTGGGCGGCTGCTGTGCCATCCTCGTTAGCATTGGTGATGGCGTCCAAGTCAGCTGCTGTGCTAACCCTGTTAGCGATGATGGGGGTGCTCAAGATGGCAGTTGTGCTAACCCTGTTAGCACTAATGGTGGTGTTAGTGGTAGCTCTGATGGCTGTACTGTCCTTGATAGATCAGATAGTGTGATGGTTTGTCTGTTTGCTTGTCTCTGTATTAGCACGATTATGTAAAAACTGTTGCATTGATTTTGGTGAAATTTTCAGCAGAGATCGATCTTGGGCTATGTATGAGTCTATTACATTTTGGAGGTGATCCAAGAGAGGGTACCTCTGCCAAGGCCCCATCTCGCAATGTAATGTGATCATCGGTCACAGGATTATGCACAAACTACTGGACAAATATGAAAGTATGGACAGACAGTGGGATACAGAGGGACAGACAAATGGACAGGTGGAGGGACAGAAGTACGGAGGGATGGACATAGAGACAAAGAGGCAGAGGTACAGTGCATCCGGAAAGTATTCACAGCGCTTCACTTTTCCCACATTTTGTTATGTTACAGCCTTTTTCCAAAATGGATTAAATTATTTTTTCCTCAGAATTCTACACACAATACCCTATAATGACAACATGAAAAAAAAATAATTTGGAGATTTTTTGCAAATTTATTAAAAATAAAAAACTAAGAAATCACATGTACATAAGTATTCACAGCCTTTGCCATGAAGCTCAAAATTGAGCTCAGGTGCATCCTGTTTCCACTGATCATCCTTCAGATGTTTAACTGCTTAATTGGAGTCCACCTGTGGTAAATTCTGTTGACTGGACATGATCTGGAAAAGCACATACCTGTCTATATAAGGTCCCACAGTTGACAGTGCATGTCAGAGCACAAGCCAAACATGAAGTCAAAGGAATTGTCTGTAGACCTCTGAGACAGGACTGTCTTGAGGCACGAATCTGGGGAAGGGTACAGAAAAATTTCTGCTGCTTTGAAAGTCCCAATGAGCACAGTGGTCTCCATCATCCATAAATGGAAGAAGTTTGGAACCACTAGGACTCTTCCTAGAGCTGGCCGGCCGTCTAAACTGAGCGATCGGAAGAAGGGCCTTAGTCAGGGAGGTGACTAAGAACCCGATGGTAACTCTGTCAGAGCTCCAGCATTCCTCTGTGGAGAGAGGAGAACCTTCCAGAAGGACAACCATCTCTGCAGCAATCCACCAATCAGGCCTGAATGGTAGATCGACCAGACAGAAGCCACCCCTTAGTAAAAGACACATGGCAGCCCACCTGGGGTTTGCCAAAAGGCACCTGAAGTACTCTCAGACCATGAGAAACAAAATTCTCTGGTCGGATGAGACACAGATTGAACTCTTTGGCATGAATGCCAGGCATCATGTTTGGAGGAAACCAGGCATCGCTCATCACCAGGCCAATACCATCCTTACAGTGAAGCATGGTGGTGGCAGCATCATGATGTGGGGATGTTTTTCAGTGGCAGGAACTGAAAGACAGGATAGAGGAAAAGATGAATGCAGCAATGTACACAGACATCCTGGATGAAAACCTGCTCCAGAGCGTTCTTGACCTCAGACTGGGGCGATGGTTCATCTTTCAGCAGAACAACGACCCTACGCACACAGCCAAGATATCAAAGCAGTGGCTTCAGGACAACTTTGTGAATGTCCTTGAGTGGTCCAGCCAGAGCCCAAACTTGAATCCAATCGAACATCTCTGGAAAAATCTGAAAATGGCTGTGCACCAATGCTTTCCATCCAACTTGATGGAGCTTGTGAGGTGCTGCAAAGAGGAATGGGCAAAACTGCCCAAAGATAGGTGTGCCAAGCTTGTGGCATCATATTCAAAAAGACTTGAGGCTGTAATTGCTGCCAAAGGTGCATCAACAAAGTACTGAGCAAAGGCTATGAATACTTATGCACATGTGATTTCCTAGTTCTTTATTTTTAATAAATTTGCAAAAACCTCAAAAAAAAAACTTTTTTCATGTTGCCATTATTGGGTATTGTGTGTAGAATTTTGAGGAAAAAATTAATTTAGTCCATTTTGGAATAAGGCTGCAACATAACAAAATGTGGAAAAAGTGAAGCGCGGTGAGTACTGTCTGGATGCACTGTATGCACTCTGTGAGTGCTCTCTAGTTTCTAGCATAATGGTGTGTGTCTTTTCCCCCTTTTCTTTTGGAAAGTTACAGAGCAGACAGAGATTTGAGCCTTGGGCTGTATTTGATAAGGTATCACCTGAACTAATATTTTCTGTTTTCAACTAAGATCTGCTGACTGTGTTAGTGTTGTGACCTGATGAACACAGCACTCCGTTGGTCTCGAGACACTTTTTGTGACACAAAAACCAATAAAGCAGTTTAAATTAAAAAAACAAAAAACAAAAAAAAAATAACACTTATTCTTCCAATAGTCTGACGGGTCTGCCTAAATTCTGACCATATCAGACTGATAAAGAATTATTATTAAAAAAAATCAATAGTACACATTTTATCCTTGTCTTTGTTCACTTATATACAGTAGGTACTATGAATGGGTGAAGACATCCAAAGCCTACAGCAGTACTATATCACAGCTTTCACAAACCATTGATTTTGTGATGAAAACTTCCAGACAATCAAAGACATAAATCAAGAGTCTATGGCATGCAGAGAGGGAAAAGGGAGGCTTTGTCTTTATATATTGCACATAAAATCTTTTGACCTCAGAGTACAGGAGACTTTTCAATATAAAACACTAGTCTGGAACAGAATGACACTTGTTTGGTCTGATATTTTTTTTTAAAAAAAAGTGGTACATTTAAAAATAAAGCCATTCATTACAGAAATCTATTCACCATGGTTATAGATGTTAAAAAATGAAGGCCCGCTTAATCACTGAGTCAACTACTTGAATCAAATTCCCACATTGGACTGCATGTCAACATGTGGATAATCTAAAGAATGCAGTGAATATGTGCCTATTGATAACACTGCACTGACCTAGCTATTCTTGTCTTTCAAAGGAAACGTCTTTCAGGAGGCTGTAGTCCACTTCTCGCTTGCTTAGTACCTGATAAATACAACAATTGGGAAAGAGGAGGATGTTGTTTACACATCCTTAGACAGGATGGGGCAGGCTTCACCCACCAACCATAAGACCTGCAGAGTCGTGATGACTGAGGAGGATGGAGTCTGGAAAGGAGGAAGTTAGAGGACAGCAGCTGTGGCAGTCTGAAGCACTGCTGAAATACAGTCAGAGGAAACATGACACCAGTCCCAAAGTACTGTGGTTTGTAGTCGGATAAGAGGAAGAATGGAGCTCTGCCTTGTAAACTCTGAAGAACCCTTAACAGATACTGATGCTGTCAAAAATCATGACCAATTGTTTTTGTTCTTCGTCTCTTTCTTGTCTAGATGTGTGTGGGGAACAAAAATTGTATTATGTAGAAACATGAAGTTTTAGAGACTTGTCAGAAATTTTGCCCACTACTCAGAGACCCAAAATCAAGGCACTTTGCCCATAGGTGGTGCGACAATAACGAAGACAGGAACACATGCACATGTGCTCCAGGCAATGCAAACAATTATAAATGTGTGCATCCGTGCAAGGAGGATGCACACAGGTGGCTCACTTGGGCTGACCCTGGCTGGGTCCTACGGACAGAAACCCAGTCACCAGGTGCTTGCTCTCAAGTCCCAGTAACCCCAAAATGTGTGAGATATCCTGGGTCCTTGTTGTGACTTCTTCATGTTGATCTTGTTGACCACTTTTGGAACCCGGCCCTTCACCCACAACCAATTTGCCTTGTGAGACCCCACCAAGACCAAGTTGCCCCTGATAACATAGCTCCTGGGATTATTAGGACACTCAAACCCCTCCACCACAATAAGGTGGTGATCCATGAAGGGGTTTGTATCAACAATGGAGAATAAATGAGCTTGAAGATGAGACTGCCACTCGCTAGAGACAGATGGACCTCCATGACAGTTTGTATCCACCATTTGTTTGGTGCTAAAAACAGCTGATATTAAGATGTGGTTTCTGGAGGAGGTTTTTCATTCTTAGAAAATGTGCATAGACACAAACGAAACATTTTTGCTGTGCACTGGATAAGTGGCATTTACACCTTTAAGAAACATGTTCTTAAAATTTCAATCCAGTTTGATATTATAGGTAAATGAAATTGTAAAGTTTCTCTTTGGCATGTATTCTCTGATTTATCTTCTGATGCAGTGACCCAAAGTTGTTGAAACTTCACACTCACAATCACAACAGCATTCTTCAAGAAAACATCAAATTTCATGCAGTTCTGTTCATGTGCCAAAAATCATCTTCATAAAATGTCTACCAGCCTTTGTGTCTTGTCAGTCGACCATTTTATTTTGAGAAAGTAAATGTGAACCAAAGCAATCACTAGAGAAGTGTCCTAATGGTAGAGCATCCACCCCACAGCCAGGGAAAATGTGGGGTCATACCACAGGCCATTAAAAAATGTTGCTTTCTGCCTTCTATCTTGGCACTTAGCATAAAATAATGGGGAAAGAAAAGTTGGTTACCCAGCCACAGGGGAGCACAAACCAGTGTACTCCTGGTAGCGGTCCCAAGCACGGGTAAATGGGGAGGGTTGCATCAGGAGGGGCATCTGGTGTAAAATCTCTGCCAAATCCAATAATGACAACATTCAAACAATGTGAATGTAGGTCTAACGTGAGGACAAGTCAAGTTTTATCCAATATTTCTTTATAAATCCAAACATTTGCATGAAAAGGTGCACATGCAATCTGCAGGCCTTAATATGATTGTATGGATGCTTTAATAATAATAATGCATTAGATTTATATAGTGCTTTTCATAGACACTCAAAAATGGATACATTATTCATTCACTCCAGACAGATATTGATAAGCTACTACTATAGCCACAGCTGCCCTGCAGCAGACTGATAAGATAAGATAAGATAAGATAAGATAAGATAAGCCTTTATTAGTCCCACAATGGGGAAATTCCAGGATTGCAACAGCACAGGGATAGCAACACTCAGAGCAATAATTAAGAAGATACGAAAAATATAAATAAGAGCAGTGGATATACATACGTACACATAAATATATAAATATATATACAAAGTGCGGAACATTGTAGCAAGATGGAATAAACAGCATAACCGTCTACTTAGTTATCCTACATAGTATGAATATATACCCATACATATTGTCACCCTTCGTAGCGACTGATATTGTCCTAGTTGTATACTGGAGGGGACCATTTGTGTAAGTCTGTTGCGTCTTTTGCATTCAGTACTATTAGGTCGTCACGTTTTTTTGCTATCTCTGCGAGCAGCCCTGCTTAGGTTATACAGTCTGACAGCCGTAGGTAAGAAGAACCTGCGAAACCTCTCGGTTGTGCACCTAGGATGATGTAGTCTACTGCTAAATGAGCTCCTCAGTGCGTTCAATATGTCCTGCATAGAGTGGGACTCGGACTCCAGCAGAGATGACAGTTTAGCCACCATCCTTTTTTTTTTTTTTTTTTTTTGTTACTTATTTGTACCTGTAGGTAGATTTGGTTTGCAGTCTGGTGACAAGCCACCGGCTGCTGGTCGCTGCGTGCGTGAGCGCCCTAAACCTACATGTTTTTGGTATGCGGGAGGAAACCGGAGAAATCCCGGAGTAAACCCGCGCAACACGGGGAGAACATGCAAACTCCACACAGCTCACTGTTGGTTGGGGGCTGGGATCGAACCCACAATCTCATGATCCCCGCGATCCCCCGGCCGAGGGTAAAACTGTGCTGCCACAGTGCTAAACCACTGCGCCACCGTGCAGCCCACGGAAGCCCAGTCCTTCTCTCTCCCATCTCCTCCACTGGGTCAAGGCATTGCCCCAGGACAGAGCTAGCTTTCTTGATCAGTTTGTTCAGTCTTTTCCTATTGGCTGCTGTAATGCCGTTGCCCCAGCAGACCACTCCAAAAGTGATGGCTGATGCCACCACTGTGTCGTAGAATGTCTTCAGCAGTGCTCCTTGTACACCAAAAGACCTGAGCCTCCTCAGTAGGAACAGCCTGCGCTGTCCCTTCTTGTAGAGTGTGTCGGTATTGTGTGACCAGTCTAGTTTATTGTTCAGATGAACACCAAGGTACTTGTAGGATGTCACCATCTCAATGTCTGTTCCCTGTATGTTTACTGGTGCTGTGAGGGGTTGTCCTTGCCTGCGGCAGTCCACCACGAGCTCCTTAGTTTTCCTTGCGTTGATCTGGAGGTAGTTCTGATGGCACCAGTCCACGAAGTCCTGGATAAGTCCTCTGTACTCAGCTTCATCTCCGTTGGAGATGAGGCCGACGATTGCAGAATCGTCAGAGAACTTCTGTAGATGGCAGTGTGTTGTGTTGTGTGAGAAGTCCGCAGTATAAAGGGTGAACAGGAAGGGAGCCAAAACCGTTCCCTGGGGGGCCCCCGTGCTACCGATGACCGTGTCAGACACACAATCTCGGGTTCTCACAAACTGTGGCCGGTTAGTGAGGTAGTCCAGGATCCATGATGACAGGTGCTGGTCTACCCCTGCACACAGCAGCTTGTCCTTCATGATCATTGGTTGAATGGTGTTGAAAGCACTGGAGAAGTCAAAGAACATGATCCTCACCGCATTCCCGGGCTTCTCCAGGTGGGACAGAGAACGGTGAAGGAGGAAGATCACTGCATCCTCCACCCCAATGCCATGCTGGTAGGCGAACTGGAGTGGATCCATCGCTGGTCCCACCAGGGGGCGGAGGTGAGCAAGGAGCAGTCTCTCCAGGGTCTTCATCATGTGAGACGTCAGGGCCACTGGTCTGTAGCTGTTCAGATCTCTGGGGTGGGAAGTCTTTGGTAAAGGTACCACACAAGATGTTTTCCACAACTGTGGTACCCTCCCCAGCTTCAGGCTCAGGCTGAAGATATGCTCCACAATCCCACACAGCTGGTCTGCACAGGACTTGAGGAGTTTCGCGCTGATGCCGTCCAGTCAGACGGCATCATGATGGAAACGTGGCTACCAATCCCTGCCTCTCCAACCACGACCGAACATTTATACACATTAATGCCCAGTGTCATGGACACTGGAGGCAAGGTGGGTAAAGTGGCTTGCCCAGGGACACAACAGTAGGATGTCTGGGGAGAGCAGGATTCGAACCGCCAGCCCATTGGTTATTAAACAACCCGTTCTACCTCCTGAACCACTGTCCCCACATTCCCCTCCTTTGTTCCATTTTTGCTGAGCACCAAGCTGGATGGCAGGAAGTTCAATTTTTATATGGTCTTTGGCATGACTTGGCAGGGACTTGAACCCTGACCTCCTGGTTGTGGGGCTGATGGTCTAGCTCTAGGCCACCACTCCGATTTTATCTTTTTTAGTTCTCCCCAATGAGTCCAATATTTAGTCTTGTTCAGGCTCTTGCTCACTCCACTCTCTCCGTTTCTTTTCCTTGTTTATACTCCAGCCATACCTTCTTGGGTTTCTTCACTGGTTCTGCCATGATGTGTGTCCTGGAAATACCTTATATTTAGTGGCTTCCCAACATCACCCCCATTTGATTTGCAGTGGAACACAAGCCATAAAATGTGCCAGTTGGTGTGTTTTCTGTAGTCCTATCCCAACAACAAAGCTACATAGCACTGTTGCAGGTGATGAAAGCCTGCAGCCTTTGGTGGAGGCAGCTTTCACCCTGTCAGGTTGATGTGCCATTATTTTGGAAACATTTTCAGTTGAAAATCATATAGAGTGTTGCTTTAAAAACAGCTAAACATTTGCTTTTCCAAATAAAAGCAAAAAGTAATAATTTTAGTGTCCTTATTTTACAACATGATTATATTAGTATAGTGTGCAAGTATAAGAGAAAGAGATGGCACATTTAATGTAACCAGTTGAAGTGTCATGTGTGCATTTACCTTCACTCTGAGCTCTTACTTTGCATGACAAACTAGTTGACTCCTAGACTAGAGGCCACTATTCAGTTGCAAATTCAAAGTGTGTCCCATTATTTGGAAGACCTGGACTGAATGAGATGCTTTGTGGCTTGACGGTTGTAGACGACATCAGTTGTGAATTACTGAAGGGCCTTGTGACTGGAAATAAATGAACAGATAAAGGACCATGCAACACCAATAGATATGTTGATTAGCTCTGCATATAGAGGGACGTAAACATGCTGGACACACAAGGAGAAATCCAGACAACAACTCTGGAGGCCACCCATCACATGGGGCTGCTTAGGAGTCGTTATTTAAAGGCGAGTTGCCTTTAAATAAACTGCCACTGGTGTTGTTTATTGATTGTGTTTTTCTTGTTCCGTCAGAGGGTTTTGGGTAAGCCACACTTTCGTCATACTGACCCCTTGATTACTCATAGTGACTCCCAGTTAAGACAGGCACAAGTTACTGAAGGTTTCATTCACTGAAAATTTTGTTTTTTAGTTTTTAACCTTCTGAAATGGGTCTATTAGTCACATGATTATTGAAAAAAAATTAAAACACTCACTTCTCTTAACAATAGAAAAATAAATGCAGTAAACAGGGTGGAACTCTTCCACACTTTTTTCCTGTATGTCACAATAAAGTAAACCCAGCCTTGATACCCGCCTGCTGCTCTATTATTGGCCAGCCTAGCTGTCTGTCTGCAAGCAAGCTGGGTGGGGAGCCAAAGGTGTTAGCTTCAGTGATAACAGTGCTAATAGGGAGTCAGGTTACCAAGCATGATTTATATTATTTTCTTTAGACTTCAGTCACCCTAATAGACATCCCTGTTTTGTCGTGGTTCACTAATCCACAGTTGATAACATATCTTGCTTTGTCATTCTGGCTTATTTTGGTATATTTTCACTGTGATGCCACATCGAATCATTAGTATAACTCTCCATATTGTGCTTCTTGTATCCACCTTACTCCTGGGGGTGCCGCTGTAGGAACGATTATGGGTGGAGCTTCCGGTTTTGGCTGACCTAGTGTTAAATCAGTCAGTAAGAGTGGAGTAGCAGGGACATATAAAATAGCGTTTTTAAACGTTTTTCAAATTTTTTAATGCATAGTCCACATACGTGTTTTGCACTCAAGTGGCAGCTAATTTCAGCACTTCTACGTTTTGTATTTTTTGAATGCTTTTGCGTAGTTCTGGTACTTGTTGGTGTTCGTGGTTGTTCCAGACTGGATAAATGGAGGCTTCTCACCACACGGTGACAGACGACATCCAAGCACGGTGTTGTGACATGTGTCTGCTCTAAGGTAAATTTAATTATGTCCAACATATTTTAACAAAATGCAGCCGATTGTATTGCAGTGGGGACGTGCTGGTTGGAATGCGCACCACGTCATTATGAGTACAGACAACGAGAAGTCATAAGTCATGATTCTTTCTTTGTTTGGTAACGGCAAGTCCCGGGAAAACCCTTGAGTGCCTGGTATCATTGGAAAACTTAGAAATCGTACTTTCTAAAAATCCCTATATTTTTGCGGAAGATGTAACTCCCGACCAATTGAAAGCAAGTTTTCAACCTAGCTAAAATAATAAACAAATCGTCTTTTTCTGGGTCATTTTTTGAACACTACCTACTAATTAAATATCATTTTGAAGGTCTTTCAATAGAGAATATAGAAATAACATTACATCAGTTTTGAAAATGTCCTCAAAGTGACTCGTTTTGCCAGCACGGGTCATTTGTTTACACCGTTATCATCTTAGCAGCGGCGCTAACTAACGGAGCTACTGTGTACGAGGCCACTTTTTAAAGTCATCTTTCCATCCCTCGATAATCATGGGAAGTGGTATGATTATATTACTGTTCTGAAGTGCAAGACACCATGTTCCCATATTTCTGATGCTGAAGTCATTGTTTTTTAACAAGGAAAAGTTCCCGTTTCAGTGACAACCACATGTTCTAAACTAGTACTGGAAGTTGCTACCATAATTCACGCAAGGCATCATGGGGCCTAGGAATAAAGTGGATCACTTCATAGCGTCGGTCCAATAACTGAAAAGACTCCTTACCATCATTGCTAAATGGCAGGAGCAAGGGAATATCCCTTGCAGGCTTTGGAGAAGCCCCATTAAGCAGCACGGTTTGGTATCAGTTCTTCTTCATCAGACATGATGACTATAGCTTAAAGTCCGGTAAAGCCATCTAGTCAATGGTAATGACGGGTAATGGCTAACAACGTTTAGCAGTGCGGCTAACCGCAAACCTTACGTCCATGAAGTCAAGAGAAAGTTAAGACGAAACCTGGACATGGAATCAACACCCCTGCCACCAGTGTAACACTTCTGTGTTGATGTAATGGTTCTTCGGGGGGGTCGTTCGATAACAAATGTTGGTTATTGTTTATATCAACTGATAGTATTAAAAATATATTTATATAAATATTTTATTTAAGAAATATAAATTATCCACCATAGTATCAGTACGTGTCCATAGTTACCATGGTAACTCACGGAGGAGGAGCCAACGGTTACAGGGTGTTTCAAGTGGAGAAAATTGTGAAGGGCCGTTAACTTACTGATATTCCCTGAGAATGGAGCAGGAAGTAGGGAATACAGTTTGAAGTACACTGTGGATCGGAATGTAGCTTTGATTTTGAGTAGCTAGCTGACACTAGCAGCAAGCTAGCCTCAGTTAGCCATTCTGGGCCACTATTTACTCGCTGATGAATGTTTCTCTGCTTACTGTATTCCAGGGATCGGCCACGTCCTATCGACCACTGAAACCAGGCCGTCCTGTCCATAAGCATTCTGTTGTAGAGGAGCTTGAAATAACGAGGCGATGTGATTCATAAACCAAAGTTTATTATCAGCTCCTCTAACAAGTCTCATCCTAGTGCAGCAGCAGAAGAAGGAAAAAGAGACCGAACAGTTTCGGCTCTCTGAACTTATACTTGCACATAACAAAAGACATGCATATCAAAGGCTGAAATCCCTCATTATCTTAATACCCCCCATTGTCTTCGTGCTCCTCCTCATGTCCCTGGGGGGTGAGGGCAGCTCCTCTGGTCTCCACTGCAGTGTCTGGGAAAGTCTTTGTTCTTACACTGGCGGGTGAGAGTCTTTGTCCTTTCTGAGGTGTGAAGTCGCCTTACATATGTAATCACCAAACATTCCCACATGCTTCAACATATGTAGGTTATAGAATATATGATTAATATAGCCCACAGCACCCCCCCAAATGACTAAGAAAAGGACAATAGAAAAATTCACAGTTTAAGATAATTACTATGACATACTAACTGCTACACCTCTTGCCACAGAAGAAACTTTCCAGCAGCCATGCTCCTAAGAGAGTTCAGTGGTAATCATAACAGCATAGTAAAATCACAAGTCAGTCCTAAACTGTTACAGCACAATTAGTGAACAACTGTTGAGTAGTTTGCATCAGTCCCTGTGCTGTCTGGGTTTTAATCTTCTCCCGAATCTGCTGTGGGTCCACTTGGGCGTCCTGCTGGGACCTTCCTGTAAGAAATCTGCAGCTTGGGGAGGAGAGTGATTAATTGTTCCCTGCAGGGGGGCTGAGTCTTTTCTCTTGGGGGGTCTACCCCACCGGGGTGCTCTCGCCAATCGTGCAGGCTCGTCTCTCAACAAGAAGGCAGGTTTAAGTCTGTCAATGCTGACTGTTTCTTTTCTATCCCCAAAATCAAGCACAAAGTGTTTATCACCAGGTTTCAGCACTCTGAATGGCCCATCGTATGGTGGGCGGAAAGTTGGTTTTAAAGCTTCATGCCTAACAAAAACGAATTCAGCATTTTTTAAAGCTTGGGGGACAAAAACCCGTGGAAAAGAATGATGTGCCGGTCCGGGGAGAGAGTCCGGTCCATTGCTGCCTAAAAGCCTCGGGGCTGGAAGATGCCCTGGCTCTGGGTTCTCTGGTAAAAATTCACCTGGGAGCCTGAGAGGTTGTGCAAAAACCAATTCTGCTGGAGAGGCGTCTAGATCCTCTTTAGGCGCAGCACGCAACCCCAATAAAACCCAGGGAAGTTTATTTACCCAATTTGTATCCGTTAGTGAGGCTCTGAGGGCGGCCTTTAAAGACCTGTGAAAACGCTTGCATAACCCATTAGCCTGAGGGTGATAAGCGGTGGTGCGGTGAATTGTCGCCCCTAAGCTGCTGGACATGGCTGACCAAAGCTCCGAGACAAATTGAGGCCCCCTATCGGACGTGATGTCCGATGGGACCCCAAAACGTGCCACCCAGTTTGCCAAAAAAACGTGAGCGACTTCCTCCACTGTGGTTGACGCCAGAGGGACTGCCTCTGGCCAGCGCGTGGTGTGGTCTATCATTGTTAACAGGTGTGTGAAACCTTGGGACGAAGGTAGTGGTCCCACGAGGTCGACATGAACGTGGTCGAACCTTCTAGCAGGGATTGGAAAAGGCTCCAGGGGGGCTTTTGTGTGTTTGTGTATTTTGGCGCGCTGACAAGAAATGCAAGTTTTTGCCCATTCTTTTACGTTTTTGCGCAGGCCAGGCCACACAAACTTTTCGGCGACCATTTTAACCGAGGCGCGCACACCTGGGTGCACGAGGGAGTGAATTGAGTCGAAAATACGGCGGTGCCATGTAGCTGGGACTAACGGGCGAGGTCGGCCAGTTGAAATATCGCATATTAGGGGGGGCACGCCGTCGCGTAAACCCCTTTCCTCCAGCCTTAACCCTGTTGGTCCAGACAAGAGTGCGCGCACGTCCGCGTCACTGCTTTGTTCCTCTGCCATGGCTGCATAATCTATCCCTGCATGGATTGGGGCCGCGTATGTGTCCGCGTTGGTGAAGAGTTCCGCGGCTGAGGTAGTATAATCTGTCTCCTCGCGCTCTGATGATGTCACAGCGCGAGAGAGGCAGTCTGCTACCACGTTAAGTTTGCCTGCCACATGTCGAATGTCTGTGGTGAACTCTGAAATCACAGCCAGCTGTCTTTGTTGCCTGCCTGACCACGGTTCGGAAATTTTAGCCATAGCAAAGGTGAGCGGTTTGTGGTCTACAAAAACCGTGAAACTCCACCCTTCTAACCAGAACTGGAAGTGGCGGATGGATAAATGAAGCGCTAGCAGCTCCCTGACAAAAGTGCTGTATTTACGCTCGGTTTGGTTTAGCGATTTGCTGAAGAATGCCAAAGGTTGCCAGATTCCGCTGACATGTTGTTCTACAACTGCCCCTATAGCCAGGTCCGAAGCATCTGTGGTTAGCGCAATGCGGGCCGAGGGATCGGGGTGAACCAACAATGTGGCATTAGCTAGGGCGCTTTTTACTTCCGCGAAGGCGCGTTCGCGCTCCGGGGTCCATTCGACCGCGTTGGAAGCTTTCTGTTTTCTGAGCGCGTCATATAGGGGCTGCATGAGCTGAGCTGCATGGGGGAGGAAACGGTTGTAAAAATTAACCATTCCTAAAAATTCTTGCAGCGATTTGACCGTTCGCGTGAACTTTGTCTGGAAGTGGGACTGCCCCCTTCGGAGAAACTCTGTGTCCTAAAAAATCAATTTGTGACACACCGAATTTGCATTTGGCTGGATTGATTATTAACCCGTGTTCTTCTAGCCTCTGAAAAACCATAGTGAGATGCTGCTCGTGTTCTTCCTCAGACGGGCTGGCTACCAGCATGTCATCGAGGTAGACAAAAACAAAAGGGAGGTCACGTAATACTGCGTCCATCATCCGCTGAAAGGTTTGAGCCGCGCCTTTGAGGCCGAAAGGCATCCGCAAAAATTCAAAAAGACCGAAAGGGGTTATTACAGCTGTTTTAGGAATGTCCTCTGCTCGAACTGGGACTTGATGATAACCGCGGACCAGGTCTATTTTTGAAAAAATGCGCGCACCCGCCTGGTGCAGTAAAAAATCCTGAATGTGAGGAATTGGGTAGCGGTTATGCGCTGTCGCATTGTTTAATCTGCGGTAATCGCCGCACGGTCTCCAAGAACCGTCGGATTTCGGAACCATGTGAAGTGGTGAGGCCCAGGAGCTCTTCGAGCATCTAATAATGCCTAATTTTTCAAGGGTGGTAAACTCGTCCCAAGCTATGGCGAGCTTGGCCGCGTCTAAGCGCCGAGCTTTGGCAAATACGGGTGGGCCTGTTGTGGGAATAAAATGTTCAACCCCGTGTTTAGCCACTGTGGCTGAGAATTTGGGAATTGTGAGTGCTGGAAATTGGGTGAGGAGTTGATCAAACTTACCTCCTGCTGTGGTGACGCTAGCCTGCACGGGTGGTGGAGAAAGTCGGGCTGAGCAGGGAATAGAAGCAAAGGACAGTGCATTAACCAAGCACCTGTTCGCTAGATCAACTAATAACCCATGTGCACACAAAAAATCTGCGCCCAACAAGTTAAAACTCACCGCCGCTACAACAAATGTCCATCTGTAGTTGCGGCCGTGGATGCTGAGGTGCAGGCTCTTTTCACCAAAAGTGTCGATGATGGAGCCGTTGGCTGCCACCGCTCCATTGCCCCAGGTGCCCATGGCCCGGTCTGCTTGTGAGGGCATGATAAAACTTAGTTGAGCTCCCGTGTCTATAAGGAACCGCTTGCCGGTGTGTCCGTCTGTCACATATAAAAGCTTGCTTTTTTCGCCGAGAACCGCCGCTGTTAACGGCTCTCGGCTTCGGCGTTTTCCGGAAATTGTGAATTTGCAGGGGGGAACGCATTTGTAAGCCTTCTCGGCGAAGCGGTGGTGGTAATAACAAACATTGCTCCGTCTGTTGCATCCTGGGCGTGTCGCTGTCACCGCGGGCTGGCTCTGCTCAGTGATTTGTGGCTCCTTGTGGCTCTGGATGTCAGTGTTGAGGTCTGCGGATGCTGCTGTGGGTGTCTGCTCCTTGCAGGCGTTGACGAGCCGTTGAGCTTCGTGAGCTAGCGTGCGGAAGTCTTGCTGGGTGCTGCATCGCATGTTGGCCAGCGTCCCTCTCATGTGTGGCGGCAGCGTCTGAGGAATATGAAATGGAAGAGGAAGTTGTCATTGTCCTCTTCTTTAAGTTGCAGCAAGTCCTCCATGAGGGCCTTGGGTCTGCATCCTCTGTGGCCGTAGACCGCCAAGATCCTCTCGGCTCTCTCCTCGGCTGAGGGGACGTAATTTGCCACGATGGTCGCTTTCAGTTCTTCATATTTGTCCTGGGCCAGCGGCCGCTGGATTATGCTCCGCGCACATCTCGAAGTGACAGCGTTGAGTTTGGCGACGATGTGATAGAACTTTGTATCGTCAGCCGTGATGCCCGCAAGTGCAAACTGGGCTTCAGCTTGCTGAAACCACGAGGCGGGGTCCTCTTGCCAGAAGTCCGGCAGGTTGACGGTGACGGCGTTTGTGTAGACCGTCACTGATGTGTCCACAGGGTGAGAGTGCCTTGCTTCGGCTCTCTCCGCGGCGCTGGTGCTCGGTTGAGCCCTCTCTATCACTTCTGCCATGGGGGAACGTCGTCCATCTGTTCCCCTGTCTGCATGGGCGCCGGCGTCTGCCTGGGTCGCCACAGATGAGTCGATCGCGGGGGAATGCCTCTGGTCCATTCTCGTGTAAGGGTCACCAGTGTAGAGGAGCTTGAAATAACGAGGCGATGTGATTCATAAACCAAAGTTTATTATCAGCTCCTCTAACAAGTCTCATCCTAGTGCAGCAGCAGAAGAAGGAAAAACAGACCGAACAGTTTCGGCTCTCTGAACTTATACTTGCACATAACAAAAGACATGCATATCAAAGGCTGACATCCCTCATTATCTTAATCTCCCCCATTGTCTTCGTACTCCTCCTCATGTCCCTGGGGGGTGAGGGCAGCTCCTCCGGTCTCCACCGCAGTGTCTGGAAAGTCTTTGTTCTTACACTGGCGGGTGAGAGTCTTTGTCCTTTCTGAGGTGTGAAGTCGCCTTACATAATGTAATCACCAAACATTCCCACATGCTTCAACATATGTAGGTTATGGAATATATGATTAATATAGCCCACATCTGTGATGCTTTATTTCATTCATTCTTTAAGATGAATTTGTAATAGTTGGCACAGTCCTGCTACCAAGCCAGGGAAGCTAGTTGGCTAGCTAAGAATAGCCATAGCAGTGTTGCCAACTCTCACTCTTTTGGAGTGAATGCCCATCTTTTGCCCTCTCTTTCTCCACTACAAACATTATTTGTCACTCCAGAAGGATGAAATTACTGCCAATATCATGTTAACTTCAGATTTTTCCCACAATAAAAGCTCTCAAGTTAGCATAAAGCAGACTGGACATTTTCTAAGACTTATTCTATGGTAAAGAAGCATATTTGTTTAAAAAATAACTGTTTATATGAATTCTGCACCTCCACACTCACTCCATTGCCACCCCCCAGTGTCCACAATGCACAGGCTCCTCTAAATCTCCAAGCTTTTCTGAAAAGTTGGCAACTCTGGCCATAGTGATGTAAGAGGGAGGCAGTGTTGCCAACTCCTCAGTAAGAAAAGTAGCTAAACGCTGTCCTAAAAGTAACTAGAATTCACTAAATGATGCCATCACCTCTTGATGCCCTTGATGACCCTTACCAGTATGACTAGAGGTGTGGTCGTAACACTGAGGATGCTGCTGCTCTCACCCACTTTGTGTCTAAAGATTCAAAGAATCATAAACCATATGCGGGAGTACTGTTTATTGATTTTTTTTTCTTCAGCATTCAGCACAATAAAATCAGACTTACTTCTTTCTAAAATGTATCAGTTGGAGATTACTGATGGAGCAGCTGTGGAGAGGGTGAGCAGCACCAAGTTCCTGGGGATGCACATCTCTGAGGACCTCTTCTGGTCTAACAACACCATATCACTGGCCAAGAAGGCTCAAACTCACCTCTATTTCCTCTGCAAACTGAGGAGAGCACGAGACCCACCTCTCATCATGCGCTCATTCTACCGGGGAACCACTTAGAGCATCCTCACCAGCTGCATCACTGTGTGGTATGGAAGCTGCACCGCCTCATGCTGGAAGACTCTGCAACGCACAATGAAAGTAACCAGCCAGATCATCCGTGCAACTCAGCCCTCCCTCTCGGACATCCACCACACCCGCCTCACCTGCAGAGCCATCAACATTGCAGGTGACACCTCCCACCCCTCACACTCCTTCTTCAGCCCCCTGCCTTCAGGAAGAAGGCACTGGAGCCTACGCGCCCACTCCACAAGACTGCTAAACAGCTTTGTTCACCAGGCCGTCAGAACCCTTAACTCTGCCCACTTCCTCCCTCCACCCCCCATCCCTTGCCCCTGGACTGTAACACACTCACCCACACAACAACTCTACCTCAGCAGTTTGCACAGAAAGACTTGGCGCACCAACATTATCACATCTGCTGCTGTATGTCTTGCACCTTACTGCAACCATTTGCACAAATATCATACCTGCTGCTGTCTGTCATTGCACTACTGATCATGCGCAGAACAATCTGTCACTGTCTGCACCCCTGTTACTGCATTGAACTTGCAATTTACCGATAGTGTGGAGAGAGGAATAATCAGGCCAAGCGTTCAGAGCAGATGAAACTTTATTCTCTTCCTCTCACATCCACCAGAATCCAAAACAGTAGAAACACAGGTTGCAGGCACTCTTTTTTATATTAACCCTCCTCCACTACCTGAGGTGCTGTATTTACATATCAACCCCCCATGACAATTCCCCTTGTCCTCCAGCACCTTTGATCTGCCATCTCTTCAGTCTGAGGGAAAACTGCCGAGGGAAAACTACTGAGTGGGTTTCCCAGACCGCCCCTCCAGACTCTCAGACTGAGCCTTAACCTTCATGTCCTTTGGGCTTCAGCCTCCGTCCATAGCTGCTGTAACAGGGGAACTTCGGCTCCGAGGCACTGCTGTGCTGGTGGGGGGTTCCTGGGGGTGCGTCCATCTGTGGGGGGACAATGGGGGGGACACCTTCAGCATGCTTGTGTGACTGATCTGATGAGTCATTTACCTGGGGAGTTCTCAGTGGGGGTCTTCCGCGCCAAGGAGCTCGGGCCAACACCACCTGTTCGTCTGCTAAAACAAAGGCGGGCTTAAGCCTGTTTATACAAATTGTCTCCCGGCGACCCCCCAAGTCTAACACAAAATGTTTGACCCCGGGTTCCAGCACTCTGAACGGGCCATTGTAGGGCTGGCGCAATGGGGTCCGGTGGGCATCGTGCCTGACAAATACGAACGACGTGTCCTTCAAGGTCTTTGGCACAAAAGCACGGGGAAAACAGTGGTGGGCCGGGCCGGGTAGCATCCCTGCCCCTGTGCTATGCCGTGAATGCGGGGACAGATCGGTGTTCGGCGCCGACAAATATTCCCCAGAGAGCAGCAGCAGCTGGGAAAAAAAAACAGCTCTGCTGGAGAGGCCGCCAAATCCTCCTTCGGTGCTGAATGCAGCCCTAATAGAACCCACGGAAACTGGTCCACCCAATTTGCATCCTTAAGCGAAGCCCTGAGCGCTGCTTTAAGCAATCTATGGAAACGCTCGCATAACCCATTGGCATGGGGGTTGTACGCGGTCATTCGATAAATTGTGATGCCCAGGCTCCGGGCGATGGTGGACCAGAGGTTGGAAACAAACTGCGGGCCCCGATCGGACGTGATGTCCGAAGGGGCGCCGAAACGTGACACCCATGTCGTCAAAAAAGTGCATGCAACTTCTGCAGACGCGGTGGAAGCTAGTGGGACTGCTTCGGGCCAGCGCGTGGTGTGGTCCACCACTGTCAGGAGGTGCGTAAACCCCTGCGATGGCGGGAGGGGGCCCACGAGGTTCACGTGAACGTGGTCGAACTGCTTAGCCGGGATATGGAATGGCTCCAAGGGGGCCTTTGTGTGCCTGTGCACTTTGGCTTGTTGGCACGCTATGCAGGCTGCCGCCCACTGTTTCATCTGTTTGTGCAGGCTCGGCCAGACGAAGTTCGCTCCCACCATTTTGACTGACGCGCGCACTCCTGGGTGCGCCAGGGAGTGAACCAACTCAAAAACGCAGCGGCGCCAAGCACGTGGGACTACCGGGCACTGACGGCCCGTGGAGGCGTCACAGATTGGGGGGGGGGCGTCTTGCATTACTCTGCTCTCCAGCCTTAACCCTGTTGGTCGAGACTGGAGCGCGCAAACGTCCGCATTGCTGATCTGCTCAGTGGCCATGGCCGTGTAATCTATCCCCACGTAGACTGGGGCCACTAATGCGCGCGAGAGGCAGTCCGCCACCACGTTGAGTTTACCGGCCACATGCTGAATGTTGGTAGTAAACTCCGAGGTCGCGGCCAGCTGTCTCTGCTGCCGACCCGACCATGGTTCCGAAACCTTGGCCATTGTGTACGTTAGCGGCTTGTGGTCCATGAACGCAGTGAAGGTGCGCCCTTCCAGCCAGAACTGGAAGTAGTGTATGGCCAGGTGGAAAGCCAGTAACTCTCTGTCGAACGCGCTGTATTTACGCTCACTGTCGTGCAAAGACCTGCTAAAAAAGGTGAACGGCTGCCAAGAACCGGTGACGTGCTGCTCCACGACAGCCCCTATGGCCACATCTGAGACATCGGTAGTGAGTGCTATCCAAGCCACCGGGTCCGAGTGCACCAGCAGTGCGGCGTTCGCCAGGGCTGTTTTAATCTCCGAAAATGTCTGCTCTCGTTCAGGAGTCCAGTCAACTCTGTCTTCTGGTTTCTGTTTCTTAAGCGCGGCGTACAACGGCTGCATGAGCTGGGCTGCGCGGGGGAGGAAATGGTCGTAAAAGTTAACCATCCCCAAAAACTCCTACAGCACCCTGACTGTCTGAGGCCGGGGAAAATTCCCCACTGCGCACACCTTGTCCAGCAAATGTGTCGCTCCCTCCGGTGAGATGCAGTGGCCCAAAAAATTAATTCCCGTCACCCTGAACCGGCATTTCGCCGGGTTGATTATTAACCCGTGCTCCTCCAACCTCTGGAAAACTGTCCTGAGGTGGGCTACGTGTTCGTCCTCAGACGCGCTGGCCACCAGGATGTCGTTCAGGTAGAGGGCACAAATGGCAGATCGCGCAACACCGCATCCATCATGCGTTGGAATGTCTGCGCCGCGCCCTTTAACCTGAAAGGCATGCGTAAAAACTCAAACAGACCAAACGGGGTTATTACTGCCGTTTTAGGTATGTCCTCAGTGCGCACCAGGACCTGGTGGTAACCACGGACCAGGTCTAGCTTGGAAAAAATGCGCTCCCCGGTGAGGTGAACAGAAAAATCCTGAATATGCGGGATGAGGTAGCGGTAATGCGCTGTAGCGTTATTTAATCTGCGGAAATCACCGCAAGGTTGCCACGATCCCTCGGCCTTAGGAACCATATGTAGCAGGGATGCCCATGGGCTGTTTGAGTGTCTGATAATGCCCAACTTTTCCAAGTTGGCAAACTCCTTGTGCGCTATGGCCAGTTTAGCTGCGTCCAGGCGCCGAGGTCGTGCGAAAACGGGCGGCCCCGTGGTGGTAATGAAGTGCTCCACCCCGTGTTTAGTGACGGTCGCCGAAAACGTCGGAACCGTGAGTGCTGGGAACTGGGTGAGTAGTGTGGGGAACTTACCCCCTGGAGCTGTGACGTTGGCTACTGTTGTGGGCCTGGCTCCGCGAGCTGTACAGGGGAGAGAATCAAAAGACATTGCGTTAACCCCTTGCACTCCAGTCAATTTCCCTAAAAACGCCAAAAAATAACGTGCCCAAAGTAAATTGAAAGCTGTTCTTCAACCCTTTGCAGCATCTTCATGGGGTTGGTCTCATTTAAAAGAAAATACTTTGAATTTTTTGGCAAAACAGTCATAATCTCTCTAAGTGCTCCGGCCACTGAGTTACAGTCATCTAAACATAGTGAACTTGAAGAAAATAAATTTGGCCTGGGTGTTTTTTTGGATACAAATGCTTGCAAATAACACACAGCTTCAGATCCGGGCTGGAAAATGCAACAGAACTGTAGAACCAAGTGTTATCCAGCTGAGGTCAAAATTTTGTAACAATACCACAAAAAATGAATATATTACACAGCTTTTTCCTCAGGTTGTTCCCAGGCGTTTTTGAACTGTGCCAAATTGTGCCAAATGGCACAGTTTCGAAAAACGTCTGTAACTTTTGAATGATTCAATATAGAAGCTTCATCTTGGGCTCTAATGAAAGGTGACACTCAGGGCTGTGTGTGTGGGGGGGGGGCGGGGGTTGTCCCCCCCCCCCTCGCTACAGAGGACGGACATCGCCCGTTGCGCCACAGTCCGCCATGCAGCGATGACGCACAGCTGTAATTTACCGATCGGTCAAAAGTCATTTTGATTACAATTTTCAAGGATAAAGAATAATTTAGCTTAGAACACTTACCTCTTCACAGCAGAAGCGGAGCTGGCAAACTTCTTCCTCATTGTCAGACGAACGCAACGCTGATCTCGCGACCCGATCAAAACATAATTCCATTATTGCGGTTTTGGCGAACGATTTTTCAAAACAAATAACAGTAGTAATTAAAAAAAGACTGGCGAACGCATGTGTGTCACTCAGCCTTCGTCGTCAGCCTCCGTCGGTCTATGATGACCATGGAAGAGAATCCTAAACGTCTACGTCTACTCTGCTGGAATAAAAACAAAAAAAGCACCGCCTGTGGCCGAACATGCCGATGCGCGAATGGCAGTCCCTGTCACACAGGTCACACTTGTGGATGGTCTCCGTGCTGCTGGGTCTGTGGGGTTCTTCCTGTGGGTCCATTTTTTCATCTGCTGCAGCAGTCAGTCTCTCTTCACTCAGCCTTACACAAAACAGCTCGCAAACTTCTGTGCTTCAATTGGCTCGCTGCATTCACAGCGTTGGTAGGCGGGTCCTTCTTGCTAGGTTTTCAGTCATTGGCTCTTCAAGGTTTCAGAAACCCAATTCAAGGCTCTTATTAGTCGAATGAGAGGTCAATCATATCCGATCTGTTCGCGGCTGTGTCTGTAGTGGGAGAACGGAAATGCAGCTTTTTTTTCCAGTGCGCTCTTAGGACGCAGCGCCCTCGTGCATCCTAGAGCACACGAGAGCGCCCTCTGTGCGCTGTAGGACGCAGAGACCTGCCCGTCCGCGGTACACCAGAGTGCAAGAGGTTAATCAGGCGTCTGTTAGCAATATTGACTAGTAGTCTGTGTGCACACAAAAAATCAGCGCCTAAAATGGGGAAGCTGCATGCCGCTATGACGAATGTCCATAGGTATGTACGGCCGTGCAAGGATACAGTCAGTGCCCTCTCACCAAAAGTCTTAATGTCTGAGCCGTTTGTGGCCGTCAGTTCGGGGCCGCTAGTTCCCGCCAGCTGGTCGCCGTAGGACGGCAGGATGAGGCTCTTTTGGGAGCCGGAGTCCACGAGGAACCGTCTCCCCGAGCGGAAGTCTGTCACATAGAGCAGCTTGCTTGCTTCACCGGCGGTCGCAGCTGCTACCGACTGCTGGCCCTGGCATTTTCCGAGCGCTTCAATTGGCACGGTGGCATGCATCGGCGTGCATCCTCTCCAAAACGGCGGTGGTAGGAAGAGAGCATGTCTCTCTGGTGCTTCTTGGCCTCTGCTGCAGCCACCGTTGCTGGCTTCTCACTTCTGCTGGCCGTCTCGCTGGGTTCCGATGCTGCTGCGTTCACTGTGAGGGCTCTGGTGGTGAGGATGATCTGATCTGCCTCTTGGGCTAGAGCCTGGTAGTTGTGCGCGGCCAGCAGCAGCAAATTGGCAAGGACCGCCCTGGCCGCTGTCGGGAGGTTCCGGAGGAAAAGGTGGGCAAAGAGGAAATGCCCATCATCTGTGCCCATCAACGCCAACATCTTCTCCATCAATTCGACCACCGACCTGTTTCCCAAGTCGGAGCGCGTCAGGAGCCTCTCCTCCGCTCTCTCACAGTCCGAGAGCGTGTAGCGCCGGGTCAGCACGGTTTTGAGAGCACCATATTTGTCTCGGGCTGGGGGCTGTTCGAGCAGGCTTGCCACCTGCTGGGTTGTGCGTGCGTCCAGTGCTGCAACCACGTAGTAGTACCTGGTGTTATCTGCCGTTATTCCCCGGGGCGCGAACTGGGCCTCGATGTGAAGGAACCAAGACTTCAGGTTGTGTAGCCAAAAGTCTAGGAGTTTGACTGAAACGGTGCACGAGTTGCTGGCACTTCCCATCCGGGTCGTCTCCGGGGTGTTCGCCTCGCGTTCCATTGTGTGTCAAGGGTCACCAGTGTGGAGAGATGAATAATCAGGCCGAGCATTCAGAGCAGATGAAACTTTATTCTCTTCCTCTCACATCCACCAGAATCCAAAACAGTAGAAACACAGGTTGCAGGCACTCTCTTTTATATTAACCCTCCTCCGCTACCTGAGGTGCTGTATTTACATATCAACCCCCCATGATATGTAAATCATGTAAACCATGTATACTCCTTGTCCCCCAGCACCTTTGATCTGCCATCTCTTCAGTCTGAGGGAAAACTGCTCAGTGGGTTTCCCACAATATTATGGTTTACTGTACAGTACATAGGATTGCTGTGTTTTTACCATTATTTGCACTATGTTTAGCATTACTACACACACCGTAGATTGTTATTGTTGTTTTCCATCCTTATTCTTTCTTGTCTTATTTATTGTGCACACCACTAAGAGAGAGAGAAATGGCATTTCAATTCTACTGTCTGTCCTGTACATATAGAAGTATTGACAAATAAAAATCTTTGATTTTTTGAATCTTTGAATCTTAAACCATATTTGATTCAGCGTGGTGATGGAGTGGTTAGCACTGCGGCAGCACAGCAACTCACCCTTGGCCGGGGATCCCTGGTTCGATCCCAGCCCCCGACCAACAGTGATCTGTGTGGAGTTTGCATGTTCTCCCAGTGTCTGCGTGGGTTTACTCCGGGATTTCTCCGGTTTCCTCCCACATGCCAAAAACATGCAAGTTAGGTTAATTGGCATCAAACTGAGGACTCTAAATTGTCCTTAGGTATGATTGTGAGAGTGAATGGTTGTCTGTCTCTCTGTGTTGGCCCTGTGATGGACTGGCAATCTGTCCAGGGTGTACCCTGCCTCTCGCCCAAAGATGCTGGGATAGGCTGCAGCCCCCCCCCCCCCCCCGCGACCCGAAAAGGATTAAGCGGAAGAAGATGGATGGATGAATGGATGGTACCACTCTTTTTTTGTCAACAGACAACAGTTTCTACAGGTTAACAATGTGTGCTCCCCCTTGGCTACAAGTAGGGGAGCTCCACAGGGTTGTGTGAGGTGTCTTCTGTTGTTCACCATTTATACCAACAACTGTATCATCTGTGTGCCTGATCACCATCTCATTAAATTCTCTGACAATACTGTTGACAGAGGGGTGGCACTCAGATATTTTCATGACAGTGAGAGCAAGGTGGTCCAGTGGTTTGACCAGAATGCTCTTATACTGAACCCCATTAAAACAGAGGAGGTTATCTTTAGAAATATACATCTTACATGAGCTCCTGTTATAATACACAACAAATCCATAAGACAATCAGCGTTATTTAAATATCTTGGAGTGTATAGAGGGGTTGCACGTGACGTCAGTGGTCACATGCCACATTGTTTGTCTGACATTTTGGATGGCAAATAGTGTGGGCCATGTTGAGAATAATAATAATTCCACTAGCACATACTCAGCCCGACTTGCCACAGTGTTGTTCATTTTCCATTATTACTGAATACCACCTTAAGCGAGTGAGATCTTTACAGCAAGGTGGCCCGACACTCCCACGTCATCGTTTGTATGTGACACACAAAACACATGATAGATATTGAGGCAGGCCTGCTGCTTGCTGGCTTTTTGGCAGAGTAAAGGCAAAAAAGGAGAGCCAGAGAAGGCTACAAGTGACGAGAAGAAACATTCTGAAAAAGTACTGGAGAGTTCAGGAAGCCATGGAGCAGTTTAAGCCGAAGACGTGAGGCTACAAACTAGATCAAATGTGAGGGTAAGCTAATGATTGCTAATGCTAGTTACGCATTAATAAGTTCCCCGTACTACATTGTAACCACGGCAAGTTATCGCTATTAGGTACTAAAATATGCATGCTGTGTGTGTGTGTGTTTCAGATGGCTCTCTTGTGGCAAAATTATTGCTTCAAACCGTCGGTCTGGGTGTTCAACCAAGTCTCCCAGTGGTGGGATGTCACCCCAGCTTCACAAACCACAGTGGTTGCAGAACTTAAGAATGTCTGAAGAAACGTTTAGCTTCCTGTGCAACAAATTGCTCTGATCTGTGCGAAAATCATGGAGAGACTTTTGAGATGTCATGGGAAGTATGTGCTCCAGCCGGTGGTGTTGTAGCAAAAAAGTGATCAGCTGCCAAAAATTGACGCCAGGTGCCATATTATAGTTATGGGGTTATATTAGCCGTAAAATATATACAATATTTCAACAGGTGAACAGTACTGAGTTAGGTATAATAAAATATATTTAACAATTATGACGCATTTTTAACCCAAACCAAACTTCATCTAGGATTAAAAGCAATTAAAATAATGCAGTCACAAGGTTACATGGAGAAATACATAGATTTACCGGATATATACATGTAGATACTGTATAAATATATATTCTATTTGTGAATAATGTACTATGTACTCCTTTTGTATTGCACTTGGAATTTTTACAATAAACTTTTGTGCCTTTTGCAGATACGTCTCCACTTTTGTTTGTTTTATTTGTAAAGGTTACCAAGATTTAGTTACATAAATTAAATGCTAAAAGACTGGAAAAGCTATCTAAATAATCCAGCAGTTTGAGAAATCACTTCTGATTTGGTGTAAGTCTGTTGACAGAATTTTAAACCATGAAGTAGTTTGTGTTAAAACGTTAAATCCCATTAAACCCTAACTGTCACGACCCTCCTCGTGTGCTTTTACGCAGCACATTGAGGAGTGAGGAGGAAGAATGGATTTACGCGCAGGGTTACACCACAACACATTTACAGTATTAACAAAGAGGCAGACAGTTCCAAAAATAAAGACTTACAAAAATGCTACAGGGTACACTAAATTGCTCACACAATGAGCGTGCAGCAGGCAGACCACAGTGTACCGTGGCCACAAGACAAATAATACAAAATAGGCAGACTTACAAAAAGAAGACACGGTTCACTACTTGACTCACATGATACGTGCAGTGGGCAGACCACAGTGAACGGTGGCCACACATTCCTCAAAGACGAATCAATGGTCCAGCAATGCTTGACTGGCAAAGGCAGCTTAAGTACAAGCATTGCTGGAACAACAGATTGGGTGCACCTGGGCGAGGCATGGGAAAAGCAATTACCGGAGTGGAACCAGCTGGCTGTCAAGAGAGAGGGGCCGTGGTCGGACCGGCAGGTGTCAGACAACGCCCACACGAATGTAGGTCAAGGGAGGTTGCCTAACAGCTGCCGGCCAGAACAGTGGCTACAGGTACGGGAAAAAGAACAAATGACAAAGAAACTACAAGAATTCAAAAGATAACACAATACACAAATATACTGATAACCTGAGCCACAGAGAACGGTCAGAACCGAGCCTAAAGGACAACACTGGCTCGGTTAATGACACTAACTCATTATTAGGAAATACAGATGCTAATATGGCCCAGAATTCCTCCATATACTGGTACTATCACTAAAGTTTGCAGTGTTTTCTGTACTGGCACATCCAACAATACAGTCATCAGTAAATAAAACAATTGTTTTGGGTTACTTTTTCTTAAAAATGAGCCATTATTTTCAACGTCATTGATAAATGTTTGGTTTGTACTGTTGACTCTTTTCCCACCAGTGTCTTAACAGACAGAAAATCATGATGCAAACACATACGTCACTAAATTGTTTATTACAATCACCAGCAAAATCCAGATTATTTAGAATGTGCAACATTCAAACTTTAAACTGTAAAAAAACTCAGAATGGGTCACACATGGCGTCCACTCTCAAGGTGGCCCAGCACACCAAGGAACACTTGATTGAAGGCAGCATTCTGAGACATCTTCTCCTTCACAAGGTAGTTTCATGGGATCCAGGTCAAGTGGACCCCTGACCAAGTGAGCACTCCAAGTGGACCCCGGGATCCAACCTACACATGTACAAGTACATTCTCAATCCAGTGATTTGTAAATGCGAAGAAGGAGAACAACAATAAGAATTTGTGTAAAACTGTTGGAAAGACTTTTCCCGCTCACCAAGAAGTGTAAAAAATATATATATGCAAGATGACAACTAATCTGACCCAGAGAAGGTTTTGGCTCTGCTTCTGCTTTCAAAAGACTTTTCTTCTCCACCGCTGCTGCTCGTCATGGCTGGCTGCCCCCAGATGAAAATCCACAGAATAGCTATGTGGGACTATAATGTTCTGAATGAGGCTTTAGAAAGCTCTGAATCAGTTTGTAAATCACTGGATTGAAAATGTACTTGTACATGTACAGATTGGACACCGGGGTCCACTTGGGGTGCTCACATGGGATGCTCACTTGGTCAGGGGTCCACTTGACCTGTTCCCGTTTCATGCCGTCTTGCCTCACTGAGAAGCAACTGGATGTGCTGCTGGTCCCAGTTCAGCAGATCTTCAGCCATTGGTGGAACTCTAGAATGAAAATACACACACAAGTACATGCACAGCACGAAAGTGCAACATGTAAAAAACTACTTTTTAATTAACACTAGCTTATTTCGTCAGATGTTGTCGACACAAGCGCAAAATACAAGCAGATCAGGGAGTTAGCACTGATGGCTAACTAACTAGCTCACTGTCTGCATACAGGAGACAATGGTGTTGTTCGTTCAAAGTGAGCTTTCCACCACTGGGATAAATAATGGCAAAGATGCATAATATCACATCGCTCACCATCCTCCATCACTGTTTTCAACAATGATGATGCCGTGGTTGGGTCTACACCACTCTCATACCTGCCAACTTTTCAAACCTGAAAAGCCTAGTAGCTAGCCGGGGTCCAGGGGCCAATGCTAATGCTAATGCTAATAATGATAATGCTAATGCTAATAATAATAATGCTAATATTTGCCAAACAAATATTAGCATTAAATCTAGTTAAATGTAGCTAACAACCTCATATTTCTTCAACTTTCAAACCTGAAAAGCCTAGTAGCTAGCCAGGGTCCAGGGGCCGCAGGCCCCGGTAGGTCCAGGACAAAGACCTGGTGGGGGGTTCAGGGGGGTGAAGCCCCCCGACGCCAAACAAATATTAGCATTAAATCAAGTTAGAATGTAGCTAACAACCTCATATTTCTTCAACTTTCAAACCTGAAAAGCCTAGTAGCTAGCCAGGGTCCAGGGGCCGCAGTGTCAAACAAATATTAGCATTTGACAATAGAAGTCACATATTAATTATATTAAAGGTAAAATATCTAAATCAATTGCAATACTACACAGAGCGAAATATTTGCTGAATCAACAACCCACATTATATACTTTGTATCATTCATTAATACTCCCATACATGACATATTGTACTGAAGTATGGGGAAATACATATAAAACAAACATATATCTAGTCTTTATGCTTCAGAAGAGAGCTATTAGAATAATAAACAAAGCTGCTTACAGGGAACCAACAAACCCACTTTTTCTTAAATTAAAAGCTCTCAAGTTGAAAGATTTGGTTGACTTTAAAACTGCAGTAATAATGTTTAAAGCTAAGAATCTATCACTGCCCGCAAATATCCAAAAGTTGTTCCAAATAAGGGAGAAACAATATCATTTCAGAGGAACATGTATATTTCAAAAACCTTCAGTGAGAACTACCACCAAGCAACACTGTGTTTCAGTACAAGGAGTCAGATTATGGAACGATTTTGGACCTGAATTAAAATCATGTACAACGCTTGGACAATTTAAACAAAAACTAAAGGAAGAAATACTCCAAACATATATACAAGATGACATGTAAAATCACATAAGGATTGTCATATCCAGTCTGTGTTGTGTTGTTACTTAGTTTTTTTTTTTGTCACATTTTGTCTTAGCTTTGTTCTGAATTGTAATCGCTCTTGTTTTGTTTTTCTTTTGAATTCTTGGATGGAATATGGGTGGGCAATAGAAGCTGCAGCTTCAGCCATCACCCATTTCAGATGACTTATGTTGAACTGTATAATCAGAGGAGTTATTGTTTAATTTGACCTTGTTGGATTTTTTTGCCTTTGTTATATTATTCTGTTTCTTTTTAATCTTTACTTTTAATCTATCCGAAATAAAGATTCATTCGTTCATTAAATTTCTTAACACTCCATAGAACTTTGAATAGGTTAGATGTGATGTATTATGAATACTAGAAAAGCACTCGGAGAGCGCAGACCTCCACCAAGCGCCACAGTTCCCCCCATACAGTGTTTAACATCATAAATAAAATATTGATGGCCCTATCTCGCAATGTTAAATAAAAAAAAAGAATCCTTTAAAATTCCTGGATCCAGACGGTGATCCGGATCACCACCAAAATCTAATCATCTGTAGGATACCCCATTTCTGACAATCTGTGAAAATTTCATGAAAATCCGTCCATAACTTTTTGAGTTATCTTGCTAACAAAAACAGACAAACCAACGCTGATGATCACATAACCTCCTTTGCGGAGGTAACTAGAAGACTAGAAATATCAGCAGGGTATACTAGCACTGTTTAACAGACACGTGCGTAAAAGACGGCAAAATCGCTCTGATATTTTATGTGTTTACATGATACACCAAGCATGACAAGGCTTGCAATTACACAGCACATGTTCTTCAGAATCTTAGGCATTATATAAAATGTATTCTCCCTTTAGAGGTTTCTCTTTTGTTTTGTCTCTTTAGATGTTTATGTTGAATTGTATAATCCATGGTCCATTTGCCAGGGCTGAAGTGCAGTTGTGCGAACGTCTGCAGCAGTTTACAGCGTGTTTACATCTCGCCATGGACACACGCCTCTCCGGGATTTCGCGCGAGAATAGAAACCTCAATAGCGATAGCGTTAGCTTAGCAAATGCTTCAGGTAAAGCGTAGCAGCGAACCACGAAAAGAAACGCTACTATGTTCTAAATTTAGATATGATTCCTAGCGATCTCGTGTTTGGAATTGCTTTCGCGGTTTTTTTACGATTTAAAATTTTTGACTGAATTTTTAGTGAAAAACCGTAATTTTGATTAATAAAGCCGTAACCCGGAACGGGGTCTTGAAAACCGAAACCATTACGGCAAAACCGGAGTGGTTGGCAGGTATGCACTCTGCCTCCCGTCTGCCTTTGACGGTCGGTGGCTGTGAATTCATTTCTGGTCGCTCCATCCAGCTCCCTCTGGATTTCTTTAATCAGCTACCAAGCACAGAAAAGTCTGCACTTCTTCGTTGGACCACGGTGTTGATTTGTGTGTTGCCATTTATCTTGTTGCATACACTCACTCATGCTTGCTGTTGGTGATCTGACCGTTTGTTGCCATCCAAAATGGCGCAGTAAAGACATGTGACCCGTGTGACGTCAGCGCAACCCCTCTATATGGACAGTTCTCTTTCGTGGTTACGTCATGTGGATTATATCTGCAGCAAAGTCCAGCAGAGGATATAGCTCCTGAGGATGCTTAGATCATTTGGAGCCGGAGATGTTCAGGAGTCATTAACTTTGAGTCAGAGTCAAGTCCGAAGTCTCTGGGCTGTGGTATAAGGTGTTACCAAAATATTTAAAGGAAATAAAACCACAATTAAATTATAATATAAATTCTAAGATATGATATGTAATTTATTTAAAAAAATACTTGAAAAATTGACGTCAAGATCAACTGTTTATATGTGTTTTCAACATTATGTATCTTGGACTGCCAACTGCCTGCATTAAAAAAATTTCTAATGTACATCTTAAATATAACCCCTAACCCCAACCCTAACCCTAACCATCCTCTGCCTTTTTATCACAGCCAGGATGTTACCAACCTGATTGTAAGCCAATGTGGGATCAGCCAGTGGCAGCTTTGCACATATGCAATTCATTTTCAGTCTGGATGCAGAGGGGTGAACATTTACTGCTCTGATTGCAGCTGGGATGGACTGCTGAGCAAGGACTGGGCCGCCTGTACTTTGGGACAGGGAAGGGGCCCATGGCTTTCAGGGCGTGGGTTTGGACCTCATCCTGATTGTTGTGTGTTTATTTTTCTTGGACATGGGTCCCAGCCCTCATCTTCACTTTGGGTTTGCTCCTTAGGGTTCTATGCTGTTATTATTTGTTATTATAGTCTTGATTCTGTTCTTGTTTCCTCCTGCTTCACCTTTGGGTTTGATTTTTATCATTATTATGATTTGGAGGTTAGTTCAGTCACTACTTGCATTATGATTGTCATGGTCTTGTCTCCCCTGATCCTCTGTTCATGTTCTGCCTCCTCCATCTGTGGTTGTGTGTGGCCCCACCCGTCCTGTCACTTCTGTCTCCTCATGTGTCAGCCATCAGTCATGATTGGTCTTCCCACCTGTGCCGTGTTGTCTTAATTGCTCCCCTTGGTTATTCAAGTTCTGTTTCACCTCAGTTCTGCTCAGGTTCCTTTTGTCATATTAGCATGATCAACACGCCCCTGTTCATGTCTGTATTCTGCCAGTTTTGTCTTAGCTTTTGTTGTAGCTTCTGAGCCACATTTATCTTCTATAAGCATTCGAGCTGCGTCTGAGAGGCAAGCTCAATAAATATTATCAAAACTCACGTCCAGCATTTGGGTTCAATCTTCCACCTGCCGTGACAATGGCAGCTGCTCATTAAGAAGAGTAAAAATGATGCATGCTTTCACATCAGAGTCTCCAAGAGTCTCCAATAAGCTCAGAAAGAGTCACTGGATTTGTCAGTTTATTTGAAAAAGAATCACTAGATCCTGAATACTCGCTAAATATGGCAACAAAGTCGCTACGTTGGCAACAATGGCAGGAGGGTGTAGTGTTGGCTGCAGCTGTTAGGCAATTGAAGAGACATGCATTGAAATGACTGTTCTGAGTAAGGCTGCAAAAAATGATTCACGTTGATGCTGCAATAATTAAACAATTAAAGGCAATTTGACGAAAGTATATCACAACCATTCCATTAAGACCTGTGGGAGCTGTCAACATGTGGGAAAAATGCAGTAAATGTTACCGTCATTCTTGGGTCTATAGCTGCCGCTTGGAGGGGGAGGTTGTCCTCACAACCAGTACACTGCTGGGGTTGCCACAGGTTGTCAGATGCTGTTGACAATCGTCTCCCATGCTTTACGGTCCATGGGGCTGGCCTTAGCTTCAAAAAATGTTCCCTTTAAATGTTAATGTCAGATATCTGAAATACAAATCAGTGCAGGAACATAGATTAACATCTAAATGATCTAAATCAACATGTTCAGTGACGTGCTCAGATCTATCTTTATCCCACTGAACCAGTAGTGTTTCTGCATCCCACTAGATATATATCAATACATCTCTCAATTCTCTGTTTCACGTTCCTCTCACCCATAGAGGCACTTGAGCTCCTCCACTTGAGGCAAGAAGTGACAGAGAAACGACAATCCACATTTTGTTTTCTTCAATTGAAGAGGACTGACTGAGAGCCACTTTAAATTCTAACAACACTGCAAACTGCCACAATATGGATTTCAGGTGTTCAGTTAACCTAATAAAATATAATTAGCAAAAATCAGAAATAAGATCATAGGTAGGGTTGCACCAACTGTGAAATTTTGGGTTGATACCTCCTGCTGCAGTGATTAGTTGACTAGTAAATCAACAGAAAATAGTTAATTAATTTGATGAGCAAATTAGTTCATAATTAGCATCTTACTAAGATGCTAAAAATATGATTGCTTCAGGTTTTCAAACACGAAAAATTGCCAAGTTTTTGTATTACAAGCTGAATAAGTTTTGCCTTTGTACTATTTGTTTGACAAAGCAACATTTGATGAAGTTACTGGAATATTGTGATTGATATTTCTGACAGTTTTTTTTTTTTTTTACAGAGCTCCTAAGTCAGGGGTGTCCAACCATGTGCCATGGAGAGCCAAGACCCTGCAGGTTTTACCTCCAACCAGTGTCTTCAACAGCAGATTTCTGTGAACTTCTTCCCACTGATTGCTGATAAGTGAAAACACCTGCTGAAGAGACTGGGTAGAAGAGAAAACCTGCAGGGTCTTGGCTCTCCATGGCACATGGTTGGACACCCCTGTCCTAAGTAGTCAACTAATCAATAAAATAATTATCATGTCACATTTGTCACATGGCTTTCTTTCTTAAATATGCATAAAAAACACTTAAATGAAATACTGAAAATGGTTTAATCCCTGATGTTTTCTGAGTTTGCAGCTGAAGTCTACTGTTGTCTGTTTCACGGTAACATCAATGCTACACAACTCTGACATATCAGAAAAAATATCAGACATTGTTGATACTGGATCTTATTTGCCAATAGCTGATATCAGCCCATAAGGTGAACACGGGCTGATATATCTATGCGTCCCTAATCATAAGTCCACCAACACAGACGTTTTCCATTTCTTGGCTGAGGTCTGTAAAGGTTTTGGCCGTGAAACCAAGGACCTAAAATCTCACAACCAGTAACGGTGTGAATCTAATTATTTTAGTTTCTAAACAGCATTCCACATGTAATTGATTTTCTGGCAATTGATTTATGGTAATTATGAATTGTGGCAAAAAAAGGAAGTGGGTTACAGTTGAGATTTAGGGCCCCTGCAGGGCACAAAATCAATCTCAGCATGCACAACAATCAGGTTTATGTTTTTTTTTTTTTCAGTTCATTAAACAATCCTGATAAAACATTCATAACGGGAAAATGGTGCAACCCACTATATATCATTATATTTCCATTCTCAAGATTATATTTGCTTAATAAAACAACAAAACAACAACAACAACAAAATTCTATTTTCTATCGACTTTTGATTTTGATAAATCAAATCTTTGTTTAGACATGACAGTTTACATTTCATTAATAATTTTATAATTCTTTATCATGTTCCCTCTATCTCTTTTAATTCAGTGTAATTTTCAGCTACAGAAAAGCAGCATAGCTGATTTTCAGGATAAACATACAGAATTCCTTTATTCATTTATTTATGTAGCCAGGTGGTAAAAATTATTTAATTTCCCAAGAAAAGCCCTTAAACTAGTATCTCACAGAGTGGCAAATGCTGATGAATCGGATTTTGGGGTTTTGTCAGGATTGGCAAAAGGTTGCAAAACAGGTGGCAAACAGTTTTTCTTATCGCAAATTTATTTTTCCACAAACAGTTGCAAAATAGTTGTAAGCATTTGCAGATGGTTGTAATGCATGTCATTAAAGTTGTTTTTGGTTCGCCAAGCAGTGAACACTAGCAACTGTTTGAACAACCTTTACAAACCTTTGAAATCTGATGAATGCTCGTGTAAGGGTCCCGTCTCATCTGCCTTCCTGCCTCTCTCTCCTTGCTATTTGTGCTCCTCTCCCTGCAGCTTCAATCACCACCTACAGCCAGTCAGTGGGGCAGTACAAGTAGGGCGTGCTCCCATTACTCTGTCTGGTCACCTGTGCCTAATCTGTACTAATCTTGTGAATTATTCTGCTGTGCTCTGAAACCTTGCCTGTCCCTAGTGATGTTAAAACCGAGGCCTCATGAAACAATGAGCAACTTTGAGACAATTGCTTCATGAGCAACACAGTGTTATGAAACATCTAATAAAGACTGCCATCTGGTGACTGACTGTCAGAACTGCATCAGAGTTGAAAAACCTGAAAAAAATCTCAATACTTTTTTTTTTTTTTTTTGAGCTTTTGGCCATCCAAGGCATACTCAAAATTGGATGGCAGGAACAAACATTACAAAGCAAAAAAACAAACAAACAAAAAAACAAAAACAAATTCCCTCTCAAACTTCCTGCAAGCCCTCAAGTCACGTGATGTGACCAACATAATGAGGCCTCGCTTGCTGCGGTCACGTGACTCTGGGCATGTTGACACAGTGCTCGACACTGCTCACAGCACTTCCGTGTTATATTGCTCGAGTCAGTGTCAAGTGGGCGGTGTCGAGCATAACATCACTACCTGTCCCTAGACCCTGTGCCTGCCTATTGTTTGGATTTGTCTGCCTGCTCTGACCTAGCCTGACGTGCTCTGACCACTGCCTGTCCCTGGACTCTGGAAACTGCCTAAAGGATTGAATTCTGATGTTCTTGGACTGTGTACATCACCATCTCTCCATGTAAGTCAGCTTAACACCGTTCATCACCATTATCACCATCCCCCTTTCCCCGTCACCAAGGTCTGGCAAGCCTCTCCACTGCCACTTACCTGCACTAAAGCTGGGTTCACACTATAATGTTTGGACCGACTTTTACTGACGTTTTTAAAAAATCAGAGAACTCAGCCTGAACGTTGGCAAAATTACGTTCGTGAGCACACACCAACTTTTATGAACTTTTACAAATTTTACGAACTTTTGCTAGCATTTGCTAGCGTTGCATTCAACGTTGTCAAACTTTTGCCAACTTAGGCTAGCATATGTGTAGCATTTGCCAACTTAGGTTAACTTAAGCAAAGGAATACTCAGTGCAGTTCAGCTGACATCAGCGTCAGGCGACGATCATATAAAGATCAACGTTTGTGGAGACTTCCTGCCATCCTGGACCTGCTTTTTTGGATGGATTTACATTACAATGTTTGGACCAACTTTTACTAGTGTTTTGGCAAACGTCTGGCTCTGCTGGCAAAAGTTGATAAAAGTTGGTGTTTTTTTGGCAAATGCTGTCGAAAGCTGTATTCGTTGATAATTTTCAGCATGCTGAAAATTTGCTGGCATTTGGAAATAAACGTTGGTGAAAGTTGTTCTCAATTTGTAATAGTAATAGAGGAAAAGGGAATGCAGAAGTAACTACACAGGAATATAGAAAATAAATACTTAAACGTATGCCCAAGGGAGGTGTGTTCACTCCAGAAGCAGGTCCAGAACAGCAGGAAGCCTCCACAAACACTGAACTTTATATAAGCATCACCTGATGCTGATGTCAGCTGATCTGCACTGAGTATTTCTCTGATTTTTCAAAACGTCCGTAAAAGTTGGTCCAAACGCTAGAGTGAACCAAGCTTTAACTTAGGGTGACTTAGGTAAACTCTGCATAACAACTCAGCACTCAGGAACTTTTACAAAATGAGCACAATTTTCACCAACCTGTATTTCCAAACGTCGGTAAATTTTCAGCAGGCTGAAAATTTTCAAAGAACATAACTTTCGCCAGCGTTTGCCAACGAACACAAGCAATCATTAACTTTTGCCAGCAGAGTCAGCCATTTGCCAAAACGTCAGTAAAAGTCAGTCCAAACGCTGTAGTGTGAATCCACCTTTAAGGACTCCTTCCCTGATAACCACCATCTGTGGATCTGCTACCATTCCCCACTGCTTCCACCGACCGGAAGAATCCTATAAGCATAAAAACAATATTCATCATCCTTTCACTATATCATATACTCACCATGCTTCTGCTGTCTCCTCTGCAGGGTTGCCAGATCCTCACCATCACTACATTATTGCAACTTTACTGTCAATAAAGGTAATTGCTCATTCACCTTACAGCGTTGTCCTCTGCGTCTGCTCCTGGGTCTAGTGTTTCACCATGTCAGCTGGGGAGGGTTTGCTCACCCTTTTTATAGGGCTGGGTCCAAGATTCGCAAGACATTCACCTAGTATTTTACCTGGAGCTGGGATAAGGTCCAAAACATTCCTAAACAGTGGAAAAAGAGTGGCAAGCAGTAGCTAACTGTCACAAACACTGTTGTTAACATTTGCTAATGGTCACCTACTGTCTTTAGCAAACACTTGCACGAATGTTGCTAATTGTTGCTAAATGTCACTAATGACAGATGCAAACCCTGATTTTTAGGAACATTTGTCAGAGGAGTTGGCAAATCCAAAAATCGTAGCATTTGTCAGCATTCGCCACTCATTGATTTGAGTTTACTGAGACTCTTTTTTTTAGTCATTATGGTGGAATATTTTTATCAGTCTTTCATCTGAAATGGGATCCCCCCCCCCCCCCCCAGCATTTACAAGTGGTGTTTTGGGCTAATTCTGGTCTAAGCCTGAATGTAGCCCAAAATGCAATGTCTAAATTATGGTTTGTTCTGGGGGGGCGAGAAGGGGGAGGGGTGATGTATGGGGAAAAACCTGAAAGAGAAGGGACGAGGAGTCATTCCACTTTCTGTTCAGGGGATGAACGACTGAAGCTGACGGGCCTTAAGTTAGCTTTAATGGCCACTGCTATATGTAACATATACTGGCAGAACCATATGCCATGCTGATGTTTATAGTTGGTCTCATAAAGACACTATTTGGATGGCTGGAGTTATTTTTGCCATATTTTTGTGGGTTTATCAGCGTGTATGTTGGACACTTATTAAACCTGTTTTTGAGCTGGAAGTATTTCAACCACACAAGAGTCCCAGCTACATTTTCTCATTTATTTTTTTCTATTTTTATGGGCATGTTTGACAATTTTTGTTTAAGATAAAGACCCCAGAATTTATTTGAAGTTTCTGGTGTGATTTCTCCCAGATTAATTTGTTTGTACATTTTTAATGAACTACAAGGTGTTGTTTATGCAGATTACTCATGTTATTTTTATTGTCTCTATAGTGTTAATTTTTAAATATGTGCAGGATTCATAGATTAGGATATTTCTACTTTATGCCTATACATAAAAATCAGATCAGTAACTATAACTATACAGTTTAGAGGTTATCTCTAAATGCATACGCAGCAGAAAAACTTGTGCCATGTGCTTGTGCCGCCTCAATTTTAAACCTGTAATCGAGTATTTGTTAGCTCAGTGCTGACAGACATTATACAAGAAAGAATACTTGACTTCCAGTTCACCACAGGTTAAACAAACAAGTCAAACAGACAGCAAAAAGGCAGTTAATGACCCCTCAGATTTATTCCCTTTGGCACAAACTCTGACATTATCCATAAAAAAATAACATTAATCCCATCTAAATAATCCTAATCCTGTTCAAAGAAAGACAAAAATAAAATCAGAATAAATCCTTGAATAAAGATGCATCTGTCAGTGGGTAATTGGGGGGAGGGGGTATTTAAACAGGGCTCCTATATAGGTGGATGTATGCCACCCAGTGTGAAACAATCAGCGAACAACTCCCTCATGGCCTATATTCAGCCTGGAAGCCATGTGGCACAACAAAGCCTGTTCATCCCGATGCCGACCTCCTCTTGCTCTCCCAGCGGCACATTGTTAACACTCAGCAGGACTCACTATTGACTTTGTGACCCCAATGTCTGGTGGCAGTCCAGCCACATTATTAGCATCCCCAAGGGTAAGGAAAGAAGCATGTTTGTCCTTCTGGCAAAGAGGGAGTTTCTTGTCGTTTGCCATAAAAGCTTTGAATTTGGCAGTGAAAGGGTGGGCAGGAGTGCCACGCCTTGACTCTGAGTACAGAAAGATAATAAATTATTCAGTGAAAATAAAGAATAAAAGGATTAGAGGACCCTCTCCCGAAGAATTAACCCCATCCCTGCATGTCTAATGTCAATAAACACATTTTACAGGAATATAGACAAATATTTGTTAACACTTTATAATGCAGTCCATAAAGTACTATGACATTACAAGGTACTTTCAGTGAAAGTACAGGTGTAAAACAGTGTTAGTAAGGTGAAATCTCAGGGTAATAAGCCATGTTTTGTTTTTTTGTTTTTTAAATAAGTGAAAGGTAAGTTCTGCGTACTTCCCTCCATTTTACCTGGTACTTACAGGGTTCTGGGCTGATATTTCACCATACTAACATTGTTTTACAGCAGTACTGTCACTGAAAATACACAGAAAGTACTCTGGAATTATTTACAGGCAATTATTATTTACTATTATTATTTATTTGCAATTATAAGATAAGATAAGATAAGCCTTTATTAGTCCCACAATGGGGAAATTCCAGGATTGCAACAGCACAGGGATAGCAACACTCAGAGCAACAATCAAGAAGACAAGAAAACAAGAGCAGCGAATATACATACATATGTACATATAAATATATAAACACACAGTGCGAAGCATTGTAGCTAGATTGAATAAACAGCATAACCGTCTACTTAGTTATCCCACATAGTATGAATATGTACCCATACATATTGTCACCCTCCGTAGCGACCGATATTGTCCTAGTTGTATACTGGAGGGGACCATTGTGTAAGTGTATTGCGTCTTTTGCATTCAATACTATTAGGTGGTCACGTTTTTTTGCTATCTCTGCGAGCAGCCCTGCTTAGGTTATACAGTCTGACAGCCGTAGGTAGGAAGGACCTGCGAAAACTCTCGGTTGCACACCTAGGATGATGTAGTCTGCTGCTAAATGAGCTCCTCAGTGCGTTCAGTATGTCCTGCATAGGGTGGGACTCGGACTCCAGCAGAGATGACAATTTAGCCACCATCCTTCTCTCTCCTATCTCCTCCACTGGGTCAAGGCGATGCCCCAGCACAGAGCTAGCTTTCTTGATTAGTTTGTTCAGTCTCTTCCTATCGGCTGCTGTAATGCCATTGCCCCAGCAGACTACTCCAAAAGTGATGGCTGATGCCACCACCGTGTCAAACTAGGCACAGGCATTGCTCAGGAGTGAATTTAGTCCATTCTTCCACACAAATTGTCTTCAAATCTTGAAGGTTCTGTGGGTGTCTACTATGAATTCCGATCTTCAGTTTGTTCCATAGATTTTCAGTTGGATTCAGGTCAGGTGACTGACTGAGCCATTCTAGCAGCTTTATTTTCCTTCTCTGGAGCCACTTGAGCATTTCCTTGGCTGTGTGTTTAGGATCATTGTCTTGCCAAAATGTCCACCCTCATTTCATCTTTAGCATATTGGCAGATGGCAACAGGTTCTTATCAAGGATGTCTCTGTACTTTTGTCCATTCATCTTTCCTTCAATTTTATGAAGTCTGCCTGTACCATGTGCTGAAAAACACCCCCACATCATGATGCGCCCACCTCCAAACTTCACTGTTGGTATTGTGTTTTGGGGCTGATATGCAGTGCCATTTCTCCTCCAAACATGCTGTGTGTTGTGGCATCCAAAAAGTTCAATTTCTGACCAGACTATATTCTCCCAGTATTTTAGTGACTTGCCCAAATGTTATGCAGCAAACTTTAAATGAGCTTCAACATGTTTTTTCTTCAGCAATGGAGTCTTGTGAGGTGAGTCGGCATAGAGCCCATGTCTGTTGAATGCATTACTTATTGTTTTCTTTGAAACAGCTGTACCTGCTAACTTCAGGTCTTTCTGGAGCTCTCCATGAGTGACCTTTGGCTCTTGGATAACTCTTCTGATAATTCTTTTGACTCCTCTGTCTGAAATCTTGCGAGGAGCTCCTGGTCATGGCCGGTTTATGGGAAAATGATGTTCTTTCCACTTCCGAATGATGGCTCCAACAGTGCTCACTGGAACATTGAGCAGTTTAGAAATGCACCTGTAACCAATGCCATCATTATGTTTTGCAACTATAAAGTTCTGAAGGTCTAGAGAGAGCTCTTTGCTTCTACCCATCATGAGTTCTTTGTGGTGTGACAGTCTGATATTCATAGACCTTTTTAAAGGCTATCAGTCAGGACTTAACCAGCTGAAATTAATTTGCACTGATGGGGGATGGGATGCCTTCCTAAATTCTGATGGATTTCAGCTGGTTTCTTGGCTTTCTATGCCTTGTTGCACAGCTTTTTCTTCATGTTTTCAATACTTATTCACTGTCTCATTCCATTTTGATAAATATAACTTGTTTTGTGAACACAGTTGCCTTGACTTCTTTGAATGTATGGATTACCTGGGTTGTTACCGATATCTGGTGAAAATCTCAGGTCAGTGGCTCCATCAGAAATATGTTTAATGAGAAAAATGTTGAGGTGTTCAGTATTTATTTTCCCCGATGTACGATGGGCCAATATCAGCAAGTTTACATCAGGAATACATTTTATAGAGGTCGTTTGCACAATGGCAAGACATTGGATAGTAATTGACATATTGCAGATTGGGCATTGGGCAGACATCGGGCAGACACATGTGCTGTCAGGGTGGTTACAAGAATATTTGAGTGTTTTTCCTGTTTTTTAATCTGCAAAAAACAAGCAAACAAAAAAAAAAAAAAACAATGTTTTACTAACTTAAAAATAATCCTGCATTATTTTTTTCTTGAGTTTTAATCTGTGAATTTGTCTTTTAAAAACACTATTGTCATACAGTGAATTACAGCTAAAAAACAGAATGTAAGTACACAACAATTTCTGGTCAGATTCATTCAGTGCACTTAAAATACTCTAAACAAGCATATACCTGTTTGAGGTTTTCAAAAATCATGAGGCTGTATAAAAAAAAGCAATGAAGCTTTTCAAGTGGCATCTCAAGATGACCACTGTTGATAACTGTAATAAATATCTCTCCTATCCTGTGCTGTCAGCATTCCAGCTATGAAAAATTGATTTCCTTTATCAGATTTTTTTTTTTTCAAAGGCTCTTTCTTTAGTAATGCTCTTAGGTCTGAAGTTTTATTTCAGTATTTCACTCAGCATGGAGTGTGTTTGGTGGGTTTCCTGTGATTTAAGCCATCATTCAAGTAGCTTCTCTGCCAGCTTTTAATTAGATCCAACTACATGAGTATTTACACTGACCCCTGGGGTGAGTCATCAATCTATCAAAGTCTCTTACATCTGGGGTCCAGTTTGGCTGAGTGTCTCCCTGCATGTATCACACCGATAACATTTAACCTGAAAATGATATCCACTGGAGGAACAGGTATGGGCATACTGGAAGATTCTACTGAATCAAAATTCATCATGGGTGTAAAAGAAAGCACCAAGGTGCTGATGCCTCAGTGCCTGTGGCATGGTAGCATGGGGAGCTGTAAAAAAGTCACAGTGCCACTTCTAGTAGCCCAGCATAGTTATTACAATACCTTTTTTCCGCAGCTGCATTGATGGCAAAGGTGAATTAAACATGTTTATTTTGACAGCAAAGCCTTATCTGGAAATTGTGGCAAATTAAAAGTCAAGAAAATATGGTGATACAATGATACAAGCCTTTAGTTCCTGGTGATTTTGAGCGGGTGAGCTGAAAAGCTAGTAACAGACAGACAGACAGACAGATACATAGAGAGACACATGGAGTGATTACCATATGTCTATGTTGCCTTTGCGCTGAGGCATAAAAATACAGAAGCACAAGAATAAAATTAGGAGCACAAAGAAAAATGCTGGAGTAGCAAATTTTATTAATTGAATGCATGTATAGTTACACGACGCCGTGCAATAGCAGGTAAACATATCAAAATTTCCACAAGTAAAAGCATAATTATGAATATTAAATCAGAACGGTTTGGAATGTTTCACACGTATGTGCAATGAATATTGAGAGTTTCTTCAATAATGTTGCAAAAAACTAAGTTTGTCCAAAAATTAATTTATTGAAATACAGTAGCAGTTTCTAATATAAACAGTAAACATGCAATATTCTTATTTAGCTACCAGCCTGTTCTCTTCACAGCTGCTTTGATTGTTGACCCTCAAGTTGAACCTCAGAGAGACAAAGAGGAAAGAAAAACAGCCTAAAAATGTGATTATTGTTACAGATGTGATATATCTATATATCTACTGTCTCTCTCTCTCTCTCTCTCTCTCTCTCTCTCTCTCTATATATATATATATATATATATATATATATATATATATATATTAGATTAGATTAGATTAGAAAAATCAGTTGAACTTTAGAGAAAACTATTTAGCAGGTTAAAGTAACCAAGCAGTCCCCATTATTTAGCAGCTCTAGTAGTTATTAGTGTTTTAATATTGAAGTCACTGCATAATTTAAGCCCAAAACTTACTTGTAAGCATTTTTTTTTTTTTTTTTTTTTTTGCTGCATTCAGCTCTCTGCTGCGGTCCTCCATGTTTTTGAGCTGAGGAATGTTGGGACTTGTAGTTTTTAGCGATGAACTGAACACTCTAGGAAGAAAATACTTCGCCATTCCTCTACAAAACTAAACACCAAAACCAGTGAAAACAAGTGATGTGATGAATAAATAGTGAGGTTGCTGAATACATGTTTTTTTTTCAGCTTTTCAGCTATTTTAGAAGCTTGACAGTGACAGGAAGCCACCATGTGCTGTAAAAAAAAAAGGTGCGCTGATTCCTCTACTGGCACGACATAGTTATTACAATACCTTTTCCCCTGGCTCCATTGCATGGCAATGGTGAGTTAAATTTGTGTTTATTTTGAAAACAACACCTTATCTGGAAATTCTGGCAAATTAAAAGTCAAGAAAATATAGCGATTCAATGATACAAGCCTTCAGTGTTATGTCTATAAAATGTGGGACAATGATGCGGCGAGCGGTGAACTACAAAAGACTTTATTACAGACTCATTGTGTCATGAATCGAGCTGGGGATTCTCCTGAGCTCGGTTTCATGGCTGATCTCTGTCTTCTATGACTTGTGTTTGTTGTTACCTTTTGAGTTCCATACTGTGTTTCACTGTTTAGCCATGTCCTGTTGTATTTATGGTGTTTATTACTTGCCCTTTGTCATTTGATTATCTTTTGAGTTATTTGTAATTATTCCTTAGTCTGTTGTTTTTTTTTTTTGTTGTTACTTATTTGTACCCGTAGGTAGACTTGGTTTGCAGTCTGGTGACAAGCCACCGGCTGCTGGTCGCTGCGTGCGCGAGTGCCCTAAACCTACATGTTTTTGGTATGCGGGAGGAAACCGGAGAAATCCCGGAGTAAACCCGCGCAACACGGGGAGAACATGCAAACTCCACACAGCTCACTGTTGGTCGGGGGCTGGGATCGAACCCACGGTCTCATGATCCCCGCGATCCCCCGGCCGAGGGTAAAACTGTGCTGCCACAGTGCTAAACCACTGCGCCACCGTGCAGCCCAGCAGTCTGTGTTTGGTTTTGTGTTTATTTACTTTGCTACTGACAGCCACACCTCCCTCTCCTGTCTACTCTTGACAAGTTGATTCCAATCTGTCATTGCCACTCTTTCTCTGCTCAGGTTCATACACCCACACTCATGCACATGCACACACTCACACCTGCACTCACTCAGCTCTACACTCTACTCACTCATTCCTGCACATGTACACACAACCACACATACCGGCAATCACTCTGGTCATTATGACTCATGTTATTTAAGCTCAGTGTGGCCAGTAGTGTGCGCCGGATTATTGTATCGTCATCTGGACAGTCTCCTGTATTGTCCCCTCTGTGTACCTGGATAGACTCGGACCGCTCCAGCCCTGTGAGTACTGTTTTGTTTTCCCCGCTTCCAGTTCTGTCTGGAGCGCATTGGGTTTTCTCTTGTGCTTCCCTCGCTATCTGTTCCGTCAGTAGCGCCTTTGGTCCTCTCTTCGTGTTGTACTCACCAGCGAACTGTAGATCATCCTAGAGTCATCCCTGCTGTCTTGTACCATTCATCTGTTTGTTCATTTGGACTGTTATTGTGTTTTTGGTTTAATAAATGCACACAACATCATCCTGAATTTGGGTTTTCTTCTCTCCTGCCTCTGAAAAGCAGGAATTCACGAAACACTGTCTATACAGAGACGCTTCTGCTAGGCTGAGAGGTGGTCGAAGAGACCGCCCCTCTACCGCACAGCCCTCTTATACTCTGGGTGACATCACCACCCGTGTTACACTATAATGAGTCCTAAGAACAACACTAGCCCCCCCCTTTCAACAAGGTCCAAAACACACATACAATCAAGACTCTCCCCAGTTTGGAACCTGAATCACACACTAACAGTAAACTGAGATATATCAGGGCCTACAGTATATCTTTCGCACAAAACAACTAAAGCTAGGGAGAAACAGGTGGACTACTGTTCCATCCCCACACGGCCAGACGGATTATTCTGCTGTCTCTGCTAAAATATAATCCATTAAACATAAAATAGCTGTGCTCCTAAAATAAAAAAAAATAACAAAAACAAAACAATCCCCTTTACAGAACATTTATACAAACAGGTTATACAACTATTCACCAACTCAATAAACAACATGAATAACATTCATTTCAACACCATGCATAATACTTAAACCTGGGCAATTTATACCAACAACCTATATTAAACACATTGCCCCCCCCCCCCCCATTACCAGTCAGTCACAGAGGAGAGCTCACCCCCGGGAGACCCGTCAGGCAGGTCCCGACCAGAGCATCTTCTTCTCTTGGCACCCAGAGACGACCCACGTCGGTGCTGAGACACCTCTCTCTCACCATAGACATGCCACAGCTCATTGGGTTGTCTCCATGTACCATCAGACAGCTGAAGGTAGCCGTCCTCCCGAGCAGCCACCACCTGCAGCCACCCCTGGTCCTCCTGTAGTTTCCGCTTCTTGCAAACTCCTCTCGACCGTTCCTCCTTCCTGGGCCGAACCACAGCAGCGACCCTCAGAGGACCCCGATTCGGTTTCCAGTGTTCCTGAGTGGCATGTCGTTTCACCATGCCAGCCGGTCCTACCCCGGTCTCTTTCATTTGCAACACTGGTGAAGCCGTTGTGACCCTGTTTCTCAGTACCTCCCAGCCGAACTCTGGAAACAGGATGGGCCAGCCACTCGGCTCCACCCACCATCACGGGCGTCCCACCACACACCCCTGTTCCCTCAGCTAGGGTAACTTGGGCTCTGGCACAGGAACCCTCCAGCGATGGCCCAGGGTGGGGTTGGTCCTGCTCACCTCCCAGAATACTAGGCCAAGATTCGTCCCATACAGCATCGTCCACCACTTGCATCACTGGTTGGTCCCACAAACCACGGCCCGACCACTCCTCTCCAACGCCGCTGGTGATGGTGAAACCCAGTCCATAAAAGAGGTCACAGCCCATCACATTCTCGCCACTGTCAGTCACTATAAACTTCAGGGTGGCGACCACCACTGACTTGTGTCGCGCCGTCAGCTCCACCGAGCCCACAATGGACAGCCTGCTTCCTCTATAACCACTCAATGGTTCTGAATGACCTCTCACTTGATAGTACGGGAAGAAACTCCTCACGGTGGGCTAACTCAACACAGACCTCACTGCGTCCATGTCAGTCAGCAACAGTACTTCCACTCCATCCAATTTCACCATACAATATGTACAGCCGCCGGTGTCTGGAGAGACAGTGTAAATAACCGTGGGAGTTGGAGCAGGGGTGTCCGCTTTGTATCGCTGTTCCCCTCGCTCGAATCTACTACAGGCCCTGGCAAAGTGATGCAGGAGTCCGCACTTGCCACAGCATTTACCTCTTGCCGGACATTCTCTAACCTTATACCGGTGCTCAGTGGACCCACAACCTGAACATCTGGGCGATCCCGGGGCAGACCTCATCTTCACAGCTGTAGCGCATTTCTCCTGTTCGCCATCTTCACTGTCCGGGTCCACAGCCTGCGCTGCTGATTGTGAGTCAGCGCAGTATAGCGCAGCTCTATCACTGAGGTCACATGATTATTTGTCTGCTGCTTTACATTGTTATCTCCACAGCTGTGACTCATGTCAGTTTGCCGGAGTACGTGAGGAGTCTCGACTGTGCTGACGAGCAAATCGTGTGCCCCGCCAAATGGCCGCGGACCATCTCTTCCTCTAATTCACCAAACTGGCAGTCTCCAGCCAGCTGCCACAGGTCCGCAACATAATGTTGCACTGATTTGCCGACCCGCTGGTGGCGCTGCCGAAACTGGATCCTTCTGACGATGACGTTTGCAGACGCGTGAAAATATCGCACCATTAGCTTAACCGTGTCATCAAAGCTATCACTAGCACCCGAGGTAGCAAGGATACGCTGTCCTTCCATACATAAATTGTGGATCAAAATTGCCCATGCCTGTACCTTCTTCACTTCACCAAGGTTTAGTACCACCAAATAATTTTGAAATGCGGCGAACCACCTCACCCAAGGGACCGGAGGCTCTCCCGGAGCCTCCAAAAATTGCCAAATTGAAGACACACCAGCATCCATAACTTTACCCTCATCGCTAAATTTTATGTCTATAAAATTTGGGACAATGATGAGGCAAGTGGTGAACAACATATGACTTTATTACAGACTCACTGTATGTACAGAGACGCTCCCACTAGGCTGAGAGGCGGTCGAAGAGACCGCCCCTCTACCGCACAGCCCTCTTATACTCTGTGGGTGATGTCACCACCCATGTTACACTATAATGAGTCCTAAGAACAACACTACATTTAGTTCTACTTAATTTTGACCTGGCAAGCTGAAACAGACAGGCGGACAGATACAACCAACCACACACACAGACACACTGACCGATTACCGTATGCCATCATTTTCACCGACGCATAAATATGCAGCATTAATCAGCAGGTTCTGGCCTGGTAAACAAAATATAAATAGAGCCAAGGATGATGAGCTGTACACAAGTGTAAATCGTGCTATTCCTACTCTGTATTTGCTTGAGGAGCTTCTTGGGTGAACCTCAGTAACTCTGGCTTTGCCCAGAATACAACCTGGCCTCTATCCAATAAGATGCTAGTGCAGTAGGTGAGTCAGAAAGACTGAGACTCTAACCAGCCTGCTGTAGCTTGACTGTTGTTCTGAGCATCTACAATGATAAATGGCTGTTTCTTTGATTGAGATTAGTGAGGTGGGGCCCGGGCCTGTGTGATGAACCAGAAAATGAAATGATTACTACTGAACTTCTATCGACTGCACTGCTGGTGACACTCTTGCTCCATCCCAAAGGTTAATTGGACTTGAACCCAGAAAATCAAGAGGTTAAGCAGGGTCACTGTGACAGCAGGTCCTTCTGGGAATGGTGTTCTCAAATGGCTGCTAATCAGATTTGTCAAGGGGCTTTCCTCATGATAATGCATCCAAGTGAATCTTTGTTGTTTCTGCAGCTCTCTGGAGTATTGATTCTCATATAATAACATTATCTTCCCCAGCTGCAGGAGGGCAATTATATTCACTTATCTGTAGTAAAGAAAATACAGCTTCCCTGCTGTTCTCTTGATATTTCTCTTGGTGTTCTTTGATCATTTATTGATGTCTACATGTGTTAGTATGACTTCACTCATAGGCCTCTGCCTGAAAAAAAGCACCACCTTTCTGTAGATACGATATGATTAAGACTTTTAAAGGGAGTGTCTGAGGATGCCAAATCTCCCAAACAGACAAAAACCCCTGTATTTCAGATTGATGTAGCAGTTATGAAATTTAATCACATGGCTTTTCTAATGCTTGTATTTGGTTTGCTACTATTAAAAACATCAAAAGACATAAAGGGTGACCAATAGAATGAGTTTATACAAAAAACAAAAAACATGAAATATGGAGTTATGAGCCTTGGGTCCAACAGTGATAGTGTATGATAAAACGCATCTTCAGCGCCAGCCCTGTGTGTGTATATCTGCAAGGACACTGTCCCATCTTGGGGTGATAGGAAAGATTGACATCCAGAGTGTGTTCCTTATGTCCAGTCTATTCTGACACATTATCTTAGTTGCACTTGCTGCTGAAAATCACACTTGTTCCCCCATAGGTAATCATCCAAAGATTTGAATAGTTCTGACCCTGTGGTGTTAGTTGGCAAAAATAGCACACATAAAATGTCCTCAAGTAAGTCTTCCTGAAATATAAATCACACAAAAACACAAAAAGACTCATTCACTTGGATTGCATATCAGGGTGACTCATTAATTCTCTCCCAACAGTTTGCACTTTGCACTTTGGTGTCCTGTGCAATTTCATCAGTTCACCTTGTGACCGTATTTGCTGAAAGAGGAACATGCACTATTTTTTTAATTGCGGCCTCTCCTAAAAGTTCACAGCAAATGTTCTTATAGTGACAGGCAGGATCAATTCTTCACTGATGGTGAAGGGTTTTTTTTTCCCTTAGCAATGTGGTTAGCCACCAAGTACGAAGCTCTTAATGCAGCCGCACTTGTTGAAGTAATCACCTTCAAATTTTGCTTTGGTCTTTCTTGTGCATGTTTTTTTTTTTTTTTTTTTTTACTCAAAGAACTCCAAAGGCTTGTCTTTCAGTGTAGGATGCTTAGATTCCATGTGTTGAAGCAGTTAAATATTTCATTGCCTCATTTACTTGCTTTTTGCCACATACTGTATCAGACAAAGTGGGTTGGCAGCATGGGCATCTCGATAAAGCCATATATTATACAGAAATCATTGTATTTCCTACTAAATGCACCTTTCTTTTTCTTGGCAGCCTCAGGCTCTTCTGCCATCTCATCATTGGGCCTTGTCCCCTTTCCAAAAAAACTCTCTAACGATGATCGCCTTTGATTCATTTTGGCTAATTAGCTTGTGGTGGTAACCTCCGAGAAAGTCTGATTCAGGAAACTATCTCTGTGACCTTGTTTCTATGTGTGTAGGGTTGGTTGGTATTAAATGTACTTGAAAAATCAAAGAATATAATATTCATATAGTAACTACCAGGCTCATCCACATGACAGTAAGCTCAGTGTAGCATATAGAAGACAGCATCATCCACTTCACTGTGTTCTTTACTTGCAAACTGCATTGGGTCAAGTGCATGTTTGACATGGGGTCTCAGTAGATACCAAAGTAGCCACTTCAGACTCTTCATGATGTGTGACATAAGTGCCATGGGTCTGTAGTCATTTGTCTCAGCTGGATGCCCATTTTGGGTGCTGGAACAATATATGATATTTTCCACAGAGCTGGAGCCCTTCCCAAATGTAGACCTGAGGATCTTGTGGAGAGGTTTACAGTTCCCTGTTACGGCAAGTGTGTGTGTGTGTGACAGACACGGTGAATACTGAACTCGACTAAATGTAATAACTTCAGGTTATATACTGATATTGGATCTACAAATGAAGTGTCTGGTAAGCAGACAGAAATACATTCAAAGACGTGTACCAAAGGTAAACTGATGCCTAACCCCCATCTCACAAAGCCGCAAATGCTGACGAACGTGGCGATTTTGGGATTTCATCAGGATTCCTCAGGGTTTGTAAAAGGTTGCCAAACAGTTTGCAAACAGTTTTTAAGGTCCCAAACAGATTTTCTTGTCACTGAAAAAAATTTGAACATGTTTGAATTTTTTTAGGGAATGTATTTTTCCGCGGTTGCAAACATTTCCAAAATAGCTGCAAAGTTTACAAAAAAGTTGTAAGCATTTGCAAATGGTTGTAACACATCTCACTACAGTTCTTTCTGGTTCATCAAGCAGTGAACACGAATCACTAATAAATGGTCTAACTGATATTTTGGGGTTTTATTATGTGAATAAACTTTGTCTGAACAAAATCTTCAGTCATGTGAAAAAATTAGGACACCCTATGAAAGCCTGTGTGTGTGTGTTTTTTTAACATATTTGGACATAAGGATATTTAATATCAATTTTAACAATACTGGAAGATTCAAGAAATATAACTAAACAATTAAAACTGAAGAAAAGACTTTCCAAAATTTTCTGTAAAATGTAATTCTAAAAACATGCAATTTCTGGTGAGGAATAAATTAGGACACCCCCCCCCCCCCATTTATTCCCACTTAAAATGGTTAAAATCGCACACTGTTATGGCATGCCCCTTGCAGGGCATTAATGAGACGCTAGAGACCAACCAGTAAGTTTGACTGTTTATTAACAAAAGACGAGAATGACAAAATAAACAGCCACATGGGGTAAAAAGCACTAACATAAACTAAGGCACAAGATAACTGACTCAGAAGATACACTATGGAAGGCAGTGAGGTTGGAGCCTGCGCTGTACAATAAACACTTACAAGAGGACGATCACAGATGAATCACAGAAGAGACTGGAGTCGGGGATAGGGACTCCAGTCGCATACACAGATGTGCAGGGAGTTGTAGGTCGCAGCGAGGAGTGAGCCTCAGCTGCTCCCTTAAATGTGAAACCGAAACCAATCAGGAAAGTAATTAATGAAATGACACACAGCTGTCACAGCGCCGGCTCGGCTTTGACAGCCGGAAGTCCCACCATGACGCTGTCGCAATAAAAGCCCTGGAGAAGGCCACATAGCCAGTCCCAAAATAAAACTGGAGAACAAGGAAAATACTGAGCAACCCGAGCGCAGATGGGATCAGCGCTCAGGCCATCACAGTACCCCCCGTTCAAAAGGAGCATTCCAGGCGTAGACGTAACATCCACGGCCCCCCAACCAGAAGGCCACCAGGACCGACCCAGGGAGGGTGGAGGGGGAAACAGGCCAGGAGGGAAAGAACCAAAAAAAACAAAGAAACCCACAAGGAACGGGTAACATCACGAGACAAACGTAGAATGATGGGGCTTAAAAACAGAAATGACCAAACAAAAAGAACAAGTGAAAACAAAAGTGTCGATGCACTTCAATCAGAAGAAAACTCGGAGAATACAGAATAGCAACAAAAATATATGTATAGTACCGCTTGGTACACTGAATAGGGAAAACAAAAATACAGGTACACTTCACCTTTGAAAATACTCAAACACCACAAAGTAAAAAAACAAAAATATATGTACAGTACACATGGCAATCCCTTCACATGAACAACACAACTATAGGGATGCCGGTGGGCAGAGAGCGAGGAAAAAAGAAAAAATCAACTCTACTCATGTTGACCTCCAGTATTTTAGAACAAATTCCTACAAAAAAACATGATCAATTTAGCTGTTAACTGCACGTAGAGTTGACATAAAGAAATTCTAGGGGAAAAAAAACCACATTTACATGCGATAACTAAGAAGTGCAACTAGGTCTGAAATTGTCCAGTAACGATGGAGATAATTGAGGAGGAGACCATACTCATCACTCTTGATCAAAATCAGTCATTTGGGTCATCCAAAACACCAACAAATCATTGTGAGCTTACTTCCTGCAATGTCAGCGTCAAGTTAAAAAATCACCACCAGAACACATGAAAAAGTGAAACTCAAATTCCAACCCGAACCAAACATAACACCACTAACTCAGGCAACGAACCAAGAGTTCTTCAGTATACATGGAATCAAACACAAAAAACCCCACACAACTTCAAGGGCGACAGGAGGAAGAAAGCTGAGAACGGGGACACAAAAACAGTTCGGGGACCGACCCACATCTTGAATCACCCTACCATAAGGGGAAAACAACAGTTTGGGTGGCCTACCAAAGTCCTAGACCCGGGGAAACAGTACCTCAGGCGGCCGGACAAGGTCGCTGAACCAACAAGGCAGTTCTTCAGGCAGCCGACCTAGAACGCAGAACCAACGAAACAGTTTCTCGGGTGGTCGAACCAGGTCGCCGACCCAACAAGACGGTTCTTCAGGCGGCCGTCCTACGTCCTTAGACCACCAGGACCGGAGGGGGAAGCTCGGAGGTGGCCTCCCTACCGAGAGGGACAGCGGGGGAGAGCCAACCTGAATAAGGGGGACCCCAGCAGCACCCAGTAGGGAAAAATAGGAGGGAAGAGGAGGAACCAGCCCGGCGTCTGGCCGAAGGGAATCCACAGCTCCCTCACCTGTCTAGGACCGAACCGGCGCTGCACCCTCGATGGGCCCCGATTGGGCCAGCGCAGCACCCACAATGGGCCCCAATTGGACCGGCGCTGCATCCTCGATGGGCCCCAATTGGACCAGCGCTGCCTCCTCAATGAGCCCCGATTGGACCGGTGCTGCATCCCCAGTGACCTCCGAACACGATCCTGAAGCCTTGATGATGATAACCGAAGCTGATTTGTCTCTGGTGACCCTGGGAGAAGGCTCAGACAGACAAAGAGAACCGGGATCAGGATCACCGGCAGTGGCAGAGCCCGACGAGATGAGTTCGGATGCAGCGGTCGGCTGCACCCCACTCATCTCCCCAAGAGACAGGCAAGAATGCTCCAGAACAGAAAATAGGAAGACAAAATAGAGCACTTACCTGATCTCGGGCTCCACCGCCGTCCAGGACTCCGACGATCTAGGCTCGATGATCTGGAGGTCTATTCCAGGCTCTGGCTCAACTGCGGTGGGCTCCGCAGCTGGCATGATGGTCATCACAGTCTGGAAATCCCCAGGCGCTGAAGCCCACGTCGACGGCCCACATGGCGTGGTGGCAGGGGATCTGTGACCTGCTGGGTCTGACTGCTCCTCTACAGAGACCCGGGGATGCTTAATCGTTGGCACAGGCTCCAAACGGCAGTCCGACCTCCTCCTCTGCCCATGACGTGGCTGCGGGGCTGGCATCAAGCTCCCCAGGGCCACAGGCTCCTCCTTTGTCCAGCGATCTACTCCAGGCACCGGGGGACACTCAGAGAGAGGGCAAGGAGACACAGAGGTTGCAGGTTCAATGTCTATGGATGCAGCAGGTGGAGGGAGCTCGGAGGACTGTGAACCCCGAGCTCCACCCCCAGAAGTCAGACAAGGCAATTCATTGTACAGAGTGTGAGCATGAAACAACACTTGCCTGTTCTCCCAGGGAGCGGTGGTAGCTGCTGCAGCAGGCTTGGTTCTCCCCTTTCCGCTATGGATGGTGACAGAGGGCCCCCGGGAAGATGAAGAGGAGCTGCTCTCACCGGATCGGAGAAGGGTGGAGCCAGAGCAGGACTCGCTGAGCTCTCCAGCTGAGCTCAGCTGGAGAGAGTGCCAAGGAGGAGGGAGGATCAGTCGAGGCAGGCCGGGGACAAGGAGCTGACGGGACAGCGGGAACCAATGACCTGGAGGCTGAGGCTGCTGTCTTTCCCTTCCGTCGTGATGCAGGGGCAACAGTTGGCTGGTAGGCAGAGTTCTCTCGGTGGCCCGGAACAGGATCCGGATGGGGATCTCGCAGAGGCTGATCGCCGACGAGGAGATAAGATAAGATAAGATAAGCCTTTATTAGTCCCACAATGGGGAAATTCCAGGATTGCAACAGCACAGGGATAGCAACACTCAGAGCAACAATCAGAAGGCAAGAAAAAACAACATCTAGTAAACATATGTCCATATTACTATAAATGTATATATATAGACACACAGTGCAGAGCATTATGGTTGGATGGTGAATGTGCAGCAGAAAGTCTAAGCTCTCGCTCCGCGGATGCAGCGGGCCAGCTGGAAGTCTTTGGGCATGATGGTGACCCCCTTAGCGAAGAAGAGACCACCAGGTGGGCCTCGCTGATCTCCTGCAGAGCCATGACGGCGAAGCTCAGGAAACGCAGGACGGTCTTGAAGTCCTGAGCAATCTCCCTCACCAGGCGCTGGACGGGCAGCTTACGGATGAGCAGCTCCGTGGATTTCTGGTAGCGACGGATCTCTCTCAGAGCCACGGGCCTGTGACGGCGAGGCCTCTTCACTCTGCCGGTGGCCAGAGCGCCTCTCCGAGCAGCCCTGGTGGCTAGCTGTCTCCTGGGGGGCTTCTTCCTCCAGTAGATTTAACGGGCGGTCTGCTTGGTTCTTGCCATCGCTCTTTATTATTCTGTCTTATATTTCTTTCACGCCGCCTAAACTCCAGCCCGGCACCCGCGTCCTTTTCGCTACAGCTCCCGGTATGTCGAGTTTCCCATTAGCACCGGGCGGCGGCCAAGTGCTAGCTAGCACTAGCTCCTCCCCGCTGTAACGTCTCCCGCTGCAAACCGTGGCTCCGTCCGCCGACCCGGGAGACCCCCGGGGCGATCCGTGCGTCCGTGATATATATACAGAGTGAAAAGTGTAGAAAGAAGAAGGAAGATAAAAAAAAAGGCTGTTGCAACAGGCAGCCGACTCGTGTGGCGCCGCCGGTCCGGCGGAACCGGAACCGGGAGGCGACATCTTCCAGCAGAGGGCGAGGCTAGGTTTAAATCCGGAAAGCGCCGCTGCTGCACAGAAACAGAGGCCAGCAGCTCGGCATGCTCAGGATAATCACTGAGTTCAGGATGGATCTCCACCAGTCTGACTGCCACCACTACACTCTTCAGAATCTTACTGGGATGGGAGGAAGAGCATGTTTCAGCCACACGACCCCCCAATGAGCTCAGCTGCCCACTGCGTCTCTTCATGGGGGGTCCCGGCTGTCCTCATCCTCCGCTGCGGATGGGAATGGCCCCTCGGTGACGCAGACCCCTGTGCTGGATGGGTGGCAGGACCCTGATCCCGAGGCGAGGAGCAGAGATGTCTCACCATCGGCTTCGACTTCGGCTTCCTGCTGGGACTCCTCTCCAGCCCACAGATCCTCCTCCGAAGTGCCGTAATTTCAGCCATCCTCTTCCTGCCCTCAACGTGATCGGCATGGCAAGGATTGCACTTAATTGCTGCCTCTGCGAGGTCCAGGTACCAGCGTGGGCCGTTGGGGGTGGCATTGCGACGAGCGAGGGAGAGGAGGTCGTCTACCTCAATTAGGGCCACAATTAGCTTGTTCCCGAAACACACTGGCACACAAAAACAAGGGGAAAAACTACAAGCCCAAAAACAAACTCATGGTGGCCAGCGTTTCGTTCGGGCTGCAACCTACTATTATGGCATGCCCCTTGCAGGGCATTAATGAGACGCTAGAGACCAACCAGTAAGTTTGCTTGTTTATTAACAAAAGATGAGAATGACAAAATAAACAGCCACATGGGGCAAAAAACACAAACATAAACTAAGGCACAAGATAACTGACTCAGAGGATAAACTATGAAAGGCAGTGAGGTCGGAGCCTGCGCTGTACAATAAACACTTACAAGAGGACGATCAAAGATGAATCACAGAAGAGACTGGAGTCAGGGATAGGGACTCCAGTCATGTACACGGAGGTGCACGGAGTTGTAGGTCACAGCGAGGAGTGAGCCTCAGCTGATCCCTTAAGTGTGAAACCGAAACCAATCAGGAAAGTAATTAATGAAACGACACACAGCTGTCACAGCGCTGGCTCAGCTTTGACAGCCGGAAGTCCCGCCGTGACGCTGTCATAATAAAAGCCTTAGAGAAGGCCACATAGCCAGTCCCAAAATAAAACTGGAGAACAGGGAAATGCTGAGCAACCCAAGAGCGAATGGGATCAGCGCTCAGGCCATCATACACACAGGTGTATCACATCAGGTGCATGTGATTAGAACATTGTTACTCATTATTTTGAAGGAGGCTAGTCCTATTTATACCTCAGACATTTAGTTTGGTGTGCTCCAACTGTTGAAATGAGAGTGAACAGCATGGTTGTCATGAGCTAAGCACTGGAAGTTTCCGTTGTGATCAGTCTCGTGGCTTTTTTATCTGCATTTATATTTATTTGTTGTATTATTTTGTGCCTTTCTGAGTTTCGGTATCCCCGTACTGTTTTCTATTTTTCTGTTTATGTTTCAATTTTGTTATGCTCATGTTTTGTACCATTTGCAATCATTTATCAGTCTGTATTTGGTAATGTTGTTCTTTATATTCTTACTGTGGTGTTCTTTCCCGGGGTTGACAATTGTCAGGTGGCATTTTCGGGTTTGTGCTCTGTGTGGGCGTCGCCCTGTCAGCTGTCAAGTCCAGTCGCTTCTCTCTCATTTCTCTCAGCTTACCCAGATTATCAATCAGTGTTTTCTCCTACCCACTCTGGTATCCACACCTGCGGCATATTATGTTATGCCTTATTTAAGACCGCTGTGCATTCCTGTCCTTGCCACGGTCTTGACTCTGTTGACTTTTGTGACTCTTGGGACTTCTGTAATTCTTTCTAAACGTAAGTTAACGTGCTCTGTTTTTGTCTCTTTGCTGTGTTTATTCCCTCATGTTTTTGAGTTGTTTTATGCACTTTATGTTTCCCAATAAATCTCACAACTTCAGAGTCCAGCGCGTGGGTCTTCCTCTCTGCCCCGAGAAGCAACTCATGACTGAAGACCGCGGCCAGTATTAGACCCAGCTGCTGTGAGTTGTGGGTTTTCGTTTTTCCTTTTTATTTTCACTCATTTGGAGCTCATTAAGTCCCCAGCGCGCCGGCTTCCGCCAATTAAAGGAAGATCGCCAGCAGGGTCCCCGAGCCTGGAGGAGGAGTGGGCTGCCGACTTCATCCAGAGTTTTGTGGATGAAACTCTCGCCACCCACAGACCAAAGAAGACCTGGAAGAGCAATAATAGAGCTGTGGTGATCCTGGAGGCACACTCCGGCCTGTGGAAATATCTCCAATACGCGGAACTGCTGTCCATGGTCTCCTCGCTTCAGCAGTCGTTCCCCGGGCTGTTGATGGGGCCGCCTCCCGCGGGACCGAAGCCAATGCGGAGGCGCTCTCTATGGCAGAAGTCCTTCTCCCCTCCCTGTTCGCTAGCTCCGGTTCCCGCTCCCGAGTCACCAGCTCTGAGACGCCGTCATCCAGCTCTGGGCCGCTGGAAGAATGCCTCCACCTCCCTGTCAACAGCCCCACCTTTGCCAAGGGAGAAGACCTCTGCAGCAGTGCCTTCTCTGCTATTTTCCTCTCCGGCTGCCTCAGCAGCGTCATCTTTTCCCGCAGCTGCTGCCTCCCCCTTGTCCTCGGCATTCTTTCCTGCTGTTGAGAGTTTGGCTGTTTCTCCCCTGGCTCTGCCCGTCTCTGTGTCTGCAGGGGTGCCTCCTCCACGATGCAATGAGGGGTCCACGACCACCGTAGCCACCGAGAGGGATGACTGCAGACCAGCTGCAGCAGAAAACATCACGCCCCGGGAACACAGGCAAGTGTTTTTTCATTCTCTATCTTTTAAACATGACCTTTATTCATTACCTTGTCTGATTTCCAGAGGTGAGGCTCAGGCCATGCAGTCCTCTGAGTCCTCACTGTCTGCTGCAGCTACACACCCTTTACCTGCTCTCTCTGTGTCTCCTCCTATCACCCCTGAGTGTCTGCTGGCCCCGGAACTGAGCCACCGGATGATGGGGGAGCCTGCGGCTCTGAAGGACCTGGTTCCAGCCCCGCAGCCATGCTATGGACGGAGGGGGAGGGCTGAACCCAAGCTGACTGTTGTTATGAAATGGCGCTATATAAATAAAGTTGAATTGAGTTATAGTATTTTAAAGAGAACAAATGGGTAAGAATGCTGGGTTGAAAAATCAGCTGAATTGTTTAATGTAGTGTGCACGGGTGCAACACACAGACATGAATGGGCTTGAATCTTCAGGAAAAGAGAATGGTGCCTGTGCAAATTTTCATGTACTTTCATTAACGGTGGCGTGGAAGACGCTCTCAGCCGGTAGGGAGATGGAGTGCTCCCTCTTCTGTTGCTTTTGCAGACCGAGGGTCTCCCCCATCTCATTTGGGGGCCTGCCGAGGTTTGTGGCTCTCCTGCTCTCCCGTCTGCCACCGACCCCTACCACAAAATGAACCTGTTTTTGGTGACCCCTTCCCGGGCTCACGGATGGCAGTCAGAGTGCTTGCTGGGGGAGAATCACAACCATAGGTGCAGTGCGGGTGACCTCAGCCCAGCTGAAAACCCAGTGGCATGTGGGGGAACCCCCTTGGGGAACATTCCTCACAGAAAAACCATAATTACTTCAGATACATCCCTGACAAGCTGGAAGCCCCCGTGGTCCATGGAACACATCAATGTGCTGGAACTAAACACTATCCATCTCACTCTCATGAGTTTTTTGCCATTCATCCAACTCAATCATGTGCTGTTGAGGACTGACAGCACTTCTGCAGTGTGCCACATCAATCACCGGGGGGGACAAGGTCACTTCGATGTTTCCAGGTTGCAAAGGAGCTCCTGACTGGGGCTCCACTCTGTGAGCAACCCGCATTCCCAGTGTGGTGACCAGAACAGCTGATGTACTGTTCAGATTGGGACTTCTCCCGGCAGAATTACGGCTTCACTCGGCGATTGTATCCCAGATATGGGCTTGCTATGGTATGGCTCAAGTTGATCTCTTTGCATACCAAGAAAACAACTCATTGCCCAGGGTCATACTCCCTTAACGATCAGGAGGGAAGTTTGGGGCTGGATGCTTTGTCAAAAGATTGTCTGGCAGGCTTGTTATATGCTTTCCTTACTTTTCCCCAGATTTCTCAAGTCATCTGGAAAAGGCAATCACATGGTGCCGCTGGTCGCTCCACATTGGTCAGAGAGATCTTGGTTTCCAGCCTTGATTCAGCTGATGCAAGGCACCCATGGCAGTTGCACTGCTGAATGGACCTACTGTTACAGGCTGGAGGTCAGTTATGGCACCCAAACCCAGCTGCTCTGCACCTGTTCGTCTGGCCTCTGCAAAGTCCATCTCTCAGCAGCTGGATGGAACTGTGTGTGAGACCTTGAGTAATGCAAGAGTCCCATCCACCAGAGCCAGCTACTCTTTAAGGTGGAAAATTTTTTCTGAATGGTGTCTGGGAGTAGATCTTGACCCGGAAACTTGTCCTGTGCCACTCCTCATGTGCTTCTTGCAGTCTCAGCTAGACAAGGGCAAGGCAGCCAGTACATTGAAGGTTTATGCCTCAACCATTTCTGCCTAGCACAAAGGAACTAGTCACTAGTTCCTTTCCACTAGTTACTAGTAGCATACCCATGGGTCATCATCCTTTATCTGTCAGTTCTTAAAAGGAGCTTGTGGTGACACAAAAGAGATGACACTCCACCCAGTATTTCAGGGTGTTGGGGGGGCATCCAAGGGCACCAGAGCAGTGGAGGGTATGAAGCAAATAAAGATGTGCCTTTCACCCCCGCCATGCCAGGCTCACACCTGAGGACGCAGGGAAGCAAACGTATTGTACTAAGCCTTGCTCTGTGATGTGTACTTTAATGTGTATGTTGATGTGTGTTCACGCTTTGTAACTGGTATGTTAATGTGTTTACCCTGAGTGCCGGAGGCCGGAAGAAAATGTATAAAGCAGTTTGCTTTGGCACTCAGAGTTAGTCTGTTCTGTGTTGGAGGAGAAATAAAGTTCTCTGTCATCAGCTTGTGTCTCATATGCTTTCATCCTCCACATAGGTGACCCTGACATGAAATGGAAAACAGACCGAGCACCACCATGGAGACACTCCCGCTGGAGTCTCCCAACGCTGCATGTGCTGTTGCAGTCAGACTCTCAGACTTTTGGCTTCACGACCAAGCCGCTTGGTTTATTCACGTGGAAGCCCAGTTCGCCCTCCGCGTAGTCGTGGCAGACGACAAGAAGTACCATCATAAGCTGGTATCACTGGACAGACACACCACACAGTGCGCAATGAGTCTATTCCAAGCCTCACCAGCCCAAGGAAAATAAGGCTCTCTCAAGAGGCTGCTGCTGCACCGGTATACCCTTTCAGATGCAAAGAAGGCAGAAAAGCTCCTCACTTGCTCGGAGCTAGGAGACAGATTGGCTGTGGACCTGATGGAGAGCATGTTTGCGTTGATGGGCATGGACGACAGATCTTTTTTTTCGCCCACCTCTTCCTCAGAAACCTACCGGCTTCTGTGAGAGTGATCCTCGCTAACTCACTGCTGCTGGTAGCCAGGGACTACTATGAGCTGGCAGAGGAGGCAGACCACATCATTCTGGCAAATATGGCTTTCAGTGTTCAGGCAGTGAGACCGGGATCTCCGGCGGAGCCCAGCGAGGTCGAGGAGCCGATGGTGGTGGACGGAACAGCCACCCAGAGAAACAGGACTGGGACGCTGTGTTTTTATCACCACGTTTTGGCAAGGAAGTGCAACACTGCCGCTGTGCCTCTTCAAGAAGCCAGGAAATGGGACAGTTGCAGCTGCGACCACTGGCGACAGGGAGAAACTGCTTTTCATCATGGACACACATCTGGTAAACTCTGGTTCCTAGAAGAGCCTCATTTTGCCAGTCAGTGCAGACAGGCTGGCAGAAGGCTGCGGGCCATCTTTAACAGCTGCAAATGGATCCTGCATCAGAATGTTTGGAGAAAAGACGGTGACTGTATGTTTACATGGACACAATTACCAGTGGGACTTTGTGGTAGCTGCATGTTCGGTCCCCATCTTTGGTGCTGATTTTCTGTGTGCTCATGGACTACTAGTTGATGTTGCCAACAGGTGTTTAGTGGATGCTGTATCTTCTTCCTATTTGCCCTGCACAGCTCGGGGAGTTGGGCCACCAACACACGCAAATATTCTAGCATCAGGGGGTAAGTACCAGTGTTTGCCTTCCGAGTTCCCAGCACTCACGGTGCCCACTTTTTCCGCTACGGTAACCAAGCACAGGGTCAAGCATTTTATCACAATGAAAGGGCTGCCCATGTTTGCATGCCCTCGCCGCCTGGATGCAGTTAAACTAGCCATCGCGTGCGAGGAGTTTGCTAACTTAGAACACTTAGGCATTGTGAGGCACTGCAACAGCCCTTGGGCATCACAGCTGCACATGGTGCCCAAGTTTGATGGGTCGTGGCAGCCGTGCGGCGATTTCCAATGCTTAAACAATGCCACGGAACACAATCGTTACCCCATCCCTCTGACTCCCTCTGCAGGTGGATCACCGACTTCCTGACGGACCGGAGGCAGCATGTGCGGCTGGGGAAGTCTGTCTGGGACTCTGTTAGCATCAGCATTGGATCACCCCAGGGCTGTGTACTTTCCCCCCTACTCTTCTCCCTTTATACCAACTCCTGCACCTCCTCCCACCAGTCTGTTAAGCTGATTAAGTTTGCGGACGACACCACCCTCATCGGGCTCATTTCCAACGGCGACGAGTCCGTCTACAGGAAAGAGGTGGCCCAGCTGGTGTCCTGGTGCAGCCATAACAACCTGCAGCTGAACGCTCTGAAGACAGCGGAGATGATTGTGGACTTCAGGAAAGTCACAACCCCCCTGCCCCCCCTCACCATCACAGGCTCTCCCATCACCATTGCAGATTCCTTCCGCTTCTTGGGCACCACCATCACCCGGGACCTCAAATGGGAGCCAACCATCAGCTCCCTCATCAAAAAGGCCCAGCAGAGGATGTTCTTTCTGCGGCAGCTGAGGAAGCTCAAGCTACCCACCAAGATGTTAGTGCAGTTCTACACGGCCATCATTGAGTCCATCCTCACCTCCTCCATAACTGTGTGGTATGCAGGAGCCACTGCCAGGGACAGACTAAGGCTGCAGCGCGTCGTGCGCACTGCTGAGAAGGTGATCGGCTGCAAGCTCCCATCTCTCCAGGACCTGTACATCTCCAGGACCCGGAGGCGTGCTGGCCGGATCATAGCCGATCCTTCACACCCTGGTCACGTACTGTTTGCCCCCCTCCCCTCAGGTAGAAGACTTCGGTCCATTCGGACTAAAACCTCCCGGCACATGAACAGCTTTTTCCCCTCTGCCATCAGACTGCTGAACATTAAGTGACTTATTGACTCTCGTGCACTATGTACAGCAGCTCAATCAGACTCATGTCATTCATCACTGTTTTTTCTGTTGCATTATCAACTGCACTGTGGTACCCCATATTATCTGCTACTTGCTAATTTTTTTTAAAACTGCCTTGACTAGTATTACTCATTATTATTATTATTATTATTATTATTATTATTATTATTATTATTATTATTATTATTATTACTTATTTTTCTACACTTATTGCACGTTTTTAGTCCTTTAGTTTTTAGTTTATCTCTTTATCTCATCATGTTTTTAATGTTGCAGCATGGCACCGAGACAAATTCCTAGTTTGTGTACTACATGAACAATGGCAATAAATCTGATTCTGATTCTGATTCTGATTCTGATCCCGCATATCCAGTATTTTTCCGTGCACCTGGCTGGGATGCGCATTTTTTCAAAAGTGGATCTGGTCCGTGGTTACCACCAGGTCCCAGTGCATGCAGAGGACATCCCCAAAATGGCAGTAACTCCCTTCGGTCTTTTCAAGTTTTTGTGCATGCCGTTTGGGTTCAAGGGCACAGCACAAACTTTCCAAAGGATGATGGACACGGTGCTCTGTGACCTGCCGTTCATTTTCGTCTACTTGGATGACATTTTGGTGGCTAGTGCATCAGGGGAGGAGCACTTCACCCATCTCAAACAAGTTTTCCAACGTTTGGAAGCACACGGGCTGATTGTTAACCCAGCAAAGTGTCAGTTCAGGCTGCCGGTAATTGACTTGTTGGGCCACCGCATCTCACCAGATGGCACTATCCCGCTGCCAGATAAAGTGGGCACAGTGTTGGATTTTTCCTGTCCACAGACCATGAGGGCACTACAGGAAGTTTTGGGGATGGTTAATTTTTACAACCGTTTTCTCCCCCAGGCAGCACAGCTGCTGCAACCTCTGTACGGTGCGCTCAAAACAAAAGGAGCCCGTGGATAGCATCAACTGGATCCCCGAGCAGGCTCAGGCTTTCACAAACGCCAAAACGGCACTAACTAATGCAGCTTTGCTGGCCCACCCAGCAACGTCAGCACGAATAGCACTCACCACAGACGCGTCTGATGTTGTGGTAGGAGCCGTAGTGTAGTAGAATGTCTCCAGTTCACGGCAGCCCCTTGCCTTTTTCAGCCATACCTTGCACGACAACAAGCGTAAGTATAGCACTTTCGACAGAGAGTTGTTGGCTCTCCACCTCGCTACGCGTCATTTTCAGTTCTGGCTCGAGGGTTGTGAGTTTACCGCGTTTGACGATCATAAACCACTGACCTACACGATGTCCAAAGTCTCAGAACCGTGGTCAGCTTGGCAACAACGGCACTTGGCTGCAATTGCGGAGTTCACGACCGACATCCAACATGTAGCCGGTAAATTGAACGTTGTGGCAGACTGCTTGCCACGCTCGCTGGTCTCTCCGGTATACATGGGCATTGATTTTTCCGCAATGGCCGCCGACCAAACCTGGGACGCAGACAATTGGCCACTCCAGTCCGGAGTTACCAGGTTAAAACACGAGAGCAGGGTGGTACAAGAAGGGTGCCCCCCCTTGCTCTGGACATCTCCACTGGCCGCACCCACCCCGTGGTTCCAAGCTCTTGGCGCAGCCGCGTTTTCAAGTCTGTCCACTCCCTTTCACATCCCACTGTGTGAGTCTCGGTTAAACTAATCGGGTCCAAATTCATCTGGCCTCACTTATGCAGGGATGTGAAAGTATGGGCTGCAGTGTGCGTCGCGTGCAAACAGCCTAAGGTGCACAAGCACACTAAAGCCCCCCTCGAGCCTTTTCAAATTCCAGCCAGGAGGTTCAACCACGTACACGTGGATTTAGTGGGTCCCTTTCCGCCGTCGCAGGGGTTCACAGACCTTTTAACAATCGTGGTGGTTCCAGAGTCGCAGAGGTGGTTCCAGTGAGTTCCACCACGTCTGCCAAGGTAGCCGCTTTTTGTATGCTTGGGTTGCATGGTTCGGATCCCCATCGGACATCACTTCTGATAGAGGTCTGCAATTTGTTTTGGAACTTTGGTCCGCGATGGCCAACAGCCTGGGGGTCAAAATCCACTGCACCACCGCGTACAACCCACAGGCTAATGGTTTGTGTGAGCGCTTTCACAGGTCACTTAAAGCAGCGCTCAGAGCCTCGCTAACAAATGCAAATTGTTTTGACCGCCTGCCTTGGGTCCTACTGGGGTTGCACTCCACACATAAGGAAGATTTGGCAGCTTCCCCGGCAGAACTCGTTTTTTCTCAGCTGTTGCGTTTCCCGGGAGAATTTTTGCCAGAGATCCCTGTGCCCGGTACCGATCCACCCGAGCACCTTTTTTCTGGTACAGGGGCTGCCAGTGTTTTGGGCCCGGTGCACCATTGTTTTCCCTGAACTTTTGCTCCAAAGCGCTTAGAGAATGCCAAATTCATTTTTGTCAAGCACGATGCCCAGAGAACCCTGCTGCATCCGCCGTACGATGGCCCGTTCAGAGTGTTGGAAACTGGGGAGTAACATTTTGTGTTAGACTTGGGGGGGGGGGGAGCATAAGGAAACCGTCTGCATAGACAGGCTGAAGCCCGCTTATGTGTTGGAAGAGGAGCAGGTGGTGTTTGCTCAAGCTGCCCGGCGTGGGCACTCCCCTACAGTGGGTCCGCAGATTAGTGTTCCCACCTACAGAGAACTGTTTTCAAGAAACTAGCTTTTTCCCCTCCCCACACTTTTCCCCTCCAGAGACCAAGTCTTTCTCCTACCTGCGGGCGCTACCGGGCGCTACCGGGCGCTTGCTCAAGCCCAAAGGTCCAGAGGGTAAGGATCTCTTCTGGGTGTTCGGGGGGGGGGGGGGGTGTAACACAAAGGAGATGACACTCCACCCAGTACTTCGTGGTGTTGGGGGGCCAGCCAAGGGTGCCAGAGCACTGAGGGGTATGAAGTAAATAAACATGTGCCTTTCACCCCCGCCGTGCCATGCTCACACCTGAGGACACAGGAGTGCGAATGTATTGCACTACGCCTTGTTGTGTGACGTGTACGTTATTGTGTATGTTGATGCGTGTCCATGCTTCATAACTGCTATGTTAATGTGTTAACCCTGAGTGCCAGAGGAAGGAAGAAAATGTATAAAGGAGTTTGCTTTGGCACTCAGAGTTAGTCTGTTTTGTGTTGGAGAAGAAATAAAGTTCTGTGTTGTCAGCTGGTGTCTCGTATGCTTTCATCCTCCACAAGCTCATCGATTATGCCCTGGATCCACCTTTTGGACACCAAGCTTGGATTTACATTTGGTGGTAAAGTCTTTGAAAAAGACCTCATATGATCCTATTGCTGATGCAGACCTCAGGGCTCTGTCCCTTAAAACTGCTTTGCTTTTGACTCTCTGCTCAGCTAAACATGTCGTGGAACTGTGTGCTTTTTCCGCAAGTGATGACTGCTTAAGATGGAACACGAATGGTACAGGGGTGTCACTCTGCCCTAATCCTGCACTTTTGAAAAAGGTGATGAACTCTCAGTTGAGAAATCAGGCCCTGGAATTTGCTCAGTTTAAGTGCTTTGCTTCTTCTCAAGAAGAAAGGGAGGAGTTGCTAACTCTATGTCCTGTCAGGGCACTGCATACCTATCTGACTCAGACTCATCCCCTAAAGAAGTCTCATGCTCAGCTCTTTGTGTGTTACGGTAAATCCAAGTTAGGACTCCCACTGTCTAAGCAGCATTTGTCACACTGGTTTGTTGATACCATTTCCCATGCCTATCGTGGATTTCCTGTTTCTGCAGGTATATGTTGTCATGAACTTCCCAGTGCGCTCTTCCACAGCGTATGGAGGAGGAGAAGGAAGAATGGACTTACGTGCAGGTCACACCAAACACACATTTATTGACACAAAATAGACAGACCCAAAATAACATAGACAGCTCGGGTAAAAGTTAAAGTCTTCCAGGACGCTCAGCTGGCATGGGAGAAGAAGCTGGGCAACAGTGCCTAAGCATAGCAGTTGTGCCGCAAGGAGAAACGCTACAGACAAGTGTAGCAGCACAGCTGCAAACAGAAATGCTAACAGCTCTTACTCACTGTGCAGGAACAGTCCGAGTCATCCAAGTCTGCCAGCGAGCACACACACAAACAATCCTTCCCCGACGAGACTGTCACACGGCGAATTACGACCGTGTGATTGAGTACAATGGTCCAGCGGTCTTTGACTGGCAAAGCCCTACCTAAGTACAAACACCGTTGGCGTGACAAATTGGAAACACCTGGGCAAGGCACGGGACAGATAATTACCAGGGCAAACAGCTGACTGTCAGAGAGAGAGGGGGCGTGGTCGGACCGGCGAATATTAGACAGCGCCCACCAGGAAGTGGGTCAAACGGCTGCCCAACAACTGCCGGCCAGAGCGGCGGCAACAGGCATGGAAAAGAAACAGCACACAGACATGAAAACCACGAGAAATCAAAAGATAACAAAACATAATAAACCCAATGCCTGAGCCACCAAGAATGGTCAGAACCGAGCCTACAGAAAACACAAGCTCGGTTTGTGACACATGTGCCCACTATACCAGGAGTCTGGCTACTTCTTGAGCTGCACTAAAAGGGGTTTCTGTGGGAGGGATTTGTGATGTGGCATCTTGGTCAACACCATGCATGTTTGCAAAATTCTACAGGGTTGACGTGTCCTGCTCAGCTCCTGCAAGTTCTGCCGTTCTCATGTCAGCCACCCAGCGGGGTTCAGACACCTTGTGTACCTCTGTTCCTCGCGACTCTGATGGTACAACTCATCCCATTTAAGACTGTAGTGACACTCAGAGTGAGGTCAAAACAAATCGTAAGTTACAAATGTAATGATGGAGCTATGGGACTGAACAAAGACCATTACTATCCTTGTCACTCCCCCCAAAACAAAATCATGCACACCGGTTCATCAAACTAATATTAAAGAGCGAAAAGAAACATATTCCCAGAGACTACCATACCAAAGAAATTCCATGCTGGTTGGAGAGATGCAAAGAGCTGTGAATGACTACGAGGCCACCCAAGAACCAGAAATAGCAGAAGAATTATTGGAGTCCCTCTCCGTTAAAAGGCAACATTGATGGACGGAGAAAATGGAAAACATGGACTTCAAGCACTCAAGAAAACAAACACTGAATGAAATCAAGAAGATCTTTCTATACATCATTCCAAGACAATTTTGACATCAACAAAGCATGGACGAGGGAGTGGAACCCCAACAAGCCTACTGGGGGAAATCTAATAAACAATCCAACAGAACAAATCCAAGGATTTACAACAGCCAAACACAAATACTGGTCAGCAGCAAATAGATTATAATGAAAACAACCCACAACAGAAGTCAACTTGCATAAATGGGGAATGCCAGAGTCTCTGTAGTGCCCAAAATGAAATCTGGGACCATCGGACGCAGACCGCCTGTTTCTGCACTGTCAAGTCACAAAGATAGAGGGAGGCTATGATACCATCAACAAGTGTGGTGAAAACTTCATCATCTGGATTAATGAAATAGGCTTGGAGGTGTGACAGCCATATGAATGATGATGAGCCATGTGAGTATTTACAAAGAAATAATTTGAAGAGTTTCAGTGAGGTTTTAGAGTTCATCATAGTTCTGAAACTGCTCTAGGGTTAGGCTAACCCTAACCTTAACACCACTGTCTCAGAAGCTGAATGAATCTCAGAGTAATAATTAGTGTTTGGCCAAATTGCAGGGTGGTGGTGGTGGGGGGGTAATCACATTTTTTTATTTTTTTATTTTTCTTTAAATGCCATACTCTGGCTGAGGTGTTCCCTCACTGCAGATTTAAGATTCATGTAATGATCTTGCACTCAGCACTACCTACTTGACCCTGATTCGAGTAATATGAAATGGAAGTGTCACGAGCTGTGTCTCGAGCACTGTTTCAGCACACCCACAGTCATCTGACCATAGCGAGCGAGGCCTCGTTATGTTGGTCACATCACATGACTCGAGGGCTCGCGGGAAGTTTGAGAGGGTTGGGCATTTGAATATAAGTCAGGGAGAGTATTACACAAGTTAGAATTGGGTTTAAGCTGGGTTGACACTTTAGCATTTGGACCAGCATTTACAGACGTTTCGAAAAATCTGAGAAATTAGTCCAAACGTTGGTGAAATTACATTGATGAGCATGTTTTGTTTTTTTTTAAATCCAGCGCACACCAACTTTAACAAACTTTTGCTAACATTTGCCAGCATTGCATTCAGTGTTGGCAAACTTTTGCCAATTTAGGCTAGCGTATGTGTAGCTGTTGCCAACTTAGGTTAACTTAAGCAAACGAATACTCAGCGCAGGTCAGCTGACATCAGCGTCAGGCGACGTTCATATAAAGACCAGTGTTTGTGGAGGCTTCCTGCCATTCTGGACCTGCTTTTTTGGGTGGATTCACATTACAACATTTGGACCAACTTTTACTGATGTTTTGGCAAACGTCTGTCTCTGTTGGCAAAAGGTGATAAAAGTTAATGATAGTTGGTGTTTGTTGGAAAACGCTGGTGAAAGTTGTTCATGGAAAATTTTCAGCAGGCTGAGTGAGTGAGTGAGTGAGTGAGTGAGTGAGTGAGTGAGTGAGTGAGTGAGTGAGTGTAAGTGACAGTGTAATAAAGGAGGGACATGGAGGACCAACCTCATTTTTCGGCCCACAATTTAAAACATTAGGTTTTGGCAATGAAACATGTGCACAAGAGGCCATGTCAGAATTGACAGCTGAATGCGTTGCAACCATGAGGATGGAGAAGACAGCGCCATCAACATAACAGGTAACCATTTATTTTTCCAAATTATTATTGTGCTTACCAAACCTCTCTAGCCACATGTATTAAAATGTTATCAACTCCATCAGTCAGCAGCAGAGGAAGAGCTTGGGCCTTCAGCATAAGGAAAACTTTGAATGAATTGTGGATTCATTACTAAAGCTCAAGATATTGCTAATTATTTTAATAACTATTTTTTGAATAAAGTGAATTTATTAAGAAATCAGATGTTATCAGTGAACGGTAAGCTGTCTGATACATTAATTAAACAACATATTATGAAGGGAAAAACGTGAATTTGAATATAATAATATAAATGTTCAAGAAATGGAAAAGCTTCTTCTTTCTCTGAAATGTGATAAACCTTGTTGTTATGATAATATGGATAGTAAATTATTACAGATGTCAGCCAAGATTGTAGCAAAACCTTTGTGCCATATTTTTAATTTATGTTTAAATGAAGGTGTTTTTCCTCAAATATGAAAAATAGCAAGAGTAACTCCATTACCAAAAAATACCAAGGCATCATTTACAGGACCGAATAGTCGACCCATTAGCATTTTGCCTGTTCTGAGCAAACTTATGGAGAGTGTTGTTTTTAAACAGATTCAGCACTATGTTTCTGAGAACAACATCAACTCTGAATTCCAGCATGCATTTAGAGTCGGCCATTCAACATGTACAGCTTTGACACAATTAACTGATGACTGGTTAAAGCAAATTGATAAAAAAAATTAATTATTGGCACTATATTGCTTGACTTTAGTGCTGCTTTTGATCTTTTAGATCATAAGCATTTGTTAATTAAATTAGCTGCTTATGGTTTTAAAGCATCAGCCATTGAATGGATGAGAAATTACTTAACTAATAGAAAACAGTGTGTTCTGTTTAATGGTGCCTTGTCAGATATTAAAATTCTACAGTGCAAAACTCTATACTGCAGAGTAGCTGTTTGGGGCCCTTATTATATTCTATATTTACAAATGATTTACCATGTATGTTAAAAAGCTCATCCATTGTTATGTATGCAGATGATACTACTATTTACATACCTGCAAGCAATATTGAAGAAATGCAAAAAATGCTACAGGAAGAGCTGATGTCGATCTCTCATTGGGTTGTTGAGAACAAACTAAAACTGAATTTGGAAAAAAATAAACCCTCTTGCTTGGTTCCAGGTATGCCCTTGGAGCAGATGAGGAACTGTGTATTTCCTTAGAAGGTGTACCTATTAAACAAGTTAAAGAAATTAAATTGCTAGGAGTTACAGTTGATGGAGCATTGTCATGGTCAACCCATATTAATAACACTGTTGCTAAAATGAGTAGAGGGATTTCTTTAATTAAGCGATGTGCTACCCTGTTTACAGAAAAAAACAATAAAACAAGTATTACAATCTTTGGTCCTTTCCTATCAGGACTATTGTTCAGCTATTTGGTCTAATGCCGCAAGACAAGATCTTAATAAAATCCAGCTCACTCAAAACAGAGCTGCTCGCCTAGCGCTCAGATGGTCATTACGAGATAGTGTTAAGGAAATGCATGCTAGACTATTATGGTTGACTGTGGATGAAAGGTTGACATATAGTTTGGTTCAGTTCCTAAGAAATATTGTTGTCTTTAGAAGACCTTTATATTTACAGCCAAAGACGCTCTGTTAGGTCCTGTTTGCACAGCAACAGTTCTTACTAGGGATGCAGCAATGGTGAAATTTTGGGCTGACACCAATGCTGCAAATAAGGGTATCAATTACTTATTCGGGCCCGAGCCACTGACAAAGTCAGTGGGTGAGAGCCCTATTCTAATTGTTAGAATTTTTTTTTTCTTCTCCATCTAAGATCTCATTTTTGGGGTAGTCAGCCTGCATGAAAACTCACCATTTTTTGCAGGGACCTCAAGGCTGGCAAAAAAATTTAATATTTGGAGGAAATATGAATGACCCACAAAAATGGCTCTACAGCGCCACCTAACATGCGAAGTCAATAGGGAGTGGCACACGCTTACTTTCGCGTAGAAAGATGAAAATCGGGTGAGATGTTTATCATGTCAAGACATGCAAAAAACTCCATAGAAGTGATGGTCTACACCCAACAGGAAGTTGGCCATTTTGGCAGGAAGTGGCAGTGACCTGATTTCCACCTCGTGCATTTCATCGAACTTGTCCTAGGGTTTTTGTCCGATTGAGCTCACTTGTGGTGACAATCATCTACACCCATGTGCCATTGAAAGTTATTGAAAATTTAAAGTTTGACGGTTTGGCCGTAGGGGCGTGGCAAAGTGTGATGTCTCGCCATGATCATTCTCTGACCATTCTGTTGGCAATAACTCTGATATGCATTGTCTGATTTCAACCAAATTCAATATTTTGGATATCAGTCCAATTCCAAACTGTTCTATAGTACAATATTCATAGAAATCTACAGTGCTGCCTAGTGGTTAAAGGAAGAATTGCTGAAAACTTTTATTTATTACGTGCCACTTGCCAGAATAACATGAAATTTTCTGAGATTCGTCAGACCCCAGGGATGATCATAATTGCGCATCAACTTTACTATGACGTCACACTTGTTACCATGGACATGCCCTCCTTGCCATTCAATCCGTGATCTTGTGGGGAGGGTTGGGAAGGTCCTGGAGTCATGAAATTTGGAGCATAGGTAGAGGTGACTGTCATCTGTAGTCCTATATGGGTCAGCAACACATAACTGATAGGTAAGTGTTACCATGGCAATATGGCGAAGATTGACTCCTCGCCATGGAACATCCAAAAGTTGCAACTTGGACAAACTTCATCCGATTTTCACCAAATTTTCTACGATGAATATTAGTCCCACCCCACACACTCCTACATAAAAATGGTTGACAAAACTTATAGCACCACTTACTGCTCATGGTAAGTACTGCGCCACTCGCATTTGAACGAACTCCTCCTGGGGGCCTGCTCCCATTGAACTCATTTTCACATGGCAGCATCTATAGGCATTGGCCATTAAAAGTTATCAAATGTGAGTCACAATCTCAAAAGGCGTGGCCACAACACCATGGCAAAGTTTGACTCCTCCCCTTACAACATCAAACAGCTGTAACTCGAGCAAAACTTGTCCGATGTCCACCAAAGTTTCCATGATGGAAAATAGTCCCACCCCAAACACATCTATATAAAAAATACCTGACAAAAGATATAGCACCACCTAGTGGTTAGAGGAAGAATTGCTGAAAACTTTTATTTATTAGTTATGTGCCACATGCCAGAATGACGTGAAATTTGATTGATCACGCTCCTACATAAAAATGATTGACCACAGTTATAACGCCACCTACTACTCACAGGAAGTACTGCGCCAAATGGTTTACTTTATTATTCACGTAGTGCTTGCTGCGACAATAGGAAATTTTCTGAGCCAGCTAGGTACAACGGGTGCCACGGTCCGCAGTTGCGCGGGGGGCGAGGGCCCACTTACAGCTGCTTTCAGCTTTAATTTTTCTTTTGTTTTCATCTATTCCATCTTTAATATCAGGGAGACAAACAGAAATGTTAATACAAAATATCTGAATGGAAACACTGTATAACAGTTCAGTCCTTGATGTTTTTGAATTTGCAGTTTTAGGGGCAGATTTATTAACGTGCTGTGCCATTGCAAAACCCTTTTTTGGCATTAAAAAATAACTACTGTTGAGCTTTACTAAAGGGCGCAGGGCAAAGTTAGTGGTGGAAAGGCATGGACTGTGTTAAGTTTGTGCCTGGCCTCATGTCAGTCCCTCCAGGATTTTGCGGTATGTTTTTATGATTGTTGCAGCCCAAAAAGCCTGAATTCGCAGGAGTTTTTTAAAAGTTGTGATAAAAGTTGCAATGTTTTTGGAGTGTTTTTTGCACTAAAAGTTTAAAGCAGATGGTTTTTTCCACTTTACTGCAGTGATATTCTATATAACAATACAAGAAAGCACAGGATTGTCAAAAATCTATTACAGTGATTTGTAAATTAAGCAGAAACTTCTGCTATACAGAGAAACTTTTTTTGTGTAACAGTAAATACTTTTAACACAATATCCATTACAACAGCTAAATTGCATTGAATGCACGTTAAAGAGTATAGATTTGGAAATTATTGGCAGCACCTTCATTTGAAAACTCCCTATGGTCCCCAACCACTCGGTACTGAGTGGAGATGAAAAAAAATTTCTTCTGTTGCTCTGTATTGTCTATAGGAGTCTGTGTTTTTCTGAAAAATTTACAGAGAATATTGTCTTTGACGGCGGGGTGGGGGGCGTTTGTCTGTCCAGACCGGAGATCCACAGCTTTTAAGCTCATTGACCAGATGTAGTAATGATTTTACCTCTAAAGATGTGTAAAAGTTTTTTTTTCCGGTTCCGGTTCCGCCGGACCGGCGGCGCCACACGAGTCGGCTGCCTGTTGCAACAGCCTTTTCTTTTTATCTTCCTTCTTCTTTCTACACCTTTCACTCTGTATATATATCACGGACGCACGGATCGCCCCGGGGGTCTCCCGGGTCGGCGGACGGAGCCACGGTTTGCAGCGGGAGACGTTACAGCGGGGAGGAGCTAGTGCTAGCTAGCACTTGGCCGCCGCCCGGTGCTAATGGGAAACTTGACATACCGGGAGCTGTAGCGAAAACGATGCGGGTGCCGGGCTGGAGTGTACGCGGCGTGAAAGAAATATAAGACAGAATAATAAAGAGCGATGGCAAGAACCAAGCAGACCGCCCGTAAAATCTACTGGAGGAAGAAGCCCCCCAGGAGACAGCTAGCCACCAGGGCTGCTCGGAGAGGCGCTCTGGCCACCGGCAGAGTGAAGAGGCCTCGCCGTCACAGGCCCGTGGCTCTGAGAGAGATCCGTCGCTGCCAGAAATCCACGGAGCTGCTCATCCGTAAGCTGCCCGTCCAGCGCCTGGTGAGGGAGATCGCTCAGGACTTCAAGACCGTCCTGCGTTTCCTGAGCTTCGCCGTCATGGCTCTGCAGGAGACCTGCGAGGCCCACCTGGTGGGTCTCTTCTTCGCTAAGGGGGTCACCATCATGCCCAAACACTTCCAGCTGGCCCGCTGCATCCGCGGAGAGAGAGCTTAGACTTTCTGCTGCACATTCACCAGCCATAATGCTCTGCACTGTGTGTCTATATATATATACATTTATAGTAATATGGACATATGTTTACTAGATGTTGTTTTTTTCTTGCCTTCTGATTGTTGCTCTGAGTGTTGCTGTCCCTATGCTGTTGCAATCCTGGAATTTCCCCATTGTGGGACTAATAAATATCAATAATGTCAATAATACACTTCAAATAGCAGAAGTCTTAACAAAAACTTCTCACAGATTCAGGACTATTTAAAACAGCTAAACAGAAAATTCACAGCTATAGCAGTCTCTGAAACCTGGCTTAATGCAGACCAGGCTCCCCTGATGGCAATAGAGGGATATCAGATGTTTAACATTAACAGATCTCAAAAAAAGGGTGGTGGTGTTGCACTGTATATTGATGACCTATATAGATGTAAGCTTGTAAATGAAATGTCCTTAGCACTACCAGGGATTCTGGAATGTGTTACTGTTGAGATTGACCTAGACAAAACAAAAAATCTAATCATAAGCTGCATATACAGAACGCCGGGAACTTGCATTGAGACATTCAGAGATAAATTAGTCGAGCTGTACAATAATATTACTAGTAAGAAAATGGTAGCAATTTGTGGAGATTTCAATATTGACCTACTTAATCCACATCAACAAAATGTAGTTACAGAGTTCATGAACTCTATGTACAGCATGAGTCTATATCCCACAATAACACATCCCAGTAGAATCACAGCTCACTCTGCTACACTTATTGACAACCTGTTTGTCAATGTTCTCGACAAGAAAATAGAAAGTGGATTATTGATAAATGATATAAGCGACCACTTGCCAATCTTTGCACTTATCCATGGCCACACGGGGCCCAACCCAGAAAAAATCTCAAAATCGTTCAGACACAAATCACCAAACGCAATCAGTTCTTTTAAAGAGGACTTGCTGAAGCAAGACTGGACAGAAGTCTATGTATCAGATGCAAATGAAGCCTATGACACATTTACAAACATTGTAACCACTCTTTATGAAAAAAACTGCCCATTAGTTAAAAAAAAGCTTAAACACAAATTTACTGACAAACCATGGCTAACCAAAGGACTACAAAAGGCGTGTAAAAAGAAAAATTTATTATATAAAGCTTTCATAAAGAAAAGGACAAAAGAAGCAGAGCAGCGGTATAAAACATACAAAAATAAGTTAACATATATAATAAGATGTAGTAAAAGAGACTATTACAGTAAAGAACTGGAAAAAAACAAAGACAATATTAAAAATACATGGACAATAATCAACAGTATCCTTGGAAATAAAAGCAGAAATACCAGCTACCCAACTAACACTCCAAAAAATAATAAATCGACTCCGAATGTGAATATAGCTTCACCTGCAGATGAATTTAATAATTTTTTTGTTAACATTGGACCTATACTGGCCCGAGAAATACCCACTACGGTGCCAACAGGTGATTCAATATGCAATAACACTGCTGTAAAAGACACCATCTTCATAAAGAACACAGACGAAAGAGAGGTCATTGAAATTGTTAAATCGTTCAAAAGTAAAACATCTACTGACTGCGATGGTATTGATATGCTACTAGTCAAAACTGTTATCGAATGCATAGTGAAACCACTGACGTATATCTGTAACCTGTCTCTCCAATCAGGTATATTTCCCAATGCAATGAAAATAGCTAAAGTAATTCCGATTTACAAGACAGGCGACAGAGGGGAACTCTCCAACTACAGACCAATTTCACTATTACCGCAATTTTCCAAGATACTTGAAAAAATATTCTATGAGAGAATTGACAACTTCATACTGAAGAATGATTTATTGTGTGAGCAGCAATATGGGTTCAGACACAAAAGGACAACAGCATATGCCTTAATGGAATTTACAGAAAAAATATCAACAGCCATTGAAAATAAAGAGTATTCAGTTGGAGTATTCCTGGATCTTAAAAAAGCAGTTGATACAGTAGATCACAATCTATTATTAAAGAAACTACAAAATTGTGGAATCAGAGGGGTAGCACTGTCCTGGTTAAGAAGTTACTTAAAGAATAGATATCAGTTTGTATGTGTTAACAACAAAAACTCAGAGCTACTGAAGGTCACCTGTGGAGTCCCACAGGGTTCAGTTTTGGGACCATTATTATTCAATATGTATATAAATGATATATGTAAAGTTTCAGAAAAAATGGACTTAATATTGTTTGCTGATGACACTAACCTGCTATGCAGTGGAAACAACTTGGAACAACTTCTGGATACACTCGGAAAGGAATTAGGAAAGCTGAAACTGTGGTTTGATTCAAACAAATTAACGCTCAATTTAAGCAAGACAAAATTTATAGTCTTTAACAACCATCACAACTACCCAGTACCCAAACTCAGTGTAAATGATGTAGAGATTGAAAGGGTATCCGAAACTAAATTCCTTGGAGTAATAATTGATAACAAACTGTGTTGGAAGCCACATATTAATTATATAAAAGGTAAAGTATCCAAATCAATTGCAATATTACACAGAGTGAAAAATTTGCTGAATCAACCCACACTATACACCTTGTATCATTCATTAATACTCCCATACATGACATATTGTAATGAAGTATGGGGAAATACATATAAAACAAACATATATCCACTCTTTATGCTTCAAAAGAGAGCTATTAGAATAATCAACAAAGCAGCTTACAGGGAACCAACAAACCCACTTTTTCTTAAACAAAAAACTCTCAAGTTGAAAGATCTGATCGACTTTAAAACCGCAATAATAATGTTCAAAGTGAAGAATCTATCACTGCCCGCAAATATCCAAAAGTTGTTCCAAACAAGGGAGAAACGATATCACTTCAGAGGAACATGTATATTTCAAAAGCCTACAGTGAGAACAACTACCAAGCAACACTGTATTTCAGTGCAAGGTGTCAGATTATGGAACGATTTTGGACCTGAATTAAAATCATGTACAAAGCTTGGACAATTTAAACAAAAACTAAAGGAAGAAACACTCCAAACATATTTACAAGACGACATGTAAACTCACATAAGGATTGACATTTCCAGCCTGTGTTGTGTTATAGCTTAGTTTTTCTTTTTTCTCTGTGACACTATGTCTTAGATTTGTTTTTGAATAGTAACCGCTTAACTTAGACTAGCTCAGTTTTCTTTTTCTCTCAGTCATATTTTGTCTTAGCCTTGTTTTAAATTGTAATCGCTCTTGTCTTGTGTTCTCTTTTTTCTCCTTTGAATTCTTGGATGGAATATGGGTGGGCAATATAAGCTGCGGCTTCAGCCATCACCCATTTCGGATAACTCACGTGGAATTGTATAGTAGAAGGAGTCTTTGTCTAATTTGACCTTGTTGTTATATTATACAGTTTCTTTTAACCTGTAATGTACTATCCGAAATCCGAAATAAATTCATTCATTCATTCAATAAAGGCTTATCTTATCTTATCTTATCTTATTTGTATTCACAGTTGATGTATACAAATGATAGACATAATCATAATACCAGACAATGTGTAATGCAACGATTTACTTTACCACTACCAAAAACAAATGCTTTAAAGAAAACTGTGATGTATAGGGCTGTATCACATTGGAACAAACTTCCACCCTGTTTAACTCAGAACAGAAATGGTAAAAGTTTCAAAAAAAAACTAAGAATGTTGCTTATGAGGAAAGAATTATGATGTTAATTGTTTATGGGTCATGTCTATTGGAATTGTTAATTTTATGGTTTGGTATAGAACTAATTAGTCTGTAATATATATATATATATATATATATATATATATATATATATATATATATATATATATATATATATATATATATATATATATTTTTTTTTTTTTTTTTGCTGTAAATTGTAAACTATTGTATCAATGTATTAATGTATATGTGATTTTACTGTTTTTAAATTTTTGTGTGTGGACCCCAGGAAGAATAGCTGCTACTACGGTAGCAACTAATGGGGATCTGAATAAACGAAACGAAACAAAGCAGAAGACAACTTGTGGGACCTTTTGGAATGCAGAGTTGGTTTGTATTATGTTATTACTTTAAGCATCATTTTCTTATTATAAAAGATTGCTAATTACATTTGTTTTTCTTTTTGTTTAGGTGAAACACAGCACTCTCAAAGTGCAACAGCAGATGCCACAGTGGAAGTTCAACATTATTTGTCTGAGCCCTACCTCTCCAGAGGAGAAGACCCACTCTGTTACTGGGCAACACACAAAACCATATACCCAAACCTTTACAAGATGGCAAAAAGTATCTCCACATGCCAGCAACATCAGTGCTATGTGAGAGGGACTTCTCCAAAGCTGGAGAGGTAGTAAGCCACAAGAGGAGCAGGCTGAAACCACACACTGTTGAAATGCTTATTTTTTGAATAAAAATCTTCAAACTCTCCCCAGTTGCAGAAGCACCAGTATGTTCCCTAATGTTCCACAACAAAGGTTTTCCCATCTCCATATATATATATATATACACAGTATATATGCACACACACAGTGGTGTATATAGTGGTCTAACCGTCGGCTCCCTCTTCCGTGCATTACCATGGTAACCATAGACACGTACTGATATACAGTGGTGTGAAAAAGTGTTTGCCCCCTTCCTGATTTCTCATTTTTTTGTATGTTTTCACACTTAAATGCTCAAAAACCCTCCAATGTGGCTGAATTACAACAATTCTGCAAAGATGAGTGGGCCAAAATTTCTCCACAGCACTATAAAAGACTCATTGCCAGTTATCGCAAACACTTGATTGCAGTTGTTGCTGCTGTGTGGCACAAGCAGTTATTAGATTTAGGGGGCAATCACTTTTTCACAAAGGGTCATGTAGGTTTGGATTTTTTTCCCCTTAATAATAAACACCCTCATTTAAAAACTGCATTTTGTGTTTACTTGTGTTATCTTTGTCTAATATTTAAATTTGTTTGATGATCTGAAACATTTAAGTGTAACAAACATACAAAAAAAATGAGAAATCAGGAAGGGGGCAAACACTTTTTCACATCACTGTATATATAAATTAAATAATCGTTGTACCTTATAACAATAAACTGCTACAAGTGTTATGAAAAAGTATTTGCCCCATCTTGATTTTTCATTTTGTTTGTGTTTGTCACACTTAAATTTCAGATCATCAAACAAATTTAAATATTAGACAAAGATAACACAAGTAAACACAAAATGCAGCTTTTAAATGAAGGTGTTTATTATTAAGGGGAAAAAAAATCATGTGTGAAAAAGTGATTGCCCCCCTCCCCCCCACATCTTTGAAAAGCTGAGTTTATTTTCTCTAGCCACACCCAGGCCTGATTACTGCCAAACCTGTTCTAAGTCAAGAAATCACTTAAATAGGTCCTACCTGACAAAGTGAAGTAGAAAAAATCCTCAAAAGCTAGACATCATGCTGTGATCCAAAGAAATTTACAAACAAAAGAAAAACAAAATAATTGAGATCTATCAGTCTGGAAAAGGTTATAAAGCCATTTCTAAAGCTTTGGGACTCCAGTGAACCACAGTGAGAGCCATTATCCACAAATGGAGAAAACATGGAACAGTGGTGAACCTTCCCAGGAGTGGCCGACCAACCAAAATTATCCCAACAGCACAGCAACGACTCATCCAAGTCACAAAAGACCCCACAACCACATCCAAAGAACTGCAGACCTCACTTGCCTCAGTTAAGGTCAGTGTTCATGACTCCACCATAAGAAAGAGACTGGGCAAAAATGGCCTGCATGGCAGCATTCCAAGACAAAAACCACTGCTGAGCAAAATGAACATAAAGGCTCGTCTCAGTTTTACCAGAAAACATCTTGATGATCCCCAAGACTTTTGCAAAAATACTCTGTCGACTGACGAAACAAAAGTTGAACTTTTTGGAAGGTGTGTGTCTCATTACATCCGGCTTAAAAGAAACACAGCATTGCAGAAAAGGAACATCATCGCAACAGTAAAATATGGTGGTGGTAGTGTCATGGTCTTGGGGCTGTTTTGCTGCTTCAGGACCTGGAAGACTTGCTGTGGTAAATGGAACCATGAATTCTGTGGTCTACAAAAAAAGTCTTGAAGGAGAATGTCCGGCCATCTGCTCGTGACCTCAAGCTGAAGCACAGTTGGGTTCTGCAGCAGGACCATTATCCAAAACACACCAGCAAGTCCACCTCTGGATGTTTAAAGAAAAACAAAATGAAGACTTTGGAGTGGCCTAGTAAAAGTCCTTACCTGAATCCGATTGAGATGCTGTGGCATGACCTTTAAAAGGTGATTCATGCTCAAAAACCCTCCAATGTGACTGAATTACAAAAATTCTGCAAAGATGATTCTGCCAAAATTCCACCACAGCACTGTTAAAGACTCGTTGCCAGTTATCGCAAACACTTGATTGCAGCTGTTGCTGCTAAGGGTGGCCCAACCAGTTATTAGGTTTAGGGGGCAATCACTTTTCACACAGAGCCATGTAGGTTTGGATTTTTTTCCCACCTAATAATAAACACCTTCATTTAAAAACTGCATTTTGTGTTTGCTTGTGTTATCTTTGTCTAGTATTTAAATTTGTTTGATGATCTGAAACATTTAAGTGTGACAAACATACAAAAAAATGAGAAATCAGGAAGGGGGCAAACACTTTTTCACACCACTGTATAGAAATATTGATTGATTGATTGACTGGCTACTGGCTGCACACAAATCCTTGGACAGCATGGAAAAATTCTGACAAGCTCCACATTAGAGGAGGAAGCTGGTTCTATTTGAAGGGTGAGATGGTTGCGGGCAGGTGGTGACTACAGCTGTAGAGAGTTGAATAATTAGTGGCAGAGAGAGCAGTGTGCAACCAGGCCACTACACATCCATCCATCTTCTATCGCTTAATCCTTTTCAGGTCGTGGTGGGGCTGGAGCCTATTCCAGCATCTTTGGGCGAGAGGCAGGGTAGACACTACACATAATTTAAGTATTCGTTTAAAAGTAACATTAAATATTTAAAGGAAGAGGTTGGCAAAGAATAAGTGGGATAGTCAAGGAGATGAAGAAAGTAGACAGGAGTATTTGAAATCTAGGTTCATGGAAAAGCGAGAAGTAGAAAAGGCAAAGGAAAAGGCATATAGTGAGTTGTATGAAAGGCTGGACACTAAGGAAGAAGAAAAGGACTTGTATCGACTGGCTAGACAGAGATTGAGCTACAAAGGATGTGCAGCAGGTTAGCATGATGAATGACAGAAATAGTAATGTACTAACAAGTCACAAGAGTGTTTTGAGAAGGTGGCAGGAGTACTTTGAGGACCAGATAAAGGAAGAAAATGAGAGAGAGAGAGGAGGATGGATGAAGGAAAGATGGTGAACAAGGAAGTTCAGAGGATTAGCCAGGTGGAAATGAGGGCAGCTTTGAAAAGGATGACAAATGGAAAGGTGGCTGGTCCAGATAACATACTTGTGGAGGTATGGAGATGTTTAACAGAGATGGCAGTGGACTTTTTAACCAGATTGTTTAACAATCTTGGAAAGTGAGAGGATGCCTGAGGAGTGAAGAAGCGTTGTGGTACCCCCCATGTGCACAGATTGATGGGAAGTGAAGCTGGAGGACTGTCCGTTTGCCCCCTGAAGTGCCTTTTAGGGGAACTTTTTTTTTATACAGGTATTAAAGATTTTCATTTCATTTCACAGAGACCCCAATTGTCATGTGTCTGAGCTCATGTTTTCACTGAGCTCAGACCCTCACTTTATTTTAAGTATTGTTTGTCTGATTAGTTTGATTTTTTTTTTAGTTTTGTGTATATTCTAAGATAAGATAAGATAAGAAATGCCTTTATTAGTCCCACAATGGGGAAATTCCAGGATTGCAACAGCACAGGGATAGCAACACTCAGAGCAACAATCAGAAGGCAAGAAAAAACAAGAAGAGCTAGTAAACATATGTACATATTATTATAAATATATATATATATATATATATATATATATATATATATATATAGACACACAGTGCGGAGCATTATGGTTGGTGAATGTGCAGCAGAAAGTCTAAGCTCTCTCTCTGCGGATGCGGCGGGCCAGCTGGAAGTCTTTGGGCATGATGGTGACCCTCTTAGCGAAGAAGAGACCCACTAGGTAGGCCTCGCTGGCCTCCTGCAGAGCCATGACGGTGAAGCTCAGGAAGCGCAGGTCGGTCTTGAAGTCCTGAGCGATCTCCCTTTGGGTTTGTTTACACTTGAATTCTTTAAATTATTTGGGTTGAATTCTGTTGAATTCTTTGGGTTTGTTTACACTTGTGCCTACCCCATACTGTCCAGGGTGGACTTCCTGAGTTGGAAGTTGTCCTTGGCAGACGAGACGACAAAGCAGCAGCTCAGAGAGCAGATAGATGAAGGAGATCGACCTGATAGAGAAGTGACTGACCAGATAGAGAAGGAGATCGACCTGCTTAAGTATGTGTTGGATGTTTTTGTTGGTGGGGAGGTGAAGGGAACAGGCGAATCAGTGTGAAACCACAGGAAAATGGTTTTAGACAATAGGTGAAGCTGCTTAAGTGGGATTTTTTATTCTTGTTTGTAGAACTTTCCTGAGGTGAGACTACATTCGGAGGCTGTTTATTGTCACCAGAGTACAGTGACACTACTCCTTTGTTTGTATGGTGTGAAAAAAGTCAGGGCATAGAAAAAAATCTTGTCACTCTTGTTAAAATGCGAGGTTTTTGTGATTAAAACAGTGGTGTCCAGTCATGTGCCATGGACGGCCAGGACTCTGCAGGTTTTCTCTTCTACCCAGTCTCTTCAGCAGGTGTTTTCACTTAAAGAATAGAATAGGCTTTATTGTCATTGTACAGTTGTACAATGACACCATGTCAGGTCAGGCATTGGTTTGCTTGCTACCAGATAACCATGAAAACTGGTACTACCTGTCTCATGGGTCGGGCTGTCGGCGACTCATCTGGCAACCCCGCCCTTCCAAAGGTGTGGAGGGTGAAACTGGGCATCCTGGCAGAACTAAAAACAATATCTGTCACAGGTCTGTGGTGGACCACTCCCAGTTACACAGGTGAGACTGGACATCCTGGCAGATAAGCACATCTGTCCCAAGGTCTGTAGTGGATTTTTGCCAGTCGGTGCATCGTGACATGCACAAAGAGCAGAGATAAACAAACCTATCATCTGGTCAGTCACTGCAACAGATACTGGAGTCAGTTTGTCTTGGGCTGTCCTTGCCACTGATAATACCTCTATCTGCCAAGAGTGTGCCGCTAGTCCAGCAAAAGCTAGCAGTACTCAAATACTTTGCAAGCAGTTTCATGAAATGGTCAGTCAGAAAGCAACTCATACCGGCTCGGACGTCGCCCGGGTTAACAAGGCCAGGAGTTCCTGGCAGCGGAGGGTGAAGGACAGAGCTGCGTGGAGGAATCTGATCAGACCTAAATGAAATAGTCATTGTCGCCCCCGACAGACTGCTATGATGATGATGATGATGATGATGATTATGATGTGCCTCTCCTTTTCCCAGACATTCCAACTGCTCTCAGTCAGCTCAGCTGGGAGCAGTTAACCTGTTGCACTTCGGTGTACCGTGGGCGGGCACACTGTGCATCCTAGGGCGCACTGAAGAAAAAAAAAAAGCTGCATTTCCATTCTTCCACTACAGACACAGCCGCGAACAGAAAGCCAAAGGCGTGCTTTGATTGGTTTAGATGTGATTGACCTCTCATTCGACTAATAAGAGCCTTGAATTGGGTTTCTGAAACCTTGAAGAACCAATGACTGAAAACCTAGCAAGAAGGACCCGCCTACCAACGGCTGCGAATACAGCTAGCCAATTGAAGCACAGAAGTTCGAAAGCTGTTTTGTGTAAGGCTGGGTGACACACAGGCGTTCGCCAGTCTTTTTTTCTTACTACTGTTTTTATTTGTTTTGAAAAATCGTTCGCCAAAACCACAATCATGGAAGCGCAAAACCGCAATAATGGAATTATGGTTTGACCGGGTCGCGTGACCAGAACCATGAGTCCGTAACAAGCGGACCAGCTTCATGTTCGTCTGACAATAAGGAAGAGAGGTTCGCCAGCTACGCTGCTGTTGTGGACAGGTAAGCGTTATAAGCTAAATTATTCTTTATCCCTGAAAATTGTAATCCAAATGACTTTTGACCGATCGGTAAATTACAACTGTGGTTTATCGGAACATGACGGACCCGGACCGCTTCAGTCCAGGTCCGTCATGTTGTGAATGCCCCCCCTCCCTCGTGTACGGACCGTGAACGCCCCCCCCCCCCGCTACTGTTCTGTAACGGATTGCAGATATATTGCAGATATTTTAGTCCAACTGTGCATATTAGACTGCGGCGCACCTTCACTGCTTTCCGTCATGTAGCGATGGGCGATGTCCATCCTCTGTAGCGGGGGGGGGGGGGGTTTGTTATCTTCTACGTTACAGATATTCTACTATAATTTTTAGTGCACTGTAGGTTATTTTTTCTTGTAAAAAAAGCCACACATTTTTTACGTGGCATGCTTCTTTGTGTGTGGGGGCTTGTTTGTTCATTTATTCATTCATGAATGAATAAACAATCCCCCCCCCCACACACACACAGCCCTTCACCTTTCATTAGAGCCCAAGATGAAGCTTCTATATTGAATCATTCAAAAGTTACAGACGTTTTTCCAAACTGTGCCATTTGGCACAATTTGGCACAGTTCAAAAACGCCTGGGAACAACCTGAGAAAAAGCTGTGTAATATATTCATTTTTTGTGGTATTGTTACAAAATTTTGATCTCAGCTGGATAACACTTAGTTCTACATTTCTGTTGCATTTTCCAGCCTGGATCTGAAGCTGTGTTTTATTTGCAAGCATTTGTATCCAAAAAAAAAACACCCAGGCGAAATTTATTTTCTTCAAGTTCACTATGTTTAGATGACTGTAACTCAGTGGCCGGAGAACTTAGAGAGAGATTATGACTGTTTTGCCAAAAAATTCAAAGTATTTTCTTTTAAATGAGACCAACCCCATGAAGATGCTGCAAAGGGTTGAAGAACAGCTTTTGATTTACTTTGGGTACATTATTTTTTGGCGTTTTTAGGGAAATTGACCAGAGTGTAAGGGGTTAATCAATCAGGTTACCTGCTCACTCAGTGACACACCTGCAGCACATTCCCTTTGTGTATTTAAGCTCTGTTCATTCACTGTGTGTTTGTGGCAAAATTGGTTTGTCTCTACACGAGTTCCAGCCTGTGAAGTATTTTCTTCTCCAGAGTGCTTCTTGCTCTGAGGTAACCGTGTAAGTTATTCTTGTTTGCCTTTTTGTATTGCCGTCACTATTTTGCACTTGATGTTATTTTTTGTCAATAAATGTCACCTACACAATTCAGTGCTTGGAGCTGTCCTTCTGCTCCGAAGGAGCATTCGTGATACCGTTTGCCAATCAAATGTTTTAATGTCCAGTAACTATATTCTGACATCCAAATAATTCTATCTGACCTCCACCTGAGCCCCGAATGCCCTTCCCCCTGACCCCCTCTGCTCCATCTGCTGCACACATACAGCAGCCTAGTTTCTGTGTCTCCACTCCTTCAAGCAGAGTCAGGTAAGTTAGTTTATTAATTGTCCTAAGTTTTGACATTTTTTGTTGCTGTTGTGAAAGTACATACACTTGGTGATTTATTTTTAACAAGTGGGGTGGTGTCATATCTGTGGCGAGCCAGCACAAACACAGCAATCACTAGTTGTCTGTGAGCACTTGCAGCTGCTTGTTTGCTCAGCTCCACCCTATGTAAGGGGTGAGTTGGCTTTGCCTCCCTGTGGGATTGTCTCGATGTCACTGCCCAGGTTGCCTCAGAGGTTGCTTCGAGATCACTCAGCTCCTCTGTGTGTGTGTGTGTTCCTTGCTCACTTGCTGCCAGCCCCTTGCATACTGGACCCTTCTGGATCTCAGGTAAGCCTGCCTTTAAAACGTACCTCATTAACTCTCTGGACCGCTCTGCCTCCTTCTCCCCAGTGCCCTCTGCCGGTGCCCAAACTGGATCTGACTCGTGTCTGCCATTCAAGTTGGACTTCCTCCAGGACCAATTGCACATCAAGTAAGACCAAGTTTAAGTCCTACAATTCACAATCAACCCCTTCCACTCACAGGAACAAACCCCAGAAACTGGGCACCCTCCCAACCTACCTCAGTGGGTTCTTCTCCTGTACCAGCTCCCCTCTCTAGTCCTCCTCCTATACCAGCTCCTGTTCTCAGTCCGCCTTCTGGGAGGGAACCAGTTATTAATTCACTATTACAAGCAAGCTCAACTTCATTGTACAAGCGCCCAGTATTCCTCTCTATTAATTACCCTGTAATCTCCTTTCTCCCCACAGAGCAACCAATCACAGCCAAACGATTCAACCAGTTCAATAAAATACTTTACCTGTCGCTCCTGTTGTGGTTTCTGCCGTTGGGTTCCTGTATTAATCAGTCATGTCAGATGGGGGTCGTTGGGGGATATTCATAAATACAACATAGAGTATAAATGTAATTTCAGTACATATTTACAAGAATAAAGGTGCAAAAATATGATAAATGATGCTAATTTTCATTTAAAGTCACAAATTTACTATAAGTCCCTAGTTTACAATAAAAATAAAATTTTTATGAGACAAAGACTTCTAACTGGGGGGGGGGAATCCAAGAAAAAAGTAATATACAGCATCACACATTTGCAAGAAAATTGCCAGTTTTCTACAACATTTTTATCCGTTTTTATTTTACTTTTTTCTCTCATATCCAAGTGCAACTTTTTCCTCAATTTTCATGATTTTTCTTGTACATTTGCTCCTATTCTTTCATTGATGTACTAAGCTGTCCTGTATAAACTATCCTTACAGTCTTTATGGGGATGGAGGGTGGCAGGTTAACAGAGGGGAGGATTTTGATTCATTTTACTGACAAGGGGAATGGTCTTTGTTTTGCAAAGATCTAATTATTTAAAATTAGATTTAATATTTTATTTAATTAAAGCATTTTTTTTATTTTTGCAAAGATTTATTTATTTAAGATTTTTTTCAATGGAAGCTGCCTATTTTTGTCCTGTAAATACAAAATTAACGATGAAGACCATGGTCTCTGTGTGAGTTGATAATTTTGTAAAAATCTATGGAGTATTAAACATGTCAATGAGTGTATAGGTATTAAATTAAAATTAATGTACCAACTAAGTACAGTAAAATTTGCATGACTGCTGTATATAGCCCCTTTCCCACTAGTGCTGTACCTATTCAGCCCAACTCGCCTCGACTCTACTCAGTTTGTAGGGTTTTCCATTAGTATCTGGTAACAGGTACTTTTTTGGGACCTACTTCAGTGGGGTTCCAATCATGCTGAGTCGAGCATAAAATGTGAACGGATTGCAGGCCACTAGCCATGGTTACATGGGCAAAATTTCATCAATCTGATTACAATTCAGATCAGAATTTTACTGTTTACATGGATCCTGAAAAAGCTGATCGGATTAGGACGTGCGTTTCCATGTGTCACACGTTTGAACGGAATAAATCATTTTGACATGCGCACGTCGACATTTTGACATTCTGAAAATAGTAGAAGAAGAAGCAACTTCCGGTGTTAACAAGCCCTGCTTCATGTTGAAATGGACCTGTATTGTGTTATTCAGACTGTACTTTTGCTTCTGCTGGTCTCCGTAATGAAGCTACAAGTACAGACTTCTGCATATGACGAACAGAGGGAGACAGCAGGACGATACAGACCAGTTTTGTTTTACTCCCGCTATGTTTTCCCCTAGCTGCTGCTAAGGCGGAAATATGTCAAGTCGATGTGTGGCTGGTGGACAGACATGCACAGTAAACATATTTTCTGCCCTACATTCGGAATAAGTGTTTTCATGCGCACCATTCTGATTAACAATTGGCATAACCCACCCCTCTCAATCGGAATGAAATTTTGATCCGAATGAGTGTGATCGGGTTAGAATATTCAGATTGGCGTGTGTACATGAAGCATTTTTATTCCAATCAAGCTTTTAATCTGGTTACTTGTGTCCATGTAAACATAGCCACTGATTGGCCAGGGCGTAACGTCAGTGGATGAGAGCGACATCTTCACAAGATTCTGTGAATTCGGCCGCGACTTTTTATTATTTCTGTGGTAAGCAAGGAAATAAATGGCTACACATAAATCAACACCGTCACAAAAACACTCACCATCTTCCCCGTGAGCAGCCATCAGCTCAGAGACCTCCTGGTATTTCATTTCGGAAATGCCGCCGGCACCACGGCTGAAAAGTTCATAGGCTGAAAAGCTCATATAGTGACCAAATTTGATCAAATGCGATAATTTTTCAACAGTCTTCCCGTCGGTGTGCCCAGTTCTTCAATCGGAACCTGCTGCGGTGGAGTGAGCTGAAATGAAAGTATACCAAGGAGGTCTCTGAGCTGATGGCTGCTCACGGGGAAGACGGTGAGTGTTTTGTGATTTGAAGCATCTCTTACGTTATTTATCAGTGAAAACGTCAGCATGTAAAGAACAAAACAGGATAATGGGCTGCCTTCCCGTAATGAACCCAACTCCACCCACTTGAGGTAGTACTCAGTTGAAATGGAAAATCAACCACACCATGTCAAGCTGAGTAGAGTCGAGGCGAGTCGGGCTGAGTAGGTATTAGTGGAAATGAGGCTTATGTATTTTTACTTTTTTTAGTATTTAGGAATTTGCTGGTTTTTTTTGTTTTTTGGTTGAGCACCTGCCTCCAAAATGTCTGTGCATGTCACTGTGTGATACTAATCTTCAAGAATAAAGGTGACGATCAGAGCTGTAGTAACTACAGAGGCATCCAGTTGATTATCCACACTATGAAGATATGGGAAAGAGTTGGTGAAGCCAGGTTAAGAGGAGAGGTCACAATCAGTGAGCAACAGTATGTTTTCATGCCAAGAAAAGCTACAAAAACAGCTTTGTCCCTGCTGCTGTCAAAGAGTTGAACAAGCTATAAAAAATTATATTGTACATATTTTATATTTACCTATTTTGTAAGATGAGTGCCTGTGTTTGTGTCTATGTTGAATGTAATTACTGGCTTGTAAATATGGATGTCACCAGACTGCAAAACAAATCTACCTACGGGTACAAATAAAGTAACCTGAACCTGAACCTGAAGAAAGAGTACTACAGATGCAATGTTTGCTCTAAGAGTGTTGATGGAGAAGTGTAGAGAAGGTCAGAAGGAATTACACTGTGTCTTTGTGGATCTAGAGAAAGCAGATGATAGGGTGCCAAGAGAGGAAGTGTGGTACTGTATGAGAAAGTCAAGAGTGGCAGAGAAGCATGTGAGGGTGATGCAGGACATGTATGAGGACAGTGAGACTGTGAGGTGTACTGTAGGGGTGAAATATGGATTGAAGGTGGGGGTGGGATTACATCAGGGATCAGCTCTGAGCCCCTTCTTGTTTGCCATGGTGATGGACAGGCTTACAGACGGTCAGGCAGGAGTATCCGTGGACCATGAGGTTCACAGATGACACTGTGATCTGTAGTAAGAGTAGGGAGCAGGTGGAAGAGAACCTGGAGAGGTGGAGGTATGCTCTGGAGAGAAGAGGAATGAAAGTCAGTAGGACCAAGATAGAATACATGTGCGTGAATGTGAGGGAGGCAGGTATAATGGCAAAGTTAGATGACTTTAAATACCTGAGGTCAGCCATCAAAAGCAATGGAAAATGCACAAGAGAGGTGAAAAAAGAGAGTGCAGGCAGAGTGGAGTGGGTGGAGACAAGTGTCTGTGGTGATTTGTGCCAGAAAGATAGCAGCTAGAGTGAAAGAGAAGATTTACAAGACGGTAGTAAGACCTGCTATGATGTTTGGTTTGTATGGTTACAGTGGCACTGACAACAAGACAGGAGGTGGAGCCGGAGGTGGCAGAGGTGAAGATGGTAAGATTCTCATTGGGTGTGACTAGGAAGGACAAGATTAGAAATGAGTATATCAGATGGACAGTTCATGTTAAGCGGTTTGGAGACGAAGTAAGACAGACAAGACTGGGATGGTTTGGACATTTGCGGAGGAGGGATAGTGGAGATATTGGATAAAGGATGTTGAAGATGGAGCTGCCAGGCAGGAGGAAAAGAGGAAGACCACAGAGAAGATTCATGGATGTAGTGAAGGAGGACATGGAGAGGGTTGGTGTTACAGAGGAAGATGAAGGGATCGGGTGAGATGGAGGCAGATGATTCGCTGTGAAGACCCCTAAAGGGAGAGGTCGAAAGAAGAAGATATTCTGAGTACTCCAGTTTAGTCCAGTGGTCCACGTCTGCAGATTTGTTGTCCAAAATATATTTCATGAATGTATTTAAGTGCACTTTTTGTGATCCTCCAGATTAGAAACTGCTTTCACTATAAATATAATAGATTTCTAAACGTCTAGACCGGAGTGGTGGCCTAGAGGTCGATCATCTGCCCCACAACCAGGAGGTCGGGGTTCAAGTCCAGGCCGGGTTATGCTGAAGACCATATAAAAGTGGAACTTCCTGCTGTCCAGCTTGGTGCTCAGTAATAATGGAACGGAGGAGGGAAATGCGGGTTACCCAGCCACAGGGGGTGCACAAGGCAGTGTACTCCCTGTGCCAGTCCCAAGCCCAGATAAAAATGGGCAGGGATGTGTCAGGAAGGGCATCCGGTGTAAATCTCTGCTTCAAAAAGTAAAAGACTACGGCAGATACAGCGATGTCTGCCGTAGTGACTCGTCCAGCCCACTTGGTAGTGGAAAAATGGACGTTAAAAAAACTGTGTAGGTATAAACTGAGCAGAAACCAAGTGAAAATCAAAAACCTTGTAGCTGTCAGGGAGTTCTCGCTTTGCCTCATGTAGACACACATGAAGAGCCGTTCCTCCTTTGGAGCACAGCTGCTGTTTTCATTTCTTCCACTAAAGCACCCAGAGGTGCCATCACTGACTCTTCAGTGAGAACAAGGGTGTGGATGGACGATGTTCAGGTGTTCCTACTTCCCATACCTTTAGCCCAACTTTTATTAAACTTCTTTAATGAAATGTTTGCAGTAAGATTTCATGGCCACTAGATGACACCATGAGATAATGCCACTCGGAGAGTATATTTTCAAATTTCACAAATTCTATAGGATTATCATTTATATTTAGAGCATGTGTGGTGTGCAGATTCCCAGTGGTGCACACGACATATAGAGACAATAACGGATGTGTGCACGACAGTACTCTGTGGCCTGCTGTATGATGCGTATGTGCAGCACTGGATTACAGTCAGGCCTGATCTGCATGCTGGTTGCTTTTCCGACTGCTCAGCCTGTCACTAAGAAGAGAAGCAGCCGCAGTGCTTTTTCACACTACAGTAGACGGCCTGTTTCCCATTTAGTAGCCAACGCTGCAGAACAGTGCAGTGCTGTCCACTCATTTATTTTATGAAAAAAACATTACAAGACATACATGTTTACATTACTGGCCAAGTCCGCTCAGCAGGCAGTTTGTTGTTTTTTTTAATAAGGGTGGTGGTGGAGGTGGTATTCATAAATTTAGCGTAAAGTATAAATAATGTAAATTCAGTATAAATTTGCAATAATGTAGGTTAGAAAATGTGATACTATTTTACATTTTAAACAAGTCAAAAATTTACTATAAGCAAGCCACAAATTTATGAGAAAAATGGGATAATTTCTGAGGAAATAAAACCACATTTCCAAGAAAAAAAAATCATAAACTGACAAGAATAAAGTTACAAATTTACAAGAACTAAAGTGGCACATTTGTGTATGTGTGTGTGTGTGTGTGTGTACACATACACACACACACACATACATACTGTATATATGTGTGTGTACACACACACACACACACACACACACACACACACACACATATGCATATATACACACACATACATACATACACACACATTATACACACACACACACACACACACACATTTTAAATTATGCTCCCTATTCTCTGTTTCTTACCAATTTGGAAGGTTTTTGAGGTAAACATCTAACTTTTCCTTGGAAATGTATCGTTGTTTTCTGGTAAATTTGTTACTTTTCTGACAAATTTCCTTTTCTACTACAAATTTAACACATTTAATGATTAATTTGTTTTGTCCCCCCCCCACTAATTTACACATGTACATAAATTTAAAACTTTTTCCATGAAATTTGCTACTTTTTTGAAAATGCAATTTTCCACCTTCTTCTTGTACATTTGCGTTGCCGTCAGCCTTGTGTGATGTTCTCTTCACAGATGTGTGTGAAGGAAATTATGCAAAATCCACACATAGGTCATCAAAGTAGAGTTTAGTGAAAAACTACTTGGACACATGCAGTAAATCTGTACCATCCTGGAACTCTTTATGGGGATGGCAGCTTATCAGGGTGGATTTCATCCCCCCTCACATCACATACTGGGTACGCCTCGGTGGTACCACACTGAGGCAAAGGAGAGTCCAACCAGTATACCTATTACCCAAGGTGTACCTAATAAAATAGGTTTGACTTTTAATTTTAACTTAAAATATCATGTAAGGGAAAAATGCTTTCGAGACATTCTTGATTACAGTAATGAAGTTGAATTATGTAATTATATGAATCTTTTTTTTAAAGAAGTGTTATAAATCAGAGCTGGGCAATTAATCAAAATAAAACCAAAATCAATGTTCAGGACAAAAAATTAAGGTAGTCTTGCTTGGCTTTCTTTTTTTCAGTTTTTTTTCCCCCCGTCTCTCTGTCGTGCGCATGTGTATATGACAGCTTTCATGTGCTGCCCTTTTAAAACATCTCCTATATGTGGCGTCCTTTGACTCCGCAACCTGGAAGCAGCACAGCTGGCGCTGCTGGGAGGGAGAAGAACACAGTGGAAAAATTAAAGCAGCTTTTACCAAAAAGAAATGTGGTAATATGGGGTGAATGACTCTTTATTTCAGCTGAAGATGCCAAGAAGAAACAAGCGAAGTGCTCAGAAATACCTCAGCGCTAAATTGCTCTTAGCCGCTAACCACACCAGTGGGAATGGATGACAGAATGAACAAGCTAAGGCTGTGTGTAAGAACCCAGTCAGATGATAACAGTCATGGCGATATGAAGGGCTCCTCAGCACAGTTAACAGCTAACTAGCCACTGGCGAGAGTCATGTGACCCACAAACCCTCAAGAGGAATTTATATACACACTGACTTCAGCACTGGACAATATTTAATTTTGCTACATGTGTCGGAAATGACAAAAAATTGTATTCTTTATCATTTTATGCTCATTTACAACCCAATCACTGCACTGATGTATTCAGTGATACTACAATCTAGTGTAATATTACTTAATTCGTCGGAGCCTTGACAGTGAAGTATAAGGGAGAAGTAAGGAGTGGAAAAAAGCAAAACTGATGTAAAGCTTCAATTAACTGTGATCCCGATTTAAGGTCAAATCACTCAGCCCTGTTATAAATAAATTTACCACACTGACATGCTTATAAATATAAGCCTGCATAAACCTGGCACAGTGGTCAGCAGCGTTGCCGCTCGCCTGACAGTATAACTCCTGTGTGGGCCTCGGCGTTCCATGTGTTTCTCTGCCCTATCAGACAGTCAGGTTAATTTCCATTGTCCTGAAATGCACAACGGGAAAAAAGGTTACATGCGACAAATGTCTGAGTTGTAGAAATTAAAGCAGCATATTTATGCAGGAATTTGTGCATGCAGGCTGCTTCAGGCGCTTAAGCTCCCCCAATCCCTTTTCCATTCTCTGAATGCGCCGCATATAAAGCAATCCATTAGTCTTAGCTCCGCCAGAGATTTTAAGTGGACACCTGTCCATTAAGACCATCGTTTCAGCGGTGGCTCATCTCTCAAATTATTTGCCCTGAATTAAATTCTCCCAAATGTAATGGAATGCATATTTATAGTATTTTCTCCCCATTTCTCCCTCCCACAAATATCCTTCTTGTTTTAGCACTTTTTTTTTTTTTTCGACGAGGCTTCTGGCTTCATGGTAACATTTTATTCAAGCCCGGTGTCTGCATGAGCTGCTTTAACATGAATGAAAGAAGATGTGAAAGCTCACATTCAAACCCCACACTACAGGAAATGAAAAGCTTTTTTAAAAAAAATGAAGATACACTGAAAAATCTGTCACAAGATCGACAGCAAGGTTATGCTTCACAAACTGATTTCTGAAGAAGTTATTCAAAACAAGCAACATACACATATTTTTACAGCATATTTTCTCTAGGGATGCACCAATTGTGAAATTTTGGGGCAACGTCTATATTGAGAGTTTAAATAACAATCTGGCTGGTAGCCGATGCCCCATGTTGTTTTCTTTTTCATCCGTCCCTCCTCCCTGCCAGGGAAACCGAGAAATCTGCATTATCATTAGTACCTGAACTGTTAAAGCAGTTCAGCCCTTCATCACACCGTATCTGAAAGCTTAAGTTCAATCATGCAAATGTTTCATAGCTTTTATTACATTAATCTTTCACATGACAACGACCATTTCTGTGAAAAATAACTGTTTTTAAAGCCTCTGTAACCTGTTCTGTCATTAACTCAATCATTTCATCTAAATTTAACGTGAGCTGTGACTTACTGTATCTTAATGCTGCGATTCAAAACCCCCCGGCAGCCCACTGCCTTGAAATACACAAACAAATTCAGATTAATTCACTTTCATTGTCCATGAAGGAAACTGAACTGGCAGCTTTAGAGTGCAGGGGAAAAAATCAATAATGCAACAGCTGTTTAGACCAGTGTTTTTCAGCCAGGGTACCCTGGTACTCAGGTTGTGGGAAATTGTCTAATTTCACTTAATTGGTCCAAAAAAAAAAATGCATATAATCTGCCATTGTTGTAGATGGGTTGTGTAGACGCCTATGCATTCAATCTAAACATAGCAGGGCACCCTCGGTGGAAAACACTGATTTCCACCATCACCCACTACCATCGGTAAGCTTTCATTTTTCAACCAACAGGCCAGCGACGGCCAACAACGTGACTGTGCTGCGCTGGTCAGCTGGGATATCTGTGCAGCCCAATGTTTTGCTCTGTATTCAGCGTGTTTTCACTGAATGTGAAATGACAAATCACACTACGGAAAATAAAGCTTCATTTCGTCTCACAGCTACAGCCGGTGTCGATGCATCATTCTCAGTTCAATACAACTTTATTTATCCCTCTGGGCGCAAATAATGAAACAGCTCATCGTGACGCAGTACACCACAAGCAGTTTTCTTATGGCTGTGATTTTCTGATATTCCCAGGAATTAGCTGTGACTTTTTCTTTGTTTCTTTTATTTAAAGACTTTTTCCACAAAATTTGGAGACTTTACGAAAAAAAAAGGTTCTTTATGCTCCTGAGTTGATTTTTTTCTTGAATTTGTGACTTTTGTGTCATAATTTCATATCTTTTTTTGCTTCCAACTTTGTCATATTTCATCAACATTTTTCTCACTTATGTTTTTCCATTGATTTTTTCTTAAAAAGTGAATTTATTATAAATGTGTTACTTTGCTCTTGTAATTTTGTGATCTCTTCCCCCAACAAACTGTAATTTTTTCTCACAGATTTTGTGCATTTGATAAAAGCAGTAACTGTTTCTCGTATATGTGCAGTGATTGTAATTGCACGTATGTGACACTTCACGAATTTGTGACTTTTTTTCTTATAAATTCACGTTTTTTTCCTTGTAATTTTGCCCTCGTTTCAGGTGAGAGCCACAGCCCCTCAGACGTGTGTCAGGGACACCAACGACTGTCAGTGATAGTGCTTCCTTCACATTTTCTAATAGTGACAGAGTTTTTATGTTTAGATGTGGAAGGACAGAGGCAGCTGAAAACATTTCAGACAATTTGTGAGGAAACTAATAATAGGCATTCAGACATTGTCTTCTCATTTAGTTTAATTAATTTGATGTTAGCAGTAGTAAAATACCGTGGTGTAAAATGTAAACTTAGCTGCTGTCACACACTTATGAAGGTGAGTCTGAACTCCTCGGGCACATTATCTTCTCAGGCATGTTTCTAAAGGAAAACAGTAATATTGCAAACATGCCATATTTGATGACAGTCTGCCTTGATGAGGCTGTGATGACTTCTGAGACTCACACATAATGTGTGTCTGTGTTTGTCTACTGCGACCATATGGAGATCAATTGACACTTTGCATATTAATCAATGAGAAAACATACTGTAGACACCCGCGGCCTCATCTGCCCAGCACCGGTGTTGCCTTACAGGGGTCTAAATCAGGAGGGAGTGGATGTGGCAGTGATAAGATCGAAGGCCTGCTGGTTCCTCCTCTCTCTGCAGGGTTTTCCTCCCAGCACATTATGGCAATGAGTTTGAGGCTTAAAAGCCGGCGTGTCAGAGGCATAAGCCCCAGTCATTCCATCAAGTCTGAAATTAATTAAACAAAGCCTGGCTTCAATCATAAGAGTGCCAGCCAGCATGGAGGGTTATGGAACAAAGGGATGTTTTCATTTTCTTCAGTTTTGCTCTTTTTAATGAGTACCATTTTGTGGATGAGGGTAGGGTCGTATAAAAAAGGGAATAGCCTCATCAAACGGGTATCCAGGGCTGTCCTGGATACCCGTTTGATATTTTCTCCAATCTTTCTTCTCCCTCAGTGGACTGTGTCTGTCTCAGTTTTTCAGAAACAGGACTTTTCTTGTAAATTATGGACTTTTTCATGTAAACTGTTTTTTTTTCCTAATAAATTTACATATTTTGAGTAAATTTTTTCTTGCCTTCTGATTGTTGCTCTGAGTGTTGCTATCCCTATGCTGTTGCAATCCTGGAATTTCCCCATTGTGGGACTAATAAAGGCTTATCTTGTTAAATGTGCAATTACCTATATTTGTTTTTCCCAAAAAATATGCACCCCCTCCTAATTTTAGCAGTTCTTTTCCCATAAAGTTGCAATTTTTGTCAAGCCAATTTGAGTCTTTTTCTCACAAATTACTTTTTTTTGTAAATTTTGTAACTTTATCCGCAAGTTGCTACTTTTTAAATGTGAATTTGTGAAATTTTCTGCTACACTGCTGTGTTTTTTGTGTAAATTTGTAAATTACCTCCATTTAAAAGAAGCAGGAGGGAAAACGTGAATATCCAAATACAAATCTGATAACCAAACACCCATATAATGAATGAATATCTGGACCATCAAATATCCGGGTATAGCATTCATGGCTTCTCCATTTGCTCTATTTGTTGAGGTTATAATTTGCAACAGTTACAGCTATACATTAGGTGCAAGCAGTGATCACCAGGTTCCAAGCAGCTGTATACTTTAATGTCGTGTACTGTTTAGCTACACTTTAGGCTTTAAAACGCACATGAAGGCATGCTGTACTTCAGTTGTTATTCAGAGCAAAACTTACTGGGAAGATTTGAACCTGGCTTCCCCTGCATTCCAGCTGTTGACAAGACACTAAAGGCCTGTACATACTCCCCAAGAGCAGATTTTTTTTTGCTTTTTCTTGAGGTGGCAAGAACAAGAAGACAAAGCTCTTTCTGGCAAAGACAGTTCATACGTAACAAGAAACTCAAGTGCAGAACTTTATTTAGATAGATAGATAGATAGATAGATACTTTATTTCGAACAAAAAAGTATAACAAGAACTCCTGGGAAATTCACATTTCTGACCAATCACACAACAGTTAAGGGATAAAGACCTGTACTTCTATAGAGTTTTTTGTCATCTCAGAGAGCTTCACTAGTACTAACCCTCTAATCTAAGGGCCTATAGAAGACAGATACCAAGGGACAATTTAGAATGACCGATTAACCTAACGTGCACGTCTTTGGATTGTGGGAGGAAGCCGGATCTCCCGGCGGAAACCCACACAGCACAGGGAGAATGTGCAAACTCCACACAGAAAGGTTCCTACCCCTGACAGCCTGGGGATTTGAACCTGGAACCTTCTAGCTGTTAAGCAACAGTGCTAACCGCTGCACCGCCCCGTTCTTGGTGGTGTTGTTGGACACCAAGCAAGGAAAAAAGTTCTGCCACGATGGTATGTCAAGAACAAGCTGCAAGAACTCCCAAACCAGGGCTGCTAGAACAAAATGATGTCATTTTGTTCTAGCAGCCCTGGGAGAGAGAATAAGTTCATCTGTTCTTGTGGAATATGTAAAGGGTTTAAGACACAGACATTTCATCAGAAGAAAAATCAGAAAATACATGCCAAAGATAAACTGTACAAACTCACCAGCCTGTACCATCAACATTTATTGACAAGTTTTGATCATTTTAACAATTCTTATTATCAGTATCTGTAGATGATTCATTAAAGTTTAATTTCAACCAGTTTGGATGAATGACCTTTGATGAGCTCAGTTTACAACTTTTTTGAAAATATGGGGCAGAAAGCTTCCTTTTTTACACCAGTGGAGAAAAGTGAGAGGAGATTGTAGAGGAATAGAATGATGGCATAATTGAATCTAGGCCTATCCATTATAGCACCACCTACTGGTGCAGTACCTTGACTTTGTGTCTGTAGTAGTGAGAATTTCTGACCAGACATGTTCCAGTGTATTACTGTTGTTACTGCCCATGCACTTTGAGTGGAAAAAAATAATAATAAGAATCAGAACAAAAATCGTAGGTTTCCTGTAGCTGCGCTGCTTGAAACTTTAACAAGTGGAACTGCATGCTGAAGAAGAGATGATACTTTAATCCAAAGCTTTGGTTACTCAGTTAGTGCACATACTGCCATCGCCTGTGGAAGCTCCATCTAGCCCTTCGAATAATGGTAGGGGGCGGGTGTAGCTGAGGGTTGATGGATAGCTGCAAACCACAGCTCCTGAGCACTTCACAATCCAGGTATAATTAACAGCAGTTATTTAATCGAGCGGCGGCTGCCAGCGGAGAGCACAGGGAGGAGGCTCAGACTGTCTGGCCTGGGAGGGACTGCAGCTTTGTAGCCGGTGCAGGATTTGTTTCACCTCTTTGTCTGCTCAGCCTAAGTAGCCTGACAGGCAAAACGTCTCCCAACCTTTCATTGTTATCAGGCTGAAATGGACCTGGTCCAACTGCGCGACAGGCCCCGTCTCAGTTCGAATATCCCATCCCTTTGCTCTTTGAGTGTATTCTATTTGTTGTGATCGTGTTCAGTGTTTGACATGCTACAACAATATAGCAGCAGCTTTTTGTCCCAACTATACTCGAGAGGTCAGGAGAGAGAAAAAACAGTGCTTAACCAAATGTTTACAAATGATTGCGATAACACCGTTTTAACATAGTGTAACTATTTTAGACTTAGAATATAAAATTAAGCTCAGAAAGAACAGATTATTTGAGATATCCTATACTCAGTAACTTTTCTGATACCAAAAAGTGAAAACTAAAAATAAAAAGGCTTAGATTTTTTTTAACGTTCAAACAGTAACATCAGCAACAATGTTGTTTTTAAATTTACAAAAAAAATGACAAATTTGAATTACAAAACATTGCAAGTACTGTATATTAAAAAGTCAACAATTCACTAAAAAGTCACATTAATGTGAAAAGTCATATTTATGAAGAAAAATAGCATATTTACATGAAAAGTGACTAATTTATGAGAAAAAAGTTAGAAATTGACATGAAAAAAGTGTCAACACTGAGGAGGGAGGCTGGACATTTGTAATATTTGTAATGTATGTAATATTTGTATTAATATTTCATTTAAGAAATATAAATTATCCACCATACAGTGGTGTGAAAAACCATTTTTCATCTTCCTGATTTCTCATTTTTTGTATGTTTGTCACACTTAAATGTTTCAGATCATCAAACAAATTTAAATATTAGACAAAGATAATGTCACAATCTGAGCACGGGGGGATTTCACCGTGCTTCTTCTCTTTGCTTTTTTGTTTTTTCTTATTTCTATAATATTGTATTTTGGAGTTCTTTGCCTGTGGTGTTATTTCAAGTTTGTTTCTTTGTATGATTTATTTTTCCTGGTTATGTTCAGTGTAAATTTGTTTTTTTCAGATTTGGGTTTAGTTGTCCTTATTTGTTTCCACTTTATTTTTGCCATCTTATTATATTTTCATTCTGTTGTATTCTCCCTCTGGGTTAACAGCTGTCAATAGTGCTTCCGGGTTTCTGCTCCGTGTGGGCGGTGTCCTGTCAACTGTCAGCCCATTCTCTTCCCTCTCATCACTCACAGCTGATAGTCATTCCCCTTCCCCCCCAGCCTGCTCATGTGATTCACACCAGTTACTCTTTGTGTTAATGATTGTGATCCTATTATCCTATTAAAGGGCTGTTATTTTCACTTTCCTTTTCCGGAGTCTTGAGTTTCTCTCCCCTTGTCCTCACCAGAACCCAGCCCTTGTTCTGGTGAGCTTAACTCATAAGTTTGTTTGTTTGTTTAACAGTTTGGATTTTTGTGTTGGTGCACTGTGTGGACTTTGTGTTTTTGTTTCTTTAATCAATTTCACATACTAGCAGTTCAGCATCTGGGTCTTTCTCTATGCCCGGAGGGGCAATTCATGACAGATAACACAAGTAAATACAAAATGCAGTTTTTAAATTAAGATGTTTAATATTAAGGGTTAAAAAAAAAAAATCCAAACCTACATGGTCCTGTGTGAAAAAGAGATTGCCCCCCTGTTAAAACATAAATTAACTGTGGTTTATCACATCTTTGGAAAGTTGAGTTCAATTGTTTCCAGCTACGCCCAGGCCTGATTACTGTCACACCTGTTCTCAATCAAGAAATCACTTAAATAGGACCTGCCTGACAAAGTGAAGTCAACCAAAAGATCCTCAAAAGTTAGACATCATGTTGTGATTCAAATAAATTCAGGAACAAATGAGAAACAAAGTAATTGAGATATATCAGTCTGGAAAAGGTTATAAAGCCATTTGTAAAGCTTTGGGACTCCAGTGAAACACAGTAAGAGCCACTATCCACAAATGGCAAAAACATGAAACAGTGGTGAACCTTCCCAGGAGTGGTCAGCCGACCAAAATTACCCCAAGAGTGCAGCGACGACTCATCCAAGAGGTTACAAAAGACCCCACAATAACATCTGAAGAACTGCAGGCCTCACTTGCCTCAGTTAAGGTCAGTGTTCATGACTCCACCATAAGAAAGAGACTGGGCAAAAATTGTCTGCATGGCAGAGTTCCATCACGAAAACCACCGCTGAGCAAAATGAACATAAAGGATCATCTCAGTTTTGCCAGAAAACAGCTTGGTGATCCCCAAGACTTTTGGGAAAATACTCTGTGGACTGACAAGACAAAAGCTGAACTTTTTGGAAGGTGTGTGCCCCATTACATCTGGTGTAAAAGTAACCCAGCATTTCAGAAAAGGAACATCGTAGCAACAGTAAAATATGGTGGTGGTAGTGTTATGGTCTTGGGGCTGTTTTGCTGCTTCAGGACCTTGAAGACTTGCTGTGGTAAATAGAACCATGAATTCTGCTGTCTACCAAAAAATCCTGAAGGAGAATGTACGGCCATCTGTTTGTGACCTGAAGCTGAAGCGCACTTGGGTTCTGCAGCAGGGCAATGATCCAAAACACACCAGCAAGTCCACCTCTGAATGGCTTAAGAAAAACAAAATGAAGACTTTGGAGTGGCCTAGTCAAAGTCCTGACCTGAATCCGGTTGAGATGCTGTGGCATGGCCTTAAAAAGGCGATTCATGCTCGAAAACCCTCCAGTGTGGCTGAATTACACCAATTCTGCAAAGATGAGTGGGCCAATATTCCTCCACAGCGCTGTCAAAGACTCACTGCCAGTTACTGCAAATGCTCGATTGCAGTTGCTGCTGCTAAGGGTGGCCCAAACAGTTATTAGGTTTAGGGGGCAATCACTTTTTCACACAGGGCCATGTAGGTTTGGATTTTTTTCCCTTAATAATAAACACTTCATTAAAAAACTGCATTTTGTGTTTACTTGTGTTATCTTTGTCTAATATTTAAATTTGTTTGATGATCTGAAACAGTTAACTGTGACAAACATACAAAAAAATGAGAAATCAAGAAGGGGGCAAACACTTTTTCACACCACCGTAGTATCAGTACGGGTCTATGGTTACCATGGTAATGCACAGAGGAGGGAGCCGACGGTTAGAGGGTGTTTCAAATGGAGAAATTTTGTAAAGGGCAGTTAACGGATATTCCCTGAGAACGGAGCAGGGAGTAGGGAATACAGTTGAAGTACACTGTGGATCGGAACGTAGCTAGAGGTTGTGTCTCAGTTGAGGTTCTGTGTCCTCCAGGTGTGCATTTGAGGGCCAGATACGTCACTGTGCAGCATCCAAGGCTGTCCCATTCCGTGGGCTCCTTCACATGTGGCCCACAAACGCAGCTTTCCAGACCACAAAAACGGAGGATGCGTGGAGGGTATCTCTGTGGCCCTGACATATCCCAGCACGTGGCTCAGCCTGGCTGTTCTATTTCTTGGCTCAGCCAAAAGTGGAGCAAACAAGGAAAACAGTTTTGTGTTTCAATTATGTAGCAATTTGAACTTAAAACACTAATAACCCAGAAAACAGCAACATCTGATTATATAAGCTAATGTTATGTGTACATGTTAAACTGTTTTTTTTTCTACAGTCAAACAGATTTATTCATTAATGCCAGTTTAATTAATAAACTACAATAATTTGATTATGCTGATGTTATTTTTCTCATTCATTTCTGAGGTCCACGGTGGTGAACCTGGAGGAACCGAGGATCAGCTGTGGAGAGAATGGGTGGACTCAAGATTTATGAAACAAAACTGATATCTGACTGAAATAATCACAATAAAAATGATTTGCTTAATTGTTTTGTTGATTGTGATTTTTAGCAGTTTGCAAATTTAAACAAACTGAATAACTGTAATTAAAGTTAGTAGCTTTTCTATTAACAAACATGCAATATTCTTAATGTTTGTTTGTTTTTTTGCAAGATAATTCAAGAAGCATTGTCATTATCATTGTCATTATATGCAGAATGAAACATTTTAAATCTGATATAATAGAGAGCCTAAGTTCCACCCCCTCTACTTCCACATATGGGACCTTAAATCAGAAAAATTCTCCACTGAAATGAAAGGCAAGAGTGAAATTATCTTTTGATCCCTGTTGAATTTTGCCACGAGTTACACATATGATGTTTGTCAGTTTAAAAGATAATTTTCCATGTAGATAACAGTGTAGGTTGTTGTCTAACTGTTAAGGTATAAGGTTATGAAAATACATAAATTAAAAAACGACAAACACAGACGGACAGAGCTTACGTCATCTTGTCAAAGCGTGCCCAGGGTGAAGGAACAGTCCTCTGGATCAGCTGCAGCTCTCACAATACAAAACCATACCTTTGTGTTGTTTTTCTCCTCTTTGGATCCTTCTTTCATTGGTCAGGAAACAAGAGGTGAGGTTTTAGTAATCTCCCACCATGATCGTGTTTGATGATGTGGGATGATGGGAGTTGTTGTCCGCTAATCGTTGAAACAAAAACTAAATATTACTCTGTTATTACAGTATATGACAGCTGACAACTTTAATTACGTGGAAAATTATCTTTTAAATTGAAAAACATCATATGTGTAACTAGTGGCAAAATTTGATTGGGATCAAAAGATATTTTTGCTCTTGCCATTCATTTCTATGGAGAATTTTTTTGATTTACGGTCCCATATGCGGAAGTAGAGGGGGCGTGACTTAGGTTCTTTATATTGATGATTATGGCTATAATTTTTCAAATTAAAGTAAAATCATGATTTTCTAATTTAGTGTGATGCACTAGTACTACTTAAATGAAACGTGACCATGGAATCTGTTCTACTGCAGCTGAAAATTGAGGGTCATCATCCTACTGTACAGAATTGTTGTCTAGTTTAGAAAATTAAAAACTAAATGTCAGAGCTGGTACAAGGCTTAACATGTCATTATTTAGGTACATAATGTTAATAGATGATCACAAATGATAACAGTAAACTGTCATATTTTCCACTGGTCACGTAATGAAGAATATGTTATAATTCATCTTTCTTATGTACATATTAAAAATAAGTAATAAGTATTTTTTCCATTTTGTGGTTTTGCTTTAACTGTTGTTTACCTGCTGACTTTAACATGAGTTAAGCATCATATTTTATCTGGTCATGATCTTCTCAGTGTGGTGAATCTTCTCTAGTAAGTAGTAAAGTAAATACAATAATAAAAAATAAAGTTCTGTAGCGGGTTTGATTCAACCCCCCCACAACACACAGAGACAGTTAGCTCGTTACTCCTGGGTTTTTTCCGCTGCATGCTGCGTTTACAGCTGTGAGGTTAAAGTGTCATCCATGCATTGTGTTCATGCATCCTGTCTGTACCTCTGATATGCAAATGCCCAGATTGACTGCTGTGAAGGTCTTTGATGTATTGTCTGAGTTGAGTATATATGCTGTACCATTCTGTAAATCTCCCTCTCATTCTCTCACTGCTCATCTGACTGCACACATCTGCCTGTTTGCTGAGAGCCTCCGGGCCCGCTCATGGAGCGAGCCCGTGACGGCGGTATGATTCAATAAACCAACTTAAAACTCCTCAGCTGCCTTTATTTTATCATGCCGCTTTAGTTCCATCTTTACAATGTCGGCAAAAAAAATCTCAGCTGACAACGTCACGGTTGCTAGGCAGTGGGGTAGTGCCTGGTCATGCCAACGTACGTCATCCAAAGACAAGACAGTCTCATTTTAACAGCAGTAAATCAGCCTTTAGATGCAGCCTACCTGACTTTTGAGTGTTCTGGCCTCCTGGGCCACAGTCGATGAGGCTGCAACACCTGAACTGAGACACAGCTAGAGACGCATTCAGAAGAATCAAGGAAGGAATACACACAGAGGAAGACAAGACAATAAACATCAGAAACTACAGGAAAACACATGAAACTAAACTGAATAGTCAGCTGAGAAAACCAAGGACTGAAGGGAACATAATCTAAAACAAAGTAGAAAAAGCCAGGCAATAAAGTGCAGCTACAGAGAGAAACTTAAATCAACCCAATAGTAAATTAGAGAAACAAACTAAAAAAAAAAAAACTAAGGAGGAAGTATTACCAACACAAAACAAGTATCAACTAATTAAACCAGGAACTAGGCATGATCAGATTGACTCCTAGATTGTTTGTGTGTTTTGGTCTCCCTCATTAGTGTCATTCCCCTCACCTGCCTGATTGTCGCCACCTGTTACCCATTCCCTGATTGTCTCCTTCCCTTTATATTCTGTCCAGTGTCTCACCTGTTGCATCATCTGTTTGTCCTTCCTGAGCATCACTCATGATTTCCCCTGTATTTCCCTATTTCCTGCTTTTGTGTCATTTGGTTTCACTATTTTGTGATTTTTCCCCCGCCCCCATGGCTCGGTTTTATTTTCAGTTTATCTGATGCTGAACCTCAATCTCCACCCTTGCAGACTTGTTGACTTGGAGGTATGTCCACGTTGAGTGACTGAGGGCAGAGGATTGTCTCAATCTGAAATCAGAAAGTGGCTGACTGCTCACTCACTTATTTTTTGAGCCCTTCATGTCCCCTTTTCCTAAAGCTACAGTCACAAATACCCTTATGAAAAGCTGCAAACAACCATCCGAACGATTTTTGGATTATTTCGTACGGCCTTCTTAAGGCAGCCATAGTGAGAACCCAGCATTAGTAGACCATTCGTAAGTTCATGGCCAGGTCGATGGTCTTGTCCAAGATATCTACGAATGCCCCTCAAAAACCCCTCATTATAGAATGGTCATACAAATACCATAGGGACCATGTAAGAACTACAAACTAAGAAATCAAAGTACAGAAATGGACCTAAAAAGGTACAAACATTTTTCACTCCAGCAGTACCCTAAAAGGTACAAGAACTGTACCTTGAAGAACATATCTGGAGCCCCAGTGACAAAAATGTACCTTTAATTCCAAACAAAAGTCCGTAGTTGCCACCTAATACACAATTTTCCCCAAAAATCTTTTAATAAAGTAAATTTTAAAAAAATTGTGTTGCCAAGGTAACATAAGGTGTGTCGTATTTCTACCATTTTGAGCCACTTCATCCCTCCACAGACTCTCACACCGAAGCACTACTGATGGCAGCAGCCTAAGTCTACAAGGACCCAGGGCTTGAGAGTATAGGGAGGATATTGAGATTTGGCCTCAGTGTTCAGTTATTAGTTTATTCCTGTTTTTGTGCCTTGGTTTTCTCTTTATTCTTAAATACATCCCTGCTCCTCATGACTCCTGTATCTATCTGGGTCCTCTCTATGGTAATCCATGACACTTTTCTTGTAATTTGTAACTTCTTTCTCATAAATTAGTAATTGGTTCTTAAATGGCTTTTTTCTTGTAAATGCCCATAATAACAGAAAGGATGTACATTTATATACATTTGTGTAACAAAAGCATTGGTATTAATCAGTGTTGGGCAAGTTACTAAAAAACAGTAACTAATTACAGTTACTAGTTACTTCTTTTCAAAAGTAATTGAATTACTTTACCAATTACTGCATGATTAAGGTAACTAGTTACTTGGAAAAGTAACTTTCACATTATGTTTAAATGCAAATTTAAATCATCTTGCACACATAGCAAGATAATTTAATTAATGGATTACATTACGGACTTATTAATGTCAGGCTGAAAACAGACTGTTTCAGACAGAGCTTTTAGAACATGTTCAGTCTGCTTTATCCTGCCTTGAGAACTCTTATTGTGGAAAAAATTTGAAGAAAGTCAACATGATATTGCCAGTAATTTCCTCATTTTGGAGTGAGAGTTGGCAACACTGCATAAAACTGTCCATGCTTATCTTACCTTTATGATATGTGCAATGATCTAAAGAAAATGTCCGTTATCCACAGTCTAAATGTCTGCTGTGACAGAGACATGATCCAGTCCCTCAAATTCCTTTTGGAGATCAAAATACATTTTTGAATAATCTTAATCGAGGTAGTAAGAAAATGTGTTTTAACTTCAGTGGATCAGTTTCAGCTGTCTGATGGAAAGTAACTATTATCACGTCTTCAGTCTGTAACAACATATCTGGCAATCAGGTTTAAGTCTTGCTGAGTCACAAACTGTCCAGATGCATACCTGTGCTTGAAATCCAGCCGTGGCTGTTGAGACAAGAGTATTTCCACTTTACATCCAGCTGTGGCTGTTCAGATAGCGTAGATCCACTAACACGGCGTTGTTAGCATAGCTAGCTGTTACTTAGCACTAGCTTTGTCGGAGCTTTGTTGCTGTTTTCACGCACTTCTGAAGATCGCAATAGGTCTCAACTGGCACTTTAGCTTCCAACCCACCAATATGATTTTGTCCTTAACTGTGACAAAGGAAAAATAATCTGTCTATTTTGACAAAAACAAAGTAGCTTCATCTCCTTCTCCGCTCAGTAGTGAAGACTCGGCTTTCTGCAACAGGTCACACATCAACTGACGGCTATGTCTCAGCTACACAGGGTCAGTTTGTATATTCATTTATTTGCGCTAAATATATCTATCCATATTAATAAAATGAATAACGAGTAACACATCTGATCAAATTTCAGTAACTGTAACACATTACTGAATTTTTAAACAGTAATTTATTTAGACAGCATGTTACTGCAAAAGTAGGGGCATTACTCCCAACACTGGTATTAATACTGTCACAAGTATCTAATCCATAATTTTTACAACGGATTAGTATGCAACTATTAATACTTTTCTTGACAACCACAGAGTCAACAGGAAACAGTCGTCACTCCATGAGGTCTGGGTATTGAATGGTTCTCTCATAGTGTGCAGAGTGAATGTGTAGCTAACACAGGCTACCTATTAAACAGCAGAGGTGTAATTAATGAATGGTACTGTGGCTTTTTAAAGTGAATTCTGCTAAGGGTGGGGGGGTATTTGGAGCAGAACACTTACACTAATAGTGAGGAAAATGATGAAGTAGATGTGGAAAGCACTTCTGCATTTATTTCCACCACACACTGTGAACCCTTTTCAGGTTACCATAGAATCAAATATCAGGAATAACAATTATAATCAAAGCATCTACAAAATGTGGAAATATAATTTACATAAAACAGGGCAGAAACTTTTCCTGCAGCTGGAGACCAAATATAAAAATTCCACAATGAACAAAAAGAGATTTTCTTTTATTTTTATTCCCAGGCTTAGTAAAATGTCGAGCATGAGCGGAACGTGCATCAGTGTCACACCGATCCGTTGCCCTTATTTCACCCGTGTTGAAACTGATTCCCTTAAAGGCTCTGAGTGTACATTTTAACATGACTGATTTGTCAGCAGGTGCGATTATCATGCAGAAAACACTGTTGCATTTGTTTGGTGTGGGGGTGGTGAATGGAGGGGTGCGTTTTGAGTTACACACTTGGAAAACAGTTACTTTTCAGGTCCCGTTTAGATCCATGATTACCTCCCTCGCACAATCAAAGTAGTTATAATGAAAATGCAACAAATCACCATAGATTCCCCAGCCTTTTGTCTGGCCCGCCACCACCCCACCCCTTCCCTCCGCACTGAAAGAATGGCTCTGACATTTCAGCCTGGGAGCAGAGAATAGAGGCAGTTTGTAATGTGTGCAGCCTTGCCTTTTCTTTCTCCCCTTGTAGTAGTACTTAAGTGTCATGTTAAGCCTAAGGCAGGGAAGACTCTCAATGACCTACTCTGGCTCACAGTTTGTGTTTACTGTATTCTGTGGTGGCTAAAGTGCCAGCAGAACCCCGTCTCTTATCAGCACATAAAGTCGGACAGATTGGAGACTCAAATTTCCCCTTCCAGCCAATGTTGGTTTTCTATTGTCTATGCCTGACAATAGTTTCACATACCCAAGAGCTTGTGTTTCTCTCCTCTTTATTTTGCTGCATATTACCCTCTATGTGACTGCTGGTTTTTTTTTTTTTTGCAAGCTAATAACAGAGTTGCCCAAATCAGGCCCCTTGTCACAGATTAGAGGGGCCACTGCCAAGGAAGTCCCACTGATGAGGTGGTTTTTGAATTAGCCGTCACATTAAGTGCTGTATAAAGCTGTCTAACATGGAGCAAATATGCATCTCGGGGTTTAAGGGCATATACTATACATGAAGTATAAATATTGCTTTAAAAGCAACAATAATAATAATAATGATAATTTTATTTACAGTTGAAACCAGAAGTTTACATGCACTGTATAAAAAGAAGAAGCCATCTCTATTGTCATTCAGACCATACAGCCAATCATGTACAGTAGAACGAAATTACGTTTCTCCTATCTACAATGTTAATCACATGTAGAATCAGAGGGGTTGCTGCCATGCAAGGTGCCGCCACAAACAACTTCTCCTTCCCCCATTCTATTATGCTGAGCACCAAGCTAGAAGGCGGGAAGTACCATTTTTATATGGTCTTTGGTATGACCCGGCCAGGACTTGAACCCCCAACCTCGCGGTTGTGGGGCAGATGCTCTATCAACTAGGCCACTACTCCAAAATAAATGTAGTGTCATGTGGGGACACCATTAATATGTAGAGAGATAGATAGATAGATAGATAGATGTATCTTATTGATCCCAAACTGGGAAATTACAGTATATAATTATTAATAATAATAGCTGGAATTAATAATTATTAATAACTTACATTACCTCCTTTATAACACTAGTTGGGGCACCATCTGCATTTTATAGAGGCGGAAACTCTTAACGACAAAAACTTAAGCTTAAGAATTTGGCAATTAGTAAGCTAAGCCTTAGTTAATAATTTTATTGGCAATAGTTGATCAATATCATAATCTGGGCATCAGTTCTTGACACTGTGTGATTCTAGAATCTGGACAGAGAATACGCCGATGAAGAGGTTAGTGAATTTATTACAGGATAACCCAAAATGACAATAGACATCGGTATAGCTTGTAAAATGAGAATATAACCAAAAATAGCATGAACAATGGTAATTTTGCAAATATGAAGAAACAGCAATATTTACATATTTACAGGTCTTGCATATGTGGAATAAGGGTGATGTGTGATTGTGTGTTTGAATAGGGAATTGGTGAAGTGAGACTAATGGCAAAAATTAAGTAGAACACAAAGTTAAGGAAAAAGGAATTTGGAAAAAGTTATGAAAAACAGATTTACTTTACCTTATGTTCAAAAAGGGATGGTAGTTACATAAAAAATGTTATGGCTTTCTTTGGAGTCAGTGCTGTTAAACTGCCTTACTCTCTTGGCATTGCTTGGTTCCCAAGAGGCTTGGAACAGGACAAAATGGTCAAGCCCCAGAAGGGGTCACAGGCTTGGGAGGAATGACTCTGGGTAGCCCAGCTTTGGTCCAACCTGGGCTGGAGATGAGCCTTGGCAGCAATGTTTCTACCTGCCATTCTGTGACCAAGGGTCTCGGCCGGGAAAAGACACATAACCTTTTTTTGACTATCTGACATTAAATCAGACAAAACTTTTTTTCCTGTTTTAGGTCAGTTAGGATCAACAAATTTATTTCTATTTGCTAAATAATTTGTTAGACATTTTTACTTTCTTCAAAGTCAGAGGTTTCCATCCATTTTCTTAGTATTTGGTAGTATTGCCCTTAAACTGTATGACTTAGGTAAACCATTTTGAATGTCCTTCCACAAGCTTCTCTCTTTGCTGGAATCTTGGTCCATTCCTCCTGACAGAACTGGTGGAACTGAGTCAGGTTTGTAGGCCGCCTTGCTCACACATGTCTTTTCAGCTCTGCGCACAAATTTTCTATGGGCTTGAGATCAGGGCTGTGTGATGGCTGCTCCACAACATTTACTTGATGTCCTTAAGCCACTTTGTAACTAATTTGGTTTGGGACATTGTCTGTTTGGAAGACCAGTTTGCACCCAAGCTTTAACTTCCCGGCTGATGTCTTTAGATGTTGCTTCAGTATTTACACATAATGTTATTTCCTCATGATGCCATCTATTTTATGAAGTGCACCAGTCCCTCCTACAGACCCCCCCCCCCCCCCACAACATGATGCTGCCACCCCCATACTTCATATTTAGGATGGTCTCCTCAGGCTTGCAAGCTTCCCCCTTTTTCTTCCAAATGTAACAATGGTCATTGTAGCCAAACAATTTAGTTTTAGTTTCATCAGACCACAGGACATGTCTACAAAATTAAGATCTTTGTCCCTGTGTGCATTTGCAAACTGTAATCTGGCTTTTTTATGTTGCTACTGAAGTAATGGCTTCTTCCTCACTGAGTGACCTTTCAGCCCATGTCAGTACAGGATAATGACACTCTTTTACCAGCTTCAGCAAGCATTTTCACAAGGTCTTTTGCTTTTTTCTAGTGTTAATACAGTCATTTCACATTAAAACATGTTCATCTCAGGAACACAGAACCTGTCTCCTTCCTGAGTGGTATGATGGCTGGACATTCCCATGGTGTTTATACTCGTGTATTATTGTTTGAACAGATGAACGTGGCACCTTCAGGCATCTGGAAAGTGTACCCAAAGATGAACCAGACTTGTGAAGGTCCACAATTCTCTTCCTGATATCTTGACAGATTTCTTTTGATTTTCCCATAATGTCACACAAGGAAGCAGGGTGTTTGAGGTTTGCCTTAAAATACATCCACAGGTGTGCCTCCAATTAACTCAGATGTTGTCAGTTAACTTATCGGAAGCTTCCCAAGTCATGACATCATCATCTGAGCTTTTCCAAACTGTTTAAAGCCAGATAACCAATCTTAGTGTATGTAAACTTCTGACTTTGAAGAAAGGAATACATTTTTTTTTTCACAAAATATTTAGCAAATATAAAAATTATTTAGCACACAGAAATAATTTTGGTAATCCTAACTGACCTAAAACATGAAAAGTTTAGTCTGATTTAATGTCGGACAGTAGCCATGTTTTCATGGACACAAAGTAACCGGATTAAAAGCCTGATCGGAATAAAAATGCTTCATGTAAACATGCCGAATATTTGGACCCGATCACACTCGTTTGAATCAAAAATTCCTTCCAGTTGAGACAAGTGGTTTATGCCAATTGTTTATCTGATGGTGTGCATATAAACATTTATTCCGAAGTTTGGGTAGAAAATATGTTTACTGCGCATGTCTGTACGTCAGCCACACGTCGACATGACGCATTTCTGCCTTTACAGCAGCTAGCGGAAGACATGGCAGAAGTAAAACAAAACTGGTCTGTCTCATCCTGCTGTCTCCCTCTGTTCGTCATATGCAGAAGTATGTACTGCTGGACTTGTAGCTTCATTACCGAGACCAGCAGAAGCAAAAGTACAGTCTGAATAACACAATACAGGTCCATTTCAAAAAGAGACAGACATGAAGCAGGGTTTGTTTACATCCAAAGTTAATTCGTCTTCTACTATTTTCGGAATGTCCGATAATTGTGCGCATGTCAAAATGATTTAGTCTATTTAAACGTGCGACACATGAAAACGCACATCCTAATTGGATCAGCTTTTTCAGGATCCATGTAAACAGTAAAGTTCTGATCTGGTGATATCCACACCTGTGTTCTATTGTATTATCCCTTATTTAAGACCGCTGCTCTTTGTATTCCTTGCTGCAATCTTGACTGATGTCTGTACTCCCAGAAGTAAGTTTGACGTTCTCTGTTTTCTCTTTGTTACCGGGTTCATCTCTCTCTGTCTTTTGAGTTATTTTGTGCACTTTATGTTTGTAATAAATTATGACAAGCTCACAGTCCAGTGCGTGGGTCTCTTTTCTGCCTCGGAGGGGCATTTATGACAGTATGTAAACTTCTGGTCTCACCTGTATATAGCACCTGTCATAACATCAAATGCAGCTCAAGGTGCTTTACATGAAGAAAATATATGTTAAAAAATAAAGTTAAAATATACAATAAGAACAATAGGAACATGCATTAAGAGCTAAAATAAGCTAAATTAGCTGAAAGCAAGACCATAAAATTAGGTTTTGAGTTGCTTCTTAAAGCTAGCTGTTGAGGTTGTTTGTCTAATATGTAGTGGCAGCTTATCCCAAAGCTTCAGTGCATAACTACAAAAAGCTGCATCACCATATTTTTGGCACTTTATTTGTGGACAGTGCAAAGAAGCTAGCCTGAGCTGTCCTTCTGAAATACTAATTTCTAATCCTGTCCCTCCTAGTGACTCCCAATGAGAATCTTAGCATCTTCAACTCTGCCACCTCCAGCTCCGCCTCATGTCTTTTTGTCAGCACCACTGTCTCCAAACCATACATTATAACAGGTCTCACTACTATCTTGCAATGCTTCACTTTGGGCTCACTCTAGCTGCTATCCTTCTGTCACAAATTGTCATGACCTGCCCTCTGGGCAGAAAAGGGTTTAAAGTTAGGACCTGGGGTGCAGGCAGGATTGTGAAGCAAAATGATAATTTATTAACAAAAACCAAGAACAAAGCAAAGCAGTGCATGGGCTGAAAACAAAACTAAAACCAGACAGGCAAAGCACTCAAGGCGAACTAAGCAGGTCAAGGCAAAAACTCAAGGGCAAAGATACATGATGGGGTGAAGACGACAATGTTGCAACACAGAGCACAATCCAAAACTCACAGATATAGGGGAGAGAATAATTAAAAAGATGCAAGACAGCTTGGAACAATCAAGGGCAGCATGGTAACGCATGACGGGAAATTGGCTATGGGTACAGAAATATGAGGAACTGGGGACAATTGGGAGACAAGTGCACACACCAGACCACAATGATGACACTAGAGACAAACAGGGGATGAGCACAGCAAACCAGGGGACGCACAGAACAAACATAATGCAAATAATAACACACAGAGGGTGATTGCTGAAATTAATAACGATGAGGGAGAACATAATGACCTAAATTAAACTTAAAGCTAAAGCAGAAATAATCATAACATAATGAAAACTGTCATGTGCTGCTCTACGGGCAGCTGAGGGTTGAAAGGGAGGACTCATGTGCAGGCAGGATCAGGTGCAAAATGATTTAATTAACAAAAACTCAAAGTAAACAAAAGGCAGCACATGGGCTGAGAGCTAACTAAACTTAATATGACAAACACTAAACTAAACTTGTCAAAACTTACATGGAACAGAGACATGGGCATGGAGACAAGGCTGGATTGTGGACACTAGTGCTATGCTTAACACCGCCCACTTGACACTGACTTGAGCAATATAACGCGGAAGTGTCGTGAGCAGAGTGTTGAGCACTGTGTCAACATGCCCACAGTCAAGTGACCGAAGCAAGCGAGGCCTCATTATGTCAGTCACGTCACATGACTTGAGGGCTCACGGGAAGTTTGAGAGGGAATTAGTTGTTTTTTTTGTTTGCTTTGTGTTGTTTTTTCCTGCCATCCAATTTTGAATAGACCTTGGACGGCCAAATGCTCAAAAAAAAAAAAAAAGTATTAACATTTTTTCAGGTCTTTACTCAGATGCAGTTCTGACAGTCAGTCACCAGATGGCAGTCTTTCTTAGATGTTTCATAACACTGTGTTGCTGATGAAGCAATTGTCTCAAAGTTGCTCATTGTTTCATGAGACCTCAGTTTAAACATCACTAGTGGACACAGAGAAACAACATGGCATAGTTAACACAGAGAGCTTGGTATGGGAATGATGCAATGACCTCTCACTGAACAGAGCACAGAGACACATAAATACGAGCGGGAACAATTAACTAGATGCAGGAAAGCTGTGGACAATCAGGAGCAATTGGGAGCACACACGGAAATGACCGTAAGTATGGAAACATGGAGAGTTGGAGACAATAGGTAAACAGGTACACACACAACCATGAACTTAGAAAGGGGATGACACAACATGACAAAAGACAACAGGGGATGATATGACATGACAGACAATGGTCAGGGAACACAGGGACACTTAAAAATAATAATAATAATAATAATAATAATAATAATAATAATAGGATTGCTGGACTCACCCTCAGAGATAGGGTGAGGAGCTCAGTCATCCAGGAGAGGCTCAGAGTAGAACCACTGCTCCTCCACATTGAAAGGAGTCAGTTGAGGTGGTATGGGCATCTGATTAGGATGCCTCCTGGACGCCTCCCACTTGAGGTGTTTCAGGCACGTTCCACTGGGAGGAGACCCCGGGGCAGACCCAGGACTCGGTGGAGAGACTATGTCTCCCAGCTGGTCTGGGAACGCCTTGGTATCCTCTCTGAAGAGCTGGAGCAGGTGGCTGGGGAGAGGGAAGTCTGGTCTTCTCTGCTTGAACTGCTGCCTCCGCGACCCGGACCTCCGGAAAAGCGGTAGAAGATGGATGGATGGATGGATAATAATAATAATAATAATAATAATAATAATAATAATAATGTGGAAAAGCAAAGACCAAAATGAACATAAAGCATGGGCACAGTCCCTGGCCGTGCCCTCATTATGACAGAAAACCAGAACAAAGGACAAGGCTTGGAAATAAACAAGACAAAACCAAAGCCATGATGATGATGATAATAATAATAATGATGATAATAATAATACTCAAAGAGAAAACCTATGAAACCCAAAAGAACATAAAGTGAGGGCAAGGTCCCTGGCCGTGCCCAGATCATAACACAAATCACCCCTGACCCTACTCTCCACCCACTCCACCCTGCCTGCACTTTCTTCTTCACCTCTCTTGGGCTTTTTCCATTGCTTTGGCTGACCCCAGGTATTTAAACTCATCTACCTTCACTACGTCTACTTGCATCTTCACCGTTACACCTGCTTCCCTCTCATTCACACTCATGTATTCTGTGTTGCTTCTACTGACTTTCATTCCTCCTCTCTCCAGAACATACTTCCACCTCTCCAGGTTCTTTTCCAACTGCTCCCTACTCTCATGACAGATCACAATGCCATCTGCAAACATCATGGTCTACGGAGACTCCTACCTGACCTTATCTGTCAGCCTGTCCATCACCATGGCAAACAAAAAGGGGCTCAGAGCCGATCCCTGATGTAACCCCACCCCCACCTTGAATCCATCTGTCACTCCTACAGCACACCTCACCACCGTCTTGTTGTCATATGTATATGTCCTGCACCACTCTCAAATACGAGGGGGGCTAAAAAGTTTATAGTGGTCAAATTTGACTAAATGTGATTTATCTTTAAAATGCAGGGATCCAAGTGCTGCAGCACCAATGGAAGAAGTGTGTGGCCTTAAGGAGAGACTATGTTGAAAAATAAACCACATTTTGGTCAAATTTGACCACGTCCGGACCGCGCAAGTCCCCCGGTCCTGACGGCGTGTCTCCGTCCACCCTGAGACACTGTGCGAAAGAGCTGGCTCCTGTCTTCACAGACATTTTTAACACCTCCCTTAAGCTATGCCACGTGCCGACCTGCCTCAAATCCTCCACCATCATCCCTGTCCCCAAGAAGCCACGGATCACTGGACTTAACGACTACAGACCTGTAGCGCTCACCTCTGTAGTCATGAAGTCCTTTGAGCGCCTGGTCCTGCCCCACCTCAAGTCCATCACCACTCCCCTCCTGGACCCGCTGCAGTTTGTCTACCGTGTCAACAGGTCTGTGGACGACGCAGTCAACCTGGCCCTCCACTCCATCCTGCAGCACCTGGACTCCCCGGGAACCTATGCCAGGATCCTGGTTGTGGACTTCAGCTCTGCATTCAACACCATCCGCCCCGCTCTGCTCCAGGACAAGCTGTCCCTGCTCGGCGTGCCTGACTCCCTCTGCAGGTGGATCACCGACTTCCTGACGGACCGGAGGCAGCATGTGCGGCTGGGGAAGACTGTCTCAGACTCTGTTAGCATCAGCACCGGATCACCCCAGGGCTGTGTACTTTCCCCCCTACTCTTCTCCCTTTATACCAACTCCTGCACCTCCAGCCACCAGTCTGTTAAGCTGATCAAGTTTGCGGACGACACCACCCTCATCGGGCTCATCTCCAACGGCAACGAGTCCGTCTACAGGAGAGAAGTGGCCCAGCTGGCATCCTGGTACAGCCACAACAACCTGCAGCTGAACGCTCTGAAGACAGTGGAGATGATTGTGGACTTCAGGAAAGTTACAACCCCTCTGCCCCCCCTCACCATCACAGGCTCTCCCATCACCACTGCAGATTCCTTCCGCTTCTTGGGCACCACCATCACCCGGGACCTCAAATGGGAGCCAACCATCAGCTCCCTCATCAAAAAGGCCCAGCAGAGGATGTTCTTTCTGCGGCAGCTGAGGAAGCTCAAGCTACCCACCAAGATGTTAGTGCAGTTCTACACGGCCATCATCGAGTCCATCCTCACCACCTCCATAACCGTGTGGTACGCAGGAGCCACTGCCAGGGACAGACTAAGGCTGCAGCGCGTCGTGCGCACTGCTGAGAAGGTGATCGGCTGCAAGCTCCCATCTCTCCAGGACCTGTACACCTCCAGGACCCGGAGGCGTGCTGGCCGGATCATAGCCGATCCTTCACACCCTGGTCACGTACTGTTTGCCCCCCTCCCCTCAGGTAGAAGACTTCGGTCCATTCAGACTAAAACCTCCCGGCACATGAACAGCTTCTTCCCCTCTGCCATCAGACTGCTGAACACTAAGTGACTTATTGACTCTCGTGCACTATGTACAGCAGCTCAACCAGACTCATGTCAATCATCACTGTTTCTGTTGCATTATCGACTGCACTATGTGGTACTCCACAATATCTGCTACTCGCTAATATATTTAAAACTGCTTTGACTAGTATTACTCATTCTTATTCTACACTTATTGCATGTTTAGTTTTTTAGTTTTTTAGTTTTTATCTCTTTTATCTTATCATGTTTTAATGTTGCAGCATTGCACCGAGACAAATTCCTTGTTTGTGTACTACATGAACAATGGCAATAAATCTGATTCTGATTCTGATTCTGATGAACTTTTCAGCCCATGAACTTTTCAGTCCCTCCTCGTACTTCTCTGCCACTCTTGACTTTCTCATCCAGTACCACACTTCCTCTCTTGGCACCCTATCATATGCTTTCTCTAGATCCACAAAAACACAGTGCAACTCCTTCTGACCTTCTCTATACTTCTCCATCAACACTCTTAAAGCAAACGTTGCATCTGTAATACTCTTTCTTGGCATGAAACCATACTGTTGATCACTGATTGTCACCACTCCTCTTAACCTGGCTTCAACAACTCTTTCCCATATCTTCATAGTGTGGCTGATCAACTTTATGCCTCTTTAGTTACTACAGCTCTGACCATTATTCCAAATGCCACTGCATGGGCTGTAATATGTACAATGAAAAGTGAAAGCGATAAAATTGATTTATTGATGAGAAAGCACCAAGTAATGGGCAAATATAATGGAACCGGAACTGGAGCTGCTCAGGGTCTACAATGAGGAAGTTTGTCACTCTACATCAGGGGTGGGCAGTGAGGGCCATTCCACCACAGGTTTTTATACTCCATCCAGTGTCTTCAGCAGGTGTTTTCAGTTATTAGCAATCCTTGAAGCTAATCAGAGCAAACACTTGCTGAAAACACTGGGTGGAATAAAAAATCTGCAGTGGAATGGCCCTCCATGGCACATGGTTGCCCACCCCTGCTCTACATTGTGCAAGAGGTCCTTTACACTCGGAGTCAGGAGTGACACTCGGCTGTGAAGTTATGCTTTTCCAGCGGCGCGAGCAAATGAAGTGTTCACGCCGGCAGTGTAGAAGAGAAGACAACATAAGGAATTTAATCCACAAAGCCAAACACAAAAAAGACAAAACTGAAGAAAAAAATTAAGCAGCAGCCTCCTCCAAAGTGTCCAAAGAAACAAAAGAAAAACAAGACTGCAACCAACCAGAAACCCACAGAGTCCATCACTAACAAAAACAATTGCACTCTGAGGCGAGTGCAATATACCCCACCACCATTTTCTTTGAAGATCCCAATACTTAGTGACAGAGAGCAGTTTTCAACTTTTCAATATAGTTCCTGTGGCAGAAACAAATTATGATAAACCCATCATCCACGAATATATAAGAAAGTACACAACCCATAATTGTAGGTCAGGATCCCAAGGTGAACCTGTGTAGCAAATTTGGTGATCCCAGAGAGCTTTACACGTTCTATAGTAAGAGATCATAGGGAGTGCCAAACTTGACCTCTTACCTTTTGACCTCAAACCTGTAGTCAGAGGTTAAGGTCTCAGAGTGAACCTGTGTACCAGGTTTGGTGACCCTAGCTTTCTTTGTTATTGAGATATAGTTTATAAACCATGTCGATGAAGACCTTTGACCTTGCAATCCCAAAACAACAGTCACATTTCAGGGTCACAGGGTGAACCCATTTACCAGGTTTGGTGGCCCTAGCTTTATGCATTGTACAGTAATAAGGCATAAGAAATGTTAACCTTGACCTTTGACCTTTTGTCCCCACACCCATAGTCAGAGGTCAGGATCCCAAGGTGAACTGGTATACCAGGTTTGGTGGTCCTAGCCTTACTTCTTTTACAGAAATCGCAAATGTAGCATTTACTATAATGCAACTGCAGTGTTAACTACAATGTTAAACTTTGACCCCTTGACCCTAAACCCATAGTTAGGTGAGGGTGTAAGTCATCTAAGATGTGTATTAGATACAACTACTGTATCGATTTGAAAAGCCTACATCATTTCTTTCTGTAGTTACTGTGTTTAGAAGATTTAGGGAAAATCTGACCTGACCTTTGACCTCAAGGTCATCTGATGAAAGTGAAAATGCAATATGCACATCATCAGAGTATGTCAAACCATGGTACCATGAACAAAACTGTAGGAGTAGTTGATTTCAAAAGACAGTTACTGTCTATGAAGTGAGGTGAAACAGGAGGTCATAAGTCAGGTTCTACAATTCCCACAAAAATCATCCAATCAGACCTAAACTGCAATATGTGCATCCTCAGTGTATATCAAATCATGGTACCACGTTTCAAAACAATCAGACCAAAACTGTAGGAGGAGTTGATTTCACAAAAGTGGGACAGACGGATGCATGTACGTACGTACATACAGTATGTACAGTACGTACTGATGGACGGACTGACCCATAACATAATCCTCCTTTGGCTTTTGCCAAAAGGGCTCTTCAACCCCTTTGGGCTTCGGTCAGTGGGGGGATTATCTTATTTCTTTATTTAAACTGTTGCCAGTGACCATAGGAGACAATAGATAGGTAAGCATGTAGAAAGAAGATGAAACCATGGAATTTAAATAACACTGGTTTTCTCAAGTTTTTTTTTAGCTGATTTAGGACAATTTTGATGTGCTGAATCCAAAAATCACATTGGTTTTGCTCAATAGGGTCAACTTTTTGAACTATGGCCACATGTTTTTTTACGTTTTGTTTACATGTACGGGTATTTTCGCTTTATATGAGGCAAAATTCTTTTTTATTTCTTGAAATTCTCTGAATTTTGAACAATGATGACATAACATTCAATTTATATGTACTTACCTTTATCAATGTCTACTATTCAGTTTACAGTACACCTGTACAACTGCTGTACAACTGTGTATAACTTAACATAAAAACCTGACCTGATTGAGAGAAACAGATGTCATTTTTGGATTCAGCAGTGCAAAATTGTGTTAAATCAGTTGAAAAAACACAGACAACTTACAAAAAAATATTTTTGTTATCTTGTGTAATATAATCCCCTTTTGGTCTTCGCTCAAAGGGCTGACCCTTTTGGGTGAAGACCGTGGGGGATAACTAGCCCACTACCAGCCGCGTAAGATGTTGGGCAGACCCACAGACTGCACTTAGAGCCAAAGACACCAGCCAGAATCCCATGGAGTCCATCGCTCCCGAAAAGGAGCCACCAAAGACAATAGGTAGGCCCGCTGACTGCACCGCACTGAGCCTCACCACAAACACCCAGTCACAGGTAATTTTCAAATTCAGCATTACCCGAGTGACAAGCTATAATTTTTAACATCACATTTAAGTGGTTTTAAGTTACTGTTTGACAAAGATGCTGCTTAGTAGGCTCCTAGTTTGAAGTGATTTATTTGATTCAGTTTATATGATGCTGACCCTGCCAGCACAAATCACTCTAAAAAAAACAAGAAATCTCTGTGTGTCTGTCTGTGTCTGTCACGTTCATAGGACATCATAGGATGGCCTATGATGTCTGCCTGAATATCATAGACGTCCTATGACCTTAGGCATCATAGAATGACTCGCGATGTCTATATGACAGCACATAGACAAATGTGTCTTTATGATGTCATATACTGTACATCAAGCCTGCCTTCATGTCTTTATGGTGTCATATACAGTGGCAGACATCGGGCAACATGTCTTTATGATGTCATATGTCATATACATCAAGGCTGCCTTCATGTCTTTATGATGTCATTTACAGTGAGTCCATGCCGGAAAGCCTCTTATTGCTCAGATCTATTTTCATGATCCTGTCCATGAACTGGAATTACGATGCACCTATCCCTCAACCAGTGGTCTCTACGAAGAAGAAGAAGAAGAAGAAGAAGAAGAAGAAGAAGAAGAAGAAGAAGAAGAAGAAGAAGAAGAAGAAGAAGAAGAAGAAGAAGAACCACCAGATGGAGAGCAATAGAATGACAACTGCTGCACATCAGAAAAGATGCCATGAAGATGAAACACCTGAGGTTCCAGCAGTACATCACACCCATCTGAGACAGGAGGACACCCTTCACCAGCATAGGGTACAACAGACTTTAAAGCACATTTCTAGGACATCATAGGATGGCCTGTGATCTCTGCCTCATCATCATAGCGCGTCCTATGAACTCAGTCATCAAATGTGTAACCTTGACGAATGCCAGTCTACACTACAAATGTGAAAAATCCCAAGCAAAGCGCTGAGTTTCTCCGGGTGCTCCAGTTTCCTGGTTTTTATGGGCATGCATGGGCCTTCCTGAACAGGGTCGAAAGCCACTTTTTCAGGATTGTGCTCATGAACTGGAATTATGACGCACCTAAAAACAACATCTGTCACAGGTCTGTGGTGGACCACTCCCAGTTACACGGGGTGAGACCGGACATCCTAGCAGATGAGCACATCTGTCGCAAGGTCTGTGGTGGACTTTTTCCTGTCGGTGCATCGTGACAAGCACTACACAAAGAGCAGAGATAAAACAAACCTATCATCTGGTCAGTCACTGCAACAGATACTGGAGTCAGTTTGTCTTGGCCTGTCCTTGCCACTGATAATACCTCTATCTGCCAAAAATGTGCCGCTAGTCCAGCAAAAGCTAGCGGTACTCAAATACTTTGCAAGTAGTTTCATGAAATGGTCAGTCAGAAAGCAACTCATACCAGCTCGGACGTCACCTGGGTTAACAAGGTCAGGAGTTCCTGGCAGCAGAAGGCGAAGGACAGAGCTGTGTGGAGGAATCTGATCAGACCTAAATGAAACAGTCATTGTCGCCCCCGACAGACTGCTATGATGATGATGATGATCCCTTAACCAGTGGTCTGAACAAAGAAGAAGACCCACCAGATGGAGAGCAATAGAATGAGGAGAACTGCTGCACATCAGAAAAGATGCCGTGAACATGAAACACCTCAGGTTCTACCAGTACACCGCAGGCATGACTGTGAACAACAGAGCCATCTGAGACAGGAGGAGACCCTTCAGCAACGGGCATGCAGAAATACTTGCTTATACTTGGTTTCTACGGGCATGGATGGGTATGTACTAGTTCGTTGAAAAAAAATGTTGAGCAACTTGGGGTTTATAGTGTCTTGCTCAAGAACACTTTGACATGTAGACCACAGAGAAAGCAGGAATTGAACCACTGACTCTTCCATCAGAGGTCAGCGCACTCTACACCTGCCCTGTTGGTGATATATTAAAAATAGAAATAATTTTGTCATTTTATTTTGCCTTAATCTAACAGTTGTTTACTTGCTGACTTTAACAGGAGTTTTATCTGGTCATGGTCCTCTCTCAGCCTAGTGAAGTTGTGTTCTAAAGTAAATGCAATAATAGAAATGATAAAAATAAACTTCCATTTCGGTCAAAAAATTTTAAGCAAAAAAAGTGTCTCAGCTGCTTCTGTCATGGTTGCTAGGCGATGGGGTAGCATGTGGTCACACAAAAAATGTCAGCCAAAGACGAGGCCATAAACTGTTTTTTGTTGTTTTTTTTTTTACTGTCGACTAGACTGTCTCATTTTTAGATTATTAGATTGTTTTAGATTCGTCCTTTAAAAGGTGTTGATGCTGTGGGCCACAATCTAGAAGGCTCCAACCCCCTAATATGTGCATGATCAACTGGTCCTGGGTCAGCCATATTTGTATGTCAGCTAAGGCCAGCCATTTTGTGGAGTGACATTCCTTGTCAAGGGGGCGTAATTTGGCGGAGTCTGTGAGCTGCAGACAGGCCTGTCTCCCCCAAGAGTGCTCAGACCTCCTGACCTTTGACCTTGAGCATAGCCTAGATGCAAACCCACTTGAGGATCATTGTGCATGAGTTTGCCAAGCACTGGGGCAATTGCCTAGGAGAAGAAACTATTTTAATTAAATCATATACAGTAAGCACTAAGCGTTCCTGACCTTGAGCACAACCTTCATGCAAACCCACTTGATGATCATTGTGCATGAATTTCTTGAGAATTAGGGCAGTTGCCAAGGAGGAGTATTGATTTTTCTGAAACTACATACAGTGGTGTGAAAAAGTGTTTGCACCCTTCCTCATTTCTCAATTTTTGTATGTTTGTCACACTTAAATGTTTAAGATCATCAAACAAATTTAAATATTTATAAATATAAGTGTTTGTTATTATGGGTAAAAGAACTCCAAACCTATATGGCTGCGCATGAAAATTGTTTGCCCCCCCCCCCCCCATTAAAACATAAATTTGCTATTGTTTATCACATCTTTGCAAAGCTGAGTTCAATTTCTCTTGCCACACCCAGGTCTGATTACTGCCACACCTGCTGTCAATCAAGAAATCACTTAAATAGGACCTGCCTGAAAAAGTGAAGTCGACTAAAAGATCCCCAAAAGCTAGACGTCATGCTGCAATCCAAAGAAATTCAGTAACAAATGAGAAACAAAGTATTTGAGATCTATCAGTCTGGAAAAGGTTATAAAGCCATTTCTAAAGCTTTGGGACTCCAGTGAACCACAGTGAGAGCCATTATCCACAAATGGCAAAAACATGGAAAAGTGGTGAACCTTCCCAGGAGTGGCCGGGTTACCAAAATTACCCCCAACAGCGCAGCAACGACATATCCAAGAGGTCACAAAAGACCCCAAAATAACATCCAAAGAACTGCAGACCTCACTTGCCTCAGTTAAGGTCAGTGTTCATGGCTCCACCATAAGAAAGAGACTGGGCAAAAATGGTCTGCATGGAAGATTTCCAAGACGAAAACAATTGCTGAGCAAAATGAACATAAAGGCTCATCTCAGTTTTGCCAGAAAACATCTTGATGATCCCCAAGACTTTTGTAAAAATACCCTACAAAAGTTGAACTTTTTGGAAGGTGTGTCCCATTACATCTGGCGTAAAAGTAACACAGCATTTCAGAAAAGGGACACCATAGCAACAGTAAAATATGGTGGTGGTAGTGTGATGGTCAGGGGCTGTTTTGCTGCTTCAGCACCTTGAAGACTTGCTGTGGTAATTGAAACCATGAATTCTGCTATCTACCAAAAAATCCTGAAGGAGAACCATGTGCTCATGACCTCAAGCTGAAGCGCACTTGGGTTCTGCAGAAGGACAATGATCCAAAACACACCAGCAAGTCCACCTCTGATTGGCTTAAGAAAAACAAAATGAAGAATTTGGAGTGGTCTCGTCAAAGTCCTGACATGAATCCTATAAAGATGCTGTGGCATGACCTTTAAAAGGTAGTTCATGCTCGAAATCCCTCCAATGTGGCTGAATTACAACAATTCCTCAAAAATGAGTGGGCCAAAATTCATCCACAGTGCTGTAAAAGACTCATTGCCAGTTATCGCAAACGCTTGATTGGAGTTGTTGCTGCTAAGGGTGGCCCAACCAGTTATTAGGTTGAGGGGGCAATCACTTTTTCACACAGGGCCATGCAGGTTTGGATTTTGTCCCCTTAATAATAAACACCTTCATTTAAAAACTGCATTTTGTATTTACTTGTTTTGTTTTTGTCTAATATTTAAATTTGTTTGATGATGTGAAACATTTAAGTGTGACAAACTACAAAAAAAATGAGAACTCAGGAAGGGGGCAAACACTTTCTCCCACCACTGTAAGTGCTCAGATCTCCTGATCTTTGACGTTGACCTTGAACACAGGCTGGATGCAGACCCACCTGAGGATCATTGTGAGTTAGTTTGGTGAACATTTGGGACAATGCCTAGGAGTAGTGATTCCTGTAAAATGTGGACAGATGGACAGACGGATGGAGGGACAGACAGACAACAGACTTCACCACATTCGTTCTGCTCTTCTTCACTGGAATGAGCTAAGAAATAAGGTTATGTAATGCACTGTTATGTAGGGCACCCAGGGTAAGATAGTTTACGTGCCCTCATAAACTGCAAAAAGAAACTGATCTAGACAGGAGAGTAGAGGAAACTGATGGCTTGTGGGATGGTCTGGTACACGGGGAACAATTCTGGTATGCCAGAGGGTAAAATCTGCATACCAGCCAACTATTGCTATTACATGAAAAGAAGAGTGTGTTTGTTTGTAAGTCCTGTAATTCTAATGCTGTTGTTTGTTTTGTTTTTTTCTACATGGTGGATTTTCTCTGTAATGACCCAGAGTTCTAGGGATGGGCGTATTGATACTCTAGAACTGATATTTCAATACCAGCTGGTCGATATTTGGGAGTCGATCCTGTTTTTACATATCACGATAACACCATGTTAATACAAAACGTGCAATTTGTTTTTACCTTTGAGAGTTTTAGGCATTGCATTTATGTATAAAAACCAGTGAAAAACCAGCCCAGGAATGTTTTAGAGATGGTCTGCCGTGTCACCAGTGTGTGAGTTGTGAAAAAACTGATGTTTTTTAAATATTTTTATTCATAAAAATAATTCAAGAACAACAGCGTGCCTATAACTATGAAGCCTGTTAGGCTTTTTTTTTTTTGCAGCTGTTACATTTAAATTATATTTATTAACTTTGTATGAACTTTAATAAAACTTTAACCATTTAAAATAACATAAGCTGGAAGGTGTGATCATAAAAAATAAATACTAATTTAACATGTACCCTTTCAGTAACATGGGCAGTGCTACTCAGACAGGAGTGCCAACGCATTTCTAAAATTAAATACTAAATAGAAAATCTCAAAATGCGATACCACAATGTACTGAAAACTACATAGAAATAAACATGTTACAAAAGGCAGATGCAGTCATTTTAATAACTCGGTGGCAGCTTGGGCAGCTCGGTGGCGCAGTGGTTAGCACTGTGGCAGCATAGCAAGAAGGCCACGGGATCGATTCCGCCCCTGACCATCATGGGTTCGATCCCACCCGCTGACCATCAGTGACCCTTCTGTGTGGAGTTTGCATGTTCTCCCCGTGTCTGCGTGGGTTTACCCCAGGTACTGCGGTTTCCTCTCACAGGCCAAAAACAGGCAGGTTAGGTTAACTGGAGACTCTAAAGTGGCCCTAGGTGTGACTATGAAAAATCCAAGGTTGGCCACTGCAGGGCAGGCTACAGGCTATCTTGCCAGCAGGTTTCACCTTTCCAAACTTGAAAGCAAATCCTGGAAGACAAAAATAAAAAGGATTATCGGTTCAATGTTCCCAGATTACATGCTAACAATTATCTGCATGTAAACTACTATAATTGTAGCCTATTTAAATAATAAATATTAACTTACCCCTGCCTTAGCAGAACAGTCTGGTTTGGGGTGGGACCTTGGCTTTTTTTTGACCGCTTCTCGGCGGCATCATCAGCACCGTGTCGGCCTTCTCTGATCCACATCTCTGCATATTTTTCACTGGGGAAAAGGTCCGCCTCTGGGCCATTCATGGAGCTTTAATTTTTGAAGCTTCTCACCGATGCTGCCTTGGTGTTTGTACTCTCTGAAGTCCATCAGTAGAAGTACAGGGCTCGTAGAATCCATGTGAAGGGTCACCCAATAGGGAGCGGTCTTCTTCATCGGACGGCCAGGTGCTAGGATTCAGCAGCACAGCAGCAGACAGCGCATCATTCACATTCTCTAGTCTCTGTGTGATGTTTTCAGTTTTTTGGGACAAAAATTGATGAAATGCTTTGTTGCCATTTCATATATTTTCCACCTCTTTTTTGATAACTAGCTAACTAGCGCACGTCTTTGTAAAAAGACCCATTAGCTTATTGTGTAATGTAAACTTGCACCATCTGCTGTCAGGAGTATGAAATGCACTATGACCAGAAGCCGGAATATCACTTACTCTGTTTGACCAGAGGGGAGGACAACAACACGTCCCCCTGGGATAAAAAATGAATGGGGGGGGGGGCATCAAAAGCCAAGGGGGTGTAAATCCCCCCCATCCCCCCTGGTAAATCGCACCCAGTATGTCACATGATAATGGCAGCCTATCAGATGTCAGAGCCGAAGACTCACTGCACACCGGCAGCCTCAATTAAGCAGTCACTGACTCCCGCGCGGAGCGAGCTCAGCATTGTCACCCTTGCGGGTGGCAGAAGAAGCATAGATGGGCATGAGCGATGTTGCTGCTGATGCTGAGGATGATGATGATGCTGCTAGTGATGGCGATGATGGTTCAGTGCAGGTTCTTGAGCAATATGTTGATTTTTCAACTTAGGAAATTGAATACTGTATGAAAGCTCGGTCAAATCAACTGGATTCAAGTATTTTTTTACTTCTGAAATATTACACCATTCATCCAAATTCTACCAAGCAGCATAATTTTGAAAACGAACAAAATAAGCTCTATTTAAGTTTGTAAAATAATAGTGTAAAAATAAAATAAATAAATAATTTTATATATATATATATATATATATATACATATATATATATATATATATATATATATATATATATATATATATATATATAACATTGCATTGTGAAAAAAAATACATATATGCTGCTTGGTATTACCACAGAATTTGGATGAATGGTAAAAAAGTACTTGAATCCAGTTGACTTGACTGAGCTTTCATCCAGCATATCAACCTGGATGACTGAGAATCTTCTCCAAATTAAGAAATTGAATTAATTTTGCATTCATTTTAAGTCTTAATTATTTTTATTACAATTTTAAAAAAAATCATTTTATTTTGATTTGATTTGCTCATTGTTCTCTTTTATTATCATTTTAAGATAAGATAAGATAAGATAAGATAAGCCTTTATTAGTCCCACAACGGGGAAATTCCAGGATTGCAACAGCACAGGGATAGCAACACTCAGAGCAACAATCAGAAGGCAAGAAAAAAAACAAGCAAGCAAGAGCAGCTAATAAACATATGTACGTATTACTATAAGATATATATATATACACACACACACAGACACACAGTGCAGAGCATTGTAGCTGGATGGAATAAATATATGAATATATGAACACACAGTGCAGAGCATTGTAGCTAGATGGAATAAATATGTAAATATATAAACACCCACAGTACGGAGCATTGCAGCTAGGTGGAATAAATATGCAAGTATATAAACACACACAGTGCGGAGCAATGTAGCTAGATGGAATAATATGTAGATATATAAATATATAAACACACCCAGTGCTGAGCATTGTAGCTAGATGGAATAAATATGCAAATATATAAACACACACAGTGCAGAGCATTGTTGCTAGATGGAATGAAACAGCATAACCGTCTACTTAGTTATCCTACATGGTATGATTATGTGCCCATACATATTCTCACCCTCCATAGCGACCGGTATGTTCCTAGTTGTATGCCGGAGGGGACCATTGTGTAAGTCTATTGCATCTTTTGCATTCAAAAAACTATTAGTTTGTTACGTCTTTTTGCTATCTCTGCGAGCAGCCCTGCTTAGGTTGTACAGTCTGACAGCCGTTGGTAGGAAGGACCTACGAAACCTCTCGGTTGTGCACCTGGGATGATGTAGTCTGCTGCTACATCATTGGCACCAGCCCAGACGGTAGAAGCTGTAAGGTGTGTGGGGGGATGGGGGGGCGGGTGGGAGGCTTGGACCTGGACTTGTGGTTACAGAGAGCATTTGGGTAGAGAAATGCCTGTGGCAGCTCTTTTTATAAGCATTTCTTTCAAGTATTTATGTTCATGAGTTTTATTCATATTTCATGTTGCCCTTGTAACAAAGTTCTTAATGAAAGTGAAGTCATGTGATTTTCCTTTAAGGGGCAAAAAGTATCGGTATCGAAGAAAAAGCCCCATAAATTAATGGTATCATATTGAAAGTAAAAATGCATCACCCATCCCTATTCTGGAGCGCTGGTTTGACCATGGATCAAGAAAGCAGATGACTCAGGGAAGAGGTGGAGGTGAAAAGCAGAGTCATTGTTCTCCAGACCCGCTCACACACACACACACACACACACACACACACACACACACACACACTTTGATCAGCTGGCGATGCCCTCTGCTTAATCAAAGGTAGTACAAACAACAAAGAGTTCTCCGCTGGCTGGAGGGTAGCTTTAGAACCCCAGCATGTACCTGAGCACAGCTTTCCACTTGTCCAGATGTCATCTGTTGCTGTGATCCTTGCACATATCTAAACATGGAGTGGATTTTCTACTGGAAATAAAAGATCAAAATTTGTACACATAAATATCTTTAAATTGCAACACAAAATGATACACTAAAGAAGCCACAGTTACGCACATCATTTATCTGCTCTATTTAAACAGCAGCATGTTGTTCTAACTACCTTTTCACACTAACTTTATTCACCTACAGACATTTCTCAAATTTGTCTATAAATGGAAACATTAAGAAATGAAATGAAAATACTACTAAATGGCCAGCAAGGAGGTGCTCACACAGTTTCTATGGTAAACTCCCACAGGCCTTAATGAAATGTTTGACATATTCTGGTCAAATTTCCTTTAATTATGCCTCAGTGAAAACGAAGGCATACGGTAATCGGTCAGTGTGTCTGTGTGTGTGTGGTTGGTTGTATCCGTCCGCCTGTCTGTTTCAGCTCACTTGGTCAAAATTAAGTGCAACTAAAGGCTTGTGTCATCGTATCACCGTATTTTCGTGACTTTTAACTTGCCAGAATTTCCAGAAAATTTTCAAAAGAAACAAAAATTTAACTCACCATTGTCATGTAATGGAGTCGGGGAAAAGGGTATTGCAATAACTATGCCGGGCTAGTAGAGGCGGCAATGCAACTTTTTTTTAGAGCACATGGTGACTTCCTGTCACAGTCGAGCTTCTAAAATAGCTGAAAAACTGAAAAAAACCCCCACATATTCAGCTACTACACCATTTATTCATCACATCGATTGCTTTCACACTGGTGTTGCTGTTTGGTTTTGCATTGGAAGGATGAGGTATTTTCTTTTCAGTTCATGGCTAAAAAAAAAACTACAAGTCCCAACATTCCTCAGCTCAAAACATCGGTGGACCACAGCAGAGAGCTGAATGCAGGGAAAAAACAAAAAATGCTTACAAGTAAGTTTTGGGCTGAAATTATGCAGTGATTTCAATATTAAAACATCAATAACTCCTACAACTGCAACATTTGATTCTTAAAGCTTATGTTACGTCATATTTTTTTTCCACTGTCTGATTTTTTTTTCCTGTATGGGACTGCTTGCTTACATTAATTTAATCTGTTAAATTGTTTTCCCTAAAGTAAACTGATTTTTCTACGTCTTAACACTAATCTAACACTAATTCTACCAGGGCACCATTGAGAGCATCCTCACCAGTGGCAACATGGCGTGGTATGGAAGCTGCACCACCTCCTGCCGGAAGACTCTACAATGCACAGTGAAAGCAGCCACCATGCTCATCGGTGCCCCTCTGCCCCCCCTCTTGGAGATCTACCTCACCCGCAGAGCCATCAACAGCCATCAGCCCTGACCAGAACGCACTCACCCGCACAATAACTACCTCAGCTGTTGGCACAGAAAGACTGGCACACCAACAGTAATACATTTGCTGCTGTATCTTTCTGCACTTTACTGCAACCACTTGCACAAATGCCATACCTGCTGCTGTCTGTCATTGCAATAGTGATCATGTGCAGTCCTCTCTGTCACTGTCTGCACCTACACTACAACACTGAACTTGCAGCTATGAGTATTACTGCTCTACTTTTCTGAATATAGGATTGCTGGGTCTCATCATTTATCTTTATTTCCACTACGGGAGGTCTGGGTTTATCTTTTGTCGCCATTTGCACTACGGGTTGCACTACTGTACATAGACTGCTGTTGTTGTTTTTCCAGCCTTATTCCTTTTCTTTTGTTTTTTTATATTGTCCACACCACTGAAGAGAAACACCATTTCAATTCTCCTGTATGTCCTGTACATATAGTAATACTGACAAATAAAATCTTTAAATCTTGAATCTAATGTCATCCATCCATCCATCTTTTACCGCTTACTCCTCTTTGGGTTGCGGGGGCCTGGGGCCTATCCCAGCGTCTTTGGGTGAGAGGCAGGGTACACCCTGGACAGATCACCAGTCCATCACACGGCCAACACAGAGAGACAGACAACCATTCACTCTCACAGTCACACCTAAGGACAATTTAGAATCCCCAGTTGATGCCAATTAACCTAACCTGCATGTCTTTGGCCTGTGGGAGGAAACTGGAGTACCAGGAGAAAACGCACGCAGACACGGGGAGAACTAGCAAACTCCACACAGAAGGGTCACCGATGGTCAGGGGGTGGGCTTGAACCCATGACCTTCTTGCTGTGCTGCCACAGTGCTAACCACTGCTTCACCGAGCTATATACTAATGTCAGTCATATAAAAACACCACGGTGTGACATGCTTCATTCACTCACTTTAAAATGATTCACTCACTAAACAAAGCCATTTATTAGGCTGAGGAGAAACGTGACATCTGTGTTTTTTTTATATCACATCAGTAACAATAATCACATTTTTATGCTGTTTTTCTTTCCTCTTTGTCTCCCTGAGGTCCATGGTGGTGAACCTGAAGGTCAGCAGTCACAGCAGCTGTGAAGCAAACAGACAGGAAGCTAAATAAGAATATTGCATGTTTACTGTTTACACCAGAAACTGCCACTGTATTTCAATAAATTAATTTTTTGACAAAGTTAGTTTTTTGCAACATTATTTATGAAACTCTAAATATTTATTGCATATAAGTGTGAAACATTCAAAACCGTTCTGATTTAATATTCATAATTATGCTTTTACTTCTGGAAATTTTGAAACGTTTACCTACTATTCCACACCACAGTGTAACTATACATGCATTCAATTAATAAAATCTGTTACTCCAGCTTTTTTCTTTGTGCTCCTAATTTTATTCTTGTGCTTCTGTATTTTTATGCCTCAGCGCAAAGGCAATGTAGGTATACAGTAACCACTCCATGTGTCTCTGTGTATCTGTCTGTCTGTCTGTTTGCAGCTTTTCAGTTCATCTGCTCAAAATCAACAGGAACTAAAGGCTTGTATCATTGTATCACCATATTTTCTCAACTTTTAATTTGCCACAATTTCCAGATAAGGTTTTGTTTTCAAAATAAACATAAATTTAACTCACCTTTACTATCAATGCAGCTGCAAAAAAAGGTATTGTAATAACTATACCAGGCCACTAGAAGTGGCAGTGTGACTTTTTTACAGCCCCCATGCTACCATGCTACAGGCACTGAGGCATCAACACCTTGGTGCTTTTATTATTTAATTACTTAATTAATTCATTATTTCATTATTTTATTGCAGCATCATTGTGAATAAAGATTCAACACACTCTTTAGATCATTTTCTGGTAGATATTTACACTGTCTCAAAATTTCAACATATTTATCGAGGACTAAAGGTGCCATTATTAAAACACTAAGGATAGAAAATTGTTCAACCTTTTTTTTGGGGGGGGGGGGGTTATTATGTAACAACTTTATTTAAGAAAAAAAAAAAGACCTAAAGAATACTGAGAATCTTCACTGTGCTTTGCATTTGTTGTCACATCAATACAAAACAAATCTTCGAGGGAAGAGCCCCACCAGGTCCATAAAGTTCTTTAAATCATCATTTCTCCAGTGGTGCATAATTCAACAATTCCTCAGTTTCTCAGTCTAAGAGAAACACTGCTTATTTTAAAGAAAAAAATGCACCCCCCCTCCGTTTTTTACACTTATGTCACCTGGCTGTGCTGCTCTAGGAGTATAGAGGGGTTGCACGTGACCGTGCAGTGGTCATGTGCCACATTAGCCTGTTTTCCACTAGCCCAGCACACCTCGGTACGGCTCGATTCACTTCAGTACGGCTCGGAACGCTTCTGTCTCCATTAGCACAGTGTTGCGGGGCAGCAGCAGATTCTCAGCGAGGCGGGGCCACACTCCCATGATGTTATGCACCGGACTGAGTCCTTATTTACACCAGACAAAAAATGGAGGATCCAAGGATTATTGCCTTGCACGCTCTGTGGTTTTATCTCACAATTAATTTTATCTCATAATTAAGCTGCAACAACACAAGTCACTTTTGTTTTGAATTAACTGCCAAATGACCTAGAAATAATGAGCTGAAACTTGTTTTTATTCGTATTAAATAATGAGACGGTGGCACACTGGACTACACCACATCCTAGGGCATTTTGGATGTACTGAATTAAAAAAATTCATGTTTTTCACCTTCAGGTCAACGTTTGGAACAACAGTATTATTATTTTCCGTTTAGATGATGCTACACTCCTTCTAAAGTATTGTAAATCTCTGAATTTGGAATGCCGATAGAACATTCAATTTACATATACTTGTACCTTTGACTTGGTGCTAATTTTTTATGATAGTTCAATAAAAAGAACAGAAAGCGTACAAAAAGATTTCTTTTTTGGTCTAGTTAAAAATTACATTACCTTTACAATGGTTGACCCTCAGTATCATTTTGATCAGACTAGGCAATGGAATTTCTATGTAATTATACTGTTTTATAATTCAGTGTTATAACAGACAAACCACACTTTCCAAAACAATTCCATTGTTATTGTATGGGCACATAATCATACCATGTAGGATAACTAAGTAGACGGTTATGCTGTTTCATCCCACCTAGCAACAATGCTCTGCACTGTGTGTTTATATATTTACATATTTATTTACATATTTATTCCATCTAGCTACAATGCTCCGCACTGTGTGTTTATATACTTGCATATTTATTCCACCTAGCTGCAATGCTCCGTACTGTGGGTGTTTATATATTTACATATTTATTCCATCTAGCTACAATGCTCTGCACTGTGTTCATATATTCATATATTTATTCCATCCAGCTACAATGCTCTGCACTGTGTGTCTGTGTGTGTGTGTGTATATATATATTTTATAGTAATATGTACATATGTATATTAGCTGCTCTTGCTTGCTTGTTTTTTTTTCTTGCCTTCTGATTGTTGCTCTGAGTGTTGCTATCCCTGTGCTGTTGCAATCCTGGAATTTCCCCGTTGTGGGACTAATAAAGGCTTATCTTATTTTATTATATACAAAATATTAAAATAAAAAAAAACTTTGCAACACAACATGAAGGTTAATCGACATTTTATACACGCCGACCACTGAGTGCTGAGGCTCGGTGGAATTAATCCGTCTCTGCCAGCTGTGGGTCAGGAAGGCTCGGTTGAATAATCCGGACGGGCTGTCGCGGCGGACGCGTGGGATGATTCTACAAGGAAAATGCACACAATAAAATACAGCACGAAATATATACAGAAAAGACAATAGTTTTTAACAAGAATACATAAGCTTATTTCAGCGTATTGTTCACATGAATAATTACAATAAAAGCTTTAGTCCGCATTGTGCTGCAATAAAGCAGCGATCCATCCACAAATGAACAGCTTTTTTATTGCATAAATAAACTGAGCGTCTTACCGAATATATTTGCGAAAAAACGCACAATAAAAAAAAATTAAAACTCACCGTTAAAGGACTCCGATGTCGAGACCTCCCGGTATATTTTTTCATTCCGGGCGGCTCCGTCTAACTCGCGCTGAATACGTTCGTCTGACAATGCAGTGAGCAGACACTGCAGCTCTTTACTGCTCCATGGAACACCCTTATTACGCGAAGCCATTTTTGATAGAGAATAAATGAAAAATAGCACAGCAATACACTGAAAAGGAACCGCCAACAGTGGTTGCGTGCTGAGTAGGTCGTGAAGATTCTTTTTTTTTTTTTTTTTTTTCAAAAACTTTATTGAGAAGGTTGTGAAGATTTGTAGAAGAGGAGGAGGAGAGGGGCGGTTACAACCTGACCAATCAGCGCCGGTTACGACCTGACCAGTCAGCGGCGACCAGTCTGTTAACGTCACAACACAGCACAGCTCAGCACTGCTGTACCCTGCCCTTCAGCGGGGCTGAGAATCATGGCTGTTAAACCGTGTTGGGGCTTGTGGAAAAGCGTACAAAGCGTGCTGAGCCGTCCCGTGTCGCGCTAAAGCGTGCTAGTGGAAAAGGCCCTATTGTTTGTCCGCCATATTTTACAGCTTCTGGGATGGCACATAGCGCTGGCCCCGTGTTGAGAATAATAATTCCACTAGCACCTACTCAGCCTGGCTCACCTCGACTCAACACGGTTTTCGTTTTCCATTATGACTGAATACCACCTCAAATGGGTGAGATCTTTACAGCAAGGCGGCCAGACACACCCATGACATTGTTTGTATGTGACAAGCAAAGCACAAGGTGGATATCGAGGTGAGCCTGCTGCTAGTTGACTTTTTGTCAGAGTAAAGGCAAAAAAAGAGAGCCAGAGAAGGCTACAGGCGGCAAGATGAAACACTCTGGAAAAGTACTGGAGAGTTTAGGAATCCATGGAGCAGCAGAAGATGTGAGGATACGAACTAGATCACATGTGAGGGTAAGCAAATGATTGCTAGTGCTAGTTAAGCACTAATAAGTCCCCCGTACTACATTGTAATCACGGCAAGTTATTGCTGTTAGGTATTAAAATATGTACAGTCATGTGAAAAAATTAGGACACCCTGTATAAGCCTGTGTGTTGTTTTTTTTTAACATATTTGGACACGTGTGTGTTTATATATTTACATATTTATTCCATCTAGCTACAATGCTCCGCACTGTGTGTTTATATACTCATATATTTATTCCATCCAGCTACAATGCTCCGCACTGTGTCTATATATATATATATATATATATATATATATATATATATATACAGTATATATATATATTTATATTTATATGTACATATGTATACTTGCTGCTCTTGTTTTTTTTTTTTTTTCTCTTGCCTTCTGATTGTTGCTCTGAGTGTTGCTATCCCTGTGCTTTTGCAATCCTGGAATTTCCCCATTGTGGGACTAATAAAGGCTTATCTTATCTTATCTTATCTTATATGGATATTTAATATCAATGTTAAAAATACAGGGAGATTCATGTAATACAACTAAACAATTAAAAATGAATTAAAGACTTTTTTTTCAAATTTTCTGTAAAATGTACTTTTAAACAAATAGTGAGGAATAAATTAGGACCCCCCCCCCCATCTTTTTTAGGACACCCCCACATCCATTTCCACTTACAATGGCTAAAATAAATGTTTAAAAAATGCAAATAAAAACAAAAACCAGGTTAAACACAGATATGTGAACATTTCTTAATAAAGAACAGAATATTTAATGGGGTATCCTAATTTTTTCACATGACTGTATGCTTTGTGTGTGTTTCAGATGGCTCTCTTGTGGCAAAATAATCGCTTCAAACCGTTGGTCTGGCCGTTCAACCGAGCCTCCCAGTGGTGGGATGTCACCCCAGCTTCACAAGAGCACCGTAGTTGCAGAACTTCAGAATGTCTGAAGAAACGTTTAGCTTCCTGTGCAACAAATTGCTCTGATCTGTGCGAAAATCATGGAGAGACTTTTCAGACGTCATGGGATGTATGTGCTCCAGCCGGTGGTGTTGTGGCAAAAAGTGATCAGCTGCCAAAAATTGATTGCCAGGTGCCATATTATAGTTATGGGGTTATATTAGCCTTATAATATATATTTCAACGGGTAAACAGTACTGAGTTAGGTATAATAAAATATATTTAACAATTATGATGTATTTTTAACCCAAAACAAACTTCATCTAGGATTAAAAGCAATTAAAATAATGCAGTCACAAGGTTACATGGAGAAATGCATAGATTTACCGGATATATACATGTAGATACTGTATAAATATATATTATCTGTGTGAATAATGTACTGTGTACTCCTTTTGTATTGCACTAGGAATTTTGACAATAAACTTTTGTGCCTTTTGCAGATACGTCTCCACTTTTGTTTATGTTTTATTTGTGAAGGTTACCAAGATTTAGTGACATAAATTAAATGCTCAAAGATTGGAAAAGCTATCTAAATAATCCAGCAGTTTGAGAAATCACTTTTGGTTTGGTGTAAGTCCGTCAACAGAATTATGAACCGTAAAGTAGTTTGTGTTAAAACATTAAATCCCATTAAACCCTAACTCATTATTAGGAAATACAGATGCTAATATGACCCAGAATTCCTCCATATACTGGTACTATCATAAAAGTGTGCAGTGTTTTCTGCACTGGCACATCCAACAATACAGTCTTCAGTAAATAAAACAATCGTTTTTGGTTACTTTTTCTTAAAAATGAGCCATTATTTTCAAAGTCACTGATAAATGGTTTATACTCTTGACTCTTTTTCCCACCGGTGTTTTAACAGACAAAATAGAAAATCATGATGCAAACACGTACAGCCGTGGACAAAATTGTTGGTACCCCTCTGTTAATGAAAGAAAAACCCACAATGGTCACAGAAATAACTTGAATCTGACAAAAGTGGTAATAAATAAAAATTCTATGAAAATTAACCAATGAAAATCAGACAATGCTTTTGAATTGTGGTTCAACAGAATTATTTTAAAAAACAAACTCATGAAACAGGCCTGGACAAAAATCATGGTACCCTTAACTTAATATTTTGTTGCACAACCTTTTGAGGCAATCACTGCAATCAAACCATTTCTGTAACTGTCAATGAGACTTCTGCACCTCTCAGCAGGTATTTTGGCTCACTCTTCATGAGCAAACTGCTCCAGTTGTCTCAGGTTTGAAGGGTGCCTTCTCCAGATGGCATGTTTCAGCTCCTTCCACAGATGTTCAATAGGATTTAGATCAGGGCTCATAGAAGGCCACTTTAGAATAGTCCAATGTTTCACTCTTTGCCATTCTTGGGTGTTTTTAGCTGTGTGTTTTGGATCATTATCCTGTTGCAAGACCCATGACCTGCGACTGAGACCAAGCTGTCTGACACTGAGCAGCACATTTCTCTCTAGAATACCTTGATAGTCTTGAGATTTCATTGTACCCTGCACAGATTCAAGACACCCTGTGCCAGATGCAGCAAAGCAGCCCCAGAACATAACAGAACCTCCTGCATGTTTCACAGTACGGACAGTGTTCTTTTCTTGGTATGCTTCATTTTTGCGTCTGTGAACATAGCGCTGATGTGCCTTGCCAAAAAGTTCCAGTTTTGTCTCGTCTATCCATAGGACATTCTCCCAGAAGCTTTGTGGCTTGTCAACATGCAGTTTGGTAAATTGCAGTCTGGCTTTTTTATGATTTGTTTTCAACAGTGGCCGCTCCTTGGTCGTCTCCCATGAAGTCCACTTTGGCTCAAACAACAATGGATGGTGCGATCTGACACTGATGTACCTTGACTTTGGAGTTCACCATGAATGTGTTCAGAGGTTGTTCTGGACTCTTTTGTTACCATTCGTATTATCCGTCTCCTCCATTTTTCCTCCTGCGGCCACATCCAGGGAGGTTGGCTACAGTCCAGTGGATCTTAAATTTCCGAATAATATGTGCAACTGTAGTCACAGGAACATCAAGCTTCTTGGAGATGGTCTTATAGCCTTTACCTTTAACATGCTTGTCTATGATTTTCTTTCACAGTAGCACAGTGACTACTTGTCACTCTTTAAATAGGCTGACTGACTGATTACAAGTTTGTAGACACCTGTGATGTTAGTTAGAGGACACATCTTGGTTGAACATGTCCCTATGGTCACATTATTTTCAATCTTTTCTAGGGGTACCATCATTTTTGTCCAGGCCTGTTTCATGAGTTTGTTTTTTAAAATAATTCTGTTGAACCACAATTCAAAAGCATTGTCTGATTTTCATTGGCTAATTTTCATAGAATTTTTATTTATTACCACTTTTGTCAGATTCAAGTTATTTCTGTGACCATTGTGGGTTTTTCTTTCATTAACAGAGAGGTATCAACAATTTTGTCCACGTGTGTAAGTCACTAAATTGTTTATTACAATCAGCAGCAAAATCCAGATTATTTAGAATGTGCAAAATTCAAACTTTAAACTGTAATAAACCTCAGAATGGGTCACAAACGCCGGCCACTCTCAAGGTGGCCCTGCACACCATGAAACGCTTGATCGAAGGCAGCATTCTGAGCCATCTCCTCCCTTCACATGGCAGTTTCATGCTGTCTTACCTCACTGAGAAGCAACTGGATGTGCCGCACACACTGGTCCCGGTTCAGCAGATCTTAAGCCTGCATCTCTGTAAATAGTGTTGTAAGGTCTGGTTTGAGGTGGATCATTTTCCTCTTGCCTAAAAGAAAGACAGAAATGGGTGGTGGTTAATCAAAGCAAGTTTAAAACATATATTTGGGAAATACACTTGTTGCTAAAAGCCAGTGGTTGAATGTCACAAAAAAGTGCTTCATTGTTGTATTTAAGCACAATTTTCATATAGCTGCACTTCAGTAAAGTAGTTTTTACAAGGGCTGGGTTACGTTTAAAATTATTATTTTTTTTACTGTGGCCTCAGCAATCAGAATGAGTTAATACTGTACCTTCATTTGAATGGAATCTAGTACTGTCACGCCGCGCCATTCATCAGCGGCGCCACCTGCTCACGCACCTGCTACTCGTCAGCGGCGAGGGATAAAAGCCGCCTCGCCCTGAGCTTCGGCCTGAAGCCGTAGACTTCATTTCCCTTCCATGGGCTTCTACCACATTCTCTTCAGCATCCTCGTCACCGGTAAGAAAATCGCTTACCTCATCTCTCCAGTCTGCTCCCCTGTGCACAGGTGGATTCCTCGGCGGCGGACAATCCCGTCCCTCGTCTCTCCTCGCTGCTGCACCGAGCCCTGCAGGTGGCTGTCTCCCGGGCTTCCATCCTTGAAGCGCCAGTCATCTGTCCCAACAAGTAAGCTTCTCTCCCTCGCCTATTCTCCTCCTGTGTTGGTGTGTGCTCATCACCCTGTGTCTGATTTCTCCCATAGGGTTGCCGGCTGAACGGTCTCCTGCCTCTGGGTCCGAAGCAGACGCCACCACCAACACATTAACATTCCGCAGACACGCACCCAAACATCCCTGTTGTTAATAAACAGTTTGAACTACTCTGAGCCTGTGTGTGTGCGTCTCCTGAGCCGAACGTTATGTCAGTACGGCTTCAGCAGAGCGGCTCGGCAGACGGCGGGCTCGCACACCGGTTTACCATCCTCGAGGCTCGGGTGGATCAGATTGTTTATCAGCAACAGGTGGTTCTTAATCAATTATTAGAATTAACTAACCGATTGAACCGCTTGGACCCCCAACAGCCGTTCCTCCCGACTCGCCAGGGTGGCACGGCTCCTGCTGTTCCAGCGGCCGTCCAGCCGGCTCCAGTGGCACCGGTTCGGCTCACACCGATTCCGACCCCCGCCCGCTTTAGCGGTAAGCTCAGCGGAGCGCGGGGGTTCATTATGCAGTGTGAGTCCGTGTTCCACCGTGTGCCCGGAGATTTTCCCTCAGATCACAGTCGAATTGGTTACATAGGGAATCTTCTGGAGGGGCGTGCGTTAACTTGGACCTACGCCGTAATGGCGAGGCCCAGTTATGCCACCCTCACCTATGACCAATTCGTGAGGTGCTTTCTGGAGGTCTTTGACCATTCTCAAACCGAAACGGTCCAGGTCGATCGGCTTCTCGCTCTCCAGCAGGGAAGCCGGTTGGCAGCGGACCACTCGGTCGACTTCCGGGTAGCGGCGGAGGAATTGGGCTGGGAGGAACGCTCCCTCTGTGGCCTGTTCCTCCGCAGCCTCAATAGTGATCTGAGGGATGAACTGGCTGGTCGGGATATCCCTGGGACGCTAGCGGAGCTGACGTCCTTAGCGGTAAGTTTGGATAACAGGCTGCGCGAGCGCTCCTCGGGGCGGAGGTCTTCTTCTTCTCGCCCTCGTGGAGCCTCGCCGCACCTGTTCCAAGCTCGCCCCCTGGCGGCGCCGCCAGCATCGCGCCCCGAGGAGTCGGAGCCGATGGTGACGGGCTGGACTAAACTTTCCCCTGTGGAGAAACAACGCCGCCGTGAGTTGGGCCTCTGCATGTATTGCGGAGGCGACCAACACACCGTGGAGCGTTGTCCACGGAAAGCCAGTCGGTGGGGTCCGCGAGTCACTGTTGGAAGCCTCGCGGACGTCAATCGGTTAGGATCACTCACTCAATTGAAGCTGCCCATCCGTTTCTGCCATAACCCCACTGGGCACCTCACCCACGCACTGGTGGATTCGGGCGCAGAAGGCAGCTTCATTTCACAAAGCCTGGCAACCCGATTGGGCATCCGCTGCCAGGCACTCAACACTCCCATCTCCCTAGTCCACCTCTCCCGTGCCACCCTTGGGAGAGTGACACATCAAACTGTCCCCCTACCGGTCATCATCTCGGGAAACCACCGGGAGGAGATGACCTTTTACGTCCTTCCCAACTCTGTGTCGCCCGTCATCCTGGGGTATCCCTGGCTCCGCCTTCACAATCCGGTCCTGGATTGGAAATCAGCTGGGATATCGGCATGGAGTACGTTCTGTATGGGCACCTGCCTTCAGTCCGCTGCCTGTTCTCCGTCCGCTCCCCCCCCTGCGACGGACGCTGCACCCCCGGACCTGTCTCTGGTGCCCCCAGAATTTAACGACCTGGGTATGGTGTTCAGCAAAGCGAAAGCTATGTCTCTCCCCCCTCATCGGCCCTATGACTGCGCCATCAACCTCCGCCAGGGGGCTCCCTTACCTTCTGGTCGCCTTTACAGCCTGTCTGCGCCGGAGAAGGAGACGATGAACGCCTACCTGAAGGAGTCATTAAGTGCTGGGATTATCCGCCCATCATCGTCACCCGTGGGGGCAGGGTTCTTCTTCGTGGGAAAGAAGGATGGGTCCCTCCGCCCTTGTATCGACTACCGGGCCCTCAATAATATCACGGAGAAGGACCGTTACACCCTGCCTCTCATGGACACTGCTTTCCACTCCCTCCAGGGGGCGACCTGGTTCACCAAGCTGGACCTACGCAGCGCTTACCACCTCGTCCGGATCCGGGAGGGAGATGAGTGGAAAACGGCCTTCCGTACCCCGAACGGCCACTTTGAATACCTGGTGATGCCGTTCGGGTTGACCAACGCTCCTGCAGTCTTCCAGCGCCTCATTAATGACGTCCTCCGGGACTTCATTGGCCTTTTCGTGTTCGTCTACCTGGACGATATTCTCATCTTCTCCAAGTCCAGGGATGAGCACCAGGTCCACGTGAGGCGGGTCCTCCAAAGGCTGCTGGAGAATCGTCTGTACGTTAAGGCAGAAAAGTGTGAATTTTACGCCAGGAGTACGTCCTTCCTGGGGTTCATCATCGCCCACGATAAGGTGCTCCCCGACCCAGAGAAGGTAAAGGCGGTGGTGGAATGGCCCACACCTGCATCCCGGAAACAGGTGCAGCAATTTGTTGGCTTCGCCAATTTCTACCGCCGCTTTGTCCCCAACTTCAGTGCCATCGTTGAACCACTGACCCGCCTCACGTCCCCGAAGGTCCCGTTCCGGTGGACCGAAGAGGTCGCTGCCGCCTTTGAGGCGCTGAAGGCGGAATTCTCCTCCTCCCGGGTCCTTCGCCAGGTCGACCCCGTGCTGCAGTGCATTGTAGAGGTAGACGCTTCGGACACGGGAGTGGGAGCAGTGCTGTCCCAGCGGTCACCGGACGATGGCGCCAAACGACCGTGCGCCTTCTTCTCCCGGCGCTTGTCCCCGGCGGAGAGGAACTACGATGTGGGGGACAGAGAGCTCTTGGCCATCAAGCTCGCCCTGCAGGAGTGGCGCCACTGGTTAGAGGGGGCGAACCTGCCGTTTGTGGTCCTCACGGACCACAAGAACTTGGAATACTTACGATCTGCCAAGCGCCTGAACGCCCGCCAGGCGCGCTGGTCCCTGTTCTTCACCAGGTTCCAATTTTCCATCACCTTCAGGCCTGGCTCTAGGAACGTCCTGCCTGACGCCCTCTCCAGGCAGTTCGCCCCCGTGGAGTCGGAGGAGGCGCCCCACTCCATCCTGCCCAGGTCGTGCGTCGTGGGAGCCATCTTGTGGGACATCGAGAGCAAGATCCGGAAGGCACAGGAGGTGGAACCTGACCCTGGCGGCGGACCGGAGGTGAGGCTGTTCGTGCCATCCGCGGTCCTAGGAGAGGTCATCCACTGGCTCCACACCTCCAAGCTCACCTGTCACCCTGGCACCTCCCGGATGATAGATCTCCTCCAACGGTCCTTTTGGTGGCCAGGCCTGCGGAGGGATGCAGCCCGCTACGCCCGGGCTTGCCCAATCTGTGCCACCTGCAAGTCGGGAAATGCCCCTCCAGCGGGTCTGCTCCAGCCCCTGCCCGTCCCTGGCAGGCCCTGGTCGCACATCGCGCTGGATTTCGTCACCGGACTCCCTGTCTCCAACTCCTATGACACCATCCTGACCATCGTGGACCGCTTCTCCAAGGCCGTGCACTTCGTCCCCCTGCGAGGCCTCCCTACTGCCCTGGAGACGGCGGACCTCCTCGTCCAACACGTGGTCAGGCTGCATGGGATTCCGGTGGACGTGGTCTCGGACCGGGGCCCCCAGTTTTCATCTGAGGTTTGGAGGTCTTTCTGCAACGCCATCGGAGCCAAGGTGAGCCTCTCCTCCGGCCATCACCCCCAATCCAACGGGCAGTGTGAGAGGACCAACCAGGAACTGGAGGCTGCGCTCCGCTGTGTGTCCAGATCCAAACCCACGTCCTGGAGCAACCATCTTGCCTGGGTTGAATATGCCCACAACACTGCTCGCTCTTCTGCTACAGGGATGTCCCCCTTCAAAGCGTCCCTGGGTTACGACCCCCCGCTGTTTCCGGAGCAGGAGAGTGAAGTAACTGTCCCGTCAGTTAGGGCCCATCTCAGGCAGTTCCGCTCCACCTGGGCTGCCGCGCGCCATGCGCTATTACGCACAGCGGAGCGCAACAGGACTGTAGCGGACCGGCGTAGAAGACCTGCCCCGGCGTACAGAGTTGGGCAGCTTGTTTACATTTCCACCCAGGACGTCACTCTAAAAGGCGAGAGGAGAAAGCTGGCACAGCGCTTCATGGGTCCCTATCCCATCACCCGGATCATCAACCCGGTGGCTGTGCGCGTGGCTATTCCCCCCTCCCTCCGCATTCATCCTACTTTCCACGTGTCGAAGGTGAAACTGGCAGTTACTGACCCCCTTTGCCCTCCCCCTGCAGCGCAACCCGCGCCCCGGATGATTGGTGGCCATCCGGCCTGGTCCGCCTCCTCCATCCTGGACTCCCGGCGCCAGGGTCGTGGGTTGCAATACTTGGTGGACTGGGAGGGCTATGGGCCTGAGCATCGACAGTGGGTGCCCCCGTCGTTTGTGTTGGACCCATCGCTCATCGCGGACTTCCACCGAGCGCACCCGGATAAGCCATCGCCAGGAGGCGCTGCTAGAGGGGGGAGTACTGTCACGCCGCGCCATTCATCAGCGGCGCCACCTGCTCACGCACCTGCTACTCGTCAGCGGCGAGGGATAAAAGCCGCCTCGCCCTGAGCTTCGGCCTGAAGCCGTAGACTTCATTTCCCTTCCATGGGCTTCTACCACATTCTCTTCAGCATCCTCGTCACCGGTAAGAAAATCGCTTACCTCATCTCTCCAGTCTGCTCCCCTGTGCACAGGTGGATTCCTCGGCGGCGGACAATCCCGTCCCTCGTCTCTCCTCGCTGCTGCACCAAGCCCTGCAGGTTTCTGTCTCCCGGGCTTCCATCCTTGAAGCGCCAGTCATCTGTCCCAACAAGTAAGCTTCTCTCCCTCGCCTATTCTCCTCCTGTGTTGGTGTGTGCTCATCACCCTGTGTCTGATTTCTCCCATAGGGTTGCCGGCTGAACGGTCTCCTGCCTCTGGGTCCGAAGCAGACGCCACCACCAACACATTAACATTCCGCAGACACGCACCCAAACATCCCTGTTGTTAATAAACAGATTGAACTACTCTGAGCCTGTGTGTGTGCGTCTCCTGAGCCGAACGTTATGTCAAGTACTTTCACTATTATACTTCAAGTACATTTGAAAGAGAGTTCTTTAATATTTTTACTTAAGTGGAGATTGTGCTACTGTGCAAAGACGAAGGGTAGTGCATCTCAATAAGTAGCATAGAATTACAGAACACCTGTACTGGAGCTGGTACCGGTGTCAAAGCAGATGCTGGTGGGACATGCACAGCATGGAAGTGCAACATGTAGAAAACAACTTTTTAACCAGGATTAACACTAACTTATTTAGCTTATTTATTATGGTGTCGACACAAGCGCAAAATACAAGCACAGCACAGAGTTAGCATTGATGGCTAACTAGTCGGCCTCCGTCAGTCTATGATGACCATGGAAGAGAATTCTAAACGTCTGCTCTGCTGGAACAGCACCGCCTGTGGCTGAACAGGCCGATGTGCACCGGTGTTCTACCTTCCAGCGTTGGGCGTTGGTAGGATTCAAGCCTGGGCAGGAAGATATCGAGGACAAGATGTTGCCCATGCAGCATGTCCCCCCTCTCCACGTCACTGATGAATCCAAAGGAACAGCAGGGCTGCTATAGTTTGGCACCAGCGCCGTCGCAGGAGCTGCCAGAATGATGTTGAGCACAACAGAGAACTGCCTTAGGGGCTCCGACTCCGGATTTTTCCTCAGGGTTGACTCCCGAAGCCTTTCCCGTGACCAGGTGTGCCGCAAGGCAGCGGAGGTTTGAAATCAGGGTTTACCTTCCCCTAGATGGGCTACCTTCCCAGGTTGACGAGCCACCATCTACCCGAAGCATCTGGTTTTAAGGTGCCAGAGATCCGCCCTCGCCCCTTCTCCTATTAGTAAAAGCAGTTCCGCCAGGCTTAGAGACTAAACCACACGGGCAGGCTAGGAGTTGGACTTAGTTGTCAGAGGCTTTTCGAGACGCACGCCGTAAGGAGCATTTTATGAGCACTGGGAGCTTAACCCCAGTGCCGCTCCTGGCTATGACAACCTTGGCTAACTAACTAGCTCATTATCTGCATAGAGGAGACAACAGTGTTTTTTGTTCAAAGTGAGCTTTCCACCACTTGGATAAATAACGTAAAAGATGCATAATATCACATCACTCACCATCCTCTATTATGGTTTTCAACAATGATGCCATGGTCAAGTCGACGCCACTCTGCCTCCCGTCTGCCTTCGCTGGTCGGTGGCCGTGAATCCATTTCTGGTCACTCTGTCCAGCTCCCTCTGGATTTCTTTCATCAGCTACCAAGCACAGAAAAGTCTGCACTTCTTCGTTGGACCACGGTGTTTATTTGTGTGTAGCTATTTATCTCGTTGATTTCACTCACTCACGCTTGCTGTTGGTGATTTGACTGTTCGTTGCCATCCAAAATGGTGCAGTAAACAAAATACACGTGACCCGTGTGACGTGCAATGCCTCTATGGCTGAGTGAATGCAGAGACTTTCAGTAGCAGTTTGCTGAACATTAGTGCATGTAATTGCACTGGTGATGGGCACACCCACACACATGCTATGAGGTGCTTTTGGAGCGTTGGTGTGTAAGGCCAAGTTGGTAGTAGTGGTCAGGCGGCTGTGTTTAGAATGGAGTGATCACGAGCACAGGTGTCTCTCAGTGCGCACTACACAACATGGATTTGGTCACACACATGCAGCGCAGGACAGAGAAGCACAGAGAAGCTCATATATTAAATAAAGGTGACATAAAATAAACAAGTAATGTAGTCCTTCAGTCAAAAATACAAAGAATTTCTCACATATATCAGACTTCTAATCAAAACTAGAAACAACCCTACCACTGTCTGACGGTGTCTCCTTGGCTTTCATTTTGCATCATGTTTGGATCGCTGGTCTGTGGAGTGTGGCTCTGTGGCTTGGAGCGGGCGGGGACCCTGAATATCAAGGGCAGAATGCAGGTGCCCTTTCCATGTTGTGCTTCTCCAGCCACGACCGTTTTCTTTCTGTCCTTTGGGTGGGGTGCACTGTGTGGTTTCTCATGCTTGCCTGTCTTCACTGAGCATTTTGTACTAGTTTTTTTTGTTTTTTTTGTTACTTATTTGTACCCGTAGGTAGACTTGGTTTGCAGTCTGGTGACAAGCCACCGGCTGCTGGTCGCTGCGTGCGCGAGCGCCCTAAACCTACATGTTTTTGGTATGCGGGAGGAAACCGGAGAAATCCCGGAGTAAACCCGCGCAACACGGGGAGAACATGCAAACTCCACACAGCTCACTGTTGGTCGGGGGCTGGGATCGAACCCACGATATCATGATCCCCGCGATCCCCTGGCCGAGGGTAAAACTGTGCTGCCACAGTGCTAAACCACTGCGCCACCGTGCAGTTTGACAGGGCCTTGTCAAAAACCTCATTGTCCTTATGCCATAAGCTGTCCAACTGGCAGCCATTACTTTTGACTTCTGTTTTTTTTTTTTTTTTTTTTTGTCAAAACAAAACTGGCATTTTCCCCCCCAAATGATATCAAAAGCCTTTGGGGTCCGGAGGGAAGACCCTTGAGGTCTGGATGCGGATCGGGGTCCCCCATTAGAGGAGTCTGGATCTAGGGGATGATAATGATATGACAGTGTTTAAATGGAGGACAAATCTGTTTTGCTCTGGCGACAATGCAGGCTTGTTCAAAAAGGGAAACTGTGTTTACCTACTGTCCACACCCCTGGCCCGATTTACCAAGATACCAAACACTACTAACTGCACAAGTAGTACAAAACTAGTGTGCTTTCTCAGTGGTTGTTTTATAGGTGATTTACTGAGGAAAAATTGTAACTTTGACCTCCTTGTCGAGGAGTGATGTTTCATGTCTCATATTTCTGCCTCCAGAGATCAAAAACTGATCCGCAAACACAAGAGAATATTAGATACAGGGGAATTAATGGTGTTCCTGGAACAGGCAAATCAGTGTAATGAATGAAAATGGCATTTCTCCCCTGCAAGCAAAAACACACTGTTGAATCACTTTTATGTTCACTGGGGATCCAGGTTTATTCTTTGCTAATTGCAAAGCGGGCTCAAAGATGCACTCCGGTGGATATAAGTCCCCTATAAAAACAAATCTGCATTGTCTAAAATAGTATCTTATTCCCTTTTTTTCTACAAAAAAACCCCTTTTGTCTTACAGTTTTGTATCAAAATCTTTTCATTTTTCCTCCTTCAAACACCAGGATCTGTGAATAAGCCCTCCCATATCCTGCCCACAAGGACAGTAACTTGCAGTAACATAACTAAAAACTCTCCATCTTAACTCACCTTTTTTCAAGGGGAGGATCTTAACTGAACTTTCACAGCAGAAAAAAAAAACACAAACATGGGACTTACAACCGATTTTGCTCTTAATATGTTGACATCAGCCAAGATGCACTGATGAGAGGTGTGCCATGCAGAGGCTTTGTCTGGAGGAAAACCTCTGGACCACACTCCATGCTGTCATCCAAACTTCTCTCTGAAAGTTAAGAAGAGCATGTGGTCACACTAAACACAGCAGGGAGACATTCCTCTGGGACATTCTTCTGGAGCTTTCCTCACACCCAGCAGTGAACTTGGAGGGAGCAGAGGACAATTGACACACAACCAAAAGAACCACAGGAGACAGTCAGACGGGACTGAATGCATACATCTTTGTGCCAACCAATGTCATGCTAATCATGTGTATTGACCAATGGTATTAGATGACAACTGATATGCTAATGTGCCATCCATTCTCTTTGTCTGTATCACGGTATAAAACGGCTTGTTTCACTCTCAGCTCTCACTCTCTACGCTCTACTCTCAAGACCATCCAAGAGGGCCCCAGTGGCAACGCTGGGGTCAACAGGCTGTATTCATGTTAGAGGGTAAATAAAGAATCTGTGCTGACCTACGCTCATGCCTCTCCCCCACATCCTTCCCTTTGCACCCGCTACATTGGTGACCTGATGTGAAATGGACTATCTCTCCCTGTCGCCGTGCTGTGGACTCCTTTTTCTCCACATTGGTGACCTGATGAGAGAGAATGACCATCTACTCCCTCTCACCGCGCTGTGGACTCCGGAGTACCAGAGAGCGCCTGCATCCTCTTCATCCACACTGGAGCGTGTGGGCGCGTTCCTCTCTCCACGATGGCGACCTCAGGGCGGGAGAGCGTGGCGCGGGGCCTGAGACACACGAGGATCAGCGAGACGAGCACCACACAGAAACAGCCTGTAAGGGGAAAATCTGCGCCGCCTGCGTTGATTTCCATCAAGCCCCCGACCCTGAATCACCTCCCGACAGCAGACCTCCTGCGCACAGAAGCCCCGCACGCACACCGCAGGACTACGAGGACAGCGCAGCTGTCAGTTATGTGGTCACAGCGCCAAGCGCGCACCACACGCAGAGACGAACCGGCTCCACAGAATGATACATCATCCTCCACCGCTGCACATGCCCGAGAAAAACGGCCGATCGCCAGCCTTGGAACCTTCAGGGCTGCTCAAGCACCTGGAGCAGACATGCAGCCCGCACACAGGTCTTTGTATGGGTTTTTCAGCCATGGCGCACAAGGGGAATTTAGCCGATTGCTTTCCCCAATGACTTTAGGGCTGCTTCCCGCACCAAAAAGCCAAACCACCTCACACCCTCACACAGCTGCAGTTGTTTCGCAGCCATTATGCATCCTCGGGGAATTTGGCCGCTCGCCTTCCCTACATCCTCGCTAGATCAAGCCGCGAGAGCAGTCAGATAAAATGTTTTTTTTCACAGCTGCTGTGGATCTCTGCCAGGTTTACTGGGAAAGTCCCTCACCATCGCGGATCCACACGCAATTTTTTGCGCGGCCCAGACACCTTTGACGTCCCGGGCCGGCACTCACTTACTCCCACCCCCTCCCCCTCCTCCTGCACAGAGCTTTTCCCGCACCTCACTCCCTAAAGCCGGCAGATTGCCGTCTTGTTCCATTACGCACGAAACACACCGGCCCGTGCGCCCACGATCCACGGCCGTTCAACGTGCTGGAACTCGGAGCAGAGCACACTGCCCTTTCCACCCCTCCCCCGTCCCCCCCACGGACTGACATGCCCTCCGACAGTTCTACCAGAGCTGGAGCCAAACGACGGGGGGGAGGGGGGGTTCACAGCCCCTTCCGAGCGTTCTGGGGGGAGCTGTGTGGTCACCCAGCACAATGCAGACTGTTACTATTCACACTCAGCAGGGATTGCAGACGGACAGAGAACCCCTGGGGGGACAACCAGAACAATGGTCTATTGTTATACATCCCCAGATTAAGGAGATGATGTCCGGGTGCCAGTTGGTCACACGATTGATATGTATTGATTGATATGTATTGACTGATATGTATATCAATATGCAAATGTGCCATGCATTCTCTCTCTTTGTATAACATGTATAAAAGAGCTTAGTATACATGCCTCAGGACACGCAAAACACAACACGGCACACACAGCACAACACAGCGCACAGTGCTACAGTGTGTCTCATGATGTTGGAGGAAAATAAAATCCTGCCACCTTCCAGCTCGCCGCATCTCACCTGAACTTATTTGTTCCTCCACAAGCAAGCCATTCCTCCTGCAGATCTCAGCCTGAGTTTGTTAACCCTATGAGTGTGTATGTTGCCAAACTGCGACATACCCTAGTGGTCAAGAGTGGTAAATATTTTTTGTCAATAAAATAGTTCAGATTTCCAAGGCTATAACTTGAAAGTTGTAAGAGATAATGGCTTACTGTCAATTAGAAAAATGTAAAATATGATCCAAAGTTTCAGATAGGAATAAATTTACGCATCTAATTTGCATAATGTCGTGGCACCTCTTTAAATTCCATAACTCAGTCAAAACTGGACTTTTGATGTATTAACACAAAAAAATGGTTCAGTCTTTTGACACCGTTTTTTGTACGGAGGTACTTCATCATCTTATCTTCAAAGTATATGAACAAGAAATCAGTACATTTAAAAAAAAAAACAAAACAGAAATTTCTCACTTACTTTTGACAAAGTCAAAAAGAGGGGGAAGGGGAAGCAGCAGGACTGAGCAGCAGCGCTGAGCAGCAGGATTAAATACTACCTGTTCAAGAGGTAATAGAACTTCAATTCTTCACCTGTGGCTAGTTCTGGACTTTTGGAGGTGATTTGGTTGACATTTGGCAGTGGATTGGTGGCTTGGGGGAAGATTCTGGTGGATTTAGAATTGGGCCTTTCTGCCTTAGAAGCAGACAGGCAGCCATTACTACTAGGCCTCACAGGCAGCCACCAACAACAGGCTCACAGGCAGCCACCATCACCAGGCCAGCAGCCACGACCATCAGGCTCCACAGGCAGCCACGACCATCAGGCTCCACAGGCAGCCGCCACCACCAGGCTTCACAGGCAGTTCCCACCACCAGGCTTCACAGGCAGTTACCACCACCAGGCCCTGCAGCCACCTCCATCAGGCTTCAGGCCTGGCACCAGGCCTTACACGCATTCCTGTTGTTGTTGCTGCTTGAAATTTTCATCAACACTGAAATAGTCTTGGAAATAGACTCTTGTCTCTTTGTACACTGCAAATTATTGCAAAACTGCAGCAAAATGCCACCTAAGTCAAAAGCAGAGGCCAAATCCAAGGAGGAATATGTGTCCCTCGCACAGGTAAATGACTTACTGCAACAGCAAAAAGAACTGTTTTCTGCATTGTTAAACCAACAACAGGAAACTTTCAAAAGCCTTATCAAAGTGATCATGGACTCAGCTAATGCAAGAGTGGACACGATGACGAGAGAGTTGCAGGACATTAAAACCAGTCTACAGTTCACTCAGAAAGACGTAGATGACATAAAAGCCTTTTTGTCTAAACAAGCAGACAACAATCAGATGTTTCTAAAGTGTGTGACAGTCTGTTGACTATCACCGACAAATTTGAATATCTGGAAGGACAATCCAGGAGAAATAATCTAGTCTTTGATGGTGTTGTGGAGGCATCAGGAGAGACCTTGGCTGACACGGAGGAGAAGATTAAAAATATTCTCATGGAGAAACTACAGTTACCACCAGGGATCAAGATGGAGAGAGCCCACCACACCGGGAAACCTGGAGGAGAAAGACCGAGGCCCATTGTGGTCAAGTTCCTGCGGCACAAGGACAGGATGACCATTCTTCAAAGAGCCAAGTCCCTCAAAGGAACAAAAATCTTCATCAGTGAGGACTTCACTGATTTGGTAAGAAGGAAGAGAAAAGAATTAATGCCAGAGCTGAAAGCTGCAAGAGCACGGGGGGACATAGCCTACTTAAGGTATGACAGACTCATTATTCACCCACGCCATCCCCGTAACAGTACACCAAAATCAATGGAGCCAAAAATCAACCAGAAATGATTGACATTTCATTATCAACTTAGAGTTATAAACTGCATTTGTTTCCATTGACTGGAATAATTAAGATGCAAACTTTTATAGGAAACAACCTCATTTTTAAAGGGTACGAATATACTGAGCATAAGCCACACAGTGATGAATATGAAACCGATCCTGAAAATCATCTTTTCAGCAGTATAAAACATCAGTGTAAATATTGTACTTTAGCTCAGACCAACTAAAAAATACAATTTCTGACCGATCATTGTCAATAATACACTTTAATAGTAGAAGTCTCAACATGATTTTTTTCAAAATCCAGGACAGTTTGTTACAATATAACACAATTTTTTATGCTGTTGCAATTTCTGAGACTTGGCTAAAAAATAACCAACTTCATACAGTGCAAATGAGAGGCTATGATTTATATACCACAAGCAGGTCAAAAAAAAGGGGGGGTGGAGTTGCTTTATATATCAGGTCCTGCTACCAAAGCCAAGTTGTAGATAATATGTCTTTTGAAATGGAAAACATCATGGAGTGTGTAACTGTGTAATTAATTACAGCTACAAAAAACATCATAATAAGTTGCATTTATAGAGCACCGGGTACCGATATTGACATTTTCAAAGAAAAATTGTCTGAGCTTTTCAGTGCAGTAGGTAATAAGAAGCTGGTATTTATTTGTGGAGACTTCAATATTGACTTATTAAATCCAAATGACCATATCCAAATAAGTGAATTCATAAATTCAATGTTTTGTATGGGTTTCTACCCTTCAATAATATACCCCACTAGAATAACAACACATTCAGCAACGCTTATTGATAACATTTTCACAAATGTCACTTAGGGGAATGTAACTGCTGGTCTTATAATCAATGATGTGACAGACCATCTGCCTGTTTTTGTTTCTTCAATCACTGGTGGAACACATGAAGTTGAAATAGATAAGGTTTTTAAACGACTTGTAACAGAAACCACAATCAACCATCTTAGAAATGATCTAAAAATACAAGACTGGAGCAGTGTTTATGTTGACGACATTGACACAGCATATGGAGAATTTGTCTCTATTTTATCACATCTATATAATAAACACTGCCCTCTAGTGGTAAAGAAAACTAAAGTTAAATACAGAAATAAGCCTTGGATCACCAAGGGCCTGCAAAATGCTTGTAAAAAGAAAAAACTTGTTATACAAAATGTTTCTGAAATTAAGAACTGTGGAAGCAGAAAAGAAATACAAGACTTATAAAAATAAACTCAATAGTATTTTAAAATCGAGTAAAAGAAAACATATTACAGTAAATTATTGGAAAATAACAAAACTAATACATGTAATATATGGAAGGTGTTAAATAATATAACAAAGAGAGGACAACTAAATTCCAACCACATCTCTTATTTAAATTCAGATAGTGGAATAATCAATGAAAAGAGCTTGATCTCCAACACATTTAATGAATATTTTGTTAATATAGGAAAAAAGATTGCCAACTCCACTGCATCATCAGCAAATCCAGGTGGCACTGACAATGTCATCAACATAAATGCTTACTCAATGTTTATGAAAGAAACAGATGAAAAAGAAATTCTTGACATTGTTAACAAATTCAAAGACAAAAAAAATCAACTGATTGTAATGATTTCAGTATGTTCTTGGTTAAATGTATTATTGACTGTATTGTTAAACACTTCACTTTCATATGCAACATGTCACTTACTGCTGGTAAATTTCCTAAGAAAATGAAAATAGCAAGAGTCATTCCTCTGTATAAGACTGGTGACAAACACTCATTGTCAAACTACAGACCCATCTCCTTGTTACCTCAGTTCTCCAAAATACTGGAAAAAATATTTGTTAAGACTAAATGATTTCACTGATAAGCACAATATACTCTGTGAACAACAGTATGGATTCAGGAAGAACCGGACCACCTCACTGGCACACATGGACTTTGTTGAACAGATTACGGATGCAACAGATAGAAGAGAATACACAGTTGGAATATTTCTGGACTTATAAAAGGCATTTGATACAGTTGACCATAAATTACTCCTCAGTAAATTACATAAGTAAATTACATTACTCCTCAGTAAATTACATAAGACGTAACAAACTAATAGTTTTTTGAATGCAAAAGATGCAATAGACTTACACAATGGTCCTCTCCGGCATACAACTAGGAACATACCGGTCGCTATGGAGGGTGAGAATATGTATGGGCACATAATCATACCATGTAGGATAACTAAGTAGACGGTTATGCTGTTTCATCCCATCTAGCAACAATGCTCTGCACTGTGTGTGTTTATATATTTACATATTTATTCCATCTAGCTACAATGCTCAGCACTGGGTGTGTTTATATTTATATATCTATATATTTATTCCATCTAGCTACAATGCTCCGCACTGTGTTTTTATATATCTACATATTATTCCATCTAGCTACATTGCTCCGCACTGTGTGTGTTTATATACTTGCATATTTATTCCACCTAGCTGCAATGCTCCGTACTGTGGGTGTTTATATATTTACATATTTATTCCACCTAGCTGCAATGCTCCGTACTGTGGGTGTTTATATATTTACATATTTATTCCATCTAGCTACAATGCTCTGCACTGTGTGTTCATATATTCATATATTTATTCCATCCAGCTACAATGCTCTGCACTGTGTGTGTGTGTGTGTGTGTGTGTATATATATATATTTTATAGTAATATGTACATATGTATATTAGCTGCTCTTGCTTGCTTGTTTTTTTTTCTTGCCTTCTGATTGTTGCTCTGAGTGTTGCTATCCCTGTGCTGTTGCAATCCTGGAATTTCCCCGTTGTGGGACTAATAAAGGCTTATCTTATCTTATCTTATCTTATCTTATAAGTATGGCATCAGAGGAATTGCTTTTGACTGGTTACACAGCTATTTAGAAGACAGATATCAATATGTTCATGTGAATAATACAGACTCTGAGTTGCTGAAGATGACGTGTGGGGTACCACAGGGTTCTGTGCTTGGCCCATTGCTGTTTATTTTGTATATTAATGATTTATGTTCTGTGTCTAAATTGCTCAAGTGTATTTTATTTGCAGATGACACAACTTTTTTTTGTAGTGGAGAAAATCTTTAGCAGCTTCTGGATTCAGTAGAAAATGAACTTAAACAAATCAATCAATGGTTCACTGCCAATAAATTATCTATTCACCTTGGAAAAACAAAATGTATAATATTTGGAAACCACAAATTATATAATCACAGAAAAATTAAAATAAACAATGTTGAAATTGACACAGTTTTTGAAACCAAGTTCCTAGGGGTCATTGTTGACAACAAACTTAAACTGGAAATCACACATAAATTATGTCAAAACTAAAATGTCTAAATCCATTGCCGTACTGTATAAAGTTAAGGATTTCCTGTGTCAGAAATCTCTTTGCATTTTATATAATTCACTGATAGTTCCTTTTATGACATAATGTGTGGAGATCTGGGGAAACACATATAAAACAAACACAAACTTAATCTTTTTACTACAGAAAAAAGCCATACGCATTGTATCAAAGAAACCTTACCGTGAACCAACAAATCCAATATTCATTTAATTACATACTCTTAAATTTAGCGATCTGGTAGATTATAATGTCATTCAAATCATGTACAAAGCATATAATAACCAATTACCTGTAAATATTCAGAGACCATTTGAAAAAAAAGGGAAAGCAAATATGAACTAAGAGGTAACTCTGTTTTTAATAAGCCAAAGGTTAGAGCAAATACCAAGTATCATTGCATGTCTGTCACTGGAGTTAAACTGTGGAACTGTTGCTCTGAAAATATTAAAACATGTTCAGCTCTGAAGCAATTCAAAAAATTGTACAAAGATGAGAAAATCTCCCAGTATCTCACTGTAAATGCTGGGAGATAAATTTGTAATAACTTAAAGGTTTGTTGTTTTGTTTTTTTTGTCTACTTGTTCTATTTGATTTTCTTTGTTGATTCTGGGTAAGACTTAAATTTTTATGTTATTGATTTTAAAAATTGTAATGGGGTAGGCACTATATAAGCACTTGCTTCAGCCTACACCCTTTCGGTTGTTCTTTTGTGTGTTCTTATTGTATTGTATGCATTTATTATTATTATTACCGAATAAAAATAAATTCATCCATTCATTCATTCATTCATTCATTTAAAGTCAGAGTGAGAAGGCAGGCACAATGCCGTGCTCTGCCACTAGGGGCACGCAAATTCTCACACTCAAAGGGTTAATGCAGTATTTTTCAACCAGGGGTCCCTGGAATGTTCAGGTTTCCATGGGAAGTTTTCTGTTTTCACTTCTTAATTGGGCCAAAAAATGCAAATAATTTGCCATTGTTGTGCATGGGTGCTGTAAGCACCCAAAGACAATGGAGAATACATCTTAATATCATCATACCAAAGTTTGTGCCAAGCCTCACCCATTTTAAATGAGTTTCCTCTTATGAGTGCAAACCGCATGCAGTCGGTTTCTAATTAAGTGGCAAGGGCCCACAGTGGAAAATTACAGACAGAAACTAATGACTCCACTGACACAAGATGTAGAGCATGTTGCAAATTTAGATGGGCGTTAATGGGGCCCCTTGTCTGATTCCAGGATGGAAGGGCCTCGGGAGTAATGGACCAGGGGTAAAGGGCCTGATACCAATCCCAATCCTGCTAACAGACAGACACACGAAAGAACTGCAGCAAAAACAGCACATACCTCTGCCAACACCGAGGTGTCAGATCCAGGCATGCTCATTGGTAATCTTCAGATCTCATCCAGTGACTGAAGCAGCAACGGAAGAGCTAAAAGATCCATGAGCCTCCATCATGTTTGACTGTAGGGACCATGTGAAAGATGACACCATGATAGGACACCCAGGAGGACCCCACTACTGACACAAACAAAAAAACACAGACTGGAATTTTCCAAAACTGGGCAGGGGAAGACAAAATCCTTCTGCGAGAATGTCCTGTGGACATGTGAGACAAAAATTGGCTTTTTGGTAAAGCACAACATTTTACGATGAACAACATGAGGAATTCAGAGAAAGGAACAGTTAACACCAGTAAGGAGGCCATGTAGGACATTCCTGCGTGTGAACTGCTTATCTGAACTGTCCGAGGAGGGAAATTACCTGGAAGTGTCAGTCAGTTCCTTTGTTGGGCAAGAAGCTAAATATGGACTCAGATGACTAAAGTCGAAAAGATTTTGGTACAGTGAGAATTATTTAGGAGTATTATTCTTTAGGAAGCCTCGACTTTTTGTCACATTACTAGTGCATCTCAAAAAAATCAAATATTATAATTCAAAATTGTAATTCAGTCATAATCAGCAAAACAAAAAATATGAGTGGATGAAAGGGTCACTTTGTGTGACGAATACAGAAAATCTGAAAGTTTGTTTTTAGCCGAATTGTATAAAACTTGCTTTCTTTCTTTTTAAAAGATGTAGTAGTATTTTGGTAAATTGTTATCCAATCAGGAAATACATACCCGAAACCCAAATCCAAACACTACAAGTCAGAAAAAATTCTGGCGGCTGCCAGCGATACTCCTCAGCCTGCTGACATTAAGAGCACTGAATGGCTGAATTTTTGTGTCAAGTCAACCTTGATCTTTGACCTTTTGACAGCAAACCCGTAGTCAGAGAGCAGGATCCCAAGGCAAACCTGTCTGCCAAGTTTGGTGAGACTAAGAGATATAGTTTATATGGCTTTTTGACCTTGACCTTTGACCTTGTGATCCCAAAACATAGCCAGAGTTCAGGTCTCATTCCTGTCCATCAGATGGTAACATTGTGTCAGAAACTAACAGCCTATTCCGTACGCAAGTTGCAAACTGGCGGCTCAGTGGAGCAGTGGTTAGCACTGTGGCAGCACAGAAGGAAGGTCACGGGTTTGATCCCACTCCCACTTTGATCCCAAGTGGTGACCCTTCTGTGTGGAGTTTGCATGTTCTCCCCGTGCCTGCGTGGGTTAACTCTGGGTATTCCGGTTTCCTCCCACGAGCCAAAGACATGCAGGTTAGGTTAACTGGCATCAATTGGGGATTCTAAATTGTCCTTAGGTGTGAATGGTTGTCTGTCTCTCTGTGTTGGCCCTGTGATGGGCTGGTGACCTGTCCAGGGTGTGCCCTGCCTCTCGTCCAAAGACGCTGGGATAGGCTCCCGCATCCTGAAAATGATTAAGCGGTAGAAGATTAATGAATAAAGCTGCAAACTCTTTTTTTTAATGCTGTTCAGGCTGTATCTCAGCTTCCTCCAGCTTTCAAAGGACAATAAAGATTAATATTATGTATAAGTATGAGTAATGATAAAATAAAGATTGGTTTAATGCTGACTGATGGAACAAACTATCATCCTCATTTGATTTTTTTTTTTTGTTGCATATCAGTATCAGTCTTGATTATTTCAGGTTTATGGGTTTATTATATGTGATATCTATTGAAAAGACTATTTGGATTACTGTCTCAGTTGCCTGTTAAGCCATTAATATCTAACTATCAAACAGAATCCCATTACACTTGGCTACCTCATATCCCCCAAAGGATAAGTGGCAATGTCTAGGTTCATCCTCTGACTTGTGAGAACAAGCGTGCATGCAGAAATGGATGGAATACTCCTGTAGTGCTTTTATTATGCCTTTCTCCTCATTGTGGTGACTCTGTGCCTGCGTGTTTGCCGTTGCTGGGAGCTTAATGATTAGGGGGGTGTTTACAGCATAAATGTTGCCGTTATCACAACTCATCTGCACTGGACTCACATTAACTGCGATTTAATGTTTAACCAGGGATGAGACCTGGGGAGTAAACAACCAGGGATCAGTCATTCCACACACTTCATTGTGTTGCTCCAGTTGTCTCTTCTGTCCAAACCAGTGTTTGTTTGATGGAAACGGAACAATTGAGGTGGCAGGTTGCAGCCACCAGTAAAAAGGCATCAATCACATTGTGCAAACTCCCAGTGCTCAGGGGGGCTCCCTGGTCAACTGAGAATGCTGGAGCAGCCAGTGGCACTCTGCCTTCCTTCAGCCCACACTCACCAGTCATGTTATCTAGGGAAACCAATATGCCGTCAGAAGCATTATGATAAGCAAGATGTCATGTTTCAGACTGGGATCGAAATGAAGGGGCCACACACACACACACACACACACACACACACACACACACACACACACACACACACACACACACACACACAGAGACAAGAGTTGAGGCAAAGAAGGTAATTTTATTAAACAGGTATGTATTTACTCTGTGGAAGTGCAGGGAAGCAAGTCAGAGGTGGATGCAACACAATCTCAGCAAAAGTAGCACAGATGGCATACTTTCCACCCCCTTAAAAAACGTACCATTTATACTGCAAACAACAGAAAAAATGCACCTGAGATAACACTAAAGCCATCACTCACTGCACATTTATTTATTTTATTCAACCTTTATTTTATCAGGCAAATGCTTCTGTGACATGTGTTAAAATTGGGAAGGCAAATAAGGACCTGACGTTTGAATGATTTTTGAAGTTCATTCTGGTCACAAGGAACAGAGCACATAAATGCCCTCTTCCCAAACTCAGTGCGAGTTCTGGGGACTGCAGCAGAGAGATAGTCCTGGGATCGTAGATTGTGAGAAGGATTGTGTAGGAAGGTATGGAAAGTACAGAGGTGTGACGGGAGCAGTCCATTGATGGCTTTATAAATGAAAGTGTACTAGTGAAGAAGCCTGTGAGGAGATAGGGGCATCCAACCAACCTTAGCATACAGGGTACAATGATGGGTGAGTGAATTGTAGCCAGTAATAAATCTCAAGGCAGCATGGTATAGAGCATTCAACATATACAATGAGGTAGCACAGGCATTTATGTATAGAACATCGCCATAATCAAGTAAAGGTAAGAAAGCTTGGTGGTCAGCTTGGTGGCACAGTGGCAGCACAGTAAGAAAGTCACGGGATTGATTCCACCCCTGACCATCGTTCGTTCAATCCCACCCCCCGACAATCAGTGACCCCTCTGTGCGGAGTTTGCGTGCTCTCCCCATGTCTGAGTAGGTTTACCCCGGGTACTCTGGTTTCTTCCCACAGGCCAAAAACATGCAACTTAGGTGAACTGGAGACTCTAAAGTGGCCCTAGGTGTCACTGTGTGTGTGAAGGGATTGGCACAGCAGTGTGGCTGCCTCATCCATCCAGGTGGATGCCCTGTAATTTTCCCATTGTGGGACTAATAAAGGATTATTAAAAAAAAAATAAAAGTAGCAGCAACAAGCCTTCATTTGGAAATAAAAGAAAAACAAGATTTGTGTCGGAAATAGTTTCTTAACCAGATTTTCAGTGTGAGGTTTAAAAGTTAAACTGTCATCTAAAATAAAGCCTAGATACTTATAAGTGGAAACAGTCTCAAATGGAATTGCCTGAGCTGTCCACACAGCAGGACAATGGGCTTGTCCTTTTGATTAAGTAAAAATCATTTTTGTTTTCTTTGCATTAAGCACAAGTCTCAAGTGCAGGAGTTGGGCTTCAGTTTCTTTAAATGCTAGTAGCAAATATTCCACAGCCTTCGAAAAAGTACCCCCATAACAATAAATGACAGTGTCATCTGCATAAAAATGAAAATTGGCAGTTTGTACACTTTTACCCAAGTAAAAGCACACTGGTGTGTTCATTTTGCACATTGAACACACCAGTGTCACTCTGTGCATGCACGGAAAGAGAAAGGCTTGTCAACGGTGCAAATGCTGCATTTCCACTGCCACGTAAAAAAATGTTTTTTTCTCATATGCCGTGAATGTTTTCTCAGATTGAGAAATTTTTAGGTGACACTGGGCTGGTGGATGGGATGTGGAGGCTGGTGGATACACTCCCTAGTGTGCTTGTCCCTACAATTATCTAGTTCAGTGTTTTCCAACCTTTTATGAGCTACAGAACCCATTTTACAATGAAAAAAAAATCCCACAGCACCTCACCAATCTAAAATGTTTTAAAATGACACATTGTAGCCCATTACAGCATACCTAATGACAATTCCGTCTGGTGAGTTGATGATGCTCAGGGTGAAATGCAGCACAGCTACATACAAAGTCAATGGAAAGACACAAACACATGCGCACCCGGGCCAGGAGTTCACCCAATGCCCAGCACCAATGGCCACCCAGTGTCATGTGTCTGAGCGTTGTTCTCAGGGCTCAAACTCTTCATATTATTTTGAGTATTTTCTGTCTGTTGTTATTATGTTGATAGTTTTGTGTGTGTGTGTGTGTGTGTGTGTGTGTGTATTATTGGTTTAGTTTACATTCTGAGCCCTTTCCCCTCACCGGTCACACTCATTTACTACCCAGGCTGCCATGCTCTCTGCTTAGCTACATGTTATTGTTTAATTAGGTCACTTTCTCATTCTGCTCCCCGCACCTGTGCCTCATCTGATTGTCTGTTATTCAAACACTGCCTGTCCATTGCTTCACTGTGGCAGTCATGTATAGACGTACTGGACAATTCCTCTTTTCCTCCCTACCTGCACTCGCGGGGCGATTTCTGCTCCGGAGTGCTTGTCTGTAAGTTTTTCTTATTTGCAATTTTTGTATGTCATGCACTGTTTGTCTTTTTGTTAAATAAATGTTGGTCTTAATCGCCGAGCCGTTTGCTGCTGACACCCCGGGACTACTGGAAGGCGCCAGCCGGTCAGCGGAGGAAGGTGTGATGAAACTCAACTGGGAGCCTGTGTCCACGAGGAAATGCCTCGTGGACATTATATTATATATATGTATGTGTGTATATATATATCTTGGAGATAACAGGAGGATGTGAAAGTTTAGCCTTTGGTATGCAAGAGACGGCCTTGGGGGATTTCCGGGTGTGCCGAAGACTATGAAAAGGATGTTATAGGATCAAAGAGTAGATGCATTGTTACTTGTGATTGAAATGCAATGTGACTGTGAACTGGGAGAGTCCTGGTATATAAAGGACGAATGTTTCTGTGTTTTTTCTCTTTCTGCTTTGCTGATGTTGGAAGATGTGAATAAACCTGACTCGTGAGATAAACTCTGCCTCGTCATTTTCACATTTCCACTATATATATATATATATATACTGTATATATATATATATATATATACAGTGGTGTGAGAAAGTGTTTGCCTCCTTCCTGATTACTCATTTTTTTGTATATTTGTAACACTTAAATGTTACAGATCATCAAACAAATTTAAATATTAGACAAAGATAACACAAGTAAACACAAAATGCAGTTTTTAAATGAAAGTGTTTATTATTAAAGGGAAAAAAATCCAAACCTACATGCCTGGTTTGCAATCACTTCTTCCTGTGTGAATAAGTGATTGTCCCCTAAACCTAAAAACTGGTTGAGTCACCCTTAGCAACAACAACTGTAATCAAGCATTTGCGGTAAGTGGCAATGAGTTTTTTACAGCTCTGCGGAGGAATGTGGGCCCACTCATCTTTGCAGAATTGTTGTAATTGACATAATGTCTGGCTCAGGAAACACGCACGCAGGCTCAGGATAGATTTAACAGCTTTATTCAACAAGCAGGTGTGTCTGGATGGATGTGTGAGATATGTGTATGTGATGAGGGTGAACGCTGATGCACAGGAAGCAGAGCAGTGCGCCGTACAGCCGGACAACCCTATGGAGAGAGTAAAGGACAGGGGTAAAGGGCACCACACCTGAACAGGAATAATGAGCTGTGTGCTGCTTACTTGTGGGTGGCAGGTGGCTGGCGTTGGCCAAGGGAGAAGCCCGGAAGACAGCGTCCTGCAGAGCCTGTGACGATGGTGAGGATTGGGTGGCGATGACGGGGTATACGCCGCCAGGGAATCCACCTGTGCACAGGGGAGAAGACTTGGGAAAGGTAAGGAATGCTTACGTTGAAGCGTAGTTTCGCTGATGATCAGGGGATGATCCAAACGCGAAGAAGTGCCGATGAGAACAGACAGCTCCAGACCGCTGCACAGGGCTGAGTGGGCTAAATAGCCCGCGGCTGACGAGGCGCAGGTGTGCGCGCAGCTGAGGCAGATGATGAGCGGTGAGTCGTGACAGTAATTCAACCTTGCTATTGTGTTTTGGATCATTGTCCTGCTGCAGAACCCAAGTGCGCTTCAGCTTGAGGTCACGAACTGTCATGAACGCCCCTCCGGGGCAGAAGGACAGACCCACTCCATGCAACTCCAGACAATTCAACAGTGCCCCAGTGAAACAATGAATAGACAGAGTGTAAATATCCGGCAAACAAATGAGGCGTAGGTGTGGGCAGGCTGAGCGAGAAGGTGATCTAATTAGACAACCACTCACAGCTGGGAACTGGGAAACAGACTGTGAGTGGATGGTGGGTGTGTCTAGGAGAGGAGGAAGGAGGCTCGTGTCACAAAACCAAAAATAACAGAAACTGACAAGAAAATAATAACAGACATAAAATACTCAAAAATACATTGAGAGTCTGAGCTCTGGGCTCAGACTCATGACAGGCCACCCCCTCCCAAGGGGTGGAGTCCAGATACCCCAAAGCAACACCAAAAAAGAATCCTCCCCCCCTCTCCGAGAAAGAGTACAGCAAAAACCCACCCTGGGTGGGAGGTGGGGGAAAAAGTTTAGGAGGGAAAAATATGGAGCCCGCTCAGGAACCACACCCACACTATGCAAGGTCCCTGGGCCTCCTTGGCCAAATAATCAGCTGCTTGGGAGGCCGGCCGAAGTCCCAGGGCAGGCAGACGATAAGGTGGAATGAGTCGGTTGGCCTGCTGGAGAATATGGGCCGCCCAACCCAGCGGCTCAGTCTGTCGGGCCGCTGGTCTGAGTTCTTCAGCCACCAGGACCGCAGGGGTGACCCAGGAGGTGGCTCCCCCACGGCGAGGCCCAATGAGGGGATGAAGGGCCGAAGGGAGGGAACTACGACAGTGTCAGATGGTGAGGGAGGACCCACGACAGCATCTGTCAGGGGTGGGAGAACCCTGACGGTGTCATGCAGAGGAGGACAGGCCTCGACGCCCTCAGTGGTCCTGGGCTGGAAGACAGTTGCACCCGCAGAGGCTCTGGGCTGGAGCTCTGCAGCACCCACAGTGGGCCCGGGCTGGGCCAATGCTGCACCCTTGGTAGACCCGGGCTGGGCCAACGCTGCACCCATGGCAGACCCAGACTGGGCCAACGCTGCACCCTTGGTGGGCCCTGACTGGGCCAACACTGCACCCTCAGTGGGCCCCGGGCTGGGGCGCAGTGCCTATGGTGAGCCCAAACTGGAGCGCAGCACCCATGTAGGTTTTATACTGGGGCACAGCACCCATGAGGGTCCCCAGCCGGGATGCAGCACCCAAGGAGACTCAGACCATGGAGGAGGAACCCACACGATGGCCTCGGGCAGAGAGGAGGTTACACCCACGGAGGTCCCGGGCTTGGACACGACAACCTCAGCAGGGGGAGCTGGACCCACAATGCCCTCCGGTGGTGAGCCTGGACCCACGGAGACATCTGGCAAAGTTGGATCTTCCCTGGCAACCCTGGAAGAAGGCTCAGAACAAACAAGCAGAGGTACAGGGTCAGGGTAGCCGGCAGCGGCGGAGCCCAGCGAGGTGAGCTCAGGGGAGGCTGGTGGCTGCACCCGACTCCCCTCACCAAAAGCCAAACAAGATCTCTCCAAAACAGATAAGAGAAAAACAAGAGAGAGTACTTGCCTGAGCTCGAGCTCCATCGCGGTCCAGGACTCTATCGATCCAGGTGATGATGACATCTCGGGCCCGGTCTGTTGGAGGTCCAGTTCAGTTGTTAACTGTGCTGCAGTGGCCTCCGCAGCAGGCATGATGGTGGTTGCAGTCCTTGTCTTCCCAGGCAAAGGGGCCCATGCTGGTGGCTCGCCTGGCGTGGCAGCTGGGGGTCGGCTCTGTGCTGGCATTGGAATCGGGTCCTCCAGGGCCACAGGGTCCTCCGTCGTCCAGTGGCTCAGTTCTAGGACCGCCTGACACTCAGGGACAGACGGAGGAGACACGGAGAAGGCAGATGAGGAATTGCTTACTGCAGCAGGTGGGGAGAGCTCAGGGGACTGCATTTCCTGAGCCTCCCTACCGGGAATCAGGCAAGGCATATCATCAGAAGTTGAAGAAGAAATAAATGACACTTGCCTGTCATCCCGGTGTGCGATGTTTTCTGCTGCAGCAGGAGCACAGTCATCCCTCTCTGTGTCTTTGGTGAACCTTGGCCCCTCTGTGGATTGTGGAGGAGCTGCCCCTGTAGGCATGGAGGTGGGCGCAGCCAGGGAAAACCTGGAGGACCTCTCCGCAACAGGAGGATACGTCGAGGGGACAGAAGTTGCGGCAGCAGCGGAGAGGGCGAGGGCTGACGGGACTGCTGGAGAAGAAGAAGAGGAGAAAGGTACTGCCATGGGAATTGTCAGGCTTGGTGTAAGGGGAATGGCTGCCAAAGAGGAGGAAGGCTTCCTCCAGTGGTCTGGTGCGGGATGACGTTGTCGTGGAGGTAATGGAGCAGGAACGGGTGCCGGAGACTGGCAAGGAGCTGAAGCAACGGAGGGGAGCGCCTCCCCTTCGACACGGGCCCAGGCTTCTCCGGGGAATTCTTCATCCTCCCGCCATTCTTGCATCACAGCGCAGCCACCAGAGTACCTCCGACAGCTGAGGGCACTGGCAAAAAGCTGCCTCCGCGAGTTCCAAATACCACAGTGCGTCTTTTGGGGTGTGACATAACGTTCGGCTCAGGAGACGCACACACACAGACTCAGAGTAGTTCAAACTGTTTATTAACAACAGGGATGTTTGGGTGCGTGTCTGCGGAATGTTAATGTGTTGGTGATGGCGTCTGCTTCGGACCCAGAGGCAGGAGACCGTTCAGCCGGCAACCCTATGGGAGAAATCAGACACAGGGTGATGAGCACACACCAACACAGGAGGAGAATAGGCGAGGGAGAGAAGCTTACTTGTTAGGACAGATGACTGGCGCTTCAAGGATGGAAGCCCGGGAGACAGCCACCTGCAGGGCTTGGTGCAGCAGCGAGGAGAGACGAGGGATGGGATTGTCCGCCGCCGAGGAATCCACCTGTGCACAGGGGAGCAGACTGGAGAGATGAGGTAAGTGATTTTCTTACCAGTGACGAGGATGCTGAAGAGAATGTGGTAGAAGCCCATGGAAGGGAAATGAAGTCTACGGCTTCAGACCGAAGCTCAGGGCGAGGCGGCTTATATCCCTCGCCACTGATGACTGACAGGTGTGTGAGCAGGTGGCGCCGTTGATGAGCGGCGCGGCGTGACAGTACTCCCCCCTCTAGCAGCGCCTCCTGGCGATGGCTTATCCGGGTGCGCTCGAGGAATCCGCCGCCGAGGAATCCACCTGTGCACAGGGGAGCAGACTGGAGAGATGAGGTAAGTGATTTTCTTACCAGTGACGAGGATGCTGAAGAGAATGTGGTAGAAGCCCATGGAAGGGAAATGAAGTCTACGGCTTCAGACCGAAGCTCAGGGCGAGGCGGCTTATATCCCTCGCCACTGATGACTGACAGGTGTGTGAGCAGGTGGCGCCGTTGATGAGCGGCGCGGCGTGACAGTACTCCCCCCTCTAGCAGCGCCTCCTGGCGATGGCTTATCCGGGTGCGCTCGGTGGAAGTCCGCGATGAGCAATGGGTCCAACACAAACGACGGGGGCACCCACTGTCGATGCTCGGGCCCATAGCCCTCCCAGTCCACCAAGTATTGCAACCCACGACCCCAGCGCCGGGAGTCCAGGATGGAGGAGACGGACCAGGCCGGATGGCCACCAACCATCCGGGGTGCGGGTTGCGCTGCAGGAGGAGGGCAAAGGGGGTCGGTAACTGCCAGCTTCACCTTCGACACGTGGAAAGTGGGATGGATGCGGAGGGAGGGGGGAATAGCCACGCGCAGAGCCACCGGGTTGATGATCCGGGTGATGGGAAAGGGACCCATGAAGCGCTGTGCCAGCTTTCTCCTCTCGCCTTTTAGGGTGACGTCCTGGGTGGAAACGTAGACAAGTTGCCCAACTCTGTACGCCGGGGCAGGTCTTCTACGCCGGTCCACCACGGTCCTGTTGCGCTCCGCTGTGCGTAAAAGCGCATGACGCGCGGCAGCCCAGGTGGAGCGGAACTGCCTCACATGCGCCCTAACTGACGGGACAGTTACCTCGCTCTCCTGCGCTGGAAGCAGCGGGGGGTCGTAACCCAGGGACGCCTTGAAGGGGGACATCCCCGTTGCAGAAGAGCGGGCGGTGTTGTGGGCGTACTCCACCCAGGCGAGATGGTTGCTCCATGACGTCGGCTTGGATCTTGCAACACAGCGGAGCGCAGCCTCCAGCTCCTGATTGGTCCTCTCACACTGCCCGTTAGACTGGGGGTGATGGCCGGAGGAGAGGCTCACCTTGGCTCTGATGGCGTTGCAAAAGGACCTCCAAACCTCGGATGAAAATTGGGGACCCCGGTCCGAGACCACGTCCACCGGAATCCCGTGCAGCCTGACCACGTGTTGGATGAGGAGGCCTGCCGTCTCCAGGGCGGTAGGGAGACCTCGCAGGGGGACGAAGTGTGCCGCCTTGGAGAAACGGTCCACGATGGTCAGGATGGTGTTAAAGGAGCTGGAAACGGGGAGTCCGGTGACGAAATCCAGTGCGATATGCGACCAGGGCCTGCCGGGGACGGGCAGAGGCTGGAGCAGACCCGCTGGAGGGGCATTTCCTGACTTGCTGGTGGCACAGACTGGGCAAGCCCGGGCGTAGCGGGCTGCATCCCTCCGCAGGCCTGGCCACCAAAAAGACCGTTGGAGGAGGCTGATCATCCGGGAGGTGCCGGGATGACAGGTGAGCCGGGAGGTGTGGAGCCAGTGGATGACCTCTCCTCGGACCGCAGATGGGACGAACAGTCTTCCCTCTGGTCCGCCGCCAGGATCAGGCTCCACCTCCTGTGCCCTCCGGATCTTTGCCTCGATATCCCACGAGATGGCTCCCATGACGCACGACCTGGGCAGGATGGAGTGGGGCGTCTCCTCCGATTCCACGGGAGTGGACTGCCTAGAGAGGGCGTCAGGCAGGCCGTTCTTAGAGCCAGGCCTGAAGGTGATAGAAAATTGGAACCTGGCGAAGAACAGAGACCAGCGCGCCTGGCGGGCGTTCAGGCGCTTGGCAGATCGTAAATACTCCAAGTTCTCGTGGTCCGTAAGGACCACAAACGGCAGGTTCGCCCCCTCTAGCCAGTGGCGCCACTCCTGCAGGGCGAGCTTGATGGCCAAGAGCTCTCTGTCCCCCACATCGTAGTTCCTCTCCGCCGGGGACAAGCGCCGGGAGAAGAAGGCGCACGGTCGTTTGGCGCCATCGTCCGGTAACCGCTGGGACAGCACTGCTCCCACTCCCGTGTCCGAAGCGTCTACCTCGATGATGCACTGCAGCGCGGGGTCCACCTGGCGAAGGACCCGGGAGGAGGAGAATTCCGCCTTCAGCGCCTCAAAGGCGGCAGCGACCTCTTCGGTCCACCGGAACGGGACCTTCGGGGACGTGAGGCGGGTCAGTGGTCCAACGATGGTACTGAAGTTGGGGACAAAGCGGCGGTAGAAATTGGCGAAGCCAACAAATTGCTGCACCTGCTTCCGGGATGCAGGTGTAGGCCATTCCACCACCGCCTTTACCTTCTCTGGGTCAGGGAGCACCTTATCGTGGGCGATGATGAACCCCAGGAAGGACGTACTCCTGGCGTAAAATTCACACTTTTCTGCCTTTACGTACAGACGATTCTCCAGCAGCCTTTGGAGGACCCGCCTCACGTGGACCTGGTGCTCATCCCTGGACTTGGAGAAGATGAGAATATCGTCCAGGTAGACGAACAGGAAAAGGCCAATGAAGTCCCGGAGGACGTCATTAATGAGGCGCTGGAAGACTGCAGGAGCGTTGGTCAACCCGAACAGCATCACCAGGTATTCAAAGTGGCCGTTCGGGGTACGGAAGGCCGTTTTCCACTCATCTCCCTCCCGGATCCGGATGAGGTGGTAAGCGCTGCGTAGGTCCAGCTTGGTGAACCAGGTTGCCCCCTGGAGGGAGTGGAAAGCAGTGTCCATGAGAGGCAGGGTGTAACGGTCCTTCTCCGTGATATTATTGAGGGCCCGGTAGTCGATACAAGGGCGGAGGGACCCATCCTTTTTTCCCACGAAGAAGAACCCTGCCCCCACGGGTGATGATGATGGGCGGATTATCCCGGCGTTTAATGACTCCTTCAGATATGTGTTCATCGTCTCCTTCTCCGGCGCTGACAGGCTGTAGAGCCGACCAGAAGGTAACGGCGCCCCCTGGCGGAGGTTGATGGCACAGTTGTAGGGCCGATGAGGGGGAAGAGACATAGCTTTCGCTTTACTGAACACCATACCCAGGTTGTGAAACTCCGGAGGCACCAGGGACAGGTCCGGGGGTGCAGCGTCCGTCGCGGGGGGAGGAGCGGACGGCGAGCAGGCAGCGGACTGGAGGCAGGTGCCCAGGCAAAATGTACTCCATGCCGATACCCCAGCTGATCTCCAATCCAGGACCGGATTGTGAAGGCGGAGCCAGGGATACCCCAGGATGACGGGCGACACAGA